>CM021105.1:398252475-398528527 GCA_007115665.2 Sequoiadendron giganteum | reverse complement strand
ATGCACTTCAAACACATCCCCTTGTGAACAACCAAGATTTGGATGCAAACACTGTCTTGGGTCAATCCATCCCATTAAATCCGTTACACCCATATGTTTCGCTCACGTTTCATGATCCTACCAATCCATCCTCTTTTCACGCAACATTGGTATATCCTCTCAACACACAAACCTCTCTCCCCATGACCTCACAAGGAGAAGGAGGATTATTTCGACTAGGCGGAATCTTCAATCCCTCATCATCATCATCATAATTTTTCCAAGGGAATATACCACCCATTTTTCCATGACTTCCACCTTTGTCATTAACATCCACACCACCCCTTGGGTTAGGCCTTCGCCCTTTACCAACCAGTAATCAACAAAATACGAACAACCCTCCAATCGTAAATCAAAACATCATGTCAAATCCTCCCATCTTGCCATCAATATCGCAACAATAGGTGGCAACCATTCAAGCAACCAAAGCAATTAACACATCATCTACCACCCCCCAGATATCTCAAAACATGGTCTCCCAAGGACCGAGCATATCAATCACACCATCCACCACACAAACCCTAATTATCAATACAACGATACTTCTCATCACAACATCAAATACCATTATGAATCCTCCACCTCTACCACCAAATCCAAACGAGGTTGTAATCAGTATATCATCACTTTGCAAGCGGCTGAAAAAGCCTACCAAAAGGCACTCAAGCAATTCCAAATCTAGCAAGTTGCACAAGCCGCACGACAAGCTCAACGGACTACCCAAGGTCAAGCTTTACTGCAATAGCAACAAGCCACCCAAACTGTGGAAGTAGCTCAAGCCACACAAGCTGCACAGGTTGCACAAGTAGCACAACAAGCATATCAAAAATCCCTGCAATAGTATCAAGTGCAACAAGAATCAAAAAAACAACAAGTGACTCAACAACAAGCCCAAAAACAAGCATTGTTGGTGCAACAACAACAACAAGCCCAACAATAAGCATTGTTGGTGCAACAACAACAACATCAACCAATAGCTCCTTGTTACAAGTATCGTAAACAAATGGAAAAATCACTTATCAATAGTTCACTATTCCTAGTATTGGCAACATAGAAAGCTAAAAATACATAAGCTTTTCAACAAACAATAAAAAAATGAGAATTGGTACACATAAAACCTACCACTTGCCTAAGAAACTAAACCAGTGAATGCACGTTCAATGCATTGAATGCAATTTTTGCATAGTTAATTAATGAAATATGACTCAAATGCTAATTTTTGCTTATTATTGTTTGTTTGTTTTTGAAAAGTTAAACAACATTTACAAGGCGATTTACCCTTCACAATGAGCCATGAGGGCCAAAAAAGGACAAGACTAAACAACTAACATAAAAGGAAAAAACATAGAAAAAACCCAAAGGCAGCACAACAACAATCGAGAAACAATCGACATACAGGCACCGGGAGCAACTAACTGGCATTGTCCTAGTTTTTAATCAGGAGGTCCACTGCCTCATCTCCGACCCATTCTTTTATATTGTTCCCCTCCAGTTCCTCTTTTATAGCATTAGACAGAGTGCTCATAACAAAGTGACCCAATTTTATGGTGAAGCGGGTTAACCCCCGAAATCTTTTATCAAGAGTGTCCAATCTCTTCACCACATCACATGAATCTGCCCCAACATTCATAGCTCCCTAAACCTCACCAAGCTCATCCACCAACGGCTGCGGAGAGTGTGAGCCAAAGCCATCAAAAGGAAGCTTGTTGTCCACCGGAGTAAGCTGAGGCCTCTCCACAATATCTTCCTCCACATCTTCAGACTCTTCTTCCTTGTAACCCTTGTTGTCTGACTGCTCCTCCTCAAAATCCTCAATGATTAACCTCTTCTTGTTGTTCTTGGCTAGCCTCCCAAATCTCCTCCTAGCACTTTCCCCTCCAGTCATCTCCGTGTTCCCCACAACCGTATCCCCTCTGGAATCTTTCCTAACAACATTCTTACCCTTGCCATCCTTAGCAATCAGAGCCTGCATGCATTTCTCCTTACCCTTTTTCATTGAAATGGCATTAACAGCCGAGTCAGCGTGAGTGGCTTTTAGCTCACAGAGCCCTTCCGCCATGTTGGCATGGGCCTTGCCTAGCCCACCCTTAAGTTTTTTGGTGGGAAATTTGGTTTTAGCATTCCCCACTTTGTCAACATTAGCCTTTCGAGGACTCTTGGATTCTGCCAGGGAGATATGCACAGTAGAAACGAGTTCAATGTTCTTGATGTGGACAACGGTGATGGCTTTAGGCGAACAAAGGGCAAGATGAAAGTGATACAGTCTAAGGATAAGCCCCTAATGGAGCGGGAGCGGTGAGAGATCATAGGGATTACGGTTGGCCGAATCTTTACACTTGTCAATAGAACTTTCCAGGTCCCTTAAAAGGAAAAACGGGAAACTGAGGAGCATCTTATGCCTAAGGTGATTTAACAGAGGGAAATGATAAAAGAAGCAGGTTTTATATCTACCTTCCAGAGTTACATACTTCATCAGCACCATGCATAGTAGGTCCCATGGCTTAGAAAGCGCTTCCCTTTCAAACCTCGCCTGGTTCAGAACCATGGTCTCCTCAACCTCTGAAAAAAGCTTTAAGGCTCTCGTGGTTCGGATTTTTTGTGTGTTTAGGATATTTTTTCCCCACACATAGCAAACCCGTAGCTTGCACAATAACATCCTGACTGATTTCAAACAAAATTCCACCAATGGAGACCCTCCTGTCCTTCCATGAACAGACAAACTGACCCGATAAAATAAGATCATGGCCGACTAAGCACTCCATGAGCAGAGCAATACCTCCCTCCACACAAATATGCTAGACCAGAGGGTTGTTTCAAAACTCCTCACAATTGTTCAGTTCAATCCGAACACGCTCACCACCCATACTGCCAGTCTGCAAAGAAAACTCACAGAAATGTAAAAAATACTGATTGTAGCAATCGCGAACAATAATCTTCAAATGATGGTTAAGGCAAGGATTACAATGAAGGAAATTAAACCCCGCATATCGTTCACACACACAGAGAGGAATTATACCACAGTATGAAAAGACACAAAAATTAATGAATTTATGATTACAGTAGAGAAGGCAAGAGTTGGCGGAAATGTAGGGGATGCACGAAAACCCATGCAGATAGGCCAACAAACTAAAATTAGCAATCCTCCAAAAGAAGCCAAAGGAATCCCTAGCTAAACTAGCCGGCTTGAAGCCTCTTGAAGGAGGCCAAATCTCATCATAGATAGTCAAATCATTATAAATACAGTCACTCCTCCAAATGCAATGAGGAGATAAAACAAGAAATCCAATTTCCAAAAGAGTAGATCGCACAGTACGGTCCCACAACTGAAATAAAGTCACGTCCTTCCATTTAATTTGCATCAAGCCACCAAAAAAAATCTTGAACTCCTCTTTTAAATCCCCTCCCTGCCATTTCATCATAACGTTAGAAACCAAACCCATCCACCATGTCCAAAGGACAGACACGTGGATGCTCCTTTCCCTTCCCCACACACGTGCATCTTTACCAGGAAAACTCCACATGTACTCCATACCAATATTGACATTCATCCACTAGCTCACCCAAAAGAACTAGTGGCCCCCCCAATCAACTCTCGTCATCCAAAGGTTGAAAATCATTGCAAACCATGGTAGCCTTGTTCCCGCTCTATCAAAGCTTGAATATTTGATGGCATTCTTTCCTTATTCCTCCAACATCTAGCTAAATCCCAACCCGAGCCAAGATTATCCAAAGCATCCACCACATGGTTGCCTTATTTGAAAATATGAGTCACTTTTTTGTCCCTAAATTTGGACAAAAGGAAGCTAACATCCATCAATATGTCCTTGGTATTCCAACCTATTAATCTACCTTTTTCCACAGCATTTGTCACCGACTTGGAATCTCCTTCAATGTGGAGATAAGAAATCCCCATAGAAACAACAATTTTGATGCCCATGAATAGCGCACGAGCCTCAGCCACTAAAGCCGACTGAACCTCAATGCCTCTAGCAAAACCTGCCACCATATTCCCCATAGAATCTATGATAATCCCACCTATACTTTCCCTTCCTTGGTTGCCTTTAGCAGCCCCATCAAAATTAAATTTGAACCATCTACAATCGGGAAGCTCCCATTTGGTATTTTTTCTAGCTAATAGTTTTGAATTATCAAAGGCGTTAGCCTTTAGATCCTGATGCCATTCCTTAGCCATTTTTATTTCGTAATCCATCGGCCCCAACTCCGGAAGTTTCCCATTAAAGAGAGAAATATTCTCCTCAATGAGCCTAACTCCAATGCCAAACATTTCCTTGGGGCTCCGCTCAATATTCCTGAAAACCCTGTTATTCCTCTCCTTCCATAAACACCAACCTAAGACTGGGGGGACCTGCATCCAAATTTCACTAGTCAGAGGGTGGAAAAAAGGGCCATTCCAGCCCAAAATAAATGATAAAAGGTCTTTGCTCATAACCCAAAGGACATCAAGTTTCTCAAAGGCCATCCCCCAAACTTCAGCAGCATACGAGCAATGTAATAAAAGGCAGCTGACAGTTTCCTCCCCATCCTTGCAAAGAAAACATCTATTGGGAAAGCACAACCCCCGAATTCTCAAATTGTCCTGAGTTAGAATCCTATTATGACAAGCCATCCACCAGAAAAAAATAATTTTAGGGATCATGTGGTGATTCCAAACCCTCCTCCAAGGTTCCACAATAGAAATTTCATTAGTCAGCAGTCTATAAGCTGATCGCACCGAAAGATCCCCCTGTTTATCTAAAGCCCAAAAGAACTCATCCTCCCTGCCATAGGAAGGAAATCTGATACTAGAGAGCAACACCTGAAGGGTTCGAGCTAGGCAACAAAGGTCAAGAGAGTGGGGGCAACAAAGGGAGAGATCCCTCCAAATCCTAGCTCCTAGAGTACCAACCACATAATCGCTGATATGTATGCCAAAGAATCTTTGAGCTTCACCCATCACCGCCCCAAAGCCGGAGCAAGCTAGAGAGGAGTCCAAAAGCCAAGTATCTTTCGAGAACCTGATTTTGACCCCATTTCCCATTTTCCATTTGATCCCTTTCTTTAGCGGGTCTTGTATGTTGCAAATTCTCCTCCAGACAACAAAGCCTTGGGGATGAGGTTCTGAAAAACAATCAATCAAAGGCCTGTTCTAGAGGTATTTGGCATTCAAAATTTTGCACTAGTCCTTGGTGTTCCTTAACTGGTCCCACCCAACCTTGGCCATCAACGCCCTGTTAGAGATGACAATTTTTCTTATTCCAAGCCCACCAAATTTTTTAGCCTGACAGACCCTTTCCCATTTTACCAAAGCAATTTTTTTTTAATCCTCAGTACCAAACCAAAGGAAATTCCTTTGAATTCTTTCAAACTTATCAGCAATATATTTAGGCATCTTAAAAATAGCTAGAAAGTAGGTGGAAATACCTTGAATAGCCGCAGTGAGAAGTTGGAGTTTTCCAGCATGACTAAGCAAAGAGCCCTTCCACCCAGCCAACTTCCTTTGAATCCTCTCCAGGATATAATTCCAGATTTCTGGAGGAACCTCCTTAACCATGAGTGGGAGTCCAAGATAAACTGACGGGAGAGAATCACCAACACATCTCAGGATCACAATCACCCTGTTTTCCAAATTTGGCAAACAATTAAAGAAGTAAATCTTTCTCTTATTGTAGTTGATGCTTTGACCAGAGCAAGAGGCATAGCTGTTAAGACAAGCTTTCTATTTCCTAGCTTCCACAACAAAGGCCTTCCCAAATAGAAAGGTGTCATCAACAAATTGCTGCATAGCAATCGGATTAAGAGAGGTAGCTGCTCTAACACCAAAAATGGAGCCCTTTGACAGTAGACTCGTGAAGTTCTTGCTAAGCACATCAACAATCATAATAAAGAGATAGGGGGAGAGAGGGTCTCCCTGTATGAGCCCTCTACCAGTAGAGAAGAATCCACAGGAGGATCCATTAACCATAACCGAGAACTTAACAATACTAACACACTCCATAATGAGCTTAATGACCGAGTTGTTAAAGCCAAACTTAGCCAGGACCTTCAGAATGAATTCCTATAGAACCTTATCATAAGCTTTGGAAAAGTCAAGCTTAAGAGTCATTCCTGCATTATTACATCTATCCATAGAGTGGAGCAGTTGATGGGTTTTCAAAGAAGCATCAAGAATGTGTCACCTTGGGACAAACCCCTTTTGAGTGTCACTAATAATTTTATCCAGAAGAGGTTTGATATGGTTAACCAGAAACTTAGAAATGATCTTATAAAAGGTGTTACAAAGATTAATAGGTCGGAAGTCAGTCATTGAAAGAGGCTCACTAATCTTGGGTATAAGAGCAATGAAAGTGTGGTTCATTTGTTTAAGGATCCTACTAGATTTGAAGAAGTCCCTAGCCACAAGCACAAGGTCCTAGCCTACAGTATCCCAGAATATCTGAAAAAACGCGGGAGGAAACCCATCAGGTCCTGAGGCTTTGAAAGCCCCCATGCTAAAAGTAGCCAACTGAACCTCTTCTATGGAAACAATTCTAAGAATTACCAAATTATCTTCTTGAGAGATGGAAGCAGGGAGATGCTGGAGGATTTTACAATCCAGAGCCAGGTTGGGCGCCTCCATAGGGGCCAAGAAGGCCTCCTTGAAATAATTAACCGCACAGGACCTAGTTTGAGCTTGATTAGAAATCACCTCTCTAGAAGCACTTATCAATTTAGAAATTTGATTCCTTTTCCGGTGTTTGATGGCAGAAACATGGAAAAAGGATGTGTTCCTATCTCCTTCCTTCAGCCATTGGACCCTAGATTTTTGCTTCTAGAAGACCTCTTCATTTTTAAAACCTATTCCCATTCCATTCTGCCATCCTTTTCTTGATTGTTAGTCTGCTGACTGTCATCACCCTCATCCATATCTTTCTGCAAGGTCCTCAATTTCCCCTCAAGCTATTTTTTCCTTTGAAAACATCCCCAAACACATTCCTGTTCCATCCTTTAACCATCAATTTAATATGTTTAAGTTTAAAGTAGAGCCTGAACATAGGGGATCCTTGGACTAGAATATTCCACCATTCAACAATTTTATTTTTGAAATCAGGGTGAGAGTTCCACATTATTTCAAATCGAAAAGGATAGGGGCCACAAGAGGGACAAATATTAGTGGTCAATAGAAGAGGATTATGGTCCGATACGATCCTCGGCAAAGTTACCAGGTTGGCATCTAAGGCATTAGTCCAATGAGGAGAGCAGAGGAAGCGATCAAGCCAAACCTGAATCAGATCGCCACTAGCCCTTCTATTAGACCAAGTGAAATTCTGGCCCAGTAGCTCAATATCAATTAACCCTGAAGAGTACATAAAATTAGCCAGATCCGACATACTATCAGTGTAATCCAGGAGGCCACCACTTTTCTCAGACGGAAACAAGGGAGAGTTAAAATCTCTAGCAACAAGCCAACGACCACCCTTATTCATATTAATCTTAGCCACTATGTTATTCCATAAAATATTCTTCGAGTTCCTCTGATTAGGAGCATATATATTAACTATAGACCATTCTTCTCCAACAAAGGAGAACGAGACCCCAATACTATTTTTACAATGAAATTTAATTTAGAACCCTGCATACAGGAAGGATTCCAAAGCACGACCAATCCTCCCGAAGCTCCCTCAGCATCACTATGGACATAGGAAGCATTAGGCCATAAAAAACTAGCAACTTTGTCAAAATTAACCATCAACATCTTAGTTTCTTGAAGAAGACAAACATCAATCTTATGCTCCACTATATAGTTCTTCAGGGCACGTTGTTTGTGTGAGCTATTTAGCCCACGAACGTTCTAGGACATAATCCTCATTTTTGACATTTTTTTGAGGACACATCCAATGTCCTCTGCTTTCCCAAGGCAATCTCATTTGTCCTTTCTCTCTTTCTGGTGTATCTCTAAGAGGGTCTCCCAGGTTTGGAATCCCCTCCAACATCTGCCTTCTTCTTTCTACCCTTCTTCTTAGGCATAGTCCATATCCCTTCATCCTCGACTTTCTCCAGTTTTAAGCTCCCCAAACTTTCAGTAGACTCTTCAATCATGTCAGAGCTCTTTTCCTCCCAAATTTCACCATCTTCTACCAAGGCCCCATAGGTCCCTGGAGTGACAGTCAAGGGCAGAGGATCAACAACCGAAGAGCCAGGACCAAAGAACCCAACAAAAGACCGCACAAGCAAGGTATCGACAACCGAAGATCCAGGATCCTGAAACAAAGGGACCTCCCGGGGAATGGCTTCCAACACCAATGATACACAAGGGTTCAAACCAGGGTGAGGACAAATAGGGGAGGGTGGGCGAGTATAAATCACAGGTGGTCGAACTGAATCTGGGGAGACAAACACAGAGTCTCCCGATGGCCTCGAGATATCCTTAGTCGGATTCATGGGATTTAACACATCCTTAGTCTTCCAACTAACCGATGATTTGCAGTCGGAAATAAGATGCCCAACTTTGGCACACCTTGCACAAAATACGACAGCGTTTTCTAACACAGGTTGAATCCATCTACCCAACTTAGAACACAGCTTGATAGAGTTTGGTAGAATTTTATCAATGCAAATATTGACACATAATCTAGCAAAGACTAACCTTGACTTCGATTTTGTGACAGCATCCGTGGTAACAAACTGACCCAACGAATCACCAATAGCCTTGAAGATGACATCATCGCAAAACTCAAGAGGTAAGCCCGACATCCTAACCCAAATAGGGGCTGACATGTTAAGGTCAATAGAGGGGTCAAAACCAGGTTTCCACTTACACATTGCCAGACTGTGCTTCCCATAAACCCACAGGCATGACGACAAAGTGGCCACCAAGTCCTCAACTGCAGCAAATCTAAACAGGAAGAGACCGCCAACCATCGCGTGAATTTCCAAACTACCCTTGAGATGCCACTTCACAACAACTCATTTCCTAACCATATCCACCATAGGACGATAAGAGAGGAATCTCTCCACCACAACATTCTCCATGGAGGATAGGATCCTATCATTGATCGAATCAGGCATGTCAAACACAATACCAGAAGTCGAAACAATCTTAGGTGGAGATGGAAACAAGGAGGAGACTTGTTTCCCACTAGTTAGAACATCCTTCCAATTGACAGCTGGAGGAATCTCAATCGCCAGCACAGAAGAATTGCCCGGAGATGCCAAAACCTTCAAAACGCCCAATGGTGAAAGCGTTGATCCCATAGAGGGGGTACCCACTAGACACGTCCTGAAAGGAGAGGAGCATGGGTTAGGAGGGGACATAGGGGGACCATTAGATACCCCCTAGACAGAGTCCACCATGCACACATAAATTCAAAACTCTGAAAAGCGAGAGAAAATTCAAAAAACCAGAGACACTTACTATTTGTTTGTTTGTTGTTTGTTGAGAGGCTTGTGTGTTTTTAGCTTTGGGCTGCTATGTTCGATATCTATCATTCTCTGTAGTCCTCAAACGATGGAAGAGCGATAGGAACAATGCACTATTGATGACTAGGTAGTTTATCTGTTTATCATACTTGATAACTAAAAGTATTGCTCATTGTTACAAGAAAAAGTAAATGGTTTGAGCATGCCCTTGTCAACTCTCAATGCATTAAAATCATTAAGTATGTTTTTATTGCTTGAATGACCATGAGTCTGTCAAGGAAGCTCGTTAAGCTAATTGTGCAAGATGTGTTGCAAAATTGCTGGTTACAAAACGAGTGAATGCATAGTTGATTTATGAAATCTGAAACGACTGTTGTATTTTATTTTTGCTTCTTCTTGTCTATTTATTGTTTGTAAAAATGCTCATGTGTTATTATCTTAAAATTATGCTCTACCTTGTTTCATATTCTCTAAAAGTACACTAGTAATGGCTGACTTCATTGTGTGTTAATGATGCTTGATAACTACACAACTTGAAAACATATTATTTTTGTTTGAAAATTATTCTTTGTATCTTTTTCTATACTCTATATAGCATGAATGAAAAATAAAGTTGATGCTTGGTTTTGTTCTGTTTGAGCTTTTTTATCACATGTTAGTACATTCATATTTAATTCATGAAATCTTAGACCACTGTTGGCTTTTGTTTGTGCTTAATCTCGTTTGGTAAAAACATTATGGATTTCTTAGCTCTTAGTTGCACTTTTACATATTCATTACTCTAATAAATTGCACTGCTGTTGAATGGCTTAGCTCTGTGTTTATAAAACTTGATAGATCTCTCTCACTACACATTCAAAGAATGCATTGCTAATTCATGAAATCTTAAGCAGTTCTACTGGGTTTTGTTTGTGCTTGTAGACCATAATCTTACACATTCATCAAACGACAAAATTCGCCCTGGTTTATATTCTTGCACGTATACATCTAACACCCTTGCCATTTTCAGTACTTATGTGCATATCCGACACCTCCAAGCTATCCATTGCATCGAGGCATAGAAAACCATTTCCATTTACAACTGCTCATAATTTACACATTACTAGGGGTTGGAAATGCTCCAAACTACTTGTCTCACTGAACAACCCGACGAACTGAGCAATGTCTTTTGGACCTTGCGTGGGAAATGTGTTTGAGGGTTGTTGGGTACAGACGTAGTGTCTACATAATTAACTCATACAATCATAGCCCATGGTTGGGTTTTGTTTATGCTTACATTGGATTAATATTTATCCTATTGTGTAATTGCATATTCTTGTCTTGGTCTAATTTATGGTATAGATAATATTTGCACTTGTCATTTATATTATTTATACTATTCTTGTAAAAAAACTTAGATGCTTCTAGTTTTTGCTCTTAGAATTGCTATACAGTCATGGGTGAATGGAATTGTGAAGGCATAAACATAATAATAATATAAATTAACAAAATTGAATAAATAAAAAATATAAATTTTATAAATATATTAAAAATTAAATAATTATTTAAATAAAAGATAATATTATAATGTTGAAAGATGATATTATAATGTTCAGAGGAGCGTGGCCCAACGGCTCTGAAACTACAGCCATGGAGGGTTCAGGGGAGCCTGGTTGTTAGTGTTATTACCGTTAAGGAAAAAAGCATGGCGGTTAGTGTTATTACCGTTAAGAAAAAAAAAGCATGGCTGTTAGTGTTATCACCGTTCAGAAAAAAAAAGCATGGCCGCTTCCTCGCAGAATAAAACGGCGGAGGGCTATTTCTGGAGGCAAAGTGCCATCTCTGTAACGCTTCACCCTTCACTCTGTAACCCTTGGGGAAGACCCGTGAGATGAACAGCGGCCGTGTGCTCCGCCCGAGGAGGCAGAGGAAGCTATTTACAACGGCCTGTAGAATGGCATTTTCAATTCAAGGCGCTTCCGATTGAGGTATGCTCTGCTATACATATAGTTCTACTTTATTAGAAAATGGAATTGGAGAAATTCACAGGACAAACATTTGTAGATATAGACGCATGAAAAGAGGTAGAAGAAATATATTTTTTCATCTTTCTAGATTTAGAGGCTGCATACTCTCCATGTCCATGGAACTCTGTGATCCATCCATTGACCACCTGTGTCTGTAGCTGCTATTTTTAGCGGCATTTGCCATCTCCATACCTTTCTCATCTCTGTTGCCTTCCACTGAAATATAAGAGACTAATTTTCATGGCCATAATGTTGCAGCATTTTAAAGTAAAGAGTACCAATTGAACTGCAAATTGGCCAGGGCTTTGGACCTCAGGTTAGCCCCCTGATCATCGCATCTCAACACCATATGACCATTCTCTGCGTGCATTTTACACCCTTTTGGAATAAGCGCAGGAATCCACAGCATGAATCCCATGTGTACAAACCATATTCCCTGAAGCAAAATCGACATTGACCTCACCATGGCCACTAAAATAGCGGAGTCCAAGCTAACTAGAACAATAAGCTGTAGCAGCCAGTGTTATTCTGTAGAAACAACAATGAAATGCTCTGCAGAAATGGAGAGGCAGGCACCCGCTAAAGTAGCTAGCAGCCCAGCTAACTAGAACAATAAGCTTTACTACTCTGCCCCTAAATTTAACATGAAACCAGGGGCTGGTATGGAAGTCCCATGGGGAGTGAGCATAATTTCTTATTGTATTGAAGAGGTGCCAGAGCCCAATAAGCATAAACCCTAAGCCTGGTAAGACATGCCTACGAGGGTACCCATCAGGAATAAACAAAATAAAATCACAAACTACGAGAATAAAAAACGCTTTGCAGTGCTAAAAAGTGGGCTTTGTGGCGGAATATAAATTGCCTGTAGTCGTTGTAAGATGGACAATTGTTTATTTTGTTAGGCAGGTTTTCGTTGAATGATAATGACCATCAAGATGTTTAGTCAATTTTGTATCTTTCACCAAAGAATTACAGTTTAATTGAATTAATATTTGTTCTTTCACCGAATTTGTTGAATTCAATTATATCATCCATCAAATTCATCTCACCTCAACATAAATTTAAATAAAATCCAGTTTAAAGATTGTAATGGTTCAATCTAACTACCCATTATCCGGAAAAAGATGTACTAGTTCGTGTATTTTCTGTGATGCGTGGTATATTCTGGCCATAAAAATCTAGTGAATGCTTCTTCTTTACATGCAATTGCAAGAACGGGCTGTGGAAACCTATTTTGGTTCTATTTTAGTGTGATTAGTCCAAGCAAATCTTAATATGGATTTAAATTGATTTCAGCACCGTTATTGTGGCGTATCAATGCCCTTCGGAAGTAAAGATGTGGCTTACAGCAATGCCACCACAATATTGATCTAAGCTCCTCTCAAGCTTTGGCTGATTTCACTATATTGATCTCAAAAAGAATGACAACAGAGGATTCACCCGTGGTTGTGTTTGGAGGATCTTACGATGGAAGTAAGTGTGTTTCATGTGTTAATGAGTTTTTAAATGCAGCGATGAAACCTTTTTATATGGGTATATATTGAATGTGTTTGCAGTTTATGTTATGGATTATGAGGCTTTTTTTTCAGCTTCTTATCATCAATCATGTAGGTTACAAAAGTTTAATTTTCAGTTTTACAGTACTTAAATCAATTGTGACCTATTTAACATTCATCACTATTTTGTAATGAATTTATATGCAGGGAAAACATTCGAGACCTTTGATCAAGTATTCTTGTGATTCAAGTTCGTAGGGAACACTGGAATTTCTGTAGAATGACGCTTAGAGTTTTTCAATTGTTATTGCAGTCAATGCAATGCAAAACAAATTTTAATTTGTTAATTAATTTGTAAATTGGTATGTAAATGGATTTGTTTTTTAATAAAAAAAATTATTTGGGAGGGGTTGAATTTGCCCTCTCCCCGAGGCTGCAGGGAATGGTCACTGGCCATGATCATTCTTTTCAGTCTAGTGTCTTTGTGTTGATTTTTATATTATTTTTTATTACAGAATAAATTAATTTTTTTGTTTCATCATATTTTACGATTTGATATATTTATTGTAATGTAATTATTAAAATATTAAAATATCCTTAATCTGTAATAATTAGTGTTATCAATGAAATGCTAAATAGCTCCTTCTCCCTTTAGAAACCGTAGAATCTTGGCTTCAGAAAGTTAGTTTGCTTCAGAAATTTTGAGGCTTCCCAGCAAAGCTACCCCTGTTTGAATGTGGCTTTCCAGAAATTGTAATAATTGATGTAAAGCTGCAAACATAAATGATTCACACAAAGTTCTCCTTAATTTAGTTTGCTGCAAATTTTTTGAGACTTTCCAGCAAAGCTACTCCTGTTTGAATGTTGGCTTTCCAGAAATTGTAATAATTAATGTAAAGCTGCAAACATAAATGATTCACACAATGTTATGTAAATGGATTTTCTTCTGCTGTCAATCTGTTCCTTGATGGATTTTCTGTTGGAAAGCCCACAGAGGTTTGCAAATAAACAATGGGTGTTATTTTGCAATTGTTATTGTGTAGCTGTATGTGGATGATTTGCAAATGACTGTTTTAGTTGTGAACCTTATTTCTTCTTCTAGTAACATATTCATGGTTGGTAGCATTCTGTCATTTAGCAAGGAAAGCAAGCACCATCAGCTCGAGAGTTAATATGCTCTATGCACCCATATAGCCGTACAAGTGAGACTACTTTCCAGTAGAGGCTTTTGTCTTTGCGAATGCCAAATTATGATTTTTCTCATTGACTAATTTATTTTCTTTTCTATGCACTGTACAACCTTGATTGGCCTAATGGTGAAAGTATGTATACTTCACAGTGGAGGTCACAAGTTGTGCACCTTGTTGAACAAAAAAACAAGGCAAATGGGAGAACAATTCCCATGTGTCTCAACTGGTGGTGAGATAAAAACACTACGTGTTTATGAAACTAACTATATAGTTACCATTAATTAGTAGATATCCGACTATTAGAACAGAAGTATATCACTTATCTTCAAGATTCAATATATATAGAAACCCCCAATGTAATTGCAACTGGTAGAGCAACAATCTGCTAGAAAGCCAAACTGTATAGAAGTACCTTTTATAAAACAGTTACAAACTTCTCCCAATTGTCAAAGCAAATCCTTTTTTTTCTATTTTTGGGTGGTTCTGAGTTTATCATAAATTCTATTATAACTGGAGAGACATGTTAATATATTTGATCTTAAAAAAGTTGAATATTAGTAAGATTTATATTTTTAGAGGAAGCCAGAAAGTCAACTTTCTTTCCGTAATTGAATTTCTTGTGGGTTTATTTCAGTTTTAAGTTTGTGTTTTGTATGAATTCTGCAAATAATTTTCTCAGCTCTTGTGCCATTTGGGTATATTTGAACCTGTTTTTTTTAAAATTACTTTTGGATTATGTTTGAAGCTGAGATGAAATGCAAGGATATGTTAACGATATAAGACATTTGCATAGTATTTACATTATCATTAGTAAAATGAAATCACAGTTGGGGGCTGTCAGGTCCAACTGTTAAACCTTCATCCTTACTAAGCCAGTCACACAGGAAAGTTTTAGATGTCATTTTCGAACCTCTCCTATTTTTCTTTCACCCTGTTTTGAGTGAAATCACCTTGTTTCTATAGGTTTTGAGTTCCAAGTGCTTATATTTTATGTTCTTTGCGAAGCCTTCAGTGTCATCAATCCTCTTCGAATAGGATAATTTTGGCTTTTCGTTTAATTAGGGGATGATTGCAATTCATTAACCACCCTGTCATTTTGAGATCATTTCAAAGAAGTGTATTGGTTGGGGTAGAGATTATTAGATATTTTATTCCTTGAACTATTTGATAAGCACTGAGGTTCCTTCACTTCATCCTGACAACCAATTGTGGCTTTTCATTTATTTAGAGGATGATTGGCTTTCATTAACTGATCTGTGATTCTGAGATCATTTCGAAGAAGCGTATTGATTGGGGAAGAGATTGTTAGATTTTTTATTCCTTAAATTATCGGATAAGCTCTGAGGTTCCTTCTCTTTATCCTGACAACTGATTGTTTGGACAATATTTTTTTCCAGGTGTCTGTTTTACATTCTCCCCACAGAGCATTTAGTCTTTCAGAAAAGTTCTTCGTTATGCATGTTTTACCCCCTTTTCTCATATGCATGAATCTAGCTTTTTGGAAGTTATACAGGCATTGAGTTGCCTTTTAAGCCTGGCTTTGTGTCATGTCCCTGAAATGGGATATTAAGGTAACAAAAGATATTTAAACAACATTAATACTATTATAATTATAATTGTCAAAAGATAATATTATAATTATAAAATATAGATGTTAATGATTTAAATATATGAAAACATATAAGATTAATATATAAACAGTAAAATCAATATAAAACATATAATATATATTAGTATAAACATAAAATAATATAAATACAGAGCTATAAATAATGAAATCATGATAGATAAAAAAAGAGACAAAATATTCGAGCCCCTGCATGAACCGATAAAATATAGGTGGTCTGCTACTGATAGAACCTCGGCCATCTGCTAGCCCTCAACGGCGGTCTGATAATATCATAATCGTTAGGATTTAATGGCCGCAACAAGTGAATATACAGGTCTTGGCAATAGAAATCCCGAACGTCCATCTTGGCTAATATTCGAACGACCTTCTTGGCTAATATTCGAACGACCTTCAGGAGACCCATGCTATGGAGGGATTCGCATAACCTATATGGTAGCGATTATAAGCTCTGTTTTGGCGTCAACTATCAAAATCACCTCCCGTGCTTGCTATTACTTGCCGTCTAATAATTACTCTCAGCAAACAATGTGTAAGGATAAACAAATAGACATGACCCATCGGATGGTCATACCAGTCCTAAATGGGATGCCTCTCTTGAAGGAGACATACGCATATAAAAAGGCGAAAGTGATCAAGTAGAGGACAAGGTGAGATTACTCACTGGCTTTAATTGTAGTTTCCACAATCTCTAGTCTTTGTTCACTGAGATGTGCAAGCTACTTCTAACGCATTTGGAACCATCCCTTCGTAATAGAACACAAGTGGGAAAATAGATTCGTGGCAATTGATATTGGATATGAGCGGACTATGTAGTCCTGGAAAGTGTAGACTGTAATTATCTCTTCTACAGGATTGGTTCTAATGATGATTGATCTATATCTTTGTGACTGATGTCTAGATTTGCAAATAGCAATTAGTTCGATTTAATGTTAGAACTATAGGCTGCATTGATCAGGAAATAGAAGGAACATCTCTAGGCATAGATATTGATTAACTTATTTCTGCACTACTCTCATAATAGAACTCAATGATATGGCATACATATATTGGATTGAACTAAATTGTTGATTGCATTAATATATAGAATATAATGAATCAACTATAGACATGAATCTTGCTATACTACCCATGCACTTTGATTTATCCTCATGCTAAATTAGATACTCATGTAGGACTCTTTCCTAGCATAATAAATGAAATGCAATTGAATTAGTAATAGCCGCTTAAGTGGAAATTGTATAGAAACTGAAACTGTTTGCATTCTAATTATAATCCCGCTAGGAGAGGTGAGTCATGACTTAAGTGGTTAGTCTAAAAACCCCACCCAAGTTTCTGTCCCACGAGCCCAAAGTAAGGGTTGGGCATTGTGCCCCACTACTCCAAAGCAAGGGTTGGGTCATGGAGAGGTGGGGGTTCCACCTAGGCTTTTTGCCTTGTAGGCTTGAGATAAGGGTTGCCAATAGGAGGTGGTAGACCTTAGGTCCCTTAAGGATTCCCCTCTCTTGATGGGTTGAGTGACTTTTCTTATGTTTACAATTTGCAAGTATTATTATGTTTGGTTTCTAAATATTAGATATTAATGCTAACATGTAGGAATGTGGACTTGTATATAAATGGTGATGCAGGTGTTATTCCAAGACTTTACATTTGCAAGGGACCCTTGGGGTGGGAATAGAGCCTTAAAAACCTTATCATCCAACAACCTTAGAAGCAACCAAGTAAGGAACATCATAGTGGTATCAAAGCATCTTTCTTGTCATCTTGTGGAAAATTATGCAGACCTACCATCAAAGAAATACTAAGAACACCAACCTAGGAAATGACCTCATGGGTGATCCATTAAGAGATGAACTTAGGGCCTTCATAAAGAATAGTGATAAGAAAACCCAAGCTTTAATAGAACAAAATGAGAAAACTAGCCAAGTTTTAACTTCAAGCCCTCCAAAACCTAAGTAACAATCATGAAAATGGGGCAAACTCTAACCACTATGAGAACAACCATGCACCACCTTCACGAGACACAAGTTCTAGACCCATCCAACCCTTTTTCTTGCCAAATGAAGAACCCATAAAAGGAAGCAATGTCAATAGTCCTCCCATGGAGTGTTGATGAGATCTTGGTAGCGTATTTTAGGTTAGAACCCGAAATAAGGGAGCTTGTGTCATTTAAGGACTATTGTGAAGCCAAACAAAGAGACCTCCATAGAAAGGGGAGAAATGACTCAACCGATAGAGAACTCAAGAATAGGATCATTAAATTAACCATCCCCAACTTTGATGGAGAAGGCAAGACCACCGCTCGATCATGGGTTCAAAAATTAGATACCTACCTATCCTTATGCCTAATGACAAAAACAAATGCCATCAAGTTTTATGTTTTACACCTAATCGCAATGGCCCATGATTGGAGGCATCATGGTCTCATAACTCAAGGCCATCAACAAGTTACCACCTACGATGACTTTACTAAAAGATTGATAAAAAGATTAATCAACCGAAGACATTCGGAATGGTACTTTAGGGAATTCACATGAGTAAAGCAACAAGGCACTATAGAAAGTTGTGCCATTGAGTTTCAAAAACTAGCTGTCATGGTCCCAAAAATTTCCCAAAAGACTTACCCACCTCTTCATAAAGGGGCTAAGAGGGTTAGTCAAAAGACTTTGAAATATATGAATAAAATTGGTTGAAGGACAAACCCAAGAATTTTACCTCATCATCTAAACTACATCATAGAGAAGGAGGACCCCGAAGGGAAGAATCACAAAAGACATGTTCATACTGTAATAAGAACTGGGACCATGACCATATGTGCTAAACAATGGAGGACTTAAAAAGAAAATGGTTATGTTTCAAATGCCAAAATCCATGGGGGCATGCAATCATAGATGCAAAGGTCAAGCTTACAAGTTAGAAGTGAACCCCAAGGGAGAAAGCAAAGAGCACCCAAGCAAGAAAACTAGATACGAGGGAGGGGATCTCAAGGGTATCCAATCAAAAGAAGTAGAATCAGTAAACAAATGGAGCTTTGTGGAGGAACAAATTTAAGTGGTCAAGAAAACTGTACACCCTCAAGATCCCCCCAATAAGAATTGTAATACATGAGACCCTTGAGGGTTCTTTATCAAGAAGATAAGAAACTTCTTCATAGAACACTCCATAGATATGCATCATACCCTTAATCCTCTTAAATTCTTGCCTTAGAGAATACTCATGACATAAAATAAAATTTGCTTGAGCACAAGCAAAATTTAGGAGGGGAGGATTGTCATGTCCCCGAAATTAGATACTAAGATAACAAAGACATTTAAAAAAAAATAATACCATTATAATTATAATTGTCAAAAGACAATATTATAATTATAAATTATAGATAATGATTTAAATATCATAATAAATACAAAAAACATGATAGATAAAAAAAAGAGACAAAATATCTTAAATATGATATAAGGGACATTACATGAATGATAGTCGAGCACCTGCATGAATTGATAAAATATAGAATGCTTGTTACTCATACAACCTCGACCATCTACTGGCCTTTAATGGCAGTATGATAATATCATAATCGTTGGGACTTAATGCGACATGGGTGAGGGCAACAAGTGAAATATATAGGTAATTGCAATAGAAATCTCGAATGTCGATCTTGGCTAATATTCCAATGACCTTCAGGAGACCCATGCTATGGAAGGATTCACATAAGCTATATGGTAGCGATTATAAGCTCAGTTGTGGCATCAACTATCAAAATTGCTTGACATGCTTGCTATTACTTGTCGTCTAATACAAGCAAGTCTAAGGAGTAAATAATTAGCTCTAGCTAAGCACTATCTCGAGCACATCGTGAATCCTCATACCCAAAGATAACTTTAAGAAAGCCCACCCTCAACAAAGGTGTAAAATCTTGGCAAATCTTGGCTAAGTGCTATAATTTTCTTGGCGAATCTTTCCTTTTATTTAAAAAATTATTAATTTTCTTGATGAATTTATGCACATTATTAAAAAAATTATAAAATCCTAGCAAATATTAATGAATAATTGATAAAAATAATAATCGCAGTGGCGAATCCTAGCGATAATCACTAAAAAGATTAATTACGACAGCAAATGTCTCCTTTAAAAAATTGCATAGTTGGTCGGTGCAATTTCTCCATATTTTCTTTATTTTTTGTAATATTAAAGTAGGGGCCCGGGGGCGACAACCATCGATGAGGTCAAGGGGCAGCACCCCTTGAGTCAAGGGGGTAGAGCACACATAGATTAAGTATTTTTTTAAAATCCCACTTTGAAAATAAGACTAAATGAAAAGTGTTGTTACCATTGATAAGCTTTTTAATCAGATGGTTGTAGGTTGATTTCGCAACCTATATGCGCATGCCTTTAAAAAGGCTTGTTGAGGCTCAAAATTTGTTTTGGTCCACATGATTAGATCTAATTGTGTGACTTAAAACAAATTTCGGGTCTCAACAAGATTTTTAAAAAGCACGTGCATATAGGTCGTGGAATCAACTTGCAACCATCCGATTAAAAAGCTAATCAATGATTCAATGACAATAAATAAAAGCCCTATTCAAGGATAAAATATCCCTAAAATTAAATGGTAATTTATTCTTTTGATATGTAAAATTAAATGGTAATTTATTACTAGTGGCGATATTGCCCCAAAATGAATGGTAGGAATATAATATTACTGGCAAATATAATTAATATTTGTAATTATAGTATAAACTACTAGTGAATCAGCTCCAATGACTCATCGTCTACATGGTGAATCAATTTGATTTATTAGTTTAAAAAATAATGCATAGGTGAATTAATCGAAACAATTTATTTTTTTGTAAAAACTTGGCGATTCAGCCTCCTTTTCAACTTGTACTATTTGCCAGTTTTGGAAGTCTTGATTTCAATTATTTGCCAATGGGCGAAGATTCACCAGACTACTTTCCTCAACAACTACCTTGTTTCAGGAGTCGTCTACAACACTAGGAAGCAATGATTAGGTTGGTAGTTACTCTCAGGAAACAATGTGTAAGGATAAACAAATAGACATGACCCATTGGATGGTCATACCAGTCCCAAATGGGATGCGTCTCTTGAAGGAGACATAAGCATATAAAAAGGTGAGCAAAATTAAGGAACAGTCAGCAAACGAGAAAGGGAAGAGAACAGGGGCATAAGTGATCAAGCAGTGGACAAGGTGAGATTACTCACCAACTTTAATATGTAGTTTCCACAATTTGATATATTGATGTCGCATGAACCTCTGACCCCAACTTCAGTTGATTTGTTATTATTGACTATAATCTCTAGTCTTTTGTTCACTGAGATGTGCAAATTGCTTCTAATGCATTTAGAACCATCCCTCCATAATAGAACACAAGTGAGAAAATAGATTTGTGGCAATTGATATTGGATCTAGGTGGGCTATGTAGTCCTGGAACGTTTATAGACTGTAATTGTCTCTTCTACAGGATTGGTTCTAATGATGATTGATCTATATCTCTTTTACAAGATTGGTTCCAATGATGATTGATCTATATCTTTATGACTGATGTCTGGATTTGCAAATAGAAATTAGTTCAATCTAATGTTAGAACTGTTGGTTGCATTGATAAGAAAATAGAAGGAACATCTAGGCATGGATATTGATTAACTTATTTCTGCACTACTCTCATAATAGGGAGAACTCAATGATATGGCATACATATATTGGATTGAACTAAATTGTTGATTGCATTAATATATAAAATATAATGAATGAACTATAGACATGAATCTTGCTAGACTACCCATGCACTCTGATTTATCTTCATGCTAAATTAGATACTCATGTAGGACTCTTTCCTAGGATAATAAATGAAATGCATTGAATTAATAATGGCCACTTAATTGGAAACTGTATTGAAACCGTTTTCATTCTAATTGTAATCCCCCCAAGAGAGGTGAGTCATGACTTAAGGGTTTGGTCGTGGAGGGGTTGGGGTTCCACCTAGGCATTTTGCCCCGCAGGCCCAAGATAAGGGTTGGGCAATAGGAGGTGGTAGACCGTAGGCCCCTTAAGGATTCCCCTCTCCTGATGGGTTGAGTGAATTTCCTTATGTTTGCAATCTGCAAGTATTGTCATGTCTAGTTTTTGGATATTAATGCCAACATGTAGGAATGTGGACTTGTATATAAATGGTGATGCAGGTGTTATTCCAAGACTTTACATTTTCAAGGGACCCTTGGGGTGGGAATAGAGCCTTGAAACCCTTATCAGCCAACAACCTTAGAACCAACCAAGTGAGGAACATCACATTGGTATCAAAGCATATTTCCTACCATCATGTGGAAAATTATGCAAACCTACCACCGAAGAAACTTTAAGAACACCAACTTAGGAAACAACCTCATGGGTGATCCATTAAGAGATGAACTTAGGGCCTTCATGGAGAATAGTGATAAGAAAACCCAAACCTTAATGGAAAAGAATGAGAAAACCAACCAAGCTTTACTTCAAGCCCTCCAAAACCTAAGTAACAATCATGCAAATGAGGCAAACTCTGTTCACTTCGAGAACAACCATGCCACACCTTCACGGGACACAAGTTCTAGACCCACCCAATCCTTTTTCTTGTCAAATGAAGAACCCATAAAAGGAAGGAATGCCAATAGTCCTCCCATAGATAGTGTTGATGAGATCTTGGCAACCTACTATAGGTTAGAAAATGAAATAAGGGAGCTTGTGTCGTTTAAGGACTATTGTGAAGCCAAACAAAGAGACATCCATAGAAAGGGGAGAAATGACTCAATCGATAGAGAACTCAAGAAGAGGATCAGAAAATTAGCCATCCCCAACTTTGATGGAGAAGGTAAGACCACCGCTCGATCATGGGTTCAAAAATTAGATACCTACCTATCCTTAAGCCCAATGACAGAAGCAAATGCCATCAAGTTTACCGTTTTACACCTAACTAGGATGGCCCATGATTGGTGGCATCTTAGTCTCATAACTCAAGGCCATCAACAAGTTACCACCTATGATGACTTTATTGAAAGATTGATAAAAAGATTTGACCAAAGGCATCCAGAATGGTACTTTAGGGAACTCACATGAGTAAAGCAACAAAGCACTATAGAAAGTTAAGTCACCGAGTCTCAAAAACTAGTCGTCATGGTCCGAAAAATTTCTCAAGAGAGACTCACCTACCTCTTCATAGAGGGGCTAAGAGGGTTAGTCAGAAGTATGGTGGGTGCATTAGAACCCACTTGCCTAGATGAAGCTATTTAGAAGGCTATGAAATACAAAAAAAAATGGCCGAAGGACAAATCCAAGAACTTTACCTCATCATCCAAACCCCATCATAGAGAAGGACCCTGAAGGGAAGATTCACAAAAGGGATGTTCATATTGTAATAAGAATTGGGGCCGTGACCATATGTGCAAAACAATGGAGGACTTAAAAAGAAAAGGGTTATGTTTCAAATGCCAAAATCCATGGGGGCATGTGATCATAGATGCAAAGGTCGAGCTTACAAGTTAGAAGAGAACCCCGAGGGAGAAAGCAAAGAGCACCCAAGCAAGAAAACTAGATACGAGGGAGGAGATCTCAAGGGTATCTAATCAAAAGAAGTAGAATTTGTAAATAAATGGAGCTTTGTGGAGGAACAAATTTAAGTGGTTAAGACAACCATACACCCTCAAGATCCCCGTGATAAGAATTGTAATACATGAGACCCCTAAGGGTTCTTTATCAAGAAGATAGGAAACTTCTCTTAAAACACTCCATAGATATGCATCATACCCCTAATCCTCTTCCTAAATTATTTCTTTAATGAATACTCATGAAATAAAAAGAAATTTTCTTTAGGACAAGCAAAATTTAGGAGGGGAGGACTGTCATGTCCTCGAAATCGGATACTAAGGTAACAAAGACATATTTAAAAAAAAAAAATACCATTTTAATTATAATTGTCAAAAGATTTAAATAAATATTAATGATTTAAATATCATAATGAATATTGAAAAACATATAAGATTAATATATATAAATGGTAAAATCAATATAAAGCATATAATATCTATTAGTATAAAACATAAGATTATTTTAAAATAAAGAGCTATAAATATTGAAATGATGATAGATAAAAAAAGAGACAAAATATCTTAATACGATATAAGGGACATTACATGAATGATAATCGAGCCCCTATATGAACCAATAAAATATAGAAGGCTCGTTACTCATACAACCTCAACCATCTACTAGCCCTCAACAACGGTATAATAATATCATAATCGTCAGTACTTAAGGTTGCATGGGTGAGGACGACAAGTGAATATACATGTAATTGCAATAGAAATCTCTAGCGTCCATCTTCGCTAATATTCCAACAACCTTCAAGAGACCCATGCTATGGAGGGATTCACATAACCTATATGGTAGTGATTATAAGCTTTGTTGTGGCATCAACTATCAAAATCATCTCTCGTGCTTTCTATTACTTGTCGTCTAATACAAGCAAGTCTAAGGAGTAAATCATTAGCTCCAACTAAGCACTATCTCTAGCACATCGTGAATCCTCATACCCAAGGATAACTTTAAGAAACTCCCCCTCGGCGAAGGTGTAAAATCTTGGTGAATCTTTCCTTTTATTTGAAAAAAATATTAATTTTTCTGGTGAATCTATGCACATTATTAAAAAAATTGTAAAATCCTAGTGAATCTTAATGAATAATTGGTAAAAATAATAATCATAGTGGCAAATCCTATCAAATAATCACTAAAAAGATTAATTACAATGGTGAATCTCTCCTTTAAAATTTGCATAGTTGGTCGGCACAGTTCCCCCATATATATATATATATATATATATATATATATATATATATATTAATATTGAAGTAGGGGCCTGGGGGCGACAGCCACCGGTGGGTTCAAGAGGCAGTGCCCCTTGTGGGGGTTAAGCCCTTGTGGGGGTCAAGGGGGCAACGTCCCCTCATGGGGTCCAAACATAAATTCACTATCGATAATGCATTGGAGCACACACGAATTAAGGAATTTTTTTAAATCTCACTTAAAAAATAAGACTAAATGAAAAGTGAAATTGTTATCATTGATAAGCTTTTTAATTGGATGGCTACAGATTGATTATGTGATTTATATGCATGTGCTTTTTGAAAGACTTGTTGAGGCTCAAAATTTTTAATCTAATCGTGTGGCCCAAAACAAATTTCGGGCCTCAACAAGCCTTTTAAAAAGCACGTGCATATAGGCCATGGAATCAACCTGTAGCCATCTGATTAAATAGCTAATCAATGATTCAGTGGCAATAAATAAAAGCCCTATTCAAGGATAAAATATTCCTAAAATTAAATGGTAATTTATTACTAGTGGCGATATTGCCCCAAAATTAATGGTAGGAATATAATATTATTGGCGAGTATAATTAATATTTGTAATTATAGTATAAACTACTAGCGAACCAGTTTCAATGACAGATCATTTACATCGCGAATCAATTTGATTTATTAGTTTAAAAAATAATGCATAGGCAAATTAATCAAGATGAAATTATTTTTTTGTAAAAACTTGGTGATTCAGCCTCCTTTTTAGCTTGTACTATTCGCCATTTTTGGAGGTCCTGATTTCAATTATTTGCCAATTGGTGAAGATTCACCACAAAAGTTTTCCCTTCTCATACCTCATAGCCAGATAGAATAGACTACTTTTCTCAACAACTACCTTGTTCCGAGAGTCATCTACAACACTAGGAAGCAACAATTGGGTTGGTAGTTACTCTCAACAAACAATTTGCAAGGATAAACAAATAGACATGACCCATCGGATGGTCATACCAGTCCCAAATGGGATGTGTCTCTTGAAGGAGACATCAACATATAAAAGGCGAGCAAAATTAAGGAATATTCAGAAAATAGGAAAGGGAAGAGAACAAGGGCATAAGTGCTCAAGCAATAGACAAGGTGAGATGGTCGGCCCTCTATTGCTGCGGCTCGCATGGCTACTATGGTCAGTGCTCTGCCGGTTCCCTTGTTGCTATAGGATGTTTCTGGTGTGGGTGTGGACGGCTCTTCCTCTGCTGGTTTGCTCGGTGGGAGCAAGGTTGGAGTTGCCTTTCCTGTGGGTAAGGCTGTGACTTCTCTGTGTTTTGGGGATGGGGGATGGTGTGCCTGGTGTGGGGTTTGTCCCCTCTGTTCCCTTGATGCTGGTTTCTCCTTCTGCTGATGCCCCTATGGTTCGAAATTCCTTTATAGAGGTGGTTTCTAAGGTTGGCTCTCGGGCTACTCCCGCTCCCTCTAAGGTTTGTCCTTTGCCTTGTGCTTGGGCTTCCCCTGTGGTTGTTTGTGGTCCGGAAGTTGCGGAAAATGAAGAGTATTATTTGAGGTAGGGTGCGGTTTACAGATTTAATGGACTGTGGCCCCCTCTTCTAGATCTACATGAGTGGGTTTATGTTTCTTGGAAGCCCATGGTCTCAGGACAGATTGAGCTCTACCCCAGTGCTTGGGGGTTTTTCTTTGTCACTTTCTCCTCCCCTGCTGATCGGGACTGTGTGTTGGATAGGGGTTGGATGTGGAGTGTCCATTCCCTATCCATTAGTCCTTGCTCGCGCTCTTTCAACCTGCTTACTGAGCCGCTGAATATTATTCCTGTTTGGGTCCGTCTCCTGAACCTCCCTCTTTATTTTTGGGAGCTGTCCTATTTTGAAGCTATTGGCAACTCCATTGGATATTTCCTCAAGGTGGACTCTACATCTCGTGATCTAGGGCACACTACGGTGGCCTGTATTTTGGTTGATTTGGATATTTCCAAACCCCTCCATGGTGATGTGGTTCTGATGGTGTTGGACAGACCTTGGTCGCAACTGTTGGACTATGAGGGCCTCCCCTTTCATTGTTGGAGGTGTTTTTCGACTGGTCATTTGGCCTCGAGTTGTCCTCTTTCCCACCGCAAGGGTGTTGCTACTTGGTGGAAAAATGCTCTATCGAATCACCTCACTGTTGATGCTCCCTCTCCAGACTCCTCAGACTCTTCTGATGATTCCTTTGATGATGACAATCTTCCTATCCCTCCTTTGGTGGCTGAGCTTCCCCGGGCTCTTGTTTTGGCTGTTGTTGTTGTTGGTTCAATGCTGACCCAATCTGCTGTTGTTGTGCAGTCGTCTCCTCTTTTCAACTTGGTTGGTTCGTTGATCTCTTCAGTCTCCTCTCCTTCGCTGCCAACGCTCTTGTTGCGGGGTGGCTCCTCACCCATGGTGGTTGTTGGTGATCCTCTCCCCTCACCCTGCTCGGTGGTTGTTCCCGAGCCTTCTTGGTCAGTCGTGTTGAGAAAGAAGAAGGGACTCCCCAAACCTTTGGCTTCTCCATGGCCTCGTGTTCAGGTTGTGGGCTTGGTCCCCTCTTGTTCCTAGTCTTTTATTTTCTGTCTCTTTGTCTCTACAACTGTCGGTCAATTGTTTCTGGTTGTTTCTCTAGTTCAATTTTTTTTTGAACTATGTTGTCCTTTGGCCCTTTGGGCCCTTTGTGAATGGCCCGACACCCTGTAAATGCTGCTTAATTTTTCAAAAACAGACAAGGTGATATTATTCACTGGCTTTAATATTTAGTTTCCACAATCTAGCATATTGATGCCATATGAACCTCTGACCCCAACTTCAGTTGATTTGTGTATTATTGAATATAATCTCTAGTCTCTATTCACTGAGATGTGCAAGTTGCTTCTAACGCATTTGGAACCATCCCTCCATAATAAAACACAAGTGGGAAAATAGATTCGTGGTAATTGATATTGGATT
Source organism: Sequoiadendron giganteum (assembly GCA_007115665.2). Lineage (NCBI taxonomy): Eukaryota > Viridiplantae > Streptophyta > Pinopsida > Cupressales > Cupressaceae > Sequoiadendron > Sequoiadendron giganteum. Next base: position 398,500,972 of record CM021105.1, on the reverse strand, counting down.
TGGGTGGACTATGTAGTCTTGAAAGGTTTATAGATTGTAATTGTCTCTTCTATAGGACTGGTTCTAATGATGAATGATCTATATCTTTGTGATTGATGTTTGGATTTGCAAATAGCAATTAGTTCGATCTAATGTTAGAACTGTAGGCTGCATTGATTAGGAAATAGAAGGAACATCTAGGCATGGATATTGATTAACTTATTTATGCACTACTCTCATAACAGAACTCAATGATATGGTATACATATATTGGATTGAACTAAATTGTTGATTGCATTAATATATAGAATATAATGAATGAATTATAGACATGAATCTTGTTATACTTACACATGCACTCTGATTTATTTTCATGGTGAATTAGATACTCGTGTAGGACTCTTTCCTAGCATAATAAATGAAATGCAATTGAATTAATAACAATTGCTTAGTTGGAAATTATATAGAAACTGTCTGCGTTCTAATTGTAATCTTTCCAGGAGAGGTGATTCATGACTTAAGTGGGTTGTCTAAAAACCACACCCAGGTTTCTGCCCCATGGGCCCAAAGCAAGGGTTGGGTCATGGAGGGGTGAGGGTTCTACCTAGGCATTATGCCCCACAGGCTTGAGATAAGGGTTGGGTAATAGGAGGTGGTAGACCTTAGGCCCCTTAAGGGTTCCCCTCTCTTGATGGGTTGTGTGACTTTCCTTATGTTTGCAATCTGCAAGTATTGTTATGTTTGATTCCTGGATATTAGATATAAATGCTAACATGTAGGAATATGTAGAATATAATGAATTAATTATAGACATGAATCTTGCTATACTTACCCATGCACTCTGATTTATCTTCATGTTGAATTAGATACTCATGTAGGACTCTTTACTCATGTAGGACTCTTTCCTCGCATTATAAATGAAATGCAATTGAATTAATAACGACTGCTTAATTGGAAATTAGATAGAAATTGTTTGCATTCTAATTGTAATCTCTCCAGGAGAGATGAATCATGACTTAAGTGGTTTGTCTAAAAACCCCACCAAGGTTTCGCCCCATAGGCCCAAAGCAAGGGTTGAGCATTTTTCCCCACTAGCCCAAAGCAAGGGTTGGGGGTTCCACCTAGGAATTATGTCCCATAAGTCCGAGATAAGGGTTGGGAAATAGGAGGTAGTAGACTGTAGGTCCCTTAAGCATTCCCCTCTCCTAATGGGCCGAGTGACTTTCCTTATGTCTGCAATTTGCAATTATTGTTATGTCTGATTTTTGGATATTCGATATTAATGCTAACATGTAGGAATGTGGACTTGTATATAAATGGTGATCTGCAAGTGTTATTTCAAGACTTTACATTTGTAAGGGACCCTTGGGGTGGGAATAGAGCCTTGAAACCATTATCATCCAACAACCTTAGAACCAACCAAGTAAGGAACATCACACTTTGTCTAATAGTTTGCTTTAGAAATTTTGAGGCTTTACAACAAAGCTACTCTTGTTTGAATGTTGGATCTAGAAATTGTAATAGTTAATGTAATGTTGCAAACATAAATGATTCACACAATGATGGATTGGTCTCCAACAACGGCTAAATTTTAGTCTAAAGTTCTTTAGTTTTTCTTTGCACAATTTTTATCAATTTTGATATTATATTTGTCATCTTTTATAGTGCAACTATTTAATTACCATTGCAAATTTGTGATTTCTTGCCAGCTCGAAAAATCTTCTATGTTTTGTAATACTTTTATTAATAAAATTACATCTTTTATTAAAAAAAACAATTTAATAAAATTTGAGTATGGTTGTAATGAACCTATATGGCCTGGGTATGACCATATAATTCTTTGTTAATTACATTAGAAGATTGTAATTTAAACATGTTTGTTTAGTGTGCTTTAGTTTGGGAATTCATTAAGTTTTTGTGTGTGGTGTGTGTTTGAACATTGAAATTGACTTTTTTTAATTCATTTCGACATTTAATTTGTATGTTTGAATTTTGGCACTTTGATAGTCACTTTGTTTGCATTTAATATTTATATCAAGTGTGTGAGCTTTATTGTGTTTACTTAATACATGGTTGAACTAATTTTGTGTGAGATTTATTTTAATTTTTTATAAAATATGTACTATCTTTGACATTCACTTATGTGTGAAGTGTATCTTTGAACAAAATATATGTGAAGTGAACTAATGTTGCATAAAGTGTCTTTGAGTTCTTTCACATTCACTTATGTCAATGTTTAAACTTTAAAATTTTCTTAATATATGTTTGAAGCGTGTTTGAACAAACTTTGTGTGAAACATGTTCTAACATTGGAAAGCACTTTGGTGCATTTGTACTTTGAAATGTGTGTGTATGTTTGAACTTTCACATTCACTTTGTATGAAGAGTGTACTAACTTTGATACTCACTTTTTGGTATATGTTTGAACTTTGACATATACATTTTGTGTGTTTGTATTTTTACATGTTTTAACTTAAGTGTTTAATTTGTGTGGAGTTGAAGTGATTTTTTATTAAAAAAAATTAAATTAGACATGTATTCACTTTTTTGTGTTTGTACTTTTATATGTTTGAACTAAATTAATGTACCTTTAAACTTTAGCATTTACTTTGTATATATGTGAAGTATGTGTTTGAAAAAACTATGTGTGAAATGAACAAATATTGTGTGAAATGTTTTTGAGTTTTTTCACATTCACTTATTTCAATGTTTATACTTTTGCATTTACTTAATATATGTTTGAAGTGTGTGATTAAACAAACTTTGTGTGAAATATGTTCTAACATTGACAACCACTTTGTTGCATTTGTACTTTGACATGTGTGTGCATGTTTGAAGTGTGTGATTGAACAAACTTTGTGTGAAATATGTTCTGACATTGACAACCACTTTATTGCATTTGTACTTTGACATGTGTATGTATTTTTGAACTTTCATATTCACTTTGTACATGAAGAGTGTACTTTGTGTGTAGTTGAAAGCAACATTTTGTAAAATATTTGTAAATTAGGCATGTATTCAATTTTGTGTGTTTGTACATTCATATGTTTGAACTAAATTAATCTACCTTGAAACTTTAGAATTTACATTTTATATATGTGAAGCATGTGTTTGAAAAAACTATGTGTGAAATGAACAAATATTATGTGAAATATCTGAGTTCTTTCACATTCACTTAAGTCAATGTTTAAACTTTAGCATTTGCTTAATATATGTTTGAAGTGTGGGATTGAAAAAACTTTGGGTGAAATAGATTTTGACATTGACAATCACTTTGTTGCATTTTTACTTTGACATGTGTGCGTATGTTTGAACTTTCATATCCACTTTGTATGAAGAGTGTATTGTGTGTGTAGTTGAAAGTAACATTTTGTAAAACATTTTTAAATTAGACATGGTTTCACTTTTGTGTGTTTGTACTTTCATATGTTTGAACTAAATTAATGTACCTTTAAACTTTAGCATTTACTTTGTATATATGTGAAGTATGTGTTTGAAAAAGCTATGTGAAATGAACAAATATTGTGTGAAATGTCATTAAATTCTTTCACATTCACTTATGTCAATGTTTAAACTTTAGCATTTGCTTAATATAAGTTTGAAGTGTGAGATTGAACAAACTTTGTGTGAAATATGTTTTGACATTGAAAACCACATTGTTGCATTTCTACTTTTTTATGTGTGTGTATGTTTGAACTTTCATATTCACTTTGTATGAAGAGTGCTCTAATTTTGATACTCACTTTATGGTATATGTTTGAACTTTGACATATACATTTTGTGTGGTTGTATTTTGACATGTTAGAACTTAAGTGTTTATTTTGTATGTAGTTGAAATAACTTTTTGTGAAACATTTTTAAATTAGGCATGTATTCACTTTTGTGTGTTTGAACTAACTTAATAAACCTTTAAAATTTAGCATTTAATTTATATATGTGTGAAGTGTGTGTTTGAAAAAACTATGTGTGAAGTAAAAAAATATTGTGTGAAATGTCTTTGAGTTATTTCACATTCACTTATGTCAATGTTTAAACTTTAGCATTTAATTAATATATGTTTGAAGTGTGTAATTGAACATACTTTGTGTGAAATATGTTTTGACATTGACAACCACTTTGTTGCATTTGTACTTCGACATGTGTTTATTTTTTAACTTTCACATTCACTTTGTATGAAGAGTGTACTAACTTTGATACTCATATGGTATATGTTTGAACTTTGAAATACATTTTTGACATGTGTTTACATTTTGACATGTTTGAACTTAAGTGTTTACTTTGTGTCTAGCTGAAGTGACTTTTTGTGAAACATTTTTAAACTAGGCATGCATTCACTTTTGTGTGTTTGTACTTTGATATGTTTGAACTAACTTAATGTACATTTAAACTTTAACATTTACTTTGTATATGTGTGAAGTGTGTCTTTGAAAAAACTATGTGCAAAATAAACAAATATTGTGTGAAATGTCTTTGAGTTCTTTTACATTCGCTTATGTCAATGTTTAAACTTTAGCATTTTCTTAATATATGTTTGAAGTGTTTGTTTGAAAAAACTCTGTGTGAGATATGTTTTAACATTGACAACCACTTTGTTGCATTTGTACTTTGACATGTGTGTGTATGTTTGAACTTTCACACTCACTTTGTATGAAGAGTGTACTAACTTTGATACTCACATTATGGTATATGTTTGAACTTTGACATACATTTTGTGTGTTTTTATTTTTACATGTTTACACTTAAGTGTTCACTTTGTGTGTAGTTGAAGTGACTTTTTTTGAAACATTTTAAAATCAGGCATGTATTCACTTTTGTGTGTTTTTACTTTGATATGTTTGAACTAACTTAATGTACCTTTAAACTTTAACATTTACTTTGTATATGTGTGAAGTGTGTCTTTGAAAAATCTATGTGTGAAATGAACAAATACTGTGTGAAATGTATTTGAGTTCTTTCACATTCACTTATGTCAATGTTTAAACTTTAGCATTTGCTTAATATATGTTTGAAGTGTTTGTTTGAATGAACTTTGTGTGAGATATTTTTTAACGTTGACAACCACTTTGTTGCATTTGTACTTTGACATGCGTGTGCATGTTTGAACTTTCACATTTACTTTGTATGAAGAGTATGCTTTCATACCCACTTTATGGTATATGTTTGAACTTTGACATATACATTTTTTGTGTTTGTATTTTGACATTTTTGAACTTAAGTGTTTACTTTGAGTGTAGTTGAAGTAACTTTTTGTGAAACATTTTTAAATTAGACATGCATTCACTTTTGTGTGTTTGTACATTGATATGTTTGAACTAATTTAATGTACTTTAAACTTTAGCATTTACTTTGTATGTGTGAAGTGCATGTTTGAAAAAAATATGTGTGAAATGATAAAATATTGTGTGAAAAGTGTTTTAACATATACAATTTGTGTGTTTGCATTTTGACATTTTTAAACTTAAGTGTTTACTTTGTGTGTAGTTGAAGTAACTTTTTGTTAAACATTTTAAAATTAGTCATGTATTCACTTTAGTGTGTTTGTACATTGATATGTTTGAACTAATTTAATGTACCTTTAAACTTTATCATTTACTTTGTATGTGTGTAGTGTGTGAAAAAACTACGTGTGAAATGAGCAAATATTGTGTGAAAAGTGTTTTAACTTTGACAACCATTTTGTTGTGTTTTTACTTTGGCAAGTGTGTGTATATTTGAACTTTCACATTCACTCTATGTATATTATTTTCTATTGTATCACTTTTTAATTTGTTATTTCATCACATTTAATGATTTGACATTTTTGTTGTAGTATGATTATTTAAGTTTTGTAATATCTTTTAATAATAATGTAATTCATAATAATTAGTATTATGTTAATAAAAGGTTGCAATTTAAACATGTTTGTTTAGTGTGTTTTAATTTGAGAATTTATAAATTGTTCATGTGGTGTCATTTACTTATTGCTTATGGGTTTGAATTTTGGATTGACTTATATTTGATTCATTTTGACATTTACTTTGTATGTTTGAAGTGTGTGTTTGAAAAAAACTATGTGTGAAATGAGCAAATATTGTGTGAAAAGTGTTTTAACTTTGATAACCATTTTGTTGTGTTTTTGCTTTGGCAAGTGTATGTACATTATTTTATATTGTATAATTACCTTTTAATTTGTTATTTTGTCACATTTAATGATTTAACATTTTTGTTGTAGTATGATTATTTAAGTTTTATAATATCTTTTAATTATAATGTAATTCATAATAATTAGTATTATGTTAATAAAAGGTTGCAATTTAAACATGTTTGTTTAGTGCGTTTTATTTTGAGAATTCATTAATTGTTTGTGTGGTGTGATTTACTTATTGCTTATGGGTTTGAATTTTGGATTGACTTATATTTGAGTTATTTTGACATTTATTTTGTATGTTTGAACTTTGGCACTTTTGTATTCACTTTCTTTGCATTTATTGTTTATATGAAGTGTGTTTGAACATTGATTTGCTTATTATTTTTTGAAGCATGATTTTGAATTTTGGTATTGACATATATTTGATTCATTTTGAAATTTACTTTGCATGTTTAAGCTTTGAAATTTTGACATTTATTTTGTCTGCATTTATTGTTTATATGGAGTTTTCACTTAAGTTTTAACATACATTACTTTTTTGTTTGAAGTCACTTTAATTGAACTTGTTTTTTTTGTGTGCTTTGACATCCACTAGTTGTGAAGTTTGTGTTTGAGCATTCATTTACTTATTGTTTATTGAAGCATGGGCTTAGATTTTGATGACATATTTGGTATATTTTCACATTTACTTTAAATGTTTGAACTTTAGTATATTGACATTTACTTTGCTTGTATTTATTAGGCATGTATTCACTTTTGTGTGTTTGTAAATTGATATGTTTGAACTTTGACATATATATTTTGTATGTTTGAACTTAAGTGTTTACTTTGTGTGTAGTTGTATTCACTTTCTTTGCATTTATTGTTTATATGAAGTGTGTATTTGAACATTGATTTTCTTATTGTTTATTGAGTTATGATTTTAAATTTTGGTATTGACGCATATTTGATCCATTTTGACATTTAATTTGCATGTTTAAACTTTAAAATTTTGACATTCATTTTGTTTGCATTTATTGTTTATATGAAATTTGTGTTAAGTTTTGACATATATTAATTCTTTACTTGAAGTGACTTTAATTGAACTTTTTAATTTTGTGTGGTTTGACATCCACTAGTTGTGAGTGTGTGTTTGAGCATTGATTTACTTATTGTTTATTGAAGCATGGGTTTGAATTTTGATATTGACTTATATTTGATACATTTTCACATTTAATTTACATGTTTGAACTTTAGCACATTGACATTCACTTACTTTGTTTGTATTTATTAGGCATGTATTCACTTTTTTGTGTTTGTACATTGACATGTTTGAACTTTGACATATATATTTTGTGAGTTTGTATTTTGACATGTTTGAACTTAAGTGTACAATTTGTGTGTAGTTGAGGTAAATTTTCATGAAATTTTTTTAAATTAGGCATGTATTCTCTTTTGTGTGTTTGTACTTTCATATATTTGAACTAACTTAATGTACCTTTAAACTTTATAATTTACTTTGTATATGCGTGAAGTGAACAAATATTATGTGAAATGTCTTTCAATTCTTTCACATTCACTTATGTCAATGTTTATTTACTTTAACATTTATTTAGTATATGTTTGAAGTGTGTGTTTAAACAAACTTTGTATGAAATATGTTTTAACATTGACAACCACTTTTTTGCATTTGTACTTTGACATGTGTGCGTATGTTTGAACTTTCACATTCATTTTGTATGAAGAGTTTACTAACTTTAATACTCATTTTATGGTATATGTTTGAACTTTGACATGTTTGAATTGAAGTATTTACTTTGTGTGTAGTTGAAGTAACATTTTGTGAAACATTTTCAAATTAGCAATGTATTCACTTTTCTGTGTTTGTATTTTCATATGTTTGAACTAACTTAGCATACCTTTAAACTTTAGCATTTATTTTGTATATGTGTAAAGTGTGTGTTTGAAAAAACTATGTGAAGTGAACAAAAATTATGTTAGATGTCTTTGAGTTATTTTTCATTCACTTATGTCAATGTTTAAACTTTAACATTTGCTTAATATATGTTTGAAGTGTGTGTTTGAACAAACTTTGCGTGAAATATGTTTTAACATTGACAACCACTTTGTTATATTTGTACTTTGACATGTGTGTGTATGTTTTAACTTTCACATTCACTTTGTATGAAGTGTGTACTAACTTTGATACTCACTTTATGGTATATGTTTGAACTTTGACATGTTTGAACTTAAGTGTTTACTTTGTGTGTAGTTGATGTAGTTGAAGTAAATTTTATGAAACATTTTTAAATTAAGCATTCGCTTTTGTGTGTGTTTAATTTGATATGTTTGAACTAACTTAATGTACCTTTAAAATTTGACATTTACATTGTATATGTGTGAAGTGTGTGTGAAATGAACACATTGTGTGAATTATGTTTTAATTTTGACAACCATTTTGTTGTGCTTTTACTTTGGCATGTGTACCTACTTGAAGTAACTTTTGTGAAACATTTTAAAATTAGACATTCACTTTTGTGTGTTTGTACTTTGATATGTTTGAACTAACTTAATGTACCTTTAAACTTCAATATTTACTTTGTATATGTGTGAATTGTGTGAAATGAACAAATATTGTGTGAAATATGTTTTAACTTTGACAACCATTTTGTTATTTTTTTACATTGGCATGTGTGTGTATATTTGAACTTTCACATTCACTTTGTGTATATTATTTTTTATTGTATATTTAAATTTACATTTTTTATTTCATTATAGTTAATGATTTGACATTTTTGTTATAGTGTGATTATTTAAGTTTTATAATATCTTTTAATTATAGTGTAATTCCTAATAATTAATGTTGTGTTATTAGAATATTATAATTTTTAAACATGTTTGTTTAGTATTTTTTGGTTTGAGAATTCATTAATTGTTTGTGTGGTGTGATTTTATTATTGTTTATTGTGTAGTGTGGGTTTGAATTTTGGATTGACTTGAATTTGATTCATTTTGACATTTACTTTGTATGTTTGAACTTTGGCACTTTTTTATTCACTTTCTTTACATTTATTGTTTATATGAAGTGTGTGTTTGAACATTGATATGCTTATTGTTTATTGAAGCATGATTTTGAATTTTATTATTAACATATATTTGATCCATTTTGGCATTTACTTTGCATGTTTAAATTTTAACATTTTGGCATTCACTTTGTGTAGTGTGGGTTTGAATTTTGGATTGACTTGTATTTGATTTATTTTGGCATTTACTTTGTATGTTTGAACTTTGGCACTTTTGTATTCACTTTCTTTGCCTTTATTGTTTATATGAAGTGTGTGTTTGAACATTGATCTACTTATTGTTTGTTGAAGCATGATTTTGAATTTTGGTATTGACGTATATTTGATCCATTTTGACATTTACTTTGCATATTTAAACTTTGACATTTTGGCATTCACTTTGTTTGCATTTATTGTTTATATGAAGTGTATCTCACTTTGACATACATTAATCATTTGTTTGAAGTGACTTTCATTGAAGCACGGGTTTGAATTTTTCTATCAACTTATATATTTGATACATTTTCACATTTAATTTACATGCTTGAACTTAGCACTTTGATATTCACTTTGTTTGCATTTATTACTTATATGATCTTTGTGCTTGAGATTTAATGTAAATTAATTCTTTTTTTGAAGTGATTTCCAACTTTGTTTAGTGTGTTTCAATTTAACATCCACTAGTTGTTTGTTGGAAGCATGTTTGAACTATAGTTATTTACTTTACATGTATTTATTTTTTGAACTTTGGCATTCAATTTGTGTACTTGTTTGAATTTTTGGCGTCCTTTTACTGCGTTTGAAAGAATTTTGGTCTTCTCTCTGTATGGTATTTATATTTTAACTAACTTTGGCATTCACTTTGCACGACAAATCTTTGAATTGACTTTGGAATTGACTTTAGGTGTGTTAACACTTTCACATGTTTGAGAAAATTCTATATGCAACATAAAAATTTTGTATTTATTTTATGTGTGGTTGTACTTTGTGTGAAGCATGTTTGGATTTAACTTTTTGCTTGTTTGGTTAAATTTTTTTGTGTTTGAAAGTTAATTTTGGAATTTATATTATGTGGTGTTTGTTTGAACTAACTTTGGAGTTCATTCTGTGTGTATGCATGTTGGAAAGAATTTTGACATTCATTTTTTTTAGGTATAATTATGTGGATTGTATGAAAGAATTTTGGTATACACTTTGTGTGGAATGTGTTAGGTCCTATCTCGCATGTGATTAATACAACCTTAAATTGTTATTTGATTTTCCTAAATAGATGGTTAGATATATTGTGAGTGATAAATAAGGTAATTATGTGGCAATAATTTTGTACTTCATTTTCACATTATGTTTTATTGTCATTATTCTATTTAATGAAGATATGACTTGAAATCATAAGACAAATTGTTGCACCATATTATATTTTGATGAGTAATTAGCTATATAAATGGTTCATGATTAAAGCTATGAGGATTCAATTAATTGTAACTAATGTGATTTATTATTGTACTCTAACCGTACATAATTGTGTTGTAGATGAAAATAAGTGCATTAGTAGGAGAAAGGAGAAAATATTCATACCAAATCAGATACTTAAGAAGTTATATTTCTAACCCTTGAAAACTCAAGTAATAAGTTGTAAATTGATGGTTAATATTGGTTTTGGGGTGTATTGATATGGGTCAAACTCAAATATGATTGATAGGATATTTATTGTTAAGCCATGAGATTTTATGGGTTTGTAAGTGCAGTTAAGTTTTGAGGACCCTTGGGTTAAAATTCAAATTCCTTCTTTTATGAACTTTTAAGAGGTCTTAAAAATGATTATTTTATGTATTTTCACCTTTTATAGTACCCTAAGTACCTATGGGTTGGGTGTCTCTTTATGGTAATATCTTGGGCCATATCCAAGACATGACCTCCATTTATTGCCCATTTAGGGGAGTGACAAATTTGGAAGACCTTGGGGTAGGGGAAGATTGCTTTAGCTCCCAAACTCAATTGTAAGATGGGACATTGGAGATGGGGTGTCCAAGTACTCTATCCTCCTCTTAATGAAGAGGAAGACTTTCTTGGATAGAGTGGAGTACTCTCCTCTTCCCATCTCCCCAAATTTTCTCACATGTGTGATCACTTGTGGGAGATTGTGCTTAAGGATTGAATGAGAGAGTGAAAAGTGTCACTCCTTCATTCAAGAAGATTCAAGTTGAATCCCTTTATATTTTGTTTGAGAAAGGAGAGTGGTTTTTCTATCCACTTCTCTTGGAAAAATTTTGGGTTGAATTTTGAGAGAGAGAGAGAGAGAGAGAGATGTAAAAGTAAGATAAGAGGGAAATATTGCATATTGAAGAGAGAGAGAGAGAGAGAGAGAGAGAGAGAGAGAGAGAGAGAGAGAGATGTAAAATTAAGATAAGAGGGAAATATTGCATATTGAATTTTGAAGATTCAAGCTTGTTACCCACTTCCCCTCTTGGAAATTTGTTGGGTTGAGAAGAGGAGAGAGAGACTTGTGAGAAAGAAGGTAAGAGGGAGAATCTTGCATATTGAAGTTTGAAGATTCAAGCTTGGTATCATGGGAGGGAAAAGAGACTCATCCCTACAAGCTATGTAGTAAAAAATTAGTGAAAAATGTTGATTTCAATATCTTACTTTGGCCAAAAAGTGGGACACAATATTGTGGGATGATCTCTAAGGGTTGCCATATGCTAAGAAAAATGAATAAAAATGCTTCAAATAAATGGTCATTTGTATATTGTAATCAAGTAACTAAGATCACAATGTGTAGCAAAAAAATATCTTATGAAGGAATATAAACACTATATTTGACATCTATTGAAATCATTACATGCCCTAAACCTTCAAGATATTCCTTAAAAACAAATTGTAAGAATAGAAATGATGGTCTTAATTGGTTCAAAATTTGATCCAATGAATGACTTGTTGAGAAGCGGACATCAAAGTTAAAACTAGCCATGTAGTGCTCAATAATAAATCTCATTGGATGAAATTTCAAAATGATGAATACATTTCTTAGTTCATCCAAAAAAATAATTAGTTAACAAAATTATGGATCCCCGATATAAAGAACCCTATGGGGATCAAATATTACAACTAAATGGAATTAAACTAAAAATAATAATGATAAATCTATAAGGCATACTTATCCTTGATGATTCTTGTAGAGATAAAAGAAAAATAGTTGTAAGAAAAAGAGACTTCAAAGATTTAAAATATCCCTAGGAATAATTACCAAGCTAGCCAAATTATGCATTAACTAAGGAAAAAAACACTTGATTAATATTTGTACCACATATGATTAGTTCATTTCCTAGTAGTATGCAAGATTGAAAGGATATCATAAGAACATGATGTTGTACATGATTGAACTTTAGTTTGAAGTGAAACCAACAAAATAGAACTAAAGACTAGTAAATCCAAGCATAAAGCCAATCATGAAGTTGGACCTAACCAAGTCAATAAATTTAAAGATAGTCTATCATATCAACCACTCAACTTGGGTTTCCAATAAAAAATAATGGAGATATCTATCTTTGTGTGAGTTATAATAAGCTATCTCTTTAGAGTCACTATTTACCATCCAGTATGGATAATGTTTTATCGACAATGGTAGGTTCTAATACATTTTCAATGTTGGATGAAATCTCAAGATTTACCTAGGTACTAGTAAAATAAGATCATCACAAGATAATATTAAATAGAAAATGGGCACCTTCTCTTATAAAAAATGTTATTTTTTCTATCCCATTCTAGGATAGCATTTTAAAGTGCAAATAATATTAATTTTAAAGGCCTCATAAATGAAATTATCTTAATCTATTTGGATTATTTAATTATATTTTCCAAGAAAAAAGAGGATCATTTTGATCATTTGGAGAAGGAATTTCAAAGGTAGTAGCAATTTGGGATCTCTTTAAATCCAAAAAATATGTAACTTTGGTGTTCCTCAAGGATAAATATTAGGGTATGTTATTTTCAAGGAGACTATAGCTATTGATTTTAAAAGGGTTTGATCTATTCATGAACTCTCACTCCCCTAACATAAAGGGAACCATTAAAATTTGGACCTAAAATATCTAAATAATCGCTCTTCGGCTCTGCAACTTTCTCGCTCTGGCCATTTTTGAATCTTTATGTTCCTTCTATGATTTGACTACCTCATGGGCTAGTCGGGTGGGGACCTGAGAAGGCTCCCCATTCCAAGGTTGATGTCTCTTTGTCTGGCATTGTGTCTACTTTGGCAGCTGCAAGTGATTTTGTTCCCCATGCAAATTATCCTCCTCGTACCTCTATCCTTTCTTTTGGGGGAAGGGTTGGGGGTATTTCTGGCAAGTCACCTCTATCCCCTTCTCTTTGGTTAGACTCTCTCTTCTTTGAAGAAGAACCAAACTCTTATGTAGAAAAGCTAGTGGGTGTTAGCTCACCAGCTATGGGAAAAAGGTTTTTGAAGTCTGCTTCTTTCTCTCTGACTCGCTGGGAAGTTGACGTCCTTGAAGCTTTGATGTTGAAGGATATGGATGGCCTTAAGCTAGTGTTAGTTAGGAATTTTATGGCCTATCATTTGCATATCGAACAAGTACATCTCTAGGTAGCCTCACCATGGATTCTTAAAGGAAATGTCTCTATAAATGCTATTCCTAGAGGTATCTTCCTTTTCTCCTTTTTGGTTTATGAAGATATGCTAAAGGTGTTAGTGGGTGGCCCCTGGGCCTTTGGTGTTGTCTTTAAGAACTTCCTTTCCTTGTGTAAGTGGAAATCAGGTTTTCATCCTTCTGCTGACTTGGGGGCTATGGCACCAACTTGGGTTCACCTCCCTTGGTTACCCCTTGAGTTTTGGAAGATGGGTATCATAAAATGGATTTCTAATTCTTTTGGTAGCCTCTTAGTGATTGATAAGATTACATAGGAAAATTCAAGGATAGTTTTACCCGTATTTGTGTTAATGTTGTTGTTAGCATGGTTTTTCCAACCTTTGCTCTTCTTAAGTTAAAATTTGGCAACTGGTCCCAACCCCTTGAATATGAAAATGCTTGCCAATTCTGCTAGCTTTGTAAGAAATTTTGTCACCTCACTGATTCATGTGAGAAAATGCCAATCGAGGGATCCAATGTTTCCTTGCAATCTCTTTTTGTGCAAGTACCTAAGACCTATGAGGTTTCCTTTTTTTCTTTCCCTCCTGAAGCCTCTTCTGTCCCTGTGGCAGCTATAACCCCTGTGAAGTATGCTCCTTCAAGTGGCTTGCTTGTTGTCCCCACCGAGCCTCTTGTTGTTTCTAGTGCTTTGGGTAGTTTGAACATTATGAATGATGCCCCTATCAAAATCATCCCTACCCGAGGTTTCCAAAAGATTGGAATCCTAATATGGAGGAGGAAAAGTCAATTATTAATTTGGTTGAAGAAAAGGGAGTCCCCCATAAGGAGGCTAATATTCTAACTCCTAAGGAAGATGTTCCTACTACTAAAGAAGGGATTGAGCTAGAAGAAGGAGAATTTGTGTCTTCAAGACCTAATTTTTCCTTGGGGGATATGTCATTTATGTCTCAAAAGGAGGCTAGTAACTTGAGTGAATCCCTAGCCATGTTAGGATTTCCCCTTCACCCTAGTGATAGAGAAGATGAAGATGATTGGTTACAAGCTCCAAATAAGTCTAAAATGAAAAATAATTTGGATGTAGGTGGGGGAAACAAGGTCAGAAGACCTTCCCAAAAGGAATCCAAGAATAAAGATATCACGAGGGATGTGGTTGCTGGCAAATAAAGAACCTTAGACTCAATCACAAGATCGAATTCCAAAAATAAGTAGCCTTGGTTGCTCTTCTCTGAGCCAATAGGTTTTATTGTTCCTGGTTTGTTTCCTTAATGAAGTTTCTTTCTTGGAATATAAGGGGCCTCAATAGCCCTTATAAACAATTTTTGGTTAAAACCTGTATCTTGGACAATAAAGTGGATGTTTTTCTCCTTCAAGAAACCAAAATGAAGGAGACCTTTGACAAGGTGATTTTGAAAATTTGGCTCGGTGTGAATTACTATGTCAGTGAGGCTGAAGAATCCTTGAGAGGTATTGTTACTCTTTGGATACCATCAAAATTCAAAGGAAATTTGGGCTCTACTGGTAGGAAGAGTCTGATAGTTTCTCTGGAAGATCTTGCTTCTCAGGATAAATGGAACTTAATCAATATTTATGCCCCCAATTTGAGCAAGGATAAATTGCAGCTATGGGAGTATATGAATGAGGTAATTAAAAGTAAACAGGATGACTATTATATTTTGGGAGGTGACTTCAACTCCCCTCTTCTTCCTGCTAAAAATCCGAGGGGATTGGATGACTATATTGATAGTATGATGGAGTTGGATAGATTCTTAAATTTTGTTGGGATTTTTGATATTCCTCTCCAGGGCTCTAAATTCACATGGTCAAATAGAAAGAATGGTAACCAACTAATTTTCAAATTAAGTTGGATAGGTTTCTTATCTCTTCTAATTGGAACATCTCTGAATTACTATCTCTCTCCGCTCTCCCAAGATCAATATCTGATCATAATTCTATTGTGCTTAAAAGAAATGTTGATCACAACAAGGGTCCTTTCCCTTCTAGATTTGAAATAATGTGGAGCCTTCACCCTAACCTTTTTGTTTTAATAAAAAATTGGTGGGAGGAACCAATTGGAGGCACCCCCATGTTTTTCTTGGTGGCGAAGTAGAGAAGAATCAAGTAGAGAGTGAAAGGATGGAATAAAGTTACCTTTGGTAACATATTTGATATTAGGAAATTGCTAGGAAACAACTTAAAGGAAATTCAGGACAAAATGGAAATTGGCCTTGTGGATGATGAAACTTGCATAAAGGAACATGGCCTAAGATCTCAATGGTTTAAGGTCAATAAAAAGGAGGAAATGTTTTGGAAACAAAATTCATGGTTCCAATGGCTTACTGAAGGAGACTATAACACTAAACTCTTCCATCAATCTACCCTGAAACACAGAAGAAAGAATAGGATTAGATCACTCAAGAAAGAAGATGGTACCACGGTTTCGACTGAAAAAGAAATTTTTGAGGAAGTTGCTAATTTTTTCTCCTCCTTCTAGAATGCCCAATGTGATGCTAATCAGGTACATGATTTTTTCCTTGAAGTGATTCCAAAATTTATATGTGAACAAGACTTAAATAATATGTCCAATGTTGATTCTATGAAGTTAAATAGGTTCTTTTCTAATGATTCCTAAAGTTTCTCACTACTTGTGTTACCTCCCCTATGTGCTCAATTCTGGTTAATGGTGTCCCCTAGGTTTTATTCTCATGTGGTCATGGCTTGAGGAAAGGAGACCCCCTCTCCCCCTATATTTTCATAATTGTTGTTGAGGTCCTAGGAAGGAATATCCAAAATCTAATTGACTCTAAGGCCCTTAAAGGAGTTAAAGTTGCTTCGTCTCTTCTGCCTGACTCTCACCAATAGTTTGTTGATGACACCATCCTATTTGGTGAAGCCTCAGTGGGGGAAGCCAACCTATGGAAATATGTTCTAAATGACTATTTGTTTGTCTTTGATCAACATATTAACTATTAAAAAATTAAGATATACTTCTTCAATGGTGACCAATTAGTGAAGAAAAGAGGTGAGGATCTTGGGTTGTCAAGAAGTTATCTTACAAATTTTCTACCTTGGGTTACCTCTGATATCTAAAAATTTGGAAAATAATTATTGTAACCATCTAATTAAGAGAGTTCAAAAGACGTTGGTTGGTTGGAAGGGTAAAATTATAAGCTTAGTTAGGAAGATTCAATTGTTAAAAGCCTCCCTTTAACTTATTTTGATCTACTACTTGTCCCTCTCCAAAATCCTAGAATTCATTGGGGGAAAAATAGAGAAAATTCAGAGAAGATTTATGTGGTCAGGAATAAAATAGAAAAATAGACTATCATTGGTTAGCTGGGAGAAAGTGTGCACTCCTAAAAATGTAGGAGGGCTGGGGATAAGGAGAATAAAATTTCTTAACAAAGCATTAACTACTAAGGTGTTCCCCAACCTTTTGGAATGGTTTAAGGATTGGGTAAATATTTTCCAAGCTAAATATCTAAAGAACAGAGATCCAGGTTGCTTCCTCTCTACTATTGATTTGATTAGTGGGTCTGTTCTCTGGAACCATCTTATCAAAATAAAAAATGAGTTGAAATTGGGGGTAAGAAAGAGGATTGGTAACAAAAAAAGACATTAGTTTCTAGAAAAACCCCTAGTTTGAGGCTTCCCCTCTCCTCCATAGATGGCTTCAATCCCCTTAAACAAATCTTGACAAGGATATGTGATAAAAATGTGCCAGACTAGATCAATTGGGAGGAGGAAGAACATAAATGGAAGGATTTCAACATGATGTTAAGGAGTGTCAACTTGAGAGGTCAGAGACATATTAACTAGGAGATAATTTTGTAAAGGTTACACAAACTCATAGGGGAAGTGAACTGGTTTTCTATTGAAAGGGAAGATGAACAGGTGTGGAAGGGGTGCTCTTTAGGTTGTTTCTCCATTAAAAAATCTTATAGTGAATTGGTGAAACCCCTAATTGACTATAGAGACCCTCACTAGGATAGAGTATGGATTAAAAAAATTGTGCCAAAAGTTAACTATTTATGGTGGGCTGCTTCACATGGAATAATTCTAACTATTGATAATATGGTAAGGAGAGGATTTAAGCTTGCCAATAGATGCATTCTATGCAAGCAAGATGGAGAATTTTTTATGCATCTTTTCTTCCATTGCTAGTTCTCTAGAGAAGTGTGGTCATTCTTCCTTCCTATGTTGTTCATTGATTAGGTGTTCCCCCAAGCATGAAGTCTTTTGTAAAAAACTAGTCCAACTATCCTTTCTCCCATAAGGTCATTGTGGATCTCTGGAACCAAATTCTCCCTTCTTAACCTAGGGAATTTGGAAGGAAAGGAATAATAGGATCTTCAAGGAGGCAGAGAGAAGCAACTATGAGGTTTGCATGATCATAAAAGCTCAGGTTTAGGAAAATATGGAAGTTGGAGGATATAACTTCTCAAAAGTATGGCTGACCTATAAAGAGATGAGAATTAAGTAGGCTTGGGGTCTAAAGAAGGACCTAATCAATCTAAATTGGGCCACGATTTTGGCTAGGAAGGCTACTATGTGGGTTCCTCTTGAAAGAGAGTGGATTAAATTCAATTTTCATGGGTGTTCAAAAGGTAATCCTAGCATGGCTGGGGCAGGTGGACTACTAAGAGACCACTTGGGAGACTACATTGTGAGCTATGGTATAAATTTGGGAGTCTACTCCAATAATAAAGCAAAGGCTATGGCTATTTTGGGGGGTGTAAAGACTCTAAGAGAATATGGTTTTAAGAAGGTAATTTTGGAAGGAGATTCTAAATTAACTATGGATATATTGAATGGAGGTGTCGCGACCCCTTGGGAATTAAAATACATCTTTTACAAATGCAAGTCCCTAATGAGTTACTTTACTCATTGTTGTGTGCAACATGTGTTTAGATAAGCAAGTAACTTTGTTGATTGTGCTTCCAACGAAGCGCTTAAGTGTAATGGGTGGACCCACTAGGATAACAATAATTTTCCTTTATCATTAAAGGACAAAATGATCAAAGAAAAATATGAATATGTGTATAACTTGCAAAGATGATAAATGGGAATGGCATAGGAAGTGTACACAATCTTATGAAATAAAGAGATTGTAGAAGTATGATGATAAAAGTGGTATGACATCGAGTATGAAGATCTCCTTAAGAAAAAAAGGTAATTATTTAATTCTCAAGATTGTTATGGATCACATGGCTTTAATCAACACAAATAATGGTGTCAAATCCAAGTGTGGTGGAGTGCCTTATGTCAATTCCATCTACCAATGTGAAGATCTGCTTGTAACAAAAAATTAAGAGCCATTAATTATTTGTAATAATAATAATGAAGTCTTAGCCTGGGGAAATGTGATATTGGCTATCTCAAAAAGAAAGTTCTCAAACTTCATCTCTCAAAGTGATTATTTCCAATTCGTTAGAAATAGTGTATTATGCAAGTTTGGAAGGAAACCATTATGGAGTGGGGTTATGAAGAAGAGCTCGTAGAATCCTAAAAGATTACAGTACACAAAAATGGGTGGGCTTAAAAAGTGAAAAAACCACCTAATTTCCAAGCATTAAGACAAAATGCAGTGTGTGGAGTCTTTTTAGCGGAGCGGGTATGGTTTGTTTTTTCGAATCCATGAAATGGTACAATAAAATCTTAACTACAAAATTTACCAACTCATGGAGAAATGGGAATGTGGCTATTGGAGTAGTTAGGTTTGAGGTGATGGTGCATTTCATAGTGGAGGCTATGGGTCTTCAAAACTAGGGTATGAAGGTGGCAAAAAGAGTGGAGCAGATTACCAGTCCTTTGTTGAAAAGTTCCTCCATGATGAAAAAAATCTTACCAAGTTTCAAAATGGGTATGTGCAGCTTGAACGCTTGACTTCCTATGCTTTGGTCAATATGTTTGTGATGTGGTATTTTAACCTTGAAGGTAGATGTATGATAGTTCATGCATATCATTTTCTTTTGTTGAATCATATCCGTCATAATGAGCATATAAATTTTCCTTTTTATTTGCTCTCCTCTCTATAACTTAATATTGAAAAGGGTGTGAATCCTCCCCTACATCAAGGTTTAATGCTTTCCCTTTATAAGCATGCTTCAGCTATGAACCCACATGGTAATCCTTTAGTTGCTAGTCACGAAAATAAGAATCAAAACACAAGGGGAAATATGGAACCTTTAGCAGAGGCTAACCCCATTCAGGTGCCCAAACCCAGACCCCCTCCCATTATTGCAGAAATAAATGTGAATACCCATGCTGAAAGCTCCAACCCTTCTACCTCTATGGGTATGAAGATTTTCGCTAAAATCTGCCTCAAGCTTGAGTTGGTTAAAGCTACTCTTGAGAAACACCAACATTCCCCACTTCTCCTAGAGTCACCTAAGTCTAAGAAAATGAATTTAAATTGTTGAAAATTAAGAATGAGGTCATCACTATAAGTAAAGAAAAAGAGGGTATTCAAATCAAGGATTCGGAGGATAGGAATTTGTTTCAAGGTAGTGGAGGCCATAGATCTATGTGCCTTGCAAAGGCTGCTTCTCAAGGCAAGAAGGGGAACACAAAAATCCACTTACCATGAGGAGGAAGATTTAGAAGTGGAAGAGTTTGTAGCATAGGTTGATGAAGAAAGTGATGGGATGGAATTTGAAGAGGCATCAAATGACATGGGAGAGGAGAAATCTAAGGAGGAGAAAGAAGAAAACGAGCGGGAAGAGACTGAAATTGAAGAAGAGCCAAGGAATGAAACTCTGACAGCTTCTGAAATTGAGAACATTTCCAATGAAGCTAATATTGTTGATGATTCTATTACGGACTATCTAAAAAGCAAGTTGAACTACATGTAGGTTCAAATGGATGACATGGATAAAGAAATTATCACGTTGATGAAGGTGACGAATGGAATCATGCGCAAAGATATGTTTGGTGCAGTCTCTGGCCAAACCAAGATTAAAAGGAAGCTAAAGAAGATGGCAAAGACAAATGATTTGAAGTACTTGGATGAGACCAAGGGACTTGATTAGAGAGAGTATGTCTCCCATATAGGAGATTACTGGGACCTAATTGCAAAAGCCAAGTAGTGGCTTTTTTCTTTTCTTTTGGTTATGGCTTCCTTTCTTTTTTTGTTGTTCTATTTTAACATTCCAAATTGTTATTTTCATATAGCTCTGTTATGGTTGAGAACTTGCTAGTCCCTGGTGGACCTTATAAATGGCCTTTGTAGCATAAATTTCTTTAGTAGTATGCATTTTTTTATTATGTATCATGATTATATGTTACTGTTTTTGTTTATTGGTCGCGTGCCACCTTGGACTTGTTGTTTCTTGTTGCTGGTCGGTGTTGTTCTACCCAACTTGTTTCCTTTTAAAAAAAAAATGGTTGTAACCATGGAATCAGGGCCTTTCCCATGCTAATCTAATAAAATAAATAAAAGGAACCTAAAATATTTCATAATAAAGATTAATTTTGTTAGAATACTCACATCGAATCTTGTAGCATACACTAGTATAGAAACAACAATAAAAAATCTTCTTATAAATGACTACAGTTGGTCATGTGACCACTAGTAGTTTATTACCAGTCATATATAATGCGACCAAATTGATGGCTAAACCATTTTTAGTCATTTATTGGTTGTTTTGATTGATCTATTTGGTAGTATATTTAGTCATTCATTGTTGTGATCTTGTCACTTATTTAGTCACTTTTTCCACTGATATATTTAGTCGTTGATTTAGTCATTGATTATTGTAATTTGGTCACTTATTTAGTCATTTTTTATTCACTGATATATTTTATCGTTCACTTATTTAGTTGTGTATTTAGTCATTAATTGTTGTAATCTGGTCACTTATTTAGTCATTTTTTTATTCACTTATATATATTTTCATTGATTGTTATTAATTGGTCACTTAGTCATTTTTATTCACTAATTTCTATGCATTGGTATTGTATTTAGTCATTAATTTTAATCATCATTTTGATCAATTTGGTAGTATATTTAGTCAATTTAATTATTAATTGATGTCAATTAGTAGTATATTTAGTCAATTTAATTATTAATTGATGTCAATTAGTAGTATATTTAGTCATTTTAATTGAGTGATTTGAGACTTTAAATATAAAACATAGAAATACATATCAATCTTCAATTGCACACAATAAGGTAGCCATTGAGAAGGCAAAAATAGTGAACTTTATTAATACAAGAAAGGTTTTATAATTGTTATAGCTTAGAAATAGAGTATTACAATTGTTATTTTTAGTCACAAGACTAAAAATATGAGTTATAATATTATAGAGAAATAACTGCAAGAAATAAACTTCTCCAAAAAACTTTTGCAATGATGGAAATACATGCTTGAATCCCTTCAATGTGAGCACATACCCCTTTCATCTCTTAAAACTTATACAAAGTGGGCAATCTTCCTGGAGCAAGTTGTGACGTGTATAATCCAAGGAGAGTGTTAATCGTGTCCCATATATGAAGCTCTCTCCTTCAATGTAGTCAACAATAATCCAACTAGAATATTTCCTCCTTTATATGCAATGTGCCATTTGATATGAGCAACAAGGTGCTTCCTTTTTCGCCATGAATGAAGTTGTGCCTCAATACGACCAACAAAATTGATACTAGTCTCAATTCAAAAATAATAAAAGTGCATTGTATATTGCAAGTTTACAAAAGAAAGTCCAAACACAACAGAAAGATAAATCAATTAAAAAATTGTAGCCTTGTCAACAAATGACTTAAATAGAGTGTTCAACATAGGCTTGAAATATGCATATTGAACCGTTGATTTTAGAACCTTGTTCAAAATTTAAGATAGGTGATATGCTTAGATTATAGAATGAAGTTGACATATTATAGAATGAAGGATATCAACACTAACTAGACTGGAACAACATTATCAACATAAATTTCTTGGAAACCAAGCCCAAGAATGCCATCAAAATTGGACAACAAAAATGTCAACCTTGGTTCATGTGTTGTCTCAGTAAAGACCTACACCATTAAAGAATCCATTTATACACAAATTCCAAATTAACTTGATGAGAAAAGATCTTTGATATCCAATTGGGAAGCCTTAACATCCAAAAATTACTAACCTAATGTTTCACAATAGGTTTCCCAACTGTGATATAATCTTCCCCATTCAGTTTACAAGCACCACCCAATTCAACTTTTGAAGGCACAAACACATAAGGTACTTTCTACAATGGTAATTTTTAAACTAGTGATTAATAAAAAAATTAAGGCATCCATTATACTTGTAAGAAAACAACTACTTGAACAAATACATAGAAGCATCACCAAATGGTTCAAAACTCATCTTCAATATAAGTCCAAAAATTTGGTTTTCCTGTGCAATTTATTTAGATTTATTCTCTTACAATTCATCAAAATTAGAAAAAAGGGTAGCAAGTCAAGGGATTTGATCGTGGGAAAACTTCACAGTTAAAAGGGTTTTGTACTATGTCAAACATCATTTCATTAGTTGCAATCCTATCATAACTATAAACTTTGATGTTCTAAAGTATAATGTCTTGGTTGCTTGCAACACCCTAAGCTCGTTCAACATTAGCAAAAATGAAATCGAATATTGATCCATTGCCATATTGGATCTCACAAGATTCTCCTTCACAAACAACAAATGATATATATTAATTGTTTAGCAACTTCCTTAATATACCCATGTAAGTAGACTAAACTAAGTGAGGTTGAGGGTTTGAAGTAGATTACCATCTTCTTGGTATGTGCTTGAATTTGATCATGACTTTTATCTTGAATGAAAATAGCAAGCTAGTTGCATTGTAAAATCACTGTTAGAAAAATAACCATGAAATCCTCTTTAATTAAAATAATCCTTCTAGATATTTCAAGACAAGATATTTCAGTTAATTTCTAAAAAGAGCTAATTTCACTATCCAAACTTCCATCAATCTATTAAATATATATAATTTCTCAAAATTCAGAATTTGAATGTAATGAAACCAACCATAATTACCAAAGATTTGACACCAAAATGTAGTACAAAATGAATTGTTTGAAAACAAATGTGTTTTGATAAACCAAATATACCCTTGATATATTGATTTAAATAACAAGGAAAGATTAAACTGGAGACAACAAGATAACATTGATTAATTCACTTCAATAAATAATTGACTAGAATTCGGCCACCAATTATAACTTCTTCCTATTGATCTTCAAAAATATTTTACAATATATTTCAAAATTTTGTCCTGACTGACATGCCAAAAAGTGTCTTGTCAGTTACCCACTTTTAACATAAATAAAAAATTCTTGATTATTTTTGTTTATATAGGATTACATAAAAAATTAAAATCAATGAAAGATGAGTGGAGAGAATTTATCAAATATTGAATTCCACAGAATTCGCAAGATATGAAAGTTTTTTACTCATCGTAAGGTACTCGTGATCATTCAGATTTGATAAGGTCCCCTCTCCATGATAGTATCTGCAAGGCTTGTTACTTCACTACAAGGCCTATTCTTTTGGGGGAGCTAGATATGTTTACTCCCATTGGTACACCATGTAATCATGAGGCCATTTGTAATCCTCAATTATTTTTGTGTTTCCAAGTGACTCTTCCATCTATTGTCCAATAACCCTTTGGTATCCATGATGAATTTTGAGTACCCAACATCTAGTGCAATTATTCCATCCAAGGTTAAATTCAGGTGGTGAATATTTATGTCACCATCCTTCTATATATTATTGAGGCAGTTGGGAAATTTTTTGCTAAACTCATTTGTCCAATCCTTGGAGCCTTTCAGTTGATCATCATCCCTTACTATCTTCAGCATAAACCATTGCTTTAGTGTGTGAAATGAATCCATTCTTGCCTTGATCTTTCGGTCTTTTGCAGACATGTATTGAAATTTATTTATGACCATTTAGACCATTTGCTCACTAGGATTTAAAGTTGTGGGGGCCTCAACACTCCTTTGTAAAATTATGTACAAAGTCGTTAAGGTGTGACGTACAAGTTGTCATTTCTTGAATAAGGGGTTCAATATAAGTACATGGGCCTTTACGTGATCAAATTCTTGTGACAAGGAAACATAACATTCATACATAGTTTCCAATTTTTCCACAATTAGTTTAATTCTATGGTCCAATATCTATTCTAATACCCTAAGGGTTTCTCTCTTTTCTCTTTCCACAGTTTCTTCATTACTCTTTTTCAACCTCTCAATTTCTTGTTTTAGCACATTAACTTGTTCAACAATGAATTCACCTATATCAATCTAGATGGTAGGGGGTTGGTATACTATTAATTATGTGCTTTGGGAAGGACCTGATCCCTTCAACTGATGTTTCAATTTCACATTGTATATGAATAACCTATTCACTTCATCATTCAGATTAGTTTGTGCTTTCTCATCCAATGTCGATGTGTCTTGAAGTTTCTTTACCATGGTAGTCCCTCTCATTTCTTTTACAACATCAAGTAATCTTGGTTTTTTTGTTTTTTTTTTTAATTTATCCAGAAAGCTAGGGTTTCAAGTCTTGGATTGTAACCTATGCCACTCATTCCATCATCTGAATTGAATTAAAAAATGAACATGGGATCTTCTTGGCTTCTTACTTGATCCAGTAAGAATATATTTTTTAACTCCATCCTAGGAATAATTAGTATATTTCTTTCTAAGACCAATTTTATTGCTTCTTGGGGGCTAATTGTAATTTCATTAATCTTGAGTTCTTCAAGAGTTTGGGAAATTTTTTTATCATGATGTGACTCCCTAATGCCTATCTTATTAATTTGGAGTCTCTCCTCAAATTCTTTCATTTTCCTCTTAAACCAAAAATCCTTAAACTCGAGAGTTTGAATAAATTCATCATCTTCAATAAATATAATGGTAAAAATCACCCTTTCATCATCATGAACTTCTTGATCATTATGCCCATGTACATCCACTCTTTCTTCTAGTTTTTGAGCATCAATTTCAAGCTTAGGCGATGGCTAATCAACTTCATCATATTTAAAATTCAAAAGTACATCGGCTACCTCTTCAGTATCCCTTACTCCACTTATTTCATATGCCACTAAGGGGGCCACTCCATGTGTCTTTTACCTTTTACGACTTGGTTTCTTAGGGGATGCTTCTAATTGTATTGTGGTAGTGCCTGGTAGGGTCTCTATGATTACAATACCAATTGGTTTGATGGGAAGCTTGGAGGGTTTTGAAGATTGACCCTCAGGTTTCTTTTCTAGTTCAATATAGAATATTTCAAAGTTGTCAATTATTATGTTCATCCTTTTGATAGGATCCTTTTATTCTTCTCCTCCTCAAGCATATTTATGATCTCCCACTTCCTCTTCCTCTGAAAAAATTCATCATGTGTACAACAATTTCTTATTATGTCTTCTTCGTAATCCATTACATGGGTAATCCCAATTTTAGTGAGAAGTGTTTGCTTTATAAAATTGATATGTTGTTCAAGATCAAATATCATTTGTCCTTATGACCTCAATGAATATTGCATCTTTAAATAGTTCTACGGTTCTTCAAGAGTGTCAAACCCTATGGATAACTCCTCACATTCAGTTAGGTCAGGGAGGAGTGTCCCATTTTTCTATCTTTTCATAATATCATGTTCCATCCATAACATTTGCCACATAAATTCTAAAAATTCAATTCAAATAGAAAAAAATTTAGGTAAAATATGTGGGCTTGAGGATACCCATAGACCCTTATTACTGTTTGGTCTACTAAGAAGAACCATTCACCAAAATTGTGTGTGCCCCTTCTCTCACTTCAATGCTAAAGGTCTTAATACTTGCATGATTTTATTAGGAAATATTGTTGAAAGATGACCAAGAGTAGTCATGACCTGTACTATGAAATCATCATGAATTATTACATAATCACTATTTTCACATCTACTATCCTAGATGTAACACCAGTTTTGTACAAGCAACCTATTCCCTGCATCATCAGTCATTCCCAAACACATTCTTTAGTCCATCTATTTTTGTTTTGGTACAATATTAAATGACACAACAAAGAGTATTTCTTGAAAGTGATGAGAGCTAAGTTCTCTCTTGTACAAATTCCTCATGTAGCCCTTTCTCAATTTCAATAGCAAAGTCATACTCAATGTTGACTTCAAGATTTTGTATTCTCATTGCCATCATCATGAGATATGTTGGCATCCTCTCTTTAGTACCTATTCCAATCACTTGGAACAAAGCAAAATAAGTTATTTTGAAATTTACTTGAAATTATTCTATGGAAAATGGCTCATTTTGGGAGGGGGAGATAGGTATCCTCCTATTTTTTGCACCCTTTTTCATGTGTAAAGTAATTTCATCACTCTTGTAGGTTTTTCTCAATCTCCTATAATCCTCCTCACTTCTGTCCAAGTCGATCTTAGTGATAGCTTGCTTGTTTAACATAAAACAGTCTATAATTGCAACTTTAGTTAGCATCACTAATGGTGAACCATCTGACATTCTTATAGTCCTAGTAGTCGGGTGATAATATTGTGCCAATACTTTAATAAACTCAGCATCTATAAAGACATTTGTGACTATCAATTTGGCCAAATCTAAGGTCTAAGCATTCAAAACTGGTATCTTCTCAAACCTTTTTTCATAGAAGTACCAAAATAGATCCCACCCTACGGTATGGATAATTGGGTCTCTACATCCTTGGGTTGTAACTTTAAACACCATTTTGGGTCCTGTCATCTCGCACATACCTCTATTGACTATTGCAATAGTGAGATATTGGATTTTATTATGACTGCAGTATATTAGATATCATTTTATTGAAAAGATTGAATATTTTTCTAATTTTGTAGTCTCTCAGTTTTAGTTTTCAATTTTAGTCAGACCTAAGAGATGATTCCTTTGTTTGTAATGGGGAGGCTTAGTTCACCTAATCTTAAGATATCTATATGTATTATCAAATCACAAATGTTCATTATATGTTTGCATCTAGAAAACATATAGGACATAGAAGAAATTATATTCTAACTAAACAAAATTAATTTCAAATTTTCAACCAAAGTGAGAAAACTAAGAAGAATGATTGAACCTAACTTTAAATTCACTTCAAATCGGTAGTGAACATCCATGTTTTTTATACAATGTACCAAAAAAATAATGATTATTACATTCAGAAATGTATCAATAAAACACTAGTGAATAAGCATACCTATACTTAGATATTTATTACATTCAATAATAAATTACACCATACATATAACCAAAATTTAGGTGACAAGCTAACCTCTTAAGGTGACAAAACATCATCATAATCATCTACATTTCCAGCAAGATCAAAATCCTAATCACTCACGTTTGCATCTACTTGATTTTATTCCTATTCCTCATCTGTGACATGCAATGCATTCTCTCTCCCAATATCTCCATTGGTAATCAAAATTTCTTCTTCAAACACTCCATCATCGTCTTCATCCACTTATTGAATTGTTTCTTGTAAATTAACATATTACCCATTAGGCATTATATCAACAACTTCCATGAATTTTTGTTTTGAACAAGACTTTGTTTGAATGACATATAACCATCCTGGGCTTCTTACATCATCAATTAAAATTGATTGGTTAATTTGAAGAGAGAAAACATATGACTCATTCGTTTCTGATAAAAAATGTCTTGTATTTGTGCGCACAAATCTATACTCATCAAATTGTACTGTAGATGGTCAGATCCACTTACATTTTAATAATATAGGACTATTTTCACCATAGTCCACTAGAATAATTTTTTGGATGAATCCAACATAAAATTTCTTCTTAGTTTCATGGAGAAATTCAGCACTAACAACACAATCACAACTTATCTTTCCTTTGTCTTTTTCTTGAACTCTTAAATGACTACCATAGGCCCACATTCCACTGAAACACATAGCCCATAAATGAGGAGATTGTGAAAGCTCACTTTCCTCCATTGTTATATCTTGACCTTCTTCTTTTGCATCACTGACTACATTAGCAATGTGGTCTTCAAATTTTGGAAAAGAATCACCTCCAATGAAATCAACATGACATATGCACCTTTTGTTGGTATGTGGCGACTGATCATTGTATACTGTAAACTCTTCATTTTTCGCCGAATTACCGAAAAGGGGAAAACCCCAACTTTGTATAATCCTAATCCGGAAGCTTCTAAAAGGCTGGTTATAACAAACTTCTTGAGTGCCTCAAAAAATCTTTAAAGTTTCAAGCAGGACATCCATGGTATCCATGAACACTGAGACCAGACAATGTGCCATATGCAGGAAGATCATGAATCGTAAACAAGAAGGAAGCTCTTAAAGTGAATTTGATTGAATGACCATCCCTTAAGGATTGAATTGATTCAATTCCTTTCCATAATTTCATTATCTAATCATATATATGGCTCTAGATAAGAATCAATTTTATTTGAAGTCACACTTTTCTTTCCTGGTATAATCAACGATAGCATTAAGAAAAATGGTTTAGTTGCTAACCATGGAGGAAAGTTATAATTTATTTAAAACACTAGCCAATTTGACCATTTAGAAATTTTATCTAAGAATGGGTTAACCCAATCTAGAGCCAAACCCGACCTTATATTACAAGGATCTTGAGAAAAATCAGGACATTTGTTATCAAATTCCATCCATGTCTTACAATCAGGCACATTTCGTTCTTTTCCATCAGTGCTCTTATTTTGGGCATGCCATTGCATAAGTTCAGCAATGTCTTTGCACCTATACATTCAGACTAATCATGGGATTATCAAAAAGTGGTGAAGAACCTTTCTAGAAACCATAGCTGATTTAAACCCTTCTCTATACCTCACTTCATGGCATTTCAAACATTCACTCTCATTTGCAAGATTCTTGTGAAATAATACACAACCATTCACACATGTGTGGATGTTTTAATACCCTAATTCTAGCTTAGTGATTTATTTCTACATTGACTTCATTTTGTTGGCAATACAGAGTCAGGTGGTAACAACAAACTTAATAATGCCAATAACTGATCTACACTCTCATTTGTCCAACCAAACACCACTTGCAAGTTAATAATTTGAAGGATTTTTGTCAAACAACTTAACCTACAATTAGCATACAAAGGCTTTGAAGCATCCTCCACCAACTTGTCCCAATCATTGTTTAGACCCACATTCAACATTCTATCAACTTCAAACCCTTCGTCTAACATTACTACCTCTTCATCTATGTTTGGTACCACTTCATCTATGTTTGTTGCCTCTTCATCTCTCACACTTTTTTGTTCTATCATATCTTTGTAATAATTGACATTACAAGGGCTTATACCACTATGCCCATATCTTATCATATGTCAATAAATCTAACTTCTTTTTTTCACCTTTCCACAAAGACATTCATTACATGGACATGGATATTTATCCATGTCACTCTCATCGGATATTGTCTCATCAAATGCATGGTATTTCAACCTTTGACGTTGATCCATCTATAATGTTCTACTGACCACCCTCTCATGAAATCTCATTCATATTATAATCTTGCATGAACTTATCAAAGTAAAGGTGATTATGACACCACTAGCCACTACTAAATGACATTAGTCAAGGAAATCTAGAGGCCACAGGATTTTGTGGATAGGTTCAATTGAAGCTGGGAGATCTTAAGATTTCTCTCTCAAATTTTGAAAAGGTTTTGGAGGTCCACCCTGAGAACTATGAGAGCTTAAAATTTGTAGGCCATATATATGCTCAGTAGGGGCTATCAAAGAAGTCTTTTGAAATTTTAAGAAAGGAAACTCACATAGATCCACCTAATTCCCATGTATTTATCAAGATGGGTGAGTTATTACTATCATTAGACCCTAGTGCAACCTTAGATTCTCTTAAGATGCCAATGTCTCTTCTGAAGAAGAGTGGAGAAGAAGTACTGATTCAGTTGTTAAACAACATTGGTGTTCTTCATTTTGAGAGTGATCAACTAGAGTTGGCTCAACAAAATTTTATGAAGGTATTAGGAAAGGATCTTTTGCCTCTACATAAATATTTATGGTCAGTTTTGTGCATTTTTTACTTGTAGGATTATAACAATTAGCGAAAAAGGTAGTGTTCATGAAGGAATAGAAAATATGCGTAGAGCCTTTGAATTATACCTGTACTCTGCAATGGAATTGAATTATTTAGCAAACCATTTTTTCTTCACTGTAGGGCACATTCTCTTGTGGAAACAGTTGATTGAGATAGCTCTTGTTTCAACTAACCACCCTCTCATGAAATCTCATTCATATTATAATCTTGCACGATCTTATCAAAGTAAAGGTGATTATGACACCACTGGCCGCTACTACTTGACATAATTCAAGGAAAGCTAGAGGCCACAAGATTTTTTGGATAGGTTCAATTGAAGCTAGGAGTTCTTAAGATTTCTCTCTCAAATTTTGAAAAGGTTTTGGAGGTCCACCCTGAGAACTGTTAGAGCTTAAAAGCTATAGGCAATATATATGCTCAACATGGGTAGGTAGAGAAGGCTTTGGAAATTTCAAGAAAGGCAACTCACATAGATCCACATGATGCCCATGCATTTATCAAGATGGGTGAGTTATTAATATAGTCACACCCTAGTGCAACCTTAGGTTCTCTTAAGACACCAAAGTATATTCTAAATAAGAGAAGAGAAGAAGTACCCATTCAATTGTTAAACAACATTGGGGTTCTTCATTTTGAGCATGATAAACTAGAGTTGGCTCAACAAATTTTTATGGATCCATTTGGAAACAATGTTCTACCTCTACATAAATCTTTGTGGTTAGTTTTGTGCATTTTTTACTTGTAGGATTCTCAAAGTTATTGAAAAAGGTAGTGTTCATGAAGGAATGGAAAAGATGCGTAGAGCCTTTGAATTATACCCATACATTGCAATGGTATTGAATCATTTAGCAAACCATTTTTTCTTCATTGCAGGGCATCATTTTCTTATGGAACAGTTGATTGAGACAACTCTTGTTTCAACTGACCACTCTCTCATGAAATCTCATTCATATTATAATCTTACACAATCTTATCATAGTAAAGGTGATTATGACACCACTTGCTGCTACTAAATGATATTAATCAAGGAAATCCAGAGGCCACACTATTTTGTGAATAGGTTCAATTGAAGTTGGGAGATCTTAAGAGTTCTCTCTCAAATTTTGAAAAGGTTTTGGAGGTCCACCATGAGAACTATGAGAGCTGAAAAGTTGTAGACCATATATATGCTTAGAAAGGGCTAGCAGAGAAGGCATTGGAAATTTTAAGAAAGGAAACTCGCATAGATCCACCTAATGCTCGTGCATTTATAAAGATGGGTGAGTTATTAATATTGTCATAACCTAATGCAGCCTTAGATTCTCTTAAGATGCCAAAGTCTCTTCTGAAGAAGAGTAGAGAAGAAGTACCCATTCAATTGTTAAACAACATTGGGGTTCTTCATTTTGAGCGTGATAAACTAGATTTGGCTCAACAAACTTGTATGGAGGCATTAGGAAATGGCATTTGGGTTGAATTCATAAATAAAATCCCAGTAATAATTCTCCATTTTTTCCTATGCTCTTTAAGGATATGAAATTATTCGATCAACTAGAAGAAGGTGGTGTTTGACTTGAGTTACCATGGGATAAAGTCACAATAATATTTAATATTTCTAGGTTGTTTGAATAGCTACATGATATTGAAAAGAAAAATATTTTATATAGACTAGTATTGTTCAAGTTTCTTGATTATGTGGATACATATCTACATCTTGCAGCCATGGCTCTGGATCATAATGAGATCCAACTAATCCTAGAATTGATTGGGGATGCACTTAGGGTAGATAAAAACTCATCCAATTCTTTATCTATGGAAAAATGGAACTAAAAACAGATGACTAGCTTAAAGAAAAGAAACGATTAAAGCTGCACAAAGTGAATCAGATGCAAATAATTCTTATGTTGACATTTCACTTGGAAATTGAAATTATTTTGCAGCTTTACACAATGAGAGGAGGTATCCAATGGTGGAGGCACAACATCTTGAGAAGGCTAGAGAATTGTATTGTAAAGTGTTGGCATAGAGACCAAGAAATGTTTATGCTACAAATGAGGCAGCCATTATGTTAGCTGAAAGGGGTCAATTTGATATTGCAAAGGAAATTTTTACATAGCTACAAGAAGCTGCAACAGGAAACATATTTGTTTAGATCCTTGATGTGTGGGTAAATATAGCACATGTTTACTTTGCACAAGGACAATTCGTGCTTGTAGTGAAAATGTATCAAAAATGTTTGAAAAAAATTTAATTTGGCACTGATACCCAAATTTCATTATATTTAGCTTGAGCACATTATGAAGTAGAACAGTGGCAAGATTGTAAAAGAAAATTATTAAGAGTAGTAGATTGTAATGAGCATTTCGAATTTGTGTTTATTGTAATGAAGGTTTTAAATTACCTCTAAATTCATTGTAGAGGGCATCCCCAAATTCGATTTCTCTACAGAGGGCCTCGACAAATTCAAATTCATTGCAAAAAACTCTAAATTCCTTTCCCTTGCCTACCTTTTCAGAAATCTCTAGGTCCTCTTTGAATCCTTATCGCCCATGCAAGTAGCTAGTATAACTGATTAAAATGCTACATGCCAGGCTAGCAAATGAAGCGAGGTCTACAATGAATGAATGAAGTGAGGTATACAATGAACGAAAAAAGTGAGGTCAAGAGAGATGGATGAATTTGAAATGAACGTGAATAATCACACCAATACATTGTGTGCATGAATACATCATGCCAATAATAAGCAAACTATTTTTTTAAAAAATTGTCGAGTTTGGATTTGAAGGCTAACATATTTAGTCATTTTTATTTTTGTAACTAAATAAATTTTTAGTCAAGAACCAAATTAGTCATTTATTTAATCATTTATAGCTGAGTTACAAAAAATGAGTATTATTTAGTAATTTTTAGTTGTTGTGACTAAAATTTTTAGTCACCTAGTCATATATTTTCCAAATTCTACTAGTGATAGTGCACCGTATTGCCTTCATGTTGAAAATGGATTAATAATTCAAATTTGTGTTAATTATTGGCATGTTGGTTCTACTAATATGGTAACTAATGGTTATGGACATGCGAGGCATAATTCTTATATGATTATTGAAAATTTTGAGCATTGTTGATTTTGATTTAATTATTGGGAATTTTGAGTAAGATACACTTGTTGCAATTGAATTTGAGCTTGAATTTCATGTTATCTTTGCCTGATATAATCAATTATATATCCTCTCATTAATTTATCTATCTATGCATTTATTTTTTATATTGTGTAGTTGTGTCAATGTCATGGAATATAGGATCTTTCTCATGATTAGTTCTATGAGAGGATATGGAAGAGTTAGTGTGATAATCCACTCTTGTTGAATGGTGGAACAATAATGTGATCCAAATTTTTGGTAACCAAGACAATGAAATCTTTATGTAGGGAAAGATGGTGAATATGATAAAATAAATAGGTAACCAAGATAATTATAAGTTAGAAGTTTTTTTGGATTGGATAGTGAAAGAGGAATAGTTTTGGTAACCAAGACATGAGAAGTTTTGGTAGCTAGGACTATCAAGAAGAAACAATTTTGGTAAACAAGATATCAAAATATTTGGTAGCCAAAACAATGAAGGATAAACAATTTTGGTAACCTAGGAAATGAAATTTTAGTAGCTAGGATAATCAAGGTGAAGGAGAAACAATTTTAATAACCAAGACAATAATTTTTTGGTAGCCATGATAGTGAATCGTTGATAATGTCATAATTTAACAAGAGGTTGTTTAGACTACTATGTTTGTTCCAATCCAATTTTTGGTATCCCCACCTTTATAAGAAATATGATGAAATCAAAGGGGTGTTAAAAATATTACATATTATAGTTAGTGTTTTGTTAATTCAATCATTTATAGTTTAAATTTTGTAATTTAGTTAGTTTTTAATTGTTAATGACTATTTGATAGCTTTAACTTAAATTGAAAATAAATAACTTTATAAATTCAATTTTAGTAATGTAAATTCAACCCAAACATAATGTATATTTCTATGTATTCATTCACATCACTTTATATATAATTTTTATTTTTTGTTACACAAGAAAATCAATTATAATATTTCATTATCTTTACTTAGGTTAGGAGATATAATTTGACACTTAGTACCATAATTGCTCCATCCAATAACATCATTGTCTATTAGGCAATGCCACAATCTATTTGGTTAGCAACCACTCTTAACCACATAATTTAAACTGTCAACTTCTAAGTGACAAACACCCAATAGATGTCACTCAATTTACTGATCAAACCCTTGCATAATTTAAACTTTCAACTTCTAAGTGAAAAAGACCCAATAGTTTCCAATCAATCTATTGAAAAAATCCTTACACAATTTCTATTTTTATTTATATAAAAATTTAATCCCAATTACTAGGAACTTTGTTCTAATATCTTTATTTAGCTCCTAAGATCTTCATTTTCCTTTGTTATTACCTGAA
The DNA here is from genome assembly GCA_007115665.2 of Sequoiadendron giganteum. NCBI lineage: Eukaryota > Viridiplantae > Streptophyta > Pinopsida > Cupressales > Cupressaceae > Sequoiadendron > Sequoiadendron giganteum. The sequence goes on along the minus strand of CM021105.1, from coordinate 398,465,684 downwards.
TCTGATCTTTAGCAATGTCATAAACTAAAACCAGTATGAATCCAAAGTATTTGTGCCTTCGATTTGCTTCCTAAATTTGAAAATTACTTCCTTTTTTGCATGATTATCATCTCTTCATCCCTGAAATCCCTTTTAGATGAGATTCTCCTCAAGCATGTCATCATCTTATCATACCTCAATTTCACTACAACATCATGATCTATGAATAACAGAAGATTTATCAATATCTTTTAACCATAGGACTAAAGGTAGTTTGGAAGATGTCAAACTAGGCCTAAGATGCCAATCTAGGACTAGTGGGTGGTGGTGTAATTCCTATGTGTGGTGTAACTTTAGATCCTTATAGTGAACCAAATGGAAGTGGAGATGTTACACTTGTTTGTGGCTGAAGGGGTGGATATAATAGAATTGTGGGTTGTGGATATAACCATTACCATGATCTAAGCATTTTTTATAGGTGCATATTTTATTTTATCCTTCTCTTCTTTTCCTTTTTGAAGTTGCCAAATCCTCTACCATACTCTCTTCCTAGCCTATACTATCCAAGGTAATGATTTCTTCAATCCCTTTCAGGGCACTTTTCTTGACTTTTAATCCCTTCACTTTCTCTTCACCTGGCTCATATCTAAGAGTTACTCTATTGCAATGATGTCTAAAAATATAATTTAGATAATGTGAGCTCACATGGTCCATAGTCTAGGGCCCTCCTTGTGTAAGTGGTTTTTGATATGAATAAGTAGCATTAAGAAAAAACAACGTGGTAGTAGTTGGTTCGGCCACTAACAAAGGATTAGGTGGTGTAGAATTGATGTAGATATTTAAACATTCATGTTCCTCAATCTTGGCCTCACTCTTATATTCCCATCTGAATTTTCTTCTATTGATTTGAGGAAAGCTTGTACCCTTACTTTCATGAGTCTATACCTATCTCAAAGGTCTCTGCCTCAACACACTTTTCTTCCAAGACCTCCACTTCAAAATATAATGATTTTTATTTGTTCAAGTGGGTCTATCATAGATGGAGATGCCAATATGTCAGATAACACTTTGAAGAAGAAAAAAAGAGAGGTTGTTCCCGTTTCTAATAATTTTTAAAGTAGTTGTGGCATTATTAAAATAATCTCTTCACTCTAAAAAGATAATATTTCTCTCTTTCATTTCTATGAATGTTCAAGGATCAAGAATAGAAGAGATAGTCTTTCACATTTATGATAAAGAAGAGTGATATGCAAGCAATAGATTATCAAATTACAAAATTTCATTTTAGGCGGAAAATGTGAGGAATGGGAAAGGAAAATGTACAAATAGCTATAACCACCATTTTGAGTAGGATGAAAAAATATGAATAAACTAAAGAGCAACTAGAAAATCAAGTGGGACAATTGACTACTTACATTCAATACCACATTGATTCAGATGATTTCATCTTCACTTGCACCACCTCTTTTTCTAATTTGGACAAAAAATTACAAGTTGTAGGTGAAATGGGAGGATTAATTCAAGCAACTAGGGCATGGAAATAATATCTCCTAACACAAGGTTCAAGTATTATTAAGGAGTATATTAAGTTATATCATGAAATTAATGATAATCTAAGTTCCCAAATGGAGGAAAATTTTGATGAATTGTTATTGTTGATGGATAATTTACCATAGTTGTAACCAATGACAAAAATGGATTTTTTCATCTTAATGTTAGGTGTTGTACTCAAAAAAATATAATCTTGGTCTTTCCCTTGAATAGTTTAAATCAACTAATTGAAGAATCAAAATTTTGGAAGAATGAAAGATTTCTTTTTTAAATGTGAGAGACTTTGATAATGGTACACTATCAAACCTTCAAACTTTCATTGAGACAATTCCTTGCTCCTTCTTCAATGATCAATGAATTTTAAACCTAATTAGCTATATGACGAATAAATTACCAAATTCAATCAAGAAAGATCGAATAAAGAAACTATTAATGAACTTATCAAAATAAAGGTTTTGCTCAATAATTTTGAAAGGTAGCTTCCAACACAATATAATCCACAAAAGATTTAAAATACTATCACATCAAAGGATATTCATTTTCTATACTTGCATGGACCAAATTGATAATCTATAAATAGAAGAAATAATCCACAAAAGAATGTGTACAAGGAGATAATCTAGAAATAGAAGAAATAATCCAAATTGACAATGATAATAGAGAATAACATGCTTGAGAAAAAATGATATCTATTCACACGTCAAATTTAAACTAGGATGTACTGATTAAATTTTGACATTAAACTTTATGTTTGTAAATTTTGATATATTAATTTTTCAAAATGGTACATTATAACTTGGGGAAATATTTTTGAGAACTTAAAAATTATTTTACTCTAAATTTATTTGAATGGTTGCAAGAAGTTATGCAAGAGGAGACTATGAATTGTAAAATTTAATTTAAAGAAAGGTTAATGAATCTTTGGCCATATTTGTAGGACTGTACGAGTGAGAGGCTTTGAGTTTTTTCAAAAAAAAAAAAAAATGTGTAATTATTTTTGTAATCCACCATTACGATCAATAGTCTCAAATTAACATTCTTTTAAAATCATCTATGTGGATTTATCTTAAACTTTGTTATTATTATGTGTTGTATCATGTATGGTTAAATTGATAGCTCTCTTTACATTTCAATCTCACTATTCTCTCAAACACATTTGTAATACCCTTTAAATATCAAATAAAAAGTCATATAATGTACATTTGTTCATTTTTTTCTAATTTTAAATTTCAATAAAACAAATTCACAATTATTACACCCCAATTGTGTAGTTACTATTTACTACTATTACATAGGGTAAATATGAATGTAATGTGAATTATGGAGATGAATACATTATTCTTGTACCTTGTTATCAATATGATTGTTATCTCATTTGATATTACCTATGTTGATGTTATTCATGATGAAATACTGCATATAAGTGAATAAAAGGTTATTGAATTATTATTATTCTAACTTTGGAGATTTTTATGTATATTGCATATGTTATGAACAATTGACTATTGTGTTCATGTGTTAGTGGATGTAGATATGTGTTTCATTCCTCCAAGAAAAGGGGAAGTATCACTCGGGAGAATATCTTGGTCATGTAACTAGTAAAAGTAAACTATTTGAGCATACACACACACCAAATTAGAATGATTGAGTTGAGTTTGTTTGTGGGTAATAGGTAATTCATCCTTAGTCGGTATGTCTACATTTGAGAGTCATGTTTACTATTGCATGCATTATTGGGTGATGTTTTTGTTTGAGCTTTTGAGATCTTTCTTGTGCTATTACGATTATATTGAAAAATGGGATTTACATAGAATTATGTTTATAAATATGCAAATGCATGTCAATGGGATCTAACGACACATATATGCATATGTATAAATATACCACATGTAAACACTTATCAATATGATGGTAATTGTGTATGGATTTATGTGAAATGAATGTGAACATATATGTGTGTGTGTAGTATATACACATATACACGTATACATATATGTATATTTATATCGATACATGCGTACGTTGGCAAATGGACACGCTCATACAAATGCATCAATATAGATATACCTACACATACATGTACATAGAGGCATATACATTTATACATATATATATGCATGCATTCAATATAATGTGTTTATTATGTACTATCTTTCTTGTACTCATATATATATATATATATATGTCGAATGTATACTTATATTATAGGATTACATTATATATATATGTAAATTTATATATTACTGAATATATATATACATATATATAATTACATGTTAGTATTTGAATATATATATATGAATATAATATATATTATATATAATAATATATATTAAACATATTATATATGTTAATTAGAATCGACTATCTCTTGTTTAATTGAAACTGATTTATAAGGTTGTTTTGTAGTACATAGAGACTATGAAATGGAGGTCAATATTGACTATGTCAATGGAGGCCGATTTAAAAGCTTATGACTATTAATGAAAACCGATTATCATAATGAATGGAATGTGGTATAATTCATTGCATAAAGTTTGATACTACTGTCTATTATATGTTGACTTGGTCGACACCTTAAGATAGATGAAGCTTGGCATTGTCTTACGTATTAAACTGTTATCATAAAATGGAAGTTGACTGAGTTTAACCGTGCCAAATATGAAGGAATTAGAATTGGGAATGGTGTCATATTTGAGTTTGATTTTTTGTAGATGTCTTCTCATTGTAACTATTCAAATTATGCATATGCTAATTGAATTAGTCTTTTGAATGTTGTCACAAAAAAATTATACCTGTATGTGAATAAGCTGAGTATTAGCTTGAGAATTCACCACTTTTTTGGTAGGTTTCACATGTTTCTTTGCATGAAGCTTGTTTTCCATTAACATGCCTAAACTATAGGCTTTGAGTTTGCTTGGTTTCTCTATAAATAGCTAAACCATTTCACTTGAGAGGGACACATTCTTTCCCAAGATATTATACATCTTTTGCAATTAATTATTTCTGAGTTATTACCAACCATACTTGTCTTATTTTATGAGTGAGATATAGAGAGTGTTCTATTGTGAGTGCGTCACCAAAAAGTGTAGCCTTGACACTTTTCACTCATTTGGGCCCTTTCTTATGGTTTTTGGCCTAGTTTCGCTTAGATTCTATGGTGTCTTGCAAAGGTGTTGTGAAGTGTTGTAACACATTTCCTCACTTTTCTAGGACCCTTTCATCATAATTCACCTAAATAACCCTTTACCAAGTCTTATTCTAAAGTGTTGTAAGGTATTGTAACTAACCCTTACACTTTCCTAGGCTTGTCATCACTAAATCAACCCTTTCTTATGGCATAATGACCCCTTAATGCACTTATAGGTCCAAATTTAGTGTGTTTTGGAAGACAATCCTGACAAAAATCATTAATCATTAAAATTTTGGCAAGATTTTGTCTCCAAAACCTTAAGGTCGGTGTGTGATGTGTTATTTTTGGGAAATTAGGGCACAACATGTATAACTAAGGGTTTTTCTCCTCATTTTAACCCTAATTCATTCCTATTGAGTCACAGTCAATTCATTCTTCACTCTTCATCCACAACTCTTCTCAAGCAAGCTAGGGTTTTAGCATCCTAGGTCAACAAGAAATCTTTTTTGAAGCATTCAAGGACTGATTGTTGTAAAAATCCAAGGTCTCTTACCATGGAAAGATACTAACTCTATTTGTTTCATGCTTCATTATATTATTTCATAATTTTGGTTTAATTACTCAAAAGGGGTTTGACCAAGAAAAACCCCCAATCCCTAACAATCAATATTTCTTCTTCCTTCTTTGTTTGTTTATAGATTTAGGTATCTTGGAGGCTTGGAAATCATTGAAGAAACCTCCTTGTTGGCTAGGGAAAGACATCCACAAAAAGTCACTTTCAGGTCCAAGAATCAGAGTTTTAGAAGTGGACACTTGTGAAGAACCAAAGTGCAGACCAAGGGCTTCCATTTTCATCTTCTAATTTTCAAAAATTCATAAGTGGACTAAGTCACCAACAATGGTGACTTAGTCCCATTGAACCTTTTTTTTAGAGCTTTTTGTAGATTTGGATACCCATTTGGTTGAAATGGGCTTCGGTGCAGTTTTCCAGATCTGGGACTAAGTCACCCATAATGGCGTAAGTGTCCTAGTAGGCCAAAATTTTAGCATCAGTAGCATTTACAACCTCTAATCCAATCTGCAATTCATTCCCAAGTGCACACCAGTCATATACCTCTTTTTTGTTTTGTTAAGGTTTACATTCTTAGGTCATTTTACATAGGGTTTTCAATACATTTGCATTCTATTAGTTTACATTTCATAGTTAGATCATTTCATTAATTTTCAACACTTAGCCACACCCATTCCAAACCCCCAAATCTTTGAATGAACTCACCAAGAATACCTTTATTGCAAAAGAGAGTTATTTCTCAACCAAGCTCCTAGGTGAAAAACCCTAGGAGCCTATTGGGGAATCCTCTTTCCCTAATTCATTATTTTTGGTGAACTTGACTTTCCTACACCCTATTTTCTGAATCCTAAGTTTGCATTGCATTGCATTTTTTCATTTTTTAAATCACATTCTAGGGTTTCAAATTTTACATTAGTGAAAAGTACATATAGGTTGCATTTTTGCATTATAAAACATTACAAAATTTATAAAATTCTACATTTGCATTTTAGGTCTACCTCATACAACACAAAAACCACCTAAATCCATAAAAAAATTCTACAAATTCTCAAAAAAATCACTAGGTGGACTAAGTCGCCACGTTGGGCAACTTAGTCCCTTTCTGCCCCTAAAACTATCATTTACAGAGCTAAAAACCCTATTTGTATGCTTTTGTTTTGTGCCATTAACTATCTGTATCAATTAGTTATGTTTTTGTAACATGCATTTCATTACATTTAGCTTAAATTAGCTCATTTCATGCATTATACATTTTCACATTTTGCATTCACAACATTTTTCTTTTTAGTACAATCAGTAGATTACATTGTATGAAATCTAAAAATTGCATTTCATCCTCTCTTTACATTGCATTTTAAATTTGCAAAGCTTCTATTAAATTTCATAGAATTAATGGAACTTATGGATAGTATTATAATTTTTCAATTTGATTTTTAACATTATTTCCAATTCATTTAGATAAGATTCATTACAAAATGAAAACAACAATTTAACAACATCACAAGCACCCACTCACACAATTCTTAAGCCCTTTAGTAGTGATGACTTAGACATGTTAGATGAAGCCCTTGATGACTTCATCTCTTCTAGATCATCCACTAAAGCTTTCACTTGTGAGGATGCAAGCCTTGTGTGTCGCCAAAAAGTGTGGTCTTTGGCAGTTTTTCACTCATTTTGGTATTTTCCCTTGGATTTTGGTCTTGTTTTCCCTTGGATTTTGTTCTTGTTTTCCCTTGATTCAGTCTTGAAAGCTTGCAATTCAACAACAATCTAACAGTGTTTTACTAAGGTTTTGTGAAGTGTTGTAACACATTTCCTCACTCTTCTAAGACCCTTTCAACATAATTCACCTAGAAACAACACCCTTTCACCCCTTTGCAAGCCTTGTGCCAAGGCATTGTAAAGTGTTGTAAGGCATTTTCACATTTTCCAAGGCTTATCACCCATAATTTAACCCTTTTCCTATGCTAATTTGTCCCCTTTATGTACTTTTAGTCCTGACTTAAGTGTGTTTCGGGAGGCAAGCATAATAAACATCATAAATCATCATTTACATCTCTCCACAAGTACTCTTGCACTCAAGCTTCCCAAGAAAGCAATCAAGCACAAGGGCATCACAAGCAACCTCAATTGGATTTTTTCTTGCATTTTGTAGACCTCAACAACAAAGGATTTGGTGAGAATTTACATTGTTTATCATTCAAGCATCTCTCCTTTGATTTGTTTCTCATTTGGGCTTAGTTACCATAAAAGGGGTTTGACTTAGGAAAACCCCTATTCCATAACCCCAACATTATCTTGGTATTTTCATGTGCTTTGTAGGTTGTACTCATATTTTGTGAGGTACAAAGTGTTGGAGAAAGTATAGACATTCCACTCAAGTCACATCAAAGTAGAAAATCCTAGAAGGAGCAAAAAGACAAGCTATAGGTCATTTTCGGGAGTTTCAGACATGCATTGCTGTAGAGGAGGAAAATATCAACTGGGACCCATAGAATCAGACCCCAAATCTTTATAAAGAATCAAGAGGACTAGGTCACCACTATTGGCGACCTTGTCCCTATGCTAAGCCTGAAAAAGGGTTTTTGCATTTTTGGATTCCCTTTTCCCTGAAAACCAGTCCAACATAATTTCCTAATAGGGGGACTAGGTTTCCCAACTTGGCATAAGTTTCCCTTTACTGATTTCAATGAATTTTCAGGATAGTCCAGAACCTCTCATCTGCAAGCCTCCATTTCTAGGTGCACAATTTGTCATTTTCTATTAATTTCTAGATTGCATACATTTAGGTCATTATAGTTTAGTTTGCATTTAGTTCATGTTTTCTTTCACTTACATTTCTTAATTAGCATTAGTTTCATTTAGCCACACAACACACACACATCAAAACCTTCATCAATCAACCCCTTCCTTTGAATGCGGCTACCAAAAATACAATAACCACCAAGCGGAAAGAGTGCCATTCCTACACACCAAGAGCTCCTAGGGTGAGAAACCCTAGGGGCCTAGTAAAGGGAATCCTCTTTCCCTAGGTCTAGTGTTATATTTTTTGGTGGTTCACCTTGATAATCATGATAATCATAATTGTTCTTCTCCTACTATCTCTCCCATTGGTGATGAAGATATCTTGAAGAAAGGAGATATAATCATTTAAGATCATGGAAATATTGCTTGTCTTCTTCCTCCTCCCCCTTGTAAAGACCTTACAACACATGAAGCTAAAATCATGGTTACCACCTTACCTAATCTTCAATAATCTCCCAACCCCTCCCCTATTTGTTATCATGCTTTAATAAATAAGGAAATGATGGTAATAAGCAACCCAATGATTGAGAATTATAGCATTATATCTCTCCTTCCTAATGTTCCTCACATTTGAAAGGGTCTATTTGAACAAAATAGTCTAATCATTAGTAACCATAAAATTATGTGTTATCCTTCTCTTAATGCCCATCCTATGAGCGAAGAAGCTACTTTACCAACTCTAATCATGCCATGTGATAAACCTATTATTTGTCACCTTCCAAAAAACTCTCCTCCTAGGATAGATATAATAGCACAAGAGAATGACACCTTAGAGGAAAAGAATGAAACCATAAAAAATCACAACATTCAACCTTCCCCCTCCCCTAATATCTCTCCTATTAGTGAAGAAGATATTATGGTGTTATAAGATCCCCTTGATGAGAATCATGAGAATCTTATGACACAAGACACTTCCACCATGGATCATTCCCTTGCAGTGAAGTCAATAGTGTAGAACCAAATAACAAATGTCCTAAACATATTGTTTGTAGTTCTCCTAAACACTCTCCTACTAGGGAAGGTATCATGGTACAAGAAAACAAAACATGGTTGCACTCCTTTCAATAAATAGTATTGTGTCTTCCTTGGGCAGTGGTACAAAGATGATACTAAATTTACCTTTCTTAGAGAGACACCAACCCAATCCCACCAGAGAGACACCAACCCAATCCCACTAAGGTTATGAATTCACACATGTCCATTAGATACCCATTTCCTATTGGACCTCCTAAGAATCCTCTAATCTTTCACCCACCTAAGATCAACATTTCACATAATCCAAGTCACAATGACATTACTTACATCTATGAAAAAGTATATAATATGAAGGCCAGCTTTGTAGAAAATTTGTTTCCTCATCCACATAAATAACATTAGCTATTGCTCCTTGCCTTGTAATAGTTGTAGGGTCATAGCACACTCACTATAACATATTTTACATCCCTCACGAGGAGCAGCATACCATCATCCATTCCAGGCTCACCTTTGCCCTGCAGTGAGTGGGGGCAATGGGTTAAGTAGCCTTGTCCTTGTATGCCACTTGTCATTGTCTCTTTTGACTAATCATTAACCTTTCATGAACATATAAGAGTAAGCTTGGGATGTGGCACTATTGAATTTGACCCTGATTTCCGATGGGCATTCATCAGACTAGCGAAGATCTATTGTTGACCGACCGACGAATTGTAGAAATCAGCGTCGTCGCTCACTTTTTGTCTATATCCCAATGGACTATAAAACGTCGAACACACAATGCAAAATTGTCGGCACTGTCACGCCGCCTTCATCAATCGCATGATGAGAAATGGTTGGACCATGGGCGACATACTATCATTGAAGCATCAGAGCAATGACACACGTTCATCGGAACCGAGACGACAATTTTTTCACTCTAGGGACAAACTGTATGCAGAGCATGGCTAGCATAATGTCAATGAAGCGTTGGAGCAGCGACAAATGTTCGTTGGAACTGAAACACCACCTTTGTCAATTGCACAATGAGCAGTACATGGAGCATGGGCAACACACTGTTGATGAAGCGTCAGAGCAGCAACATACATTCATCGGAACCGTGATGCTGCCTTTGTTGATCATGAGGAAAATAGTACATGGAGCATGGGCTGCATACCATTGATGAAGCATCAGAGCATCAACATACATTCGTTAGAATCGAGATGACAATTTCATCTCTCTAGTGACGAACAAAACGCGAAGCACGGGCTGCATACCTAGCCAAACCGTCGGATTAACAACATAAATTCATCGAACGTGCAATGAAATAGGCAAGTCATTATAGCAGAATTTTGTCAGATACATTGCAGATTCATCGAACGTTTTTTGCGGTTCGTCGCAATTTCAACGCAACAATATAATTTTTTTTATAGAAAAACTAATCATTGAAATGTAGGCAGGAATCTTGGTGACATAGTTGAGATAGAAAGAATAATCATCGGGGAGACTAACCACATCAGGGAAACTATAGAATATCCTAGCAATACATGATCTCTTATCGATGAAGATACAAATGGATCAAAATACTTATCGGGGTGAGTTTGGGTGATATATAAAAGTAGTAGGAGGCTCCAAAGTGCATCCATAGGGATAATGACAGGACATAAGGATAGGTCACTCAGAGAGAGAAAGCTGATGTGCCAAGACAATGAGCATTTAATAGGGGTAGTAAAAGACAAGATGGATTGTCATCAATGCTCAGATTTAAAGGATAGATTGGAAGACTTCATTATGAAAATTTAGATCAGAATATGATTAACCCTATTTGGACAAATGCAATGAAATTAGTGTCAAGAGTTAAGAGGCCATTCAACTTTGAATTTCAATAAATTATTGTATGCATTGAGTAAGTGTTTACAAGGTAGAAAAAGGACAGTCATATGACTGTTTAAAATATCAAACAACATGTCAGTTGTTGTGTTTAATTAGGCTTATAGAGGCAGTGATTTATCATTTTTTCCATACATCTGTAGTCCAAGCTCTAGGCCTACATTATTTGGTTGCTATGTATGAGAAATGAGAAATGAATAATTGTAGAATATGGAGGCTATGGATGATATTATGATGGCCACATTTGATGTTGATCAAAAATTGGAGCAAAATATAAAACCTATGATGAGTCATGAGATCAAGGGGACTGTCATGAACAACAAGCACAACCTACAAAATGGATTCTAATTTTGCTAAAAAGTAAAAAATAAAAATAGTGAATATTACACTACACACTAGAATCTAAATTTGTGGAAAATGAGCAATTTGGTGAGAAAAAGTACCTATAGTGCGTCTTGGATACTTAGCTACTGTACTAAAAAATAGGATTGCAAACCCAAAATTATTCACTCTGGAAATTCAATAGAAAAATACAAAATTTTATCCTGGATACTTAGCTCTTAGACAGTCAATAAAACAATATGAGCATGATTATGAATGGTTTTACCTAGTCCCACTCTTGATCTCCATGTTTGAGAGCCTTCTCTTTAAGACCCCATGAATCCACTATGATCCATTGCTTCCAAAAGAGATATTAATGTGTAAACAAGGAGCAACATTTAGACAAACTGGTTGTTGATTTATTCTAAGAGATTTAAAGACTACAAAAAGAAGATACCTGATGGGGATCATGTGGCCTTCCTAGAGAAAGCACTGCAATATGGCCTCGAGAAAAAATAAAAAACTTTGGATTAGCTTCACAGTAAATCCTAACAGCATGACATTGAAATTTGCTCAGGTACGGGGTCCTCTCCCCTAGATTAAATTAAGGGAAACATTATTGTAAACACAATATGTATAGAAGAATATGAATATAAAGGAAAATGGATATTATCAAAACATAAATGTAAATAAAAGTAGTCCGAGCGAAAAATGAATCGAAATTGGTCTTGAACAAATAAAATCATACCCAATTAGGATTAAGTTATACTGACCTTGTACTCATTGCCATTGTCAATCTTGAAGGTTAATTTGATGCCTTCTGTAGAAAGATATGTAGTGCCATATTTGAAATTATGCAGATTATTTTTTTAATTCCTTTCCATTTTGATATTTTCTTTCAAAAATTCTTAGAAAGACATGTAATGCCATATTTGAAACTTACATATTTTAATTTTACTAGTTCTGTAATTATAGGATATGATTCCAATAATTGTGAAACGCATTGGCAATGTGCTGTATGAATAAAGTAAACTATACAATTGCCAGGTGTAAAGCCAAATTCCTTAACCCTTGCCAACATCCTTCTTGCCTGTTTTAAAACATGTGCTTTGGAATAGGGCATGAAAATCCATCTAAGTATAATGAAAAGAAGATTTTTGTCAAATATTATATTACAGTAAGTTGAATGAATGTAAGTAGAGATATTTTAGCATACCTATAGATGGTACAAAATTTAATGGTTAAGTGGAAGCCTCCCATCAACAACAAGATCCAAATATCCATGTATCTATCTCAATCGAGCCTCTAAACACTTCAAAGCTGCCAAATTTTCCACTAACCTGTTATGCACAAAAGTCAAATTTAAGAGACCACTTAAAAAAATAAAAAAAATAGAGCTTTGAAACCAAATCCACACACAACACAATATTCATAGTGAAAAGTTAGCACTTTCTTTCATCTTTGCATATTGGTTTGATGCTTCAAACGATGCATTTCTTATATTGAAAAGTGCATTACTTACCTTATTGAGCTTCTCTTTGTTTTGAGAATAGTTTAATATTCTCTACTTAATAGGGCCAACCCCGTGGAGGTGGAAGCTCATTTTTCCCCTCCCCCCCCCTCACATCACTCTCAATTCTCCATACCCGATCATATAACATTAATCATTCATTCATCCATTAATAACATATAACATATAATATTCATTCATTTATCCTGCATTAATAACATATAACATTCATTCATTAACATATTCACATTCATTCATTCATCCATTAATAACATATAACATTCATTCATTAACATATAACATTTATTCATTAACATATTCACATTTATTCATTAACATATTTCATTTTTTCAGTTTTTACATATTATAAAAAATATGGCTATCATAATATGATTACAATCACTATTTCTTTTGTTTTTTTTTTGCAGCTAAAAAAATCTGAAGTGGAATATCATTTTCAAAATCATTTGTCCCCCCTTGAGTTGTTTTGAGATCTTCTCGTGATCTTAATGTATGCCTAGTCGTGTACTCACAACGTGGACGCGGCTACAAGGGGGGGCCTATTGCAATAGCAAAGAAATGTTAAATTGATATGTTTTATTATTATTCTTACACGTATTTCATTAATTAAAAGAACATCAGAGTGGTACTCTTTACTTGATTGGGCCACATCATGTTCATGATATTGTCATATAGCCTCATGCTCAACATGTTGAACACCCTCTAAATCTTGATCTGGAGTTGAAACACGAAATATTACATTAATTAATACACCAATTGCAATTAAATATGTTTAAAAGAACATTAGAGTGGTCTTCTTTACCTGATGGAGCAACATCATATTCCTGATCTTGTCTAGCCTGATCATGCTCAACATGTTGATCACACTCTACATGCTCTAAAGTTGAAACACAAAAGGTTACATTGATTAATACACCAAATGAAATTAAAGATGTTTAATTGTATTAATCCATACTACATTTTGTATAGCACATGAATACATCTAGTACCAGGATGCACACCATGGCCTTCATCTATAGGTTGTGCTCCACCCTCACCAGGCTGCATTCCAGTGTCATGTGCAGTATTATCATTGCTTATCTATGTAAAACAAATAGGCACATTATTATGGTGGAAATTAATATTGAATAGACTGCACAAGTATTCAATTTTAAATAAACTTTATTGAGTTTATTTACTTGCATGTTGGATGCAATGGAAGATTGTGTTTGTCCAGTCAAGACTCTTAGTTGTTCAGTCAAGGCTCCATAGCCTTGGTGGAAGGCAATCTTCAGGTCCTCTTCTGTGGGCACTCTGTTGGAATCACAATCCTACATTTCTGCATGCAATCATGAATTTTGCTTATATGGTGTGATAAAACCAAAAATTTTTGCAATTTATTATTTGGATGCAATATTTCATTTATTGATACTTACAAATTGTGCGGCTATTTTCATATAACCAGCAGAGCCAAGTTTGTGCTACCCGTGTTTTTCTAGTCTTGCCTTTGTTGCCTTCGATGTGTCGGGCAACTTATGAAAAATTTGAAATACGTTAGATTATGTAAAAATAAAGAGTAATCAGTATATAATTAAATTGTTGATAGTATCACATACCTTCCTTGGCCCGGTGGTGTCTTTCCTTTTTTCCTTTCAGCCTTATCCTTTCCATCTGATACCAAATCCTTCCACTCCCTCTCTGGAATCATGGGGGGATGCTCGTACTTTCTGTTCTTTTGTAAATGTGACCTATATTGGTCCCTCACATACTTTAGAAAGGTACCAGCTTTCTTAAGGACCTTGGTTCGGTTGAATGTTTTATCACCGAAGAACACAACTAAACAGTTAATGAGCTCATCTTTTAATGCTTGATTTTGGGCATTCCACTGTGTACGTATGGTGGGCCCGAAGAGCTCCAATTTAAGATCACTTAGATGTTTATAAAAAACATCATTTCCTGCAAAATGATCATGGGATCATTAGTATATAAAGAATGATCAATAAGTAAATTTCAATTGGATTACATATAATAAAAATTAAAACATTTTAAAGTACCTGGGACCTTCTCTATCTTTATGGGAAGGAAATCCTCGGTCACCACAAATGTGACCGGAAATTTTTCCGTACTAGTAATACGGGAATATCCAGGAAATTTGGCTAAGACATCACCAGTACTAGCGGCCTTTGTATCCATAGTTACTGACACATGTAGTGACCTGTGTTCACTGCTAAATAGTGCACTACCAAATGCATGCATGGTATGTGTTGTCGACATTTTAGTCAACAATATAGACACAAATGATGGGGTCGGATGATGTGTTATATGCATAGGAAGATCAAGATTGACACTTGTATTGACCCCTACATCCCAGGCAACACTTGCAGTACCTTGATCATTGCCAGCAACATGATGAGGATGCAAATAATCCTGTAAAAACAACACATATTTTAGTTCATGACATAAAATAGTACAAAATATAAAACCATGAATGAACTTATGTTATAATTAAAGATCTCATGATAGCTTACTTGCAAGTTTTGTGCTCTCTTAGACAATATTTTAACCCTTTCTCTTATCTTATATGTTTGAGGCTCTATGAATACCAGCTTAAGGATTTCTTCATTGCATTTTTTTTGGGCCTTCCTCATCATATCCACAGGGTTTGTGAAAAATGCGATGCCATCATTGCATAATAGTGACTGCACCTCCATATGGATGATCTTCTGTATGGCTAGTGCCTTTCCCCGATCAGCCGACTACAACAAGAATATTAAAAACATTATCGAAATTAACCCAATAAACTCATGAAAAAAATATAATAATAAAACATTTTGCTTATATCTAATTTGTAAAATTACAATGAGGTAAACCTGTCGTATATAAGCACCTGAAGATGGATCGTGATCTGCGCTCTAGGCTGGAGCCTTCCTTGTATGATCAAAGTCCCGATGTGCCAAAAATTAATATAAAAAATATTACCAAAATGAAACTAGTAGACTTACGAAAAAAAACATAATAATAAAATGGTATATTGGAGTCATTAATTGGAGGTTGGGTAAAATGGTATATAGTACATACCACCCACATAGTAATTGTGTTTTTATCTAAGAGATTCAAATTGTAATCAATTAGCAACTCTTCCAGTACAGTTATTGATTTAATCACACATACGAATACACGGTTTCCCTCTCGCACCTCAAATATACAACTGGGTTGGTTATTTTTTGACCCAGGTCATGTACTATTTATAAATCCTACAATATTCCCTGATGCTTTTGGCCTCCCATCAATGTACCTAGCCACTCCTTTATTTTGATCCTTATCTTTTAGTTGTATATAATTTGTTGATAGTGCATACCTACGCATACTTCGTGTATATCGAACCGGCTGCATCCAATCTTTGTGACTGTAACAAGGTCCAACATACTCCATCAACTCAGTAACTTTTTTGTAACATACTTTTATGCCGTCCATGCAAAATAGGCCCAAACCATGTAATGACGATGGTGCTATGCGATATATCCTCTCGTTGAAACAAAGATTAGTGTTTATTGGAGGAAGTTCCTTGGGTACCCATTATTTTCGTAGATGTTTGTACCTCAAGGGCACCTCGATGTCGCCTATGCTCTCATCATCATAAGAACATGACCCCCCTTCAGCAAGAAAAAATTCCATGCGTTTATGAAATTTTATTCTAATATTTTGACCTCTAGTTGATCTCCCTCTTTTAGAACTACTACATGCCTCACTTTCCTCTTCTCTTCCTGAATTTCCCTTGCTCGAGGAAGATAAATCTAACAAATACCTATTTGGTGGTACCTGCACTCATAAGGATGTTGGATGAAGTTATTTCATGGTCATGTGATCCGAAGGTGACATTATGATTAATCTATCATTTCATCTCTAGAATTTGATAGGTTATAAGGTAATCAAATCTTGATAGATTGCAAGTTATTGTTACTACCGTCCAAATATGTCCATCACAAATCAAGTCTACTTAACGTTTTAACTCCCAAACTTTGTAACAAGTGTTAAATATGACTATGGTCCACCAGTTACACAACCAAGGCATCAAATGTATTCTCTAATTATAATCAAAGGACTTTTGATCTTCATTCAAGTAAATAAACTTGAAGGGAAACACCACCAAGTGGTTTATTGGACACCTACATGACTAAAAATAGCAGAAAATCTACATTTAATTTCCATATGTCTAAGTGGTTAACGAGGAGGAAGCGTGTACTAGGGCTGGTAAAGTCATCATAAGTTTATGCTTTGGCACTAAAAAATGTTTAATTCATCTTAACTCTTCCTATGTCTAACTGCTAGGAGACTTTTGGTATGTTGAAAGGTAGGATGAGTGGTTGCATCAATGTTCTAATTCTCTATGACAAGGTTTCAACATATTCAAATAGTGAAAGTTAGTGCTCATAGTCATTTGAAACAAAAAAAAATTGATTATGTATGATGGTAGGATTTGATAGCTTAAAAGAATTGGCTACCCAACAAACTTAGAGTTAAAAGAAACTTTTTTAGTTTAAAGGGTTAGCACTTTCTTTCATCTTTGTATATTGGTTTGATGCTTCAAACAATGCATTTTTTATCCCACTTCTATCATATTGTATTCCCATCCCATTGCAATTGTTAGAGGAGTTGATACAAAAATTTCATATCAGATACCACATTCTTGAAGCAATTTTTTATGTTTTTACAATTTTTCTGAAGTTATTTTGTGTTGTATGGATCCATACAAGCTTGAAATGCTCTGAGATCATTGGTGTAGATAAATATATGTGTTCCCTTTCATTTGCATTTTTTTTTAAGTTCTCAATCACTGTTTTGTGTGATTAAACAATCAAATACAAGGAATGCCATGTTGTACCTGTGTAAGGGTTTGAGGGCTAAATAGAAATGACATCCACCGATCCACCCACTGTCTTGGAATTGTAACTTGGTGGATTGTTGTGCATCATGGTGGATTTGATGGAGTTTCAAATCTTGTTCTTTGAATTCCATTTATGTTTTTCCCTTGTTTTGGCTTGTTACATTGTTTGGGAGGAACCTAAGGTTGGGTTTTACCTTGGCTTTCATAAAAATCCTAATGTTCCATGTAAAACCTTGGGTGAGATATATTGGGTCATTACGTTTTTGGAGTGGGTATTAAAATGAATTATGTCTCATTGTTTCGTCTAGGTTGGGCCCCTTTTTATAAATTGAGTTAAATATTTTGCCTAACTTTATTATTTCCTAAGTTTAGGTTGGTCTGTGCCCTATGTTACTGATATCAGCCCAAACCTAAGGGGAGGGTTAATAATCAAAAGAGCTTTTGAAACTTCAACTACAAAAGCTACAAACTTAACTGTAAATGTGTCCAAATTGGCCCAAAAGACAACTAGAAGAGAAGAAGCTGAAAAGAAAAGTTTGATGGAGAAGTATAAACCATTATTGGAGAGTATAGTAGAATGCAACAAAGGAATGTTGAGCTGCAAACTCAGGTAGACAGGTTTAAGTACAGACATGTGGGGGAGTCTTCTAGTGCTCCTAGTACCCTGTCCATACCTTCTACATCAAGATCAGTACTTCCAACTTCTCCAATTTTTTCTACTCCTAGGGCCCCCATCTAGACTCCTGCTCCTAGTCCTTCATTAGAGCCAGTTGAAGAGGAGGTTGAGTACTCTGTAGATCCCACCAAAAATCAGATGCTTAATAAGATTAGAGAGCTACAGGTAGCTCTAAAAGGAAATGAGAAGGGAGCAATTGCCAAGCAAAATGAAGTTGTAGACACAGTTTTTAGGCATTTAAATTAGGGAGTTGATGGTAGATTACCATTAGTTTATTCTTTATATTATTTATTCTTAGATTCAATAAGAAGTATTACTAGGGATCAAGAATTAGTTTTTCCTTTAGTTGAGAAATGGATCCCTAGGGCCAATGACCTAGATGTTACGTATAAGGCCTCTAGATTCGATGCAGACAACATGCCCCAATCATTAAGGCCTACTCAAGTTTTTATAAAATCATTGTAATTTTTTCAAGACTTACTTGATGATTTGAGTAGGAAGATTAAGGAACTGGTAAAGAATTTTGATGACTGGAGTGGCACGTCTTTACCAAATTTACAGGGACTGCCCTGTTTTTCCTATGTAAGGATTTGAGGGCTAAATAGAAATGACATCCACCAATCCACCCACTATCTTGGAACTATAACTCAGTGGATTGGTGTGCATCATGGAATGATAGAGGTTCATTGCATTTAGGGGTCTTTTAAAGCAAGAAACTTGGCATTGAATTGATGCCCTAGGGCTGACAGGGGCAATTTTCTTGTGAATTTGTGGTTGTTAAGTTAGGGTTTATCAATTTTATAGATATCTTGGTAAGAGTCATGGTGACACTGTTTGATGGTCCAATCTCTACTTTGAAACAAAAATATCTCTAACAAATCTAAGATCTATAATGGGATGGCATTAAAGGAACCTTCATATGAAGGATATTCTAATGAAGGACCTTTGAATTAAGGTCTTCATTTGAAGGTCCTTCATACCAATGTTCCTTTTATAAAGCATTTTGGACATGAAATATTTAAAATAAAAAATACCTTCATTTGAAAGTCTTGACATGGCATCATTTTTGAATCAAGGTTCTTCATTCAAAGGTCAAGACGACATCACCTTCAAATGAAGGTTCTTCATTAACTGGTATTTTGTAATTTTGAATGTGTGATAATAATTTAGGGTTGAAAATAAATCCATTTGAGCCTTTTATAAATGAAAGGAAATTTGATGCAATCATATGCCTTGTCAAAATTTCAACTTAATAGCAAGGGCATCATGAGTAGTTTGTTGGGCCCATTCAACAATCTTTGATGCAAGGATTGAATTGTCTAGAATGTATCTACTATCAAGAAAGGAAATTTGTTTACCTCTATGACTATATCTCAAGCAATAGGTTTAATATTGATGGCAATGATATTGACAAGGATTTTGTAATCTAGGTGTTGAGAAGCATAATTGGCCACCATCCTAGGAAAAATTCTTCATTTTCACCCTCGGGTGTTTAAATTAAACAATACGTAGATTGATGAAAGAGCCCAAAGAGCCTTTCTCCATGTTATCCAAGTACACATAGTAGTGGTCTTCTCTTATATGGTTGGACATGATTTCAAGAAATTAGCTAGAAATTATTAATTTAACCTAAGGTTTTCTCATAATGCCATCATTGGAAAAGTATGATCAAATTCTTCTATTATGAAGAATTGGTCTATGTGCCTCTAGTAATCACTATAAAAATGTGAAAGACTAAGCTATTTAATTTTTTTTGTCTTATCTTATACAATTTTACAAGAATGGGGGGGGGGGGTCAATGTACGAGAAGATATTTGGAAACTAGGCATGAAAATTGCAGGTTAAAGAGAATGGGGGTGCCAAAATTACAGTCCTCATTATCCCTTGGTCATTGATTTTCCCTGAGTGCCCTCAACCTCATCCTCGGCGCTGGTATTGACCTTGTTTTAGCTCCAAACTCTTCATCAGTGCTGGTATTGACCTTGTTTTCACTCCTCCAAACTCTTCCTTAGCATTGGTATTGACCTTTCACTTGTCCAATTTGACGAGTTACAACCTGGTTTAGTTAGTTTTTAGAGTATGTTAATTAAATTTAAAATTATGGTGCCATTTAGAGTAGTGAATATAAAGCAAGAAAAGCCTATTATGGCACCATTTAGAGTAGTGAATATAAATTAAGCCAAGCCTATTATAGTCATGAGGGAAATAATAAAACTCCTAGGATACTTTGTGAAACCATTTTCCTTGGTTAAAGGGAGGCCATAAAATATACCTAAGGATTTTTTCAATCTTCAAATATGAGGATTTGCAAGGTTCTTAGCAACATGAGTAATGGAAATGTGTGCAATTGCAAGAATTTTTGAACACACATGGAATCTCCTTGCCAAAGAAAGGGGCTTCATAACTTAATATGATAATTTTTCTTAGCTCTAGAAATTATATGTTTCCTTAAAGAGGAAGGAGAAACCTAAAAGCTAAAAGAGATGCTTAGGAATCTCAACACTTCCTTATGATCAACCCCCTTCTATCCATAGGAATTGAACCAATTGGGCTTAGCTAAGAATGATTTCCTATAACATTGAGTTTTATGCCACTATATATTTGACCTTAAAGCTTTCTAGAAAATATATAGGCATTGAATATCCTAAATACTATCACGTTTTTCCTCCAAGAGAGTGAGAAAGGAGTCATTAGTAAAAAAACCATTGAATAGTTGGGCTATAGAGCTACGAAAGCAACATCCAATCGTTGATTGTGGGATTCACATCCTTAATGTTTGTTAGAATTTGATGAAATATTTGTTGTTCTTCATTTTTTCCATCTTGTCGAAAAACACAACTTAATGTAATGACCATTTTGAATTCTTCCCATAGTAGCTTTTCTCACCTTTTGCTTTCATATGGAGCCATGTCATTTACTGGAGGTAATTGTGCCAAGTCTCCAACTAAAATCATGTAGATATGCCTGACTATAAAATATTTAATTAAATTGATAAGTATGAATTTGTATAGAAGGAACTATAATATAATTGAATAAAAAATATTGTAATGTAAAGTTATCAAAGTTAGCAATTTCAATCCAAAACTCACCTCCAAAACTTTGGTTACTATTTTTTGGGAATGCTTGTCGAAGCCTGGAATCTATGTTTTCAAGCAACCTCCCCCCAATGAAACTCATTTCATCTATCAATATGTATCTAACATGTGATATTTCTTCTTGGAAATTTTTAAGTCTTGTCCCTTCTAGTTCATTGAAATCTCTTATTGGAATTCTTAGCTTTGAATGAATGGTTGAAGCACCAACATTGAATGTTGCAACTCCAGTACACTTGAATAGAAGTAGAGCAGATTGTTTGGGAGAAGAATTTTTTTCTAGTGCTAGGTTATGTGTTAGGTTATATAGGGTTAGGTTATATAGTGTTTGAGCCTAGCCTCAAACACTACAATTAGGGTTAGGTTATGTGTTTTATTTAGGGTTAGGTTTGGGATTAGGTTTATGGTTATGGTTAGAGTTTAGGGTAATCTCTAAATTTAAGTTTAAGTCATAGTTTATTATTTTACCACAAAAGGAAATTAGATCCATTTTTTCTCATGTTCATTATATCCAATTATGGCTTGATCTTAAATTTAGACCTTTTCTTGAAACCTAACATCATATCCCCAATCTAACCATAACCCTAACCCTAACCCTAACCCTAATCATAATATTGACTCATACCCTTACCTTAACCCTAGCCCTGACAATAAGCCTAATCCTAACCCTTACTTGGAAAGTAAACCATCATTTTCTCATTAATGTAACCCTGGCCATAAATTTAACCCTAACTCTATTTCTCAAAACCATAATCTTAACCATAACCCAAATCCTTTTTATCACAACCCTAAACATAAGCATAACTCTAACCCTAAACCCTAAACCATGATCTTAATTGTAACCCTAAACATAAACATAAACACAACCCTAACCCTAAACCCTAAACCATGATCCTAATTCTAATCTAATCCTAACACTAACCTTAACTTACACCCTAACCTTAACCCTAATTATAACCCTAAACTAAAGAAAAATGCTACACCCTAAACTATAATCCAAATCTTAAACCTAGACCTAACCCTAATCATAACCTAACCCTTTTTCTCAAAACCTTAACCTTGACCCTAACCCTAACCTTTATCCTATCTTTATAACCCTAACCACAACCAAAACTCTAACCCCAACACTAACCCTAATTACCTAACCCTAAATATTTTTTCTTTTATTAATAAGTTGCATTCACTCTAATAACCCTAAACCTATCCCTAAACCTAACCCTAGCCCTATCCTTGGCCCTAATCCTAACCCCAACTCTAAGCCAAATATAAAAAACAACCCTTAATCATAACAATAACCCTAAAAATTAATTCTAAATATAACCCTAATACTATAATCCCTAGTTGCAATCCTAAACCCTAACCCTAATTTCATATCTAATCCCAACCATAACCAAAACTCTAAATCTTACCCTAACCATAAAACATAAACCCTAATCTAACCCTAATCCTATCATTATTTTTCCTAACCCTAACCCTAACTCTAAACCTAACACTATCTAGAACACTAAATCCTAACCCTAATTAAATACCCAATCATAACCCTAAATTGTAACATGATCCTTTGAATTGGATACTACATAAAAATTTATGTCTTACAATCATTTCTTCCATTGTTGGCATTTTTACATTGGGATGCATATATTTTTAAAATCAACAAAATCTTTTAATGTCTTGCCAAAATTAATATTATTAATTGTAATATCAAAATTATAAACATGTATGCAAAATAAGAACATAAATAAGACATATATGGCAATAGTTTCTTCAAAAAACAAAGTGATGTGGACTACAAGGACTATAAGATATCCACAAAAGAGATCTACATTGAAAATATTGTAGGGAAATTCAAGAAAATACAATTGGTAGATGCAAAGCCAAATAAATGTGAAATTTGTACTATAATGATTTTAGAATATACACATAATGCATTTGTTGAAAAGGTTTTAGAAAATTTCAAACAAATTCAATTGGTAGATGCAAAGAAAAATTCCACAACCTTCACCAAAATCCTTATTGGTTTCCTTAATATGGGAGATTTGGAACAAGGTATAGACATCCATCAAAGCATAATATGTGAAGGGAAAAAAAAGTGTGGATCTAAAGACCCAATATTAGAATACATTCCCTTAACACCAATAACACAAGAGAGAGAAGCATAAACTGTTTCTAATAGCTTCTAAAACTACTTGAGATGAAATACAACCATTAAAAGAGATAACAGTTGAACAAAGCATTCACATATTGACACAAAAATTTACATGGGAAAACCTTTCCAGGTCAAAAACCCACCACACAAAACAAGACTATTGTATTACAGTATTGAAAACAAATACATACAATTTACAGTCTTCTTGGTATAGCTTACAATTGCCCAGAGGTATTCGAAATCACTGTTACAATGTTTTCTCAACATACAGTTCAAACCACCTCTCTTCAAGAACTCATGTCCTTTTTCCTCTTTTGCTCTTTAACCCGTGACTTCAACCTATTCTGCAACTTATGAGATCAAGCCTATCTCACCAAAATATGTAGTCGACTCAATCGGTCCTACACAACAATGAAGTCAATCTTGAAATCACGCAACTGATCAGACCTGACAGATTTCCCTGCAACGAGCCATCTATTGCATTCAATGACATCACCAAAACGATTGAGTTTGCCACCCTCGATTGACAATACAACTGCCACAATAACTATTTAGGTTTCCGTCAATCACCATTCAGAGAGGTGCCACGTGTCCAAAACCCATTGCCTATCACAACTGACAAGATGACCAAAATGGTCAAATAGACACCGAGCACGTCCAAGACTTTCAAGTCTTTCAAACACTTCCGGAGCCGGAGTCGGAACAGGAGACAAAATAGGACTCCACCAAAATTATAGGCTCAAGAACCAATTCGGTTCCGCTCCCACCCACGGCAAAAAGAAACAAGCCAGAGACAATTCTAATCGGAGGAAGTTAACCCGAAGTCAAACCAAGACATGGACACAAAGGATCAGAGTCGGCGTCGGAGTTGGAACGAGAATAGAAACAGGACTTTACCAAAAGTCCAAGTTCAGGAAACCATATGGTTCTAGTTCTACGGCCGCCAATTGCAAGAAACAACGAACCTTGACCAGAACAAAGAGGGGGAAAACATCCTGAGGAAAATCCAAACAGCGAGAAGGACCAGATCGTAAAGGGCAGGATTCGGATCCGAAGTCGGAACAGAAACAAAAATAGGAACATGACAAATGAACATTGCTAGATTTCAAATCCGGTTCTGCCTCTGTGAGAACCTGCGAAGCAAAGCGAAGGGTACACATAGTAGGAAGTGAAGCCGGAGATGGAGATGAAATAGAAACCCAAAACTAGGCAAACAGAACAATGCCAAGTTCCATCCCGGTTCCGCCTCCGGTAGAACTTGCAAACAACACAAAATTTCACCAAGGCAAGAAAATGAGGTCTTCAAGCTGGAAGTTGAGACATAATTTCTCAACAAGCTCCCACTTGGTGAACACTTCAAGGTTCCTCAAAACATCAAACCTTACTGTCTATCATAGGCCCCAAGGCCCATCGGTTTTGTGCACCATCTGAACTTGTCTATGGTAACTGGCTTTGTCAAGGCATCTGCAATATTCTTCAAGGTGTCAACCTTTTCCAAATTGACCTTGCCATCTTCAACCATATCCCTTATGAAGTGATATTGCACATCTATGTGCTTGGTCCTGGCACGAAAGGTAGGATTCTTTGCCAAACAAATGGCACTTTAACTATCACAGTAGATTGAAATCTGCCCAGCATTAAATCCAATGTCTGAGCACAAACATCTTAGCCACATTGCCTCCTTGCAAGCATGAGTTTCTACCATATACTCAGCCTCTATTGTGGATAAAGCAACAATAGCTCGCCTTTTTCTCATCCAACTAATTGCTCCACCATTAAGCATGAAAGTGTATCCACTGGTGGATCTCCTATTGTCAATGTCACCTCCCCAATCTGAATCAACATATCCCTGAATGCTGAGAGTCCTTTGTGATGCAACCATACTACCATGGTAACACAAAGAATAATCTAAAGTACCTTTCAAATACCTGAACACTCTCTTCACAGCATCCCAATGTGATCTTCCAGGATTTGTCATGAACTGGCTTAGAACTCCCACTGCTTGGGTAATGTCTGGTCTTGTGCAGACCATAGCATATATCAAACTGCCTACTGCACTTGCATAAGGCACACTAGTCATGTCCTCCATCTTAGTAGCAGAATTTGGATAGTCTTTAGTAGATAGTTTCAATCCTTGCATGATTGGAACAAGTAGCTGCTTGCAATCATTCATGCTAAACCTCTCTAGAATGGTTTTCACATATTTACTCTGATTGAGCCAAAGCTTTCTTCTTGTTCTATTCCTGGTTATCTCCATTCCAAGAATGTACCTTGCTACTCC
Organism: Sequoiadendron giganteum; assembly: GCA_007115665.2. Lineage (NCBI taxonomy): Eukaryota > Viridiplantae > Streptophyta > Pinopsida > Cupressales > Cupressaceae > Sequoiadendron > Sequoiadendron giganteum. The sequence continues at coordinate 398,439,893 of CM021105.1, read as the reverse complement.
AATATCTTTCATTTCGAACTTAGCAGAAAACTGAGTTTTAAGGTTAGAAATCATAGTCTTGCTATTACCAATAAATAACATGTCATCCACATACAAAGTAATAACAAGCACATGATAATTTTCACATTTATAATAGATGCAATGACTAGATTTTGATCTCACGAACCCAATTGATAACACAAATGTGTCAAATTTTTGGTACCACATTCTAGGAGATTGTTTTAGACCATAGAGAGATTTATTTAACTTGTAGACCAAATTTTATTTACCTCTTTCAACAAAATGCTTAGGCTGGGACATGTAAATTTCTTCTTCCAGCTCACCATGGAGAAAAGTTTTCTTCACATCCATTTGCTCAATTTCAAAGTCATACATAGCTTCAAATGACAACAAAAATCTGATGGATGTCAGCTTTGCTATAGGGGAAAATATCTCTCCATAGTCAATTCCCTCAACTTGGGAAAAACCCTTTGCAACCAGTCATGCCTTATACTTCTCTACACTACCATCAAGGCCTGTCTTCCTTTGGAATATCCACTTACAGCCAACAGGCTTTCGCCCTTTAGGTAGTGGTACCAACTTCTAGGTATCATTCTTTTTCAAGGAATCCATCTCCTCATTCATGGCTTCTAGCTAAGACTTTGAATCAGCCATGTTGATTGCTTCTTTCACAGTCGTAGTCTCATCAGTGTTGGTTATTAAAGCATAAGCACAATTTGAATCTAACATAGAGAAACCATACCTTTTCGATTGCCTCTTTTCTCGTGTACATCTCCTTAGAGGTTGAGGTTGTTCTTCATCATCAGAACTCCCAGAGCTGCTTAAGCTCTCCTCAGTTTCAGGTACACCATGTAACTCTTCCCTTTATGGAGTTTAGGGAATCTCTACTACATCCTTCTTCTTGTCACTGTGATTTGTCTCAAGCTGTTGATCACTTACTAGAGGTTTCAGCTCATGAAATATCACACTTTTTCTATACAAAACCTTCTTAGTAACAGGGTTCCAAAGATTGTATCCTTTCACACCAACTCCATAGTCGATGAGAATACATTTCACAGCCTTGTTATCCAATTTAGATCTCTTTTCATTTGGCACATGGACATATGCCTCACAGCCAAAGACCCGAACATCCCTTAGTGAGGGTTTCTTTCCTAACCATGCTTCCAAAGGTGTCTTGTCAACAAGAGCTAAACAAGGAGATCTATTTATCAAATAACATGTAGTAGCAACAGCCTTAGCCTAGAACTTTTGCTCTAGACCAGCACCACTCAGCATACTCCTTGCCTTTTCCATCAGTGTCTTGTTCAACCTTTTAGCAACTCCATTTTGTTGTGGACTGTAGGGGGTTGTCTTATGCCTTTTAATTCCATGATCAGTGCAGTACCTTTCAAAATCTGCAGAACAAAACTCACCTCCATTGTCTATCCTTAAATACTTTATTTTTCTTCCAGTTTGATTTTCTACCAAAGATTTGAACTCTTTAAACCGACTAAACACTTATGATTTACTTTTAAGAAAGTATAAAAATGCCCTTCTCGAATAGTCATCAATAAAGGAAACATAGTATCTAGACTTTGATAATGAAGGAACATTAATTGGACCAAACACGTCAGAATGAACATAATCCAGTATACCAGAAGATTTGTGAGGACTAGAGGAGAAAGAAACACAGTGTTGCTTTCCATAGATACAATGTTCACATAAATCAAACTCAAGGTTACAATCATCAAGCCCTTCTACAAGGTTTTTATTCTTCAAGGTCTTTAAACCTTTCTCACCAATGTGACCAAGTCTATGATGCCATAACATGGTCTTCTCTGCTGGGAGTTTTACCTCCAAAGCATTTACAGACAGAGAATAATCTTCATCTTTCTCTATAGGTGCAAAATTACATGACTCTACAAAGGCATTGTTACAAAGAACACGATGTGCATCCAGCTTGTACAGAGTGCCAGTACAAACACCCTTAGCTAACACCATTGCACCTCTAGCCATTTTACATCCCTTGCTAGAAAAAGAAACTTCTACACCAGCATCATTTAACTTACTAATAGAAAGAAGATTTCGAGCCAAACCTGGGATGTGAAGAACACCACCAATTCCTTTGACTCTCCCGTCAGGAAATTGAATTCTAACTCTTCCTTTGCCAACAATCTCTAGCGTTGAATCACTTGCCAAGTACACTTTTCCACCATCATACTTCTCATAATTTGAGAACCAATCTCTATTGGATGTCATGTGAAAAGAAGCACCTGAATCAACTAGCCAATCATCATTTGATGCCTGAGTTGTCAAGGCTGTTGCAATGAAGGCATCTAAATCACTTTGAGAATATTCGTTGTCAGAAGCATTCTTCTTCTTCTTCTCCTTGTAGTCCTTCCTGATATGACTAGGTTGCCCACAATTCCAACATTTCACCTTAGACTTTGATCTCCCTTTAGAATTGCATTTCAACTTATTGTCTTTCTTTTTTCCTTTCTCCTTTGTTCTACCTCAAACAACAAGAGCCTCTTTGGCCATCTCAGAAGATTTCCTCTGCATCTCTTTAGATAGTAATGAGACAATAACATATTCCATCTTGAAAGAAGCAATAGTGCTTCCAATGGCCATCACAAGATGATCCCAACTATTAGGTAATGAACACAACAAGAGCATGCAACGATCCTCCTCCTCAATCTTTACACCTACAGATGCCAGCTGAGCAACACTCATATTAAATGAGTTCAAATGATTTGCAACAGATGCACCTTCATCCATCTTTAAGGAGTACAACTTCTTCCTCAGGAATAATTTGTTTACCAGAGACTTTCCCTGACAAATATCACCAAGCTTCTTCCACAATGAAGCTGCAGACGTTTCCTCATGAACATTCAGGAGTACAGAATTAGCTAGACTCAGTCTTATCAATCCTCTTGCTTTTCTATCAACAAGATCCCAAGCTTCTTGGATCGTAGCTTGTGGCTTAGTTCCAAATACTGCAATCTAGAGGTTTCTATCCACAAGCAAGTCTTCTATCTTGAGTTTCCATAACTCAAAGTTGCTGCCATTAAACTTCTCAATCTCTACTCTACCAGATGTACTCGCCATCTCAAAATAGAAACAGGTTTAACAATGCAAGACTCCCACTAAAAATAGTATTAGTGCAAGAAACTAATTTGAACTAGCAAGGATAACACAACTGGCCAAGCTTTGATACCACTTTGAAGGGAAAAAAAGGTGCGGATCTAAAGACCCAATAGTGCAGAATACATTCCCTTAACGTCAATACCACAAGAGAGAGAAGCATAAACTGTTTCTAATAACTTCTAAAACTACTTGAGATGAAATACAACCATTAAAAGAGATAACAGTTGAACAAAGCATTCACAGATTTACACAAAAATTTATGTGGGAAAACCTTTCTAGGTCAAAAAGCCACCACACAAAACAAGACTATTGTATTACAGTATTGAAAACAAATACATACAATTTATAGTCTTCTCTATATAGCTTACAATTTCCCAGAGGGATTCAAAATCACTGTTACAATGTTTTCTCAACATACAGTTCGAACCACCTCTCTTCAAGAACTCACGTTCTTTTTTCCTCTTCTGCTCTTCAACTCACGACTTCAACCTGTTCTGCAACTTATGAGATAAAGCCTATCTCACCAACATATACAGTCGACTCAATTAGTCCTACACAATAATGAATTCAATCCTTAAATCACACAACTGATTAGAACTGACAGATTTCCCTACAACGAGCCGTCTATTGCATTCAATGCCATCATCAAAACAGTTGAGTTTGCCACCCTCGGTTGATAATACAACTGCCACAATAACTATTTAGGTTTCCATCAAATCACCATTCAGACAGGTGCCATGTGTCCAAAACCCATTGCCTATCACAACTGACAGGATGACCAAAATGGTCAAACAGACACCGAGCATGTCCAAGACTTTCAAGTCTTTCAAACACTACCGGAGCCGGAGCCGGAACGGGAGACAAAATAGGACTCCACCAAAATTACAGGTTCATGAACCAATTCGGTTCCGCTCCTGCCCACAGAAAAAAGAAACAAGCCAAAGATAGTTCTGACTGGAGGAAGCCAACCCAAAGTCAAACCAAGACATGGACACAAAGGATCGGAGTCAACGTCGAAGTCAGAACGAGAACATAAATAGGAGTTTACCAAAAGTCCAAGTTCAGGAAACCATATGGTTCCGGTTCCGCCTTCACCAACTGCAAGAAACAACGAACCTTGACCAGAACGAAGAGGGGGAAAACATCCCAAGGAAAATCCAAACAGCGAGAACGACCAGATCGTAAAGGGCAAGAATCGAATCCGGAGTCGAAACGGAAACAGAAACATGAACATGACAAATAGACATTGTTAGATTCCAAATCTAGTTCCGCCTCTGCCAGAACCTGCGAAGCAAAGAGTACACACAGTAGGAAGTGAAGCTTAAGACGGAGATGAAATAGAAACCCAGAACTAGGCAATCGGAACAATGCCAAGTTCCATCCTGGTTCCACCTCCGACAGAACTTGCAAACAACACAAAATTTCACCAAGGCAAGAAAATGAGGTCTTCAAGCTGGAAGTTGAGACATCATTTCTCAACAATATGAAGATGAATTTTTTCAAATGTTGTGGTTGTAGATGCCCTTTTAAAATTTATACAGAATGTCGAAGGATATAAAAAGCTTGTGAACTATTTGACAAAATGTTTCAAAGAATTGTAATCTCTCAATTTATTTTAGTGTCTATTTTGTTATACCCCATGTCCCAAATTGGGTATAACACCATAGAGACTAAAAAAAATTGATAGATTGTTATGAGGGAAGTGATGAGACTTTTCTAATTAGAGTGTATTCCACGAGATTATAATTATTCGAGGCATTGTGTCAAATACTTCATGAGCTTTGTCTATCCTCGCACATTTTGCATAGATTTCAAAAGTGCATCTACAACCACAAGATTTGAGTCAATTCATCTACATATTATGTTTTCCTTATGATTGGTTGACTCTTATACTAAATCTGAGTGTTGTTTTTATTTTGACAAGAGTAGATTAGCTTCTTCAAAATCTTGATGACAGTTTCAATTAGGCACATAAATACTTCTTCATACTTTGCTTAAACTTCTTCACACTCTGCTCTGCATTCGAATGATATAATATTTATTCACACATATCTTGCATACACTTCACATAAATTCTCTCTAAATGAATAAAACAATCACTCTTATATATCCACTTCATGAATTTACATTAACAGCTATGTTTGCCAAAAATAAATAATAGATGAATACAAACAGTCGGCCCAATTCATGAACAAATCTCAATGCGCACCAACCTAAATTGGTCACAACATAATGAAGACCTAAATCAACATCCTCGAACATGCCAAGCATTCAAAAATTAATCCACAAGGATCTACAACATGCTACCACCATCATGTCAACCAAGAACATGAAAACTCAAACATGCAAAGGAAAAATCTTTGATCACGAGCACACTGATCAATGTGGAAGTACCACAATGATAGATTATGAGATCAAGAAACATCAATGAACATCTCAAGAGCATACACAACAATTCAAGTCACTAGAATTACATTCTCTTCTTTCAGAAACACCAACTATAGCAACAAAATAACTGTAGAAACACAAAAACTCATAACTCACTCCAATCTTGATGCACACCTCTGAAACTTCTAGAGGATGTACTAGATAGGCTCAGCATCAAAACCTTTAATACATGACTTCAGAATACCAATGTACAAAAATTTCCACCACTCTGATCTCCACAACTTCATAGACTATCTACAACATATTTATTTTAATTTTCTCAATATCGTCGACATATACAACCTTTAAGACATCAATGACAACCAAATATCATGAGCAACACAACCACAACATCCAACAATCTACATCTCTATGAAAATTGGTATATGCTAATAGTCAACTTATTATCTTATTTATAACATCTCCTTGTCTTTTTATACTAAAAAATTCAAGGTAGAGGGTAACACGATTCTTTGAATTGGATAATACATAAAAATTTATGTGTTATAGTCATTGCTTCCATTGTTTGCATTTTCACATTAGGATGCATATTTTTTACAATCAACACTTTTTAATGTCTTGCCAAAATTAATATTATTAATAATTTCAAACTTTTATAAACGTGTATGGAAAATAAGTACATAAATAAGAAATATATTGTAACAGTTTCTTCAACAAACGATAAAAAAATCATGTGGATCGTACAAGGATTGTGGTGGGACATAAAATTTACATGGATGAAGCTAGGGTTTTGGGGTTTAAGGTGGGTGTTTTCTACTTGTGGGGTATTAAGGAGGGAGATCAATGATAATCCTTCCTTGTGGATCTCACAGGATCAGATTAAAGGCCCCTAAGGGTACTACGAAGTCTACGAAGAGGTGACACGTGGAATGGTTCTTGAAGCGACAGGGCTAGATGGGACCCGCCATCCAATTGCAACCTCTTGTTTTCTTGGGTTGTGATTGGGCATGGTTCTCCTAGGGCATTGATGTGGATTTAAAAAAAAAAATTTACTCAATTTGAGTCCGACTTGCCATGTTCGATCCACATTAACGGTTCGATTTTTGTTAGGTTCTTGTTCATCTGCGTTGGGAGTTCTTGCTCTCTGCAAGTTGTTCTCATTAATGGCATGGGTTTTTCAATGGATCCTCACCTGATTTTCCTGCGTGCAAACAATATTCTCCTGATAAATGAAATTATGGGTTGTACGCCATGCCTTCGCAAGCCAGGAATAATTTGTGGTGCCTACATCAGCCACTAAAATGCTCGAATGCTCGTACTGCATTTGAGAAATCAATATTCTCGCACCAGTTAACTCTATAAATGCTCATTGTGTTATCTAGTATTATCATCTCATTTTGAGTTGTCTTGTTTGTAGGTGGTCAAGTCTCTCCTATATTTTGCGAGGTGTTCTTTGTAATGGACCATTCGGCTGTGCTCAGAAGGACCATACTCGGGGTGAGAAATTTGTAGCTTGATGGGGTACAACCTGTCCTTAGCAAGCTCGAGGTTGCCCATGATGCTAATTATAAAGGGACAGGGAGCTCCAAGTCCCACTGGTGCTATCTTTTGGTTCTTATGGTGATGGGTCCTAAACTGACTTGGACTACCAATGTTACTTGGTGTCCATGACCGAGTTGTTGGGGGTCAATGAAGAGCCCGTCACAGTTGCCCCAATAATTGTGATGGCACTATGCCATGCTACCATTTCAATTAATTCGAACTAGGGTTTGCTTATTTTTAGATAGCAAATAATTACAATTTTCTCCTTTGGCCTTTACAAAAAAAATTTCAATATTCAAAAATCCCTAGCAATTATCTAGAAAAGCTCTAAAAGTGAATCTATTCAATCAATTCTTCAAGAACAGAAACAATAAACAATCATGAATTGCCCAACAAGCAACCAAAAAATATTCTAAATTTACAAGAAATGGCATACGTGCTACTTATGATTTCAATCCCAGAACATCCAGGGCAACGAAATTGAGAAATCGTAACTACAACTTGCTTCACTCAATACCAAGAAATTCTTCCTCAATGTAGACATACAACACGGAAATAGTAATTCACAAATTTTAGCATTTAATTATGTAGGCAGAGTCAAATTCGACCATTACTATTCACTCACATGAGCTAAAATGACTATAGTACAATACCAATTTATTTTTAAATATGAGCCGTTAATCAATCACAACATTGGCCAAGAGAACGGCTCAGATTTAGTCAAAATAGTTTGAAAATGCCACGTTCTCCCTCTAGTCACCAAACAGACAGGATATTCACCTATCGGGCACCACATCAGCACGGGAATGGGCTCCACCTTTGTTATCAGCACACAACATCGGAGTCCATGCATCACCAAATTGTACACCTTGCAACATTATTGAAACTGCAATTTTAATTGCGTGAGGTTAGTGAGGAATGACCGCGATGCGTCTGTACGGAAATAGCTGTCGGCATTAGCCTTCATCATTAGTGAGAAAAACTGGTCCCCACCATCAAATGTGAAAGATGGCGGCATCTCGCACGCCTCGCACCATATTTGTGACATTAGAAAAAACCTTGCAAGGTCTACGAGCAATGGTCAAGATTGAAATCACTTCATCCGACGACCACACAATCTGCACATGCAAAAAGGTTATTTCGCCTAACTTTATTATTTCTTAAGTTTGGGTCGGCATCAACCTTCATCATCGATCAATGAGAAAAACTAGTCCCCACCATCAAATGTGATAGATGGTAGCATCTCGCATGCCTCACACCATATTTGTGACATTAGCAGAATCCTTGCGAGGTCTGCGAGCAATGGTCAAGATTGAAATCACTTCATCCGATGGCCACACAATCTGCACATGCAAAAAGCTTATTTCGCGTAACTTTATTATTTCTTAAGTCTGGGTTGGTCGGTGCCCTGTGCTTTAAGAACAACTTTGAGCCATCATTTTTCGTTGTCCTAAGCGATGTCCCCTTCTCCCTTATAATAGTTGTTTTATTTTGCAGGGGGTGTTTTCAATGACCGTTGATCTTCCTACGATTGATCCTGACCGCTCCCTGCGATATTGTGATGACATCACCACTGGTTGTTTGGTGATTGCGATATCACGGGCGAGCGCCACATGTCCCAAGCGGTCGATGCTGAAAAGGGATTAATAAAGCTTTTAATATTTGTGTCGAACTTAAATATATTATAAAGTGGGTTACTAAAACAATTGCGAGATGTACGTGCTCGAGATCGACAGTGATGTTATAATCTTGGTAAAAATTTGCTCGACGGTTATGTTTGATGTTGCTGACTGCTATGTTTTTAATGACTATCAATCTTCCTACAATTGATCCTGACCGCTCCCCACAATCTCATGATGACATCACTGCTGGTTGTTTGGTGATTGTGATATCACGGGCGAACCCCACGTGTCCCAAGCCATCGATGCTGAAAAGGGATTAATAAAGCGTGTAATATTTGTATCAGACTTAAATATATTATAAAGTGGGTTACTAAAAGAACTGCGAGATGCATGTGCTAGAGATCGACGATGATGTTATAATCTTGGTAAAAATTTGCTCGACAGTTATGTTTGGTGTTGCTGAATGTTGTGAGCGAACACGATCGTCGATGGTAGGAATCGATAGTTACTCGCCATCATGTGATCCAAAGATGTAGGATGTTTAGTGATTACAATATCATGGGCGGGCGCCATGTGTATTCCTTTGGTACTACCTTCTGTGGTGGGCCCTCGATGCTGATATGGAGATTTGTTCAGCTCTTTTGAAGATGGTCATTCGATGATTTGACAAAAATAAAAGATCGACAACTGAAGTTTAAATATGCATCAAATGCGATTGGATCCATTGGCACGACATGCAAATGAGCTTTAATGGTGGATGAGACATCTACTAGCTCAATTCAATCAACATAAAGTAACTGCTCTTTTTCTATCTTCATCACAAAAGCATTCAAGTATTTTCCAAGTAGTTCAGAGCCAGAGATAAAGTTTTTCGAGCGATCACCGTGAAGTTTGGTTCTCTGCAAGGCATGAAATCCTGTGAGTTATTTTCTAAAGTGCTAGGTTAATTTGACTGTGTCTTTGCAAAGGGTTCTATTGTGCTGGTCAAGGGGTTTTGTTAATTATTTTCGTAGGGTTACTGGTTCATTTGGATTATTGGAATTGCACAAATGTGTTGTATTTTTGTGTTTTGGGTACCCCTAGTTTCTTTGAGGATTTGATTTTTCAAAAGAAGCTCTAGTTGTTTAAGATGGCACCACCGAAGCAACACTTTGCCCATGTTGATTAATTGAAGAGGAATTTGTATGATGACTTCTTGGATCAACTCTCATTGTCAACAAATGATAGGAAGAGTGGTTTGGTTTTAATGAATGGAAAGACCCTAGGTGAAGGTCTAGTGTGCAAAAATTATAACATTGCAGATGCCAGGATTCCTATGACTGGTCTTGAAATGTTTAGGCTATGGTATGGACAACAAAACTTACCTCACCCCTTCTCTAATGTATGGAGATATGACATGGGGAAACTAACAGTGCCAAATGTGTTCCTTGATGTTGAATTGCTCAGAGCAGTGGCAACACGGTATGATCCTGTGACAAGGGTCATAAGGGATAATGATGGTGGAATTCTGCTAAGCATAAATGCAAATGAGATTCAACATATTTTTGATTTGACTGAGTATAGCCCTTTCTTCTTCCAAATATATTTTGAGGAGATGAAGGAGGAGTACAAAAGGTCAAAGCCTCTTTTCAAATCGAGGTTGCTTCCTCCTCACCTGGCCAGGGCAGGCAGTTCAACAATTCTTACTAGCCCAAATTACCAAGAACCTTTCAGGCTGAGCCATTTTTCCAGTCACTTCCTCGCAACATTTTAGGGTTCAACCCTAATACTATGATTCCATTTGTGTACATGTTTATGGGAGCCCAGATTCAACATCCCAACTTCTTTGTGGTATATGACTTTGCATCATTCCTGTCAGAGAATATGCATGAGGGTTTGATGAAGCTACATGTGGGGGATACTGACACTCCTTTTTTCTGCTACTCCCTGTTGATGCATATGTTTCTATACAAGAATATTGTTTTCTTCTCAGAAAAAATGGAGTTGAGGTAGGAGGTGAATGAAGAAAGGTTATCAGTACAGGTGTGGAGTGCAGATTTGTCTTACAATAGGGAAGGTGCTAGCTTTGTGCAGTTTGATAACTGCTTTGCCTCCAGACTCAGGGCTCGGTTGGTGGTAAATGTGCCAAGATTCCCTGAAGATTTGCATGACTTCCTCTGACTGAAAGTGAGGAAGCCTAATTTAAAATTGTGTCACAATTGGGGTGATATCATCTTGTACCCTGTAAGCACTGTCTTGAGGGTGTATGGTTTCCAGGGCACCCCTCATATCCTCCCCTTTAATGTACCATCAAGGATGGGGTTTTTTGAAGTTATTTGGCAACTAGGTTGTATTCATGAGGACAACCTAAGAAAGAAAGGAAAAGGGACTTTGTTCCTTGACTACACTGTTGTTTCTGATTTTGTTTGTTCCAAGGGAGGATGGGTCCGCTTTGGAAGGTTTTTTGATGACTTCAATTTGAGGAATGGTCCTAGGAGACATCATGACCCTGATGGATTCTTTGCATTGTTTAGAAAATGAATTAAAGGTGGAAAATTTTCACATGAATTCAACTTTCCTGAGGACCTAATAAAAAATGACTTTGATTTGAATAGGTAGGAGTTGAATAAAGAAAAATGGATTGCATATGAAAAGTTGCTTGCTATAATACATAAAATGGATCCAAAATATGATCCATTAATGGAGTTCACTCCATTTCACAAGAGAATAGACTTTTTAATGGCTAATTTCAAAAATATCATGGGCACCTTGATGACCAAGAGGGTCAGTTTGGAAGTAGATTTTGGTATAGAAAGATCGGATGTGAGGCTTGAAGAAACAAGGCCAACTTATCAACCCCCAGTTGACAATCCTCTATACAAGAGAAAGAGGAATGCGAGTAGTGATGAGGATGAAGGAGATAAGAAGGGAAAACAAGTCATGCAAGCATCATCACAGTTGGGTCCAAGGATCAGAGCACTTGGAGGGATAAGGATTGTGGATCTAGATTCACCACCAAGAGGTGATCCTGTAGTGTTACCATCAGAGCCAAGCCCTAAGAGGTAGATATTTGAGGAAACACAAGAAACTCTAATGGATGAGATAATTCTAACTGATCAAGACATGCACCAATGGTATCCCTTCCCCTCCTATATACACACAATTAGTGCTTTCTGACATGGATGTAAAGGGGAAATGTGTACAAGATGCCAGGATGGAGGACTGCAAGGCATTCTTGGATGATGATGCATTTGTAAAGACTCCTATATTCTTGCAACTAGTTTGGAGGATGAAACTAGAAGATTACTAGAACAAATGCAAGAGTGGGAGAGAATTGAGACCTGATAGGTCTGAGTAGGAGAATTATTATGAGGTCAAGGTCAAATTAATGGAAGAATTCAAAGGCATCACTCCCGAGGAGGGAAGAAGACTTGTGACTTAGGTTGGTGTCTTACTTTTTCCTGAATGGGACATAGCTGATGCGGTTGCATTCAATGCTATCTTATAGTCCAAGCACCCTATAAAAAATAGTGAAGAAGAGGTTAAGGCAGCTCTGCAAGACTCTGCCTTTAGTGAGGAGTATGAAACTTTGGCCATATGGGCATTGGCACCGTAGGGCAGAAATCCAAATGTAAATGATATTATCCCACACCTAAGGGGAGGGCTAATCATCAAGAGAGCTTCTAAAACTTCAACAACAGAAGCTACAAGCTTGACAATAAATGTGGCCAAATTGGCCCAAAAGATAGCTAAGAGAGAAGAGGCTGAAAAGAAGAGTCTGATGGAGAAATACAATATGATAATTGCAGAATATAGTAGGATGTAGCAAAGGAATGTTGAGATTCAATCTGAAGTAGATAGGTTGAAATATGGGCAGGTGGGAGAATCCTCTAGCACTCCTGGTATCAAAGCATTACCTTCTATTGCAGGATTGGTCCCCCTACTACTCCAATTGTTTCAAATCTGGGGACCCCATCCATGCACCTGCTCTTAGTCCTACACCAAGGCGAGTTGAATATTCTATGGATCCCACCAAGAAGCAAATGTTGAATAGGATCACAGAATTGTAGGCTTCCTTAAAGGCAAGTGAGGATGATGTAATTTCCAAGTAAAGTGAGGTGGTTGACACAATTTTGAGGCATCTTAATGAAAAGGTTCATGGTAAATTACCATCTGTACATTCTTTGTATTCTTTAATCTTGGATGGAATAAAAAATATCAATAGGGATCGGGAGATAGTTTTTCCTTTCGTTGAGAAATGGATCCCTAAGGCCAATGATATGGATATTATGTACAAAGCTTCTAGGTTTGATGCGGACAATAGGCCTAAGTCATTGAAGCCTACTCAAATATTTGTAAAATCATTGAATGGATTCTAGGCCCTACCTAATGATTTGAGTAGAAGAATTAGAGAGCTGATAAAGAGCTTTGATGACTTGAATGATACATTTTTTCCAGACATTATTGATGCACAAGGAAATGTTAAGACATTGCAACAGTGGCAGGATGGGGCAAAAGAAGTTATCAATGCACAAATCAAATCGATTTGTGATGATTCAAACTATGATTGTTGGTAAATAGTATGGATAAGATAATTAACACTAGCACATTCTTAAAGTTTTTTGAAAGGGAAGCCAATCAAGTTGCAGTGAAGTACACACCTTAAAATACTAAGGTGAATGAGGTGGTGAATTTTGGATGGCCAATGGATGAAGAGTATCAGAGATGGGTGGACAAGTACTTAACCGAAGAGGAGTAAAATAGTGTCTATTACCACAGGATGGATGGATGAATGCGAGACGATGATGCAAAAAATTCTAGAGACAGCCATAGGAAATGATTTAACAATGGACAGGGCATGTGAATAGAATGAGAAGATGTTTGAAATGGAGATAGCCATAAGGAATGCATTGGAGGATGTTGATACACACAAGTGACCAACTTACCAAGATTATATGTCAAACATCTATTTATGGCTTAATAGAGAATAATTTCTAGTCTGTTATTGTTATTAAGCAAAATAAATTTCTCAAAGGACGTGCCCTTTCATAATTTTGATATATTTATATCTTTTTCATAATGTAAAAAAGATATAGGCGGATAGGAGAAAGATATAGTAGATAGTTTGCATTGAAATTTTCCTTTAAAAGACTCAGATGCATGTATGAATTTCGATGAAGTTAATGAAGATGTCTGAACTTGTGGCTTAATCCTGGTATCAACTATTTGTGGAATTATACAGTTATCTGGTTGTCTCCATTTTGATGTTTTTTTGTTGTTTAAATTGATATATCAAGCATATATATATATATTCAGTTTACCGATACACATTTGTTGTATTTGTGTGATTTGATTATTTGGTTCTTTCAAGTAAATATTAAACCCTTCTAGTCAATAAGAAGAATCACATAACTAGGATTGTCATTCTATCTCAAGTATAGTTTGTCAGTCATTTACTTGCACATTTATACAAGTTATAAACTTCATCTATGTTCCAAACACTTTGAATTATTTCCATCATAGACTACACTTTTATAGATCTTCATTAGACTCCATACACCCAACAAGGCAGTGGTCTCATGCTTTCATCTTTTGGTTTATCCATTTTATTTTTTACATCTATTAACTAAACATATTCTAATATAATTCAAATATAATTTAAATTGAAAACATCATAAATTAATTATGTAACCACATAATTAAAATATAATTCTATCAAGAAATTAATATCAAATAGATAATACAATCACATAACTCATACATTTCAATGTCATTGATCTTCTTCTTCATCCAACTCTTTGTTTGTATCATCCAATCCAGATTCAACATTGTAAGGATTGGTCATATCATCATCATCATCATTGATATCAGTTTCAATAAAGTCATCATCCACTCGGATATCATCTTCATGAATATTAACTCCTACATCATGATGATCTAGTTCCTCCTCTTCGACATATTTTTTAGGCACATCATCAACTAACTGTTGATCCTGATCATCATCTACATCATCTTCTATTTCTTCAATATCATCTTCTTCCACCACATTATACTTTACCCGCCTTCCTCTTGGATCATGTCTAACAAGATATGACCAACCCGCTTTACTTGGAACCTCTAAGTAAAATACCTACTCACATTGGCTTGGAAGAACATAGGGCTCATTTCCAACTCGCTCAAAATACCTTGTATTAACCATGGTAAATCCATTATCATGTTCAATAAAAGTTCTCTCAGGATCATTTTCATTCAATCATAGCTTGTACCATAGGATGAAAAACAAAACTAATTTGAAGGACTTAAATTCACACTCAAGTATATCATCCAAAATCCCATAGTATTTATTTTCTGAGACTTCTGGATGTATGTCACTTCTAGATGAAACATTAGTCACCTGGAAGACTGGAGTTATCCCAAAATCACAAGTTTTCTTCGTGTCATCCAACTTTTTGATTTGAAATTTATGACCATTGCACCACATAGCCTTGTGGTGTTTCACCTACAATATTTCAAACATGTAAAACTTATACAAATACATGCAGTGTCCACTGAAAAGTACATGCAGTATACAAATATATATATAATATACTAGAATAATTACCTTAATGAAGGTATGCTAATCATGCGTTTTCATCCCTGACCCAAATTCACCTTTCTTTTTTATGATATTGTTTATGTTCGTAGCAAATCCTATGGGAAATCGAATTTTTCGTATGACTTGTTTTATAGCATTTATTTGCTGCTCCATTAATAACCAATGAAGGGCACTTATATTTATTTGGTCTCCATCGCTATTTAATTGAATGAAATTTTTCAATGCATGACTGGCTTTCTGAATGTCACTACAAATTTTGACATTTTTTCCTTTGTCATGCCTTCCATCCAATATTTTCCATAACATTTATGTCATATTCTTTCCGATATGCATTGTATCAAATAAATGCACAATTTGTAGCTGCTCATAGTAGGGCAACCTACTAAATTATCTAGGATAACTTTTCAGTCCCTATGGAAGCCGACCATTAATGCCTTGATGACCTTCATGAAGCATATAATTTAAACAAATTAACAACAACAATCATTGTCAATTACAACATGAGTAAACACAACACAATATAAAAATGTAAATTCAAAATATATCATAAATGATAGATACAAAATTTGATCTGATGTATAACCTTGACGATTAATTCTATTATATTCCAACTTCCATAGGCGAGGTGTCATTCTTCATGGTTTTTATGTAGTCTCTTCTTTCCCATTGAAATGATGTTTTTCAGTACTTCGATACTTATGATTTATGTGGAGGAAGTGCCTATACTCATCAAACACCTGCTTTTCTAAACTTGTTGAACAATGAGATTTCATCTTTGGACCATAAATTGGACATGCAAATTTTCCCTTTGTTTGAAGACTTGCAAATCATATATAATTGGATTAAATATGTCAATTATTATAATTATATATAATGAATAGATTATTTAAAAAACAAGCATGATATCTACTTCATAAAATTAAATATCATTAAAGTCATGCAGTCAAACGTTATAACATACCAAACAAATGTGTTAGCGCTAGGACATCATGAATTGTCCATACAAGCATTGCATGGAATTGAAATTTTCTTTGTCCTATTGGTCTAGATACGTCATACATAGTCACTACATTCCATAACTTTAGTAACTCATCGATAAGAGGCTCAATATATACATTCATATCTTTAACTTGGTACTTACCTAGTTGAATGAACATACACATTACATAATTATTATAACCATTTAACTGCAATATATATAAATTCATTTAAATTACTATTAAATGAAAAAACATATAAGTCATTATGCAACAAATAAGAAAAATGAGATGCTACTACATTAAATAAAATTGATGTAAAAAAATACCTGGAACAATCATTGCCAACATTATGTGCTCCCTCTTTATTGACATCCATGGAGGAATGTTATTGTTGATAACAAAAATAGGCCACACTGAGTAAATAGATATCAACTCTCCAAATGGATTGACAGTGTCCGCTGCCAATGAAAGCCCGAGATTATGAGGTTCTTCTTTAAATGTGACCATTTTTCCTCCATGTCCCTAAATGCAGAACCATCTGCAAGCATTCAAAGAATATCATCTCCACTTCTATTTTGTGCATGGTAATCCATAAATTGCGCTAAGCTTTCACACCTAAATAATTGTTGCATACGTGGAATAATGGGAATGTAATGAAGAACCTTGCGAGGCACCTTTTTGGTTAGTTGATCTATTTGATATCTACTAATATGACATTCCAGGCATTCTATTTCAAATTCATGTTGTTTATGATATATAATAAAAAAGCTCCAAGATGCTCTCCAATGCTCATAATTGAGTAAAAAACAACTCCTATATCTCCTCCATGTGTTTGAAAATTCCTCCCTATACACTTGTAAATCATAACTCAAAGCTTATCCATATCCTCATGCGTTGAAACTTCTCAAGTAATTTTTTTTTGCATTAAAACAACGTTTACTCTTAAGTGATTTATAAGTTATCACTTTAGGTAAATATTTTACATTTTAAAAGGAATGCAAAATTTTAAAAAGGCCCATGACTCGGCCACAAAGAAGTCAAAGCAAAGCTTAATAAAGTCACAAAGACCATATTACATGGTAAATGCAAGTGTATAACCTAAGGCATAAGACATAACTCTTAGCCCATGACCTCAATTGTTTTTCATTGCATTTTTTAAAACATTGACAAAAGTGCTCAAATCTCCATCAACATATAGGGTTATGAAAACCCTAAAAATAAAAGGAAAAAATGAAACATTCATTCATTTGTATCGAAGCTTCAAGAAGAAGCTAGACTATTGACATAGGGTTTCTGAAACTCTGTAAAATGTTTTGATAGCGGATTCAAGGCCATACAGAGACATTTTTATTGCATTTATTTTTTATTTCCTCAAAGGAAAAAATTGGTAAGCCATTTTTAGAACCAAGACTGAGAAAGTAGTTTTATTTTTTCTCGTTTCTTGCTAATATAGGCCCTCTATGGCTGTGACTCCTCCATTCTTCACTGATTTCTTATCTCCTGACTACCATAGAGAATGGATTCATGAAGCCATGGTACACCTCATTTGGTGACTTCACTCTGTGATGGCTCAAAATTGAATTTGGGTAAGTACTAACACATGAAATCTCAACATCTTTTGAATCCTTCTATTGATTTCTTGTGGAGACTTAAGATTACTCTATGTATCCATGCTTGATAATACAAATTCTTTTATGGTTGCATCTTTATTTGCTCTGAAGCTGAGCTTTTCATCTTTCTGGGTTTGAAATTATGAAAAATGCCTTTGTCTTGTAGTTGAGCTCCTCCACTTTGTTTCACAATCCTCCCAACAATCCCTGGGTTTTCTGGAAATTTGCATTTTATTTACCTTTTTGTATTTTAATAAAAAAAAAATACATAAAAACCCAAGCTGTGAATTTTAAATGTTGTAGGCACTTGTCAATACATGTATTAAAACCTTCTGTTCTAAGCACTCATTAAACCCAAAAATTCATTTGAAGATATACTGGAAGCTATTTTTGTTATTAAAAAAAAACAAAACCCCAAGACGCGGGTTTGTAAAAAAAAATCTACTCATTCCATTCTTCACTTCTGGCTTTGAAAAAAAATCTCCATTGCGGGTATCAGAGGATCTGACCGATAAGACTGAGATTTCATTTTCTATAGATTTCTCTTTTGTTCGACCCTTGTTTTCTATGGACTACGCCCTAAAAATAGAGGGTTTTCTTCTAAAGATAATACTCTCTCGACCCTGAAAGAAACTTTGTTTCCATGGTCGAGGGTTTTTCTTTTTCTCAATGGGCTCGTGATAGTTGAGATCCTTATCTTTTATTTATTTATTTTTGTATTTTACTTTCTAGAAGCCCGTTAGAAGCTCAAATCTCTCTCTTCCTCTGATATAACTTAAGTTTTCATTTCTTGTAGCTTTACAGGCCATGGCCTTTGCATCCTCCTTATTTGTTTAGATTTCTGGGTATGCACACACCCATGCCACCATTCATGGAAAACTCTATTATTTTGAGTTCAAAACCTTGATGTATCAATATGGTTGCTAAGCTCCAGAAAGTTGAAGAAGTTTTGTATTGAACTCCATATTCTGAAACCCCACCCCCTTTGTTCCAGTAGTTGCAGTCTCTTTCTATTTGTGAAAACTCTATCTACTGTGACTAAACACATATCACCACTAGGAAGATTAAAATGTGTAAATACATTCATTGAAACACTCATGGTACTCTTCCAAAGTTATGAAACTTGCCATACAACCTGCTTATTTATGAAGCATGATGTATCTAGGTTCCCCTCCTAACATTATTTGCTCACTGTGATTTTCATGACTAGAATACAATATAATGACTTGTGACAAATAATTCTTGAGTTCATTTACCAAAATATTGATCATTTTGTATTTGCGTGTACAAGCTTTCAATCAATAATTTGAAAAATAATGATATTCATACTGTTGAAAATTAAGGAGTTGTTTAGCTTATTACTTTGTAAAACTTTAATATTTCTAATCTAAAAATGCTTTTCCTTCGTTACAAATTCTTTGTGGGTGATTATCTGATTTAGATGCTTACATCTGGCACTAGAAGGAGGACATTTTCCTAAATCTATTTGAAAGTAATAGATTTTTATCATATGCACGTCTAGTTCTTTGAATTCATTCTTACGCTATCTTGAATTTAGTTCATTCTCATTGAGTCTATGTTTCCCATTTGCATTACCGATTTTCATTCAAGCTGATTTTCTAAAGCTCCACCCTAATTTCAATAGTTTGAATGATCATTGTGTAAGTTTTAGTGAAAACAAAGCATATGTTTTGGGTTTGTCTGCATTATTAAAAAACAAAAAAAATCAAACACTCTTTGAGACTCATTGTTGGTAGGTGAGAGGCACATGGATTAGACACATGGTAGTGTTAATTATTGTAATCAAAATGCTTGTGCGCATGTATGAGTGACTGACAACCTTACATTTGAATGGAATTGTTAGAAAAGCTAATAACCTCATGTTTTATTTAGCTGATATAATCATGGTTGTTATAATCATTCATATAATCACATAAAGAAATTTCTTTCTTTTCACTTTTTGTCTGCTTCAAAGCTGATTCATTATCAATCATTTTTAACACTTAAGATTTGGAAGATTTAAAAAGAGTAATTGTACATTGACATCAATAGTATAATGGAAGATAAATAGTTAATTTTCCAACTACATTGAAAGAATGTACTATTCAAAAAATATATGATGATCATGACACTCGGATGTTAGCTAGTTGATGCTTTTAGTGTTCAGATAAAACTAATTTTGTAGCTGGGTGGTGCGATTTAAGTCACTCAATTGACTTTTTTTGGAAGATTTGGTTATCTCATAAAAAAAAATGATAAGTTGATTTTTTTTGTAGGGGATCTGAATTGATGGAAATTAATGAATTGGTATTTCGTTAACTTGGATCGATGGTACGAACAAACCTGAGGCTAGATTGCATTCAAAATAATATATAGATTTGTATGCCTAGCAGTCAAAACAATACTGAAATTTGTAGGCTGGCATTGTGTGCCTACATTAGACTACTTTCTTAAGAGGCATAGCCGAACCATATCATTTCTTCTCCTACACTAAATTTGCACTATGTCTTCATATGCATCATTCATGGTCTTTAGAAATTCCCATTAGTCATGCTTGTCCACTTTTAGTCCACTGGTACACTGCCTACCACGAGCTATCACTTTTGTTGCTATTATGAACCTCTATCAACTCCATGATACACTACCCCCCCCAATCATAGTTGACCAATAGACAACATTACTTTTAGGAATTGTGGCAAACACTTCTCGTGCCTTTTGTATACTCTCACATTTTTCATACATGTCTATCACAACATTCACCACATAAATGTCAGATTGAAACTCACTTGTCATTATTATTGTGAAAGTCGACGCTTATTTTTATTCTCAAATGTCTTGAACACAAAGCTAACATCCAGGTTCCCATTTATTTTGTCTTTATGCGGCCTTGGTATTGAAGGAAAAGGACTCTATAGTAAGGCATGGCACTCATAAATTGATGAGAAAATCTAATAAGAAAATTACGCCAGGAATTTTTCAAAGGCTTGGTCAAACATAATGAGTTTAAAATTAGCACAAGTTAAGAAAGTGACTCTCTAAATATTTGAAAGATATCACAATTATTGGCTAGAATACGTGGACCAAATTAAATTATTGTTGTTACTTCTTGGAACACGAACTGTAAGCAACAAAGTCTTTGTATTGCTTGAGCCATACAACATAAGTCAATCTTGGGTCACTGTTTACGCCTAGATTCAATACCGAAAAGAATAAAAAATTCTCACATCATTGTTTATGCTTGGACCTATTGCTTGAGTCAAAACAACAAAACAACATGTTATCTTACAATGTGTGTATTCTACAACAACCACATGGAAATATCATGCTAGTCTTGCAGTGTAATGCTTCCATGTTAATGACCCTGTCGTGCCTTGTTACATATATATTCCTATTCTAGATCAGTGAACTTTTGAGCTAGGATCCTATATTGAGAGGGCATATATATTCCTATTCTAGATAAGTGAACTTTTACAAGGAATAAATGTGGTCTTTACAAAGCTTACTAATGCACACTGTAATGTCCCTTCGAGTGGAACATTGGCTTTAGATATGCAAAGATCTGTTGATGCTCTCATAAATGTTCCTGTTGAAAATCTTTGAAAATCCATTTATTTTCAATGTCAAAGTAGAAGTCTAAAACTTTATCATAGTATAAAATCTGTTTGTTTTTAATCTTTCAATAGTGGTGTGCAGGTCATCTCTAGCAGCGGTAGTAAATGCCATTATTTATTTTTGAGTGCTTGAATCTCAAAGCTGACTTCTAATGCTATTGACTTGAATTTTAGTCGAGTTTTTTTCTTGCATGCAATTGAATAACCAATATAAGTACTTTGGTGTTAGGTTTGATCATTATTGCATACTTTTAGCCAATTGGATTTAACATACTATACTTAAGTATGATGAATGCAACTATGAGAAGTGACACTCTTTCATAGAGAAACAAAAAGGGAGTTTCTTGTCATTTATTTGGTTATCATTCTATCATCACTATTATAAATGGTTCTCTAATCTGGTGGTATAAAGCTCTAACATATGAATGATTTTTCAATTATTTTGCAATATGAATATCAAATGCCTAAGTTTCTTTTTTCTTCTAATAATAAAATAAATCTTATTTGTAATAGCTTTGTAATATTTGTAGGATTGCATAAAGAATCAAGGACATTGGACTTGGGCATTAGAATTGAAAAATAACAAGAAGATTTGAGTTGAAGATAGTGGGCATTGGAACTTGAAATACGTATTTTTTAATGCTTGTTATAATAGCTTGAAGCATCCATTTCCTTCTTTTATTTTTTGTTTTAGGCCAACTAGATCGATTTGGGTTTAAAATTAACCATTTATTTGACATTTTTAAATTGGTTAAAATTGAACCTTAAACACTTACTAGAGTTTCAATGTGGTCTAAAATTGAACAATAAACTTCACACTTCATCTTGGTGCTATAAAATGAATACATTAGTGCTTTTGGAATCTAAAATGCACAAGTGTATTTTATGTTTTATAATCCCTTATCCAAAGTAATATCATTTAAAAAGATGTATGCACTTCTCTCGTGCCTCACAACGATCTTGAGAATTAAAAGACTTTTTTGTGATATTAAGTTGTATAGTGATTGCCTCCACACTTCAATTTGGATTCTTAAAATTGAACAAAATCTTGCTAGTGTGAATGGAGTATATCATGAGTGTTCCCTCTTTGTTTCTCAACAAAGATTGATCAAACTATAGATGTGCTTGCTTGCTATTGTCACCATTAGAGAGCCTACCTTGGTGGGATAAAGTACTCACCCCAAGGGAACGACTCAAACCAGCAATGAGCTAAATGCCAAGCTACTCACAACTGGTATATAAATTTGAATATTGAGGAAATCTCATCATTACAGGAGCTCCTACAAACAAGCAGGTGATACTATTTATATGGGTTGATCCTACCTCTTATCTGGCCTTCTAAATGGGTGCCTTGATTAAGAGCCAAAATTGTGTAAAATCCAAAATCCCTATCTATTTTCTGGTGCAAGAATGGTCATTCTGAAGCCGTCCCACATTTTTATGGCTCTTAGTAAAGTTGAGAAGTATGCCATGAGATTTTCATGGGTACTGATGCTTGGCTGACCCAAGAAGTGTGTGCCATGGAGGGGAACTAGTGTGGTCAAGTATCTAATCATCTGCTAAGAGCAGGCATAGCTGGATTTATCCAAGTGGGAACTCAACAAATATTGTCTTATTTTATCCTAGGATTGTGCATCACTTTGGAATCAAAACACTATGCTTGGATCTAAAACACTTGAAAACATTCACCAAAACCTCAAAATTTCAAACAGTTTTGGAGGAGCAAATACCTTTGACAAATCGAAGTTCTCTTGCTTGCCTTAGGGATCTTATCCTTGGAGGCTTCTAAGTATTTGGATTTATATCACAATTTGTTCTTACGAAATTCAACATTAGGAAATTTTTGGCCTTGATTTCCACATAATAGACATTGTGGGATGAAAAGAAATTAGGACATTAGACATTCAATTTGAAACATAACCAAAAAACTGTCAATCTAAGCAAGATAACAAACAATTGAACTTTACATGTGTTTGATCCCATGATTTCCCAAAAAGTCAAAGTTCCCAAACCAAATTGTCACAAGTTCCTTAGTCCAAAAGCTTGTGAGGAGCGTCTTTCAAGACTTCACAAAGTTAGAGAAAGGTTAGTCTACAATTTTTACAAGAAAGCTTCAAAGAACAATCCCAATTTGTACGAATTTTATTATAATCAAAATCCAAGTCTCTTTTAAAGGTTTGAATTCCTCACATAGGAAGTCCAAGCATGTTCTTCAATACCAAGGTCTTGTAGAAATAAGTCTCTCTAAGTCCAACCTAGGATTAAATTCAAAACTCTCATCCATCCTTCAAACATCAATCAAATCTCATCCCATCAATAGCTCTTCGAATCTTGGAAAAATACCTCATGCTAGACTTATGGAAAATCCTTTAAATCAAATAAAAAATCTTCTTTTTTGACTAAGTATGTATAGATGAATCCTTCTTCATGTGCTTAGTTAAATTATCAATCCTTGTGAACAAATTCACTCCAAGATAAACATCCAACCTCTTGGGGTTAATGAGTTCATTATCCAAATCCAAATCAAATTCAAATCAAATCAAATCAAAAATCAAAGTCCTAAAGTCTAGCATCCCTTCAAGATTCTTAAGAGTTCAATCATTCGCATCACCCATCTTTCATTTATCTCATCTTCATTCTTTGATCCTTAAACAAACTCGGATTTTATTCTTTGAGCCTAAAAGTTTAGACCAACCTAGGAAATTAGAGATTTTCTCCCGTATTCTTGAAAGATGATCCTTATTTTATGGTTCAAACTCAATCTCAATACCAGAAAAACATGGAGCAAAACAAAGAAACATCTACAAGCAATTTGAGTGAAATTGAAACAAAATTCAACCCTAGGACATCTATTGACCTTCCAATTAATCCTCCTCTAATACCTCAAGATCCTAAAGAGGAAATTCAAGTGGAAGACATCACCAATAGTATCTTGGGGGTGACTCAAGATAAATAATAGAATTGGTTCAAAATCCAAAGAATCATAAGATTGTTAATGCCATGATAAGACTAAATCCTTCATAATATTTGTGAGAATTGGAAAAAGAAGGGGCTAAACTCGCTTATTGTGGAGACACCTCTTAAGATTATGCCACCGATCTCATTCACACGACCATCTTTTCAAAGCATCATTCAACCCATCCCCTGACCCCCATCATCTCTTGCTCCAACTCAACCAATCGTCAACAAGGTAAGCTCATTACTTCATGCACTTCAAACACATCCCCTTGTGAACAACCAAGATTTGGATGCAAACACCGTCTTGGGTCAATCCATCCCATTAAATTTGTTACACCCATATGTTTCACTCACATTTCATTATCCTACCAATCCATCCTCTTTTCACGCAACATTGGTATTTCCTCTCAACACACAAACCTCTCTCCCCATGACCTCACAAGGAGAAGGAGGATTATTTCGACCAGGCGGAATCTTCGATCCCTCATCATCATCATCATAATTTTCCCAAGGGAATATACCACCCATTTTTCCACAACTTCCACCTTTGTCATTAACATCCACACCACCCCTTGGGTTAGGCCTTCACCCTTTACCATCCATTAATCAATAAAATATGAACAACCCTCCAATCGTAAATCAAAACATCATGTCAAATCCTCCCATCTTGCCATCAATATCACAACAATATGTGACAACCATTCAAGCAAAACAAGCAATTAACACATCATCTACCACCCCTCAGATATCTCAAAACATGGTCTCCTAAGGACTGAGCATATCAATCACACCATCCACCACACAAACCCTAACTATCAATACAACAATACTTCTCATCAGAACATCAAATACCATTTTGAATCCTCCACCTCTACCACCAAATCCAAATGAGGATGCAATTAGTATATCATCACTTTGCAAGCGGCTTGAAAATCCTACCAAAAGGCACTCAAGCAATTCCAAATCCAGCAAGTTGCTCAAGCCACACAACAAGCTCAACAAACTGCCCAAGCTCAAGCTTTACTGCAATAGAAACAAGCCACCCAAGTTGTGCAAGTAGCTCAAGCCACACAAGACACACAAGCTGCACAAGTACCATAACGAGCACACGCTCAAGCTCAAGCCCAATATCAAGCGCAGGCTCAATACTAGGCACAACTACAAGCAATTCAACAACAAGCATATCAAAAATCCCTGCAACAGTATCAAGTGCAACAACAATCAACACAACAACAAGCATTGTTGGTGCAACAACAACAACAAGCCCAACAATAAGCATTGTTGGCACAACAACAACAACAACAACCAATAACTCTCTGTTACAAGTATCGTAAACAAATGGATAAATCACTTATCAATAGTTCACTATTCCTAGTATTGGAAACATAAAAAGCTAAAAATACATAAGCTTTTCAACAAACAATAAAGAAATGAGAATTGGTACAAATAAAACCTACTACTTGCCTAAGATACTAAACTAGTGAATCCACATTCAATGCATTGAATGCAAACTTTGCATAGTTAATTAATGAAATATGAGTCAAATGCTAATTTTTGCTTATTATTGTTTGTTTGTTTTTGAAAAGTTAAACAACATTTACAGGGCGTTGTACCCTTGACAATGAACCACGAGGGCCAAAAAAGGACAAAACTAAATAGCTAACATAAAAGGAAAAAACACAGAAACAACTCAAAGGCAACACAACAATAGTCGAGAAACAATCGATAGACAGCTACCGGGAGCAACTAACTGGCATCATCCTAGTTTTTAATCACGAGGTCCACCACCTCGTCTCCCACCCATTGTTTTTTTTCCTAGCTATTTTTCCCCTCCAGTTCCTCTTTTATAACATTAGACAAAGTGATCTTAACAAAGTGACCCAATTTCATGGTGAAGCGGGTTAATCCTCGAAATCTTTTGTCAAGAGAGTCCAATCTCTTTGCCACATCACACAAATGCACGCCGACATCCATAGCTCCCTGAACCTCACCAAGCCAATCCACTAGTGGCCATAGAGAGTGTGAGCCAGAGCCATCAAAAGGAAGCTTGTTGTCCACCGGAGTAAGTTGGGCCTCTCCACAATATCTTCCTCCACATCTTCAGACTCTTCTTCCTTGCAACCCTTGCTGTCTGACTGCTCCTCCTCAGAATCCTCAATGATTAACCTCTTCTTGTTGTTCTTGGCTAGCCTCCCAGATCTCCTCCTAGCACTTTCCCCTCCAGTCATCTCCGTGTTCCCCACAATCGTATCCCCTCTAGAATCTTTCCTAACAAAATTCTTACCCTTGCCATCCTTAGTAGTTAGAGCCTGCATGCATTTCTCCTTACCTTTTTTCATTGCAGTGGCATTAACAACCGAGTCAGCCTGAGTGGCTTTTAGCTCATAGAGCCCTTCTGCCATGCTGGCATGGGCCTTGCCCAGGCCACCCTTAAGTTTTTTGGTGGAAAATTTGGTTTTAGCATTCCCCATTTTGTCAACATTAGCCTTCCGAGGAGGACTCTTGGATTCTGTCGGGGAGATATGCACAATAGAAAGGGGTTCAATGTTCTTGATGTGGGCAACAGTAATGGCTTTAGGTGGACAAAGGGAAAGATGAAAGTGATATAGTCTAAGGATAAGCCCCTGATGGAGCGGGAGCAGCAGGAGATCACAAGGATTACAACTAGCCGAATCTTTACACTTGTCAATAGAACTTTCCAGGTCCATTAAAAGGAAAATGGGAAACTGAGCAACATCTTATGCCTAAGGTGATTTAACAGAGGGAAATGATAAAAGAAGCAAGTTTTATATCTACCTTCCAGAGATACATACTTCATCAGCGCCATGCACAGTAGGTCCCACGGCTTAGGAAGCGCTTCACTTTCAAACCTCGCCTAGTGCCGAATCGGGGTCTCCTCACCTCTTAAAAATGCTTTAAGGCTCTCATGGTCCAGATTTTTTGTATGTTTAGGATATTTTTTCCCCACACATAGCAAACCCGTAGCCTGCGCAATAACATCCTCATTGATTTCGAATGAAATTCCACCAATGGAGACCCTCCTGTCCTTCCACGAACTGGAAAATTGACCCGATAAAATAGGATCATGGCCGACTAAGCAATCCATGAGTAGAGAAATACCTCCCTCCACACAAATATTCCAAACCAGAGGGTTGTTTCGAAACTCCTCGCAATTGTCCGGTTCAGTCCGAACATGCTCACCACCCATATTGCCAGTCTGCAAAGAAAACTCATAGAAATGCAAAAAATACCGATTGTAGCAGTCGTGAACAATAATATCCAAATGATGGTTAAGGCAGGGATTACAATGAAGAAAATTAAACCCCACATACCGTTCACATGCGCAGAGAGGAATTATACCACAGTGTGAAAAGACACAAAAATTAATGAATTTATGATTATAGTAGAGAAGGCAAGAGTTGGTGGAAATGTAGGGGATGCATGAAAAACCCATACAGACAAGCCAACAAACTAAAATTAGAAATCCTCCAAAAGAAGCCAAAGGAATCCCTAGCTAAACTAGTTGGCTTGAAGCCTCTAGAAGGAGGCCAAATCTCATCATAGATAGTCAAATCATTATAAATACAATCACTCCTCCAAATGCAATGAGGAGATAAAACAAGAAACCTAATTCCCAAAAGAGTAGATTGCACAGTACGGTCCCACAACTAAAATGAAGTCACATCCTTCCATTTAATCCGCATCAAGCCGCCAAAACAAATCTTGAACTCCTGTTTTAAATCCCCTCCCTGCCATCTCATCATAACCTTAGAAACCAAACCCATCCACCATGTTCCAAGGACAGACACGTGGATGCTCCTTTCCCTTCCCCACACATGCGCATCTTTACCAAGAAAACTCCACTTGTACTCCATACACGTAATTGACATTCATCCACCAACTCACCCAAAAGAACCAGTGGGTCCCCCAATCAGCTCTCATCATCCAAAGGTTGAAAATCATTGTAAACCATGGTAGCCTTGTTCCCACTCTATCAAAGCTTGAATATTTGGCGGCAGTCTTTCCTTATTCCTCCAACATCTAGCTGAATCCCAACCCGAGCCAAGATTATACAAAGCATTTGCCACATGGTTGCCTTCTCTGAAAATATGAGTCACCTTTTTGTTCCTAAATTTGGACAAAAGGAAGCTAACATCCATCAATATGTCCTTGGTATTCCAACCTATTAATCTATCTTTTTCCATAGCATCTATCACCGACTTGGAATCTCCTTCAATGTGGAGATAAGCAATCCCTAGAGAAATAAAAATTTTGATGTCCATGAACAGTGCACGAGCCTTGGCCTCTAAAGCCGACTGAACCCCAACGCCTCCAACAAAACCCACCACCATATTCCCCATAGAATCTCTGATAATCCCACCTATACTTGCCCTTTCTGGGTTGCCTTTAGCAGCCCCATCAAAATTAAATTTCAACCATCCACAATCTAGAGGCTCCCATTTGGTATTTCTCTTAGCTAATAGTTTTGAATTATCAAAGGCGTTAGCCTGTAGATCCTGATGCCATTCCTTAGCAATTTTTATTTCATAATCCATCAGCCCCAACTCCGAAAGTTTCCCATTAAGGAGAAAAATATTCTCCTCAATGATCCTAACTCCAATTCCAAACACTTCCTTGGGGCTCCACTCAATATTCCTGAAAACCTTGTTATTCCTCTCCTTCCATAAACACCAACCTAAGACTGGGGGGACCTGCTTCCAAATTTCACCATTTAGAGGGTGGAAAAAAGGGCCATTCCAGCCTAGAATAAATGATAAAAGGTCTTTGCTCATAACCCAAAGGACATAAAGTTTCTCAAACACCATCCCCCAAACTTTAGCAGCATATTAGCAGTGTAATAAAAGGTGACTAACAGTTTCCTCCCCCTACTTGCAAAGAAAAGATCTATTGGGAAAGCACAACCCCCAAATTCTCAAATTGTCCTGAATTAGAATCCTATTATGACAAGCCATCCACCAGAAAAAAATAATTTTAGGGATCATGTGGTGATTCCAAACCCTCCTCCAGGGTTCCACAACAAAAATTTTATTAGTCAACAGTCTGTAAGCTGATCGCACCGAAAGATCCCCCTATTTATCTAAAGCCCAAAAGAACTCATCCTCCCTGTCATAGGAAGGAAATCTGATACTGGAGAGCAACACCTGAAGGGTTCAAGCTAGGAAACAAAGGTCAAGAGAGTGGGGGCAACAAAGGGAGAGATCCCTCCAAATCCTAGCTCCAAGAGTACCAGCCACATAGTCGCTGATATGTATGCCAAAGAATCTTTGAGCCTCACCCATCATTGCCCCAAAGTCAGAGCAAGTCAGAGAGGAGTCCAAAAGCCAAGTATCTTCCCAGAACCTGATTTTGATGCCATTTCCCATTTTCCATTTGATCCCTTTGTTTAGTAGGCCTTGTACGTTGCAAATGCTCCTCCAGACAACAGAGCCTTGGGGATGAGGTTTCGAAAGAAAATCAATCAAAGGCCTATTCTGGAGGTATTTGGCATTCAAAATTTTGCACCAGTCCTTCATGTTCCTTAACTGGTCCCACCCAACCTTGGCCATCAACGCCTTGTTAGAGATGACAATCTTCCTTATTCCAAGCCCACCACAATTTTTAGCTTGACAAACCCTTTCCCATTTTACCAAAGAAATTTTCTTTTTATCCTCAGTACCGGACCAAAGGAAATTCCTTTGAATTCTTTCAAACTTATCAGCAATATACTTAGGCATCTTAAAAATAGCTATAAAGTAGGTGGGAATACCTTGAATAGCTGCGGTGAGAAGTTGGAGTTTTCCAGCATGACTAAGTAAAGAGCCCTTCCACCCAGCCAACTTCCTTTGAATCCTCTCCAAGATAGAATTCTAGAACTCTAGAGGAACCTCCTTAACCATGAGTGGAAGCCCAAGATAAACCGATGGGAGAGAATCACCAACACATCCCAAGATCGCAATCACCCTGTTTTCCAAATTTGGCAAATAATTAAAGAAGTAAATCTTGCTCTTATTGTAGTTGATGCTTTGACCAGAGCAAGAGGCATAGTTGTTAGGACAATCTTTCCATTTCCTAGCTTCCACAATAGAGGCCTTCCCAAATAGAAAGGTGTCATCAACAAATTGTTGCACAACAATTGGATTAAGAGAGGTAGCCGCTCTAACACCAAAAATAGAGCCCTCTGATAGAAAACTCATGAAGTTCCTACTAAGCACATCAACAATCATAATAAAGAGATAGTGGGAGAGAGGGTCTCCCTATTTGAGCCCTCTATACGCAAAGAAGAATCCACAGGTGTATCCATTAACCATAATTGAGAACTTCACAATACTAACACACTCCATAATGAGCTTAATGATCGAGTTGTTAAATCCAAACTTAGCCAAGACTTTCAAAATGAACTCCCATACAACATTATCATAATCTTTGGAAATGTCAAGCTTAAGACCCACCCTTACATTATTACATCTATCCATAGAGTGGAGCAGTTCATGGGTTGTCAAAGAATCATCAAGAATGTGTTGCCTCGGGACAAATCCCTTTTGAGTGTGACTAATAATTTTATCGAGAAGAGGTTTGATACGGTTAACCAGAATATTAGAAATGATCTTATAAAAGATGTTACAAAGATTAATAGGTCGAAATTCAGTCATTGAAAGAGGCTCACTAATCTTGGGTATAAGAGCAATGAAAGTGTGGTTCATTTGTTTAAGGATCCTACAAGATTTGAAGAAGTCCCTAGCCGCAAGCACAAGGTCCCAGCCCATAGTATCCCAGAATATCTGAAAGAACGCGGAAGGAAACCCATCAGGTCCTAGGGCTTTGAAGGCCCCCATGCTAAAAGTAGCCAACCGAACCTCTTCCGTGGAAAAAATTCTAAGAATTCCCAAATTATCTTCCTGAGAGATGGAAGCAGGGAGATGCTGGAGGATTTTACAATCTAGAGCTAGGTTGGGCGCCTCTATAGGGGCCAAGAAGGACTCCTTGAAATAATTAACCACGCAAGACCCAATTTGAGCTTGATTAGAAATCACCTCCCAAAAGGCACTTATCAATTTAGAAATTTGATTCCTTTTCCGGTGTTTGATGGCAGAAACATGGAAAAAGGATGTGTTCCTATCTCCTTCCTTCAGCCATTAGACCCTATATTTTTGCTCTCGTAAGACCTCTTCATTTTTTAAAACCCATTCCCATTCCATTCTGGCATCCTTTTCCTGATTGTTAGTTTGATGACTATCATCAACTTCATCCATATCTTTTTGCAAGGTCCTCAATTTCCCCTCAAGCTATTTTTTCCTTTGAAAAACATCCCCAAACACATTCTTGTTCCATCCTTTAACCACCAGTTTAATATGTTTAAGTTTAAAGCAGAGCCTAAACATAGGGGATCCTTGGACTGAAATATTCCACCATTCAAAAAATTTATTTTTCAAATCGGGGTGAGAGTTCCACATTATTTCAAATCAAAAAGGATAGGGGCCACCAAAGGGATGAATATTAGTGTTCAGTAGAAGAGGATTATGGTCCGATACCATCCTAGGAAAATTTACCAGGTTGGCATCTAAGGCATTAGTCCAATGAGGAGAGCAGAGGAAGCGGTCAAGCCAAACCTGAATCAGATCGCCACCAGCCCTTCTATTAGACCAAGTGAAATTCTGGCTGAGTAGCTCAATATCAATTAACCCCGAAGAGTATAGAAAATTAGCCTGATCCGACATGTTGTTAGTGTAATCTAGGAGGCCACCACTTTTTTCAGATGAAAACAGAGGAGAGTTGAAATCTCCAACAACAACCCAACGACCACCCTTATTCATATTAATCTTAGCCACCATGTTATTCCATAGAATATTCCTCGAGTTCCTCTGATTAGGAGCATGTATATTAACTATAGACCATTCTTCTCCAACAAAGGAGAACGAGACCCCAATGCTATTTTTACAATGAAATAATTCAGAATCCTACATACAGGAAGGATTCCAAAGCATGACCAATCCTCCCGAAGCTCCCTCAGCATCACTATGGACATAGAAAGCATTAGGCCATAAAAGCTAGCAACTTTGTCAAAATTAACCATCAACATCTTAGTTTCTTGAAGAAGACAAACATCAATCTTATGCTCCACTATATAGTTCTTTAGGGCACGTTGTTTTTGTGAGCTATTTAGCCCACAAACGTTCCAAGACATAATCCTCATTTCTGACCTTTTTTTGAGGACACATCCAATGTCCTCTGCTTTCCCAGGGCAATCTCATTTGTCGTTTCTCTTGTTCTAGTGTATCTCTGAGAGGGTCTACTAGGTTTGGAATCCCCTCCAGCATCTTCCTTCTTCTTCCTACCCTTCTTCTTAGGCGTAGTCCATATCCCTTCATCCTCAACTTTCTCCAGCTTTAAGCTCCCCAAACTTTCAGTAGACTCTTCAATCATGCTAGAGCTCTCTTCCTCCCAAATTTCACCATCTTCTACCAAGGCCCTATAGGTCCCCAAAGCAATAGTCAAGGGCAGAGGATCAACAACTGAAGAGCTAGGACTAGAAAACCCAACAAAAGCCCCCACAAGCAAGGTATCGATAGCTAAGGATCCAGGATCCTGAAACAAAGGGACCTCCTGGGGAATGGCTTCTAACACCGATGAGACACAAGGGTTCAAACCAAGGTGAGGACAAATAGGGGAGGGTGGGTGAGGAGAAATCATAGGTGGCCAAACAAAAATTGGGGGGACAAACACAGAGTCTCCTGATGGCCTCGAGATATCCTTAGTTGGATTCGTGGGATTTAACACATCCTTAATCTCTCGACTGACTGATGATTTGTAGTCAGAAATAAGATGCCCAACTTGAGCACACCTTTGACAAAACACCACAGTGTTTTTGTAACATATAGGTTGAATCAAGCTACCCAACTTAGAACATAGCTTGATAGAGTTTGGTAGAATTTTATCAATGCAAATATTGACATAGAATCTAGCAAAGACTAACCTTGACTTCGATTTTTTGACAACATCCATGGTAACAAACTGACCCAATGAATCACCAATAGCCTTGAAGATGGCATCATCCCAAAAATCAAGAGGTAAGCCCAACATCCTAACCCAAATAGGGGCCGACATGTTAAGGTCAATAGTGGGGTCAAAACCAGGTTTCCACTTACACATTGCCAGACTGTGCTTCCCATAAACCCATAGGCTTGATGACAAAGTGGCCACCAAGTCCTCAGTTGCACCAAATCTAAACAGGAAGAGACTGCCATCCATCGCATGAATTTCCACACTACCCTTGAGATGCCACTTTTACAACAACCCATTTCCTAACCATATCCAATGTAGGAAAATAATAGAGGAATCTCCCCACCACAACATTCTCCATGGAGGATAGGATCCTATCACTGATCGAATCAGGTATGTCAAACACAGTACCAGAGGTCAAAACAGTCTTAGGTGGAGGAGACTTGTTTCCCACTAGTCATAACATCTTTCCAACCGACAGCCAGAGGAATCTCAACCACCGACATAGAAGAACCACCTGGAGATGCCAAAACCTTCAAAACACCCAATCGTGAAAGCGTTGATCCCATAGAGGGGGTACCCACAAGACACGTCCCCAAAGGAGAGGAGCACGGGTCAAGAGGGGGCAGAGGGGGACCATTAGATATCCCCAAGATAGAGTCCACCATGCACACATAAATTCAAAACTCTGAAAAGCGGGAGAAAATTCAAAAACCTTGAGACACTATTTGTTTATTTGTTGTTTGTTGAGAGGCTTGTGTGTTTTTAGCTTTGGGTAGCTAAGTTCGATATCTATCAATCTCTGTAGTCCTCAAAATGAGGGAAGAGCCATAAGAATAATGCACAATTGATGACTAGGTAGTCTATCTGTTTATCATACTTGATAACTAAAAGTATTGTTCATTGTTACAAGAAAAAGTAAATGGTTTGAGCATGCCCTTGTCAACTCTCATTGCATTAAAAGCATTAAGTATGTGTTTATTGCTCGAATGACCATGAGATTGTCAAGGAAGCTCGCTGAGCTAATTGTGCAAGATGTTTTGCAAAATTGCTGGTTATAGAACGAGTGAATGCATAATTGATTTATGAAATCTGAAACGACTGTTGTATTTTATTTTTGCTTCTTCTTGTATATTTATTGTTTGTAAAAATTCTTGTGTGTTATTATCTTAAAATTATGCTCTACCTTGATTCATATTCTCTAAAAGTACACTAGTCATGGCTGACTTCATTGTGTGTTAATGATGTTTGATAACTACACAACTTGAAAACATATTGTTTTTGTTTGAAAATTATTCTTCGTATCTTTTTCTATACTCTATATAGCAATGAGCATAATGCCGGTAACAATTTTTATGTATTGTACAAAACCAAAATTTCTAGTGACATTAAGGTTACAACATTGAAGAGACTTCTTTTTTAGAAGAGTATTTAAGTATTAAACTATGTATCATTATACTTTACAAATTACTAGTGTCACTAGTACACAAACAACAATATTGACTAAATAAACTACTAAAAATTGCATATAAATGACTAACTTTAGTCACGTGACTATTAGTGGTTTATTTGTAGTCATTTATAACACCACTAAATTTATGACTAAACAATTTTAGTCATTTATTTAGTCATTGATTTTAGTCATTAATTTGGTCATTGATTTAGTCATTAATTTAGTCATTAATTTAGTCATTGTAGTGATTTATTTAGTCATTAATTTAGTCATATATTTAGTCATTGTTTTAGTCATATATTTAGTCATATATTTATTCATTAATTTAGTCATGTATTTAATCATTAATTTAGTCATTACTTTAGTCATATATTTAGTTATTACAAATCAAATCTAACTTAATTAATCCTCACAAATTTATGCATTTAAACTTCAAGTATCATAGATATTCAAATGTTGAAAAAATACCATAAAATGAAGACTAAAATGCTTGAACAAATATGATTGATTAGACACAAAAACAAACTACAAATCAAGAGGAGCCACAACATAGTATTTATAAGTGGATAAAAAACCACTCTAAAAATTTACTTCATTAAGCCTCATTGGAAAATCAAAATCTCATTGGTTACATTCAATATCTCAGTAACACTATACAACTTACATAGACTATATAAACAAAATACTCCTATTTTCATATACTTATACTATTTTCCCCTTCCTTAACTATAGTCCATTTGGAAGGGCACTGACCTCCTATAGGGGCTCAAACCATTTAATCCCCTTGCAAATCAACAGCTTTCTTGTCGCTATTGGTTTCGGCTCCTCCAAACTCTTCCTCGATGGTATTCACCTTTCACTTCTCCAATTTGGAGTTGTGACCTGAAAATAAGGTTTCAAAATTTGCACATCAAAAACTCTAAAAGTCAAATAATACAGAGGATAAAATTCAAACATTTTCTTTTCCTTTTCCAACTATGGCACCCTAAACTTAGGCATTAGATATAATGTTTCCTAATTATCTCTTATAATTTTTAAAAAGATGAATTCATGCAAGACAACAAACAAATAGACAATATTCAATTAGTGATATACAACTACCTTATTCCTGAACAACTGATCAATAGCTTGATTATTGATTGTAAGTTTGTAATTGATACTCTTGAAAGTGTCCTTCTTGCCTGTGTGTGAATTGGAGCTTTGGATAAGGATATGAACATCCATCAAAAGAATATTTAGAAGTAGATTTTTATCAAATATTGTAGTTGTAAGTTCCACTAATTATAATAAAGATAAATAGTTTTACCTTTCTGCATCAACTAATACAATTCTGATAACTTTTAGAGGATTGACAATGCCAACCTTTATCATATCAACATACTCACCTGCAAGTTGCAACACAACATTAAAATTAGTAATTAGACTCAACATCTAAGAAAGAAAAAGAACCTTCAATCATTATCAATTTAGTAAAAAAATCATCAATTTCAAAGATCACATACACTTTGGGTATACAAGATCATTGAAAATCCCAATTATTAAACTATGAAATTCAGCAATGCAATGAAATTATATTTAAGTAAAATGTAAATCAAATCAACATTACATGTCTTAGCTTATCAATTGATCTCAAATTATATATACACCTTTTTTCATATAGCTAAGGTCATCTACAATAGATATGCACAAAATGAATTTGGCAGAAAGGATTTAAAAAACTTTCAAGTGAATACAATTCGTAGGTGTAAAGAAAAATTCCACAACCTTTGCCAACATCCTCCCTTCCTATGCCAAAATGGGAGCTTTGAAACAACATATGAATATCCATCAATGTATAGACAATACATGACAGTATCCCTATAAGAAATGTAGTCTATGGATTGCAATATTGTAGGATATGCACACAATGGATTTGTTGGAAAGGCTTTAGAAACTTTTAAGAAAATGCAACTGGCAGGTGTAAATCTAGATTCCACAACCTTTGCCAGCATTCTCCCCACCTATAATAAACTCAGAGCTTTGGACAGGGTATGTACATCCATCAAAGCATAAAAAAAGGTGGATTTATGTAAGATATTATGGTTGGAAATGCTCTGGTAGATATGCATGAAAAATGTGGAAGCACAGACAAGGCATGTGAGTTTTTTGACAGAATACCTAAAAGAGATGTCATCTCATGGAATGCAATGATTGCAAGTTTTGCATAAAATTATTTGTTGAAAAGGCTTATGAAACTTTCAAATGAATGCAATTGGCAAGTATAAAGCTATTTTTTTTGTTAGAGTCCTCCTTGCCTGGGCCAAAATAGGAGCTTTGGGACAAGCTATGAACATGCACCAAAGCATAATAGTAGGGGAATTTTTGTCAAATGTTATAGTTGGATATGCTCTGGTAGACATATATCCAAGACATGGAATCATAGACAAAACACCTGAATTGTTTGATAGAATGACTCAAAGAGATGCCATCTCATGGAATGAAATGGTTGATTGTAGAATGTGCACAAAATGGATTTTACAAGGAAACTCTCAAAATATTTGAATTAATGAAGCACTTTGGAAAAACTAGAAAAGGCTTAGACATGGAAAACCAATTTCTAAACATTTAATTAAAAGAACTAAAGCAAGCAACTGAAATTTAATCAAACTACGTAGAAAATTCCCTTGAGTAAATATGGTGATATTATAGATTTCTATTTTAAAACCAAACGACTTGAAGTTATATATGACAAAGAAAATGAACCTGAAATTATGTGCTAATACCATACAATGGCTAAACCATCTTTCACTATAATAGGTTCCAAAATTTTCTCCATGTTAGACCATAATACAGTTAGATTAAAATCTATATTCAAGTTATAAATGTATTTATTCCTAGATATTTTCAAAGAAATTGACTATTAGATTGATACTAGCTATGTTTGCACAAGAGATTTTTGTGTGCAATAGATGAATAAGTTAGTTCAAAACCAGAAATTACAAGTGTGACCATTTTTTCCCCATTATATGTTAGAAAAACAAGGATAGACAATTGAGATGGGGGGGGGAGGGTGAATCAGTTGTCATAGAATTTAAAACTTATTTAACCTTATCAACATTTAATCTCAGATCCAATAAATAACAATGAAAGCATGAATCAACAACACATCAGAAGCACACATAACACTAATATTTTTGCTTGAAAACCCTGTTAGAGGAAAAACCACGGTGGAGGTTAATCCACAAGTTATACCCTATTAAAAGTATAAGAGAAATGAATAATGGGAATGCATATGCATTCAGGCACACTACTTAGAGCTCACTGCTTAAAGAAGACACACTATCTTACATAAAATTTTTAGATTAAATCCATCTGAAGAGATTGAAGTGAGAAATTAGCTTCTTTGAAATCTTTATGATAGTTCTGATTAGGCACAAAAACACTTCTTCACACTTCACTCAACTTTCTTCATACTCTGCTATGCAATCGAATGATCTGATCTTTATTTGCACATAGCACTTGAACACTTTGCATACACACCACTCATACATATCAAATGAAGAAAACAATCGCTCTTATATATCTGTTACATGAAACTATATCAACAACTTTGTTGGCCAAAAATAAGGAATAGATGAACATAAACTGTTGGCCCAATTAATGAATAAATCTCAATGCACACCAACCGAAGTCATTCACAACATAATGAAGACCTAAAAGAAAATCCTCAAATGCATAATGAAGATTTTCTTATGGATAGAAGATCGACTGACTGATTCTTCTTTTAAAATGCTTTATTATTAATCCACGAGGATTTGCAACATGCTACAACCACTCAGTATTACTATTCTCCCTCTTTGACATCAATGAAAAAGGTACACACAAGCTCTGAACCACATATATGAATCATTTGACTACTCCCCCTAAGTAGTAGCTACCATATCATCAATCTAAAACAAGATAAGACTGTAAGTGCACAGATTGATGCAAATACTTGCATCTTAGTTCAGATTAGGAGGGGAAATCACCCCTAACTTCCCTCTGAGATAATCAAAAGTATCCTTAAGCAAAAACTTGGTAAAGATGCCCACAATTTGTTCCTTAGTAGGCACATACTCTAGTTTGACTTCTTTATCACTCACTTTGTCTCTTAAAAAGTGATATTTGAAAGATATATGTTTTGTCTTTGAATGCAACACCAAATTCTTGTTAATTTTTATGACACTTGAATTATCACAAAATATAAGAACAAGCTCATCATACTCAATTATGATATCTCTCAACATCTGCTTCATCCATATTACTTGAGTACAATTCTTTGTAACAACAATATATTTTTCCTCAATAGTAGATAAGGAAATAGAATTTTTCTTTTTACTTACCCAAGACACCAATTTCTTCCCCAAGAAGAAGGCACCACCACTAGTACTTTTCCTGTCATTGACATCTCTTGCCCAATCCACATTAGTAAAGGCATTCAAAGTAAGATCATCATATTTAGCATACCATAGGACAAAATCAATTGTCCCTTTCAAGTATCTGAAATTTCTCTTTACAACAGTTACATGAGATTCTTTCAGATCAACTTGATATCTAGCAACCATACATACAACATTCATGATGTTTGGTCTGGTCTAAGTCAAATAAAGCAATCCACTAGTCATTGACATGTACCTTGTATGATTTGCCTAAGGAGAATCATCATTTTGTGTTAACTTGCATCTGATTACCATGGGTGTACCAATAGGCTTTGAGTCTTCCATGTCAAAAAAATTTAGTAACTCTCTTACATATTTGGATTGAGATATAAAGATTCCATCATCTAGTTGAGTAATTTTCAGTCCCAAAAGTAATTTCAGCTCTCCAATCATTGACATCTTAAACTCGCTTTTCATTTCATCAACAAACTTCATACATAAGTCATCATCACTCTCAAAAATGATGTCATCAACAAAGACTTTAACAATAAACTCTTTATCCTGATCTATCTTGAGATACACATTACTATCAACAATACCTTTATTGAATCCAAGCTTCAACAAGTATTTATTTAGTCTAGCATACCAGGCTCTAGAGGCTTGCTTGAGTCCATATAGTGCTTTCTTCAATCAACATACCATGTCTCCTTTATCAGTTAGTGTAGATCCATCTGATTGCTCAACCTATACTTCTTCTTCTAGCTCACCATTTAGAAATGTTGACTTTACATCCATTTGATAAAATTTGTAGTTATTGAAAGTAGCACAAGCAAGAAACAATCTTACAGCTTCAATTCTAGCAACAGGGGCAGAGGTTTCTTCAAAATCAATACCTTTCATCTATGAGTACCCTTTACATACTAGTCTTGCTTTGTTCCTAACCACTTCAACTTTTTCATTTAGCTTATTAGTTGATTTTACATCCATTTGATAAACTTTGTAGTTATTGAAAGTAGCATAAGCAGGAAACAATCTTACAGCTTCAATTATGGCATAGGGGCAACGGTTTCTTCAAAATCAATACCTTCCATCTGTGAGTACCCTTTACATACCAGTCTTGCTTTGTTCCTAACCACTTCACCTTGTTCATTTAGCTTATTCCGAAAGACCCATTTGGTTCCAATCATATTCTTATCCTGAGGTCTAGGGACAAGAATCTATGTATCATTTTTCTCTATCTACATCAATTCTACCTCAATTGCTTCCATCCAATGTTCATCTTTACATGCTTCATTGACATTTTTGGGCTTAGTCTTGGAAATCAGACAATATTCTTCTACAATTCTTCTTCTGGTCTGCACAAATTTGTTATTTTCTCATATAATATAATCTTCATAATGATTTAGCTTTACATACCTCAGAACCTTGAGATTCTCTTGAACTTCTAGTTCTTTTGTTCTTTCTTCTGCACTTCCACTAGCTTCTCCTTCTAGACTCTTTTGATTCATTGGAACAATTTAAGTTTGATTATGTGTCTGAGTAGTCTTTCCTTTCTCAGTACTATCATGTTGGTCATCTAAATCATATCCACAATATCTGGATGATCTAGCAGTATCCTCATCAACTTTGACATTTGCACTTTCAACCATTTCCCTCAATCTTCTATTATAGCACTAGTAGGCCTTGCTCTTAGTAGAGTAACCCAGAAAGATTCCTTCATCACTCCTAGCATCAAAATTTCCTATATCCTCATCTCTTTTGATATAACATCTACTTCCAAATATTTTGGAATATTTAACAGTAGGCTTATAACCAAACCATAGCTAAAAAGGAGTCTTACCAGAATTACCATTGACATTTCCCCGATTAATAGTATATACAACAATGCTTACAACTTCTCTCCAATAGATATGAGGTACATGACCTTCCAACATAATATATTTGGCAACATCTAGAATTGTTTTGTTCTTTCTCTCAACAACTCCATTATGTTGAGGAGTTCGGGAAGAAGATAATTGTCTTTTGATTCCATGCTCTTCACATAAAGAATTGAACTCCCAGGAAGTGAATTCACCAAATTTGTCTGACCTTAAGCATTTGATCTTCAAACCCATCTCATTCTTGGCCGTAGATTTGAAACTTTGGAAATTTTCTAAAGCTTCATGTTTTTCTCTCAAGAAAACAACCCATATCATCCTAGAATAATCATCAATAAGCAACATAAAGTACCCTTCTCCTTGTAGACTTCTGATTCTAGAGGGACCACATAGATTAGTATGCACCAACTCCAATACTCCATTTGAATGATGTTGTTTTTTCCAAAAAGAAACTCTAGTTTTCTTTCCCATCTGACATTCCTTACATATGGTGATAGTAGGCTTCACTAGCTTAGGAAGATATCTAACTGCTTGAGTGGAGCTTACTTTGACAATGTTATCAAAATTCACATGATAAAGCCTCCTATGTCATAACCAACTTACATCAACTTGGGTAATTAAACAACTTTCACTAGCAGTACTTAGGTGAAAAATGTTACCTCTTGTCTTTGTACCTGAAGCAATTACATTTCTAGAGCTTCTTAGTATCCTACATTTTCCATCTTTGAATTGGAAATTGTATCCCTTGTCGACCATCTATCCAACACTCAACAGATTATGCTTCAATCCTTGAACATAAATGACATCATTAGTATTATATTTACCACTAAGAGAAATAGTGCCTTTGCCACAAATCACACCAGCATTGTTATCTCCAAATGTTACAACACCACCATCATATTTCTCCAAGCTTACAAAATTGCTTTTGTCACAAGTCATATGATGTGAGCATCTACTGTCAATAACCCACTCATCCTTTTCTTCAATTCTGGTTGCAAGAGCTTTCTCAATATTCTTATTACTAGTAGATTCAATGGACACTGGACCATTTCCCTCGATAGCAATGAATACCAATCCATATTCATTTCCATTTTCTTTATCTGATTCATCATCAATAACACCTTCTTTAGCATAATAAAATTTCTTTTGAAATCTAGACTTGTCAAGTTTGTGCTTAGGAACTCTTTAAGGACATCTAGATGCAAACTGACCTATCTTATTGCAAGAGAAACATTTAATAGGAAACTTTCCTTTATACTTACTGTGTCGCCAAAAAGTGTAGACTTTGACACTTTTCACTCATTTGGACCTTGGCCTATGGATCTTGGACCTTTTTCAATCCATTTTTACCTTTTTTCAAGCCTTGTGCCGAAGTGTTGTAAAACATTTTTATGCTTCCCTAGGCTTGTCATCAGTTAATTATCCCTTTATTATGCTATAATGATCCCTTAGTACACATATATGTCCAACTTCAATGTGTTTTGTGAGACAATCCTGACAATTAAGAATAATCACATTTTAATTACTGAAAATCAATAAAAATTGCCCAGGTGGACTAGGTCA
The DNA here is from genome assembly GCA_007115665.2 of Sequoiadendron giganteum. Lineage (NCBI taxonomy): Eukaryota > Viridiplantae > Streptophyta > Pinopsida > Cupressales > Cupressaceae > Sequoiadendron > Sequoiadendron giganteum. Next base: position 398,397,195 of record CM021105.1, on the reverse strand, counting down.
CCACCTTGGACAACCTAGTCCCATGTGGCATAAATTTCAAGTTTAATTTAATTTCTTTCGGGATTCTTGTCTCTAAAACCCTAAGGTCAGTCTACATGATGTTATTCGGGGAATATTAGAGCACAACTTGTATAAAAATAAGCCTAAAAACCCTAATTCCTCATTATGCATAATCCATTTTCTTCTCCATATATATATATATATATATATCTCCTTATTTTTCTCAAGAAACCTAGGGTTTCACATTCTAAGTCAATAAGACATCTTTGTTGAAGCACTCAAGGGATGGATCCTCCATTTCTGCAAATCAAGATTAACCATCATGGCAAGGTAACTAAGTACATTGCTTCACATTTCATGCTTTCTTACTTTGTTTCTTCATTTGATTTAATTATCTATAAAGGGGCTTGACCAAGGCAAGCCCCCATACTCTAACATCCAACATTTTCTTCTTTCTCTTTGTATGTGTTTGTAGATTTAGGTGCATTAGAAGCTTAACCATCATTCACCAAGTTGACCAAGCTCTCTAAGGTTGAAAAAACCCTAGTTGAATCTTGGAAGACTTCCAAAGCCCAGAATCTTCACTTTCGGGACTAGATATCTGGAGGAGCGAAAAACACAGATCAAAGGCTTCAGATCCCATCTTTTGATTCACATAAATTCAAAAGAGTGGTGACATAGTCCCATTGAAGTTGTTTATCATAAATTTTGGTAGATCTGGTTACCCTTTTGGCTGAAATGGGCTCAGGAGTAGTTTTCCAAAAAAAATCCAAAGAAGGACTAGGTCGCCCCACTTGGAAAAAGTGTCCCTTTTGGACTCAACATTGAATTCAACAACATTTTCAGCCCCTATAAGATTCCAAGTGCACAACCCTTTCACCTCTAACATCCTATTTTAGTTTAGTGTACATTTATTAGATTATTTTGTATATACTTGTATATCTCAATGTGTTTTCTAGTACTTTACATTTCATAGGTTTTACATTCATAGTTAGCTTTTACTCTCAGTTCAGTGCATTTAGATCAAAGCATTTAAACACATTCAATCACACACCTCACAAACCTCCAATATCAAACCCCTCTCTTTGAATGAAAACCCAAAAAGCATATCATTAAGTGGAAAGAGAGTCATTCCCAAATCAAGTGCTCCTTAGGTGAAAAACCCTAGGGGCCTAGTAAAGGGGAATCTTCTTTACCTTCTTGTACATATGTTTTGGTGTTTCAGTTACCTTGTCCTGTACCTTCTCTTTTCACAATCAATGCTTCCAGTTCACTAACTCTCTTTCTTCATCTCCAATCTGTTTCATCTCATCTTCATAATTGAATTTATTTTTGGAATTTTCTCCTGAATCATATCTTTGTTGGTTGCTTCCAGATAGAGTAGCTTTAAATGCATATTCTATCTTAGGGGTAGATTCACCAAATTCACTCAGCTCAAAGGCAACAAGATTACCAATCAACATGTCTCTTGTCACAATTGTTACTTTCCCGAGCTCTTCAATAGCATGATCTTTCATTTTGTAAGAAGTAGGCAATGATCTAAGTATTTTAGCCATAATCCCATGTTCTTCCAAGGTTCCACCGGCACATCTAATACCCATCACTAGTTCATTTACTTTTTGCATGAAAGAAATAATGTTTTCATCTTCGCTCATTCTCATGTTTTCCCACTTGCCTTTAAAACTTTGTAGCTTAGCAAATTTCACTTGTGCATCTCCTTCATACAATGTTTCTAGCTTCTTCCAAATATCATGTGCTATGTAACGTCCCACCTTGCAACCCTAGAGGAAGTTGCATTTAACTACTTAAACGGAATAATTTTTTTTTTTTTAAAGTATAATTAATAAGCAAGTTCACTAAATAATGCCAACAACCTCTAAGGTTATGAGAAAGAGGTTATAAAGAACCTAAATAAAAAACATGATTTAAACCATGTCATTTAATTACTAAATAAATTAAGCACATACATTCCAAAAGATAATTACCTCAAGCATAAAGATAACTTTCCATTGCATTAATCCATTCATTACAATAAGATTACAACTCTCATTCCCCGAATGAGGTAGGTTCAATAACTATAATTACAATTACAACTTTCCACCTCGATAACAACTGAGGGGTAAAATAATACACGAATAATTGACTTAAAATAAAACATGAACTGATACTGAAACCAACGAGCTCTCCAAATGGAAGTCTCATCCACATGAACATGAAGAAGAACCCAACGGATTTAGGTGCACGCCACCCAACCAAGTGGAACCCAAAGGCCCACCCCCCATGCTAGGAGATAGTAACTAGGAATCCTAGTCAAGACCATCTACCTCTAGACACAGGCTAACATAACTGAACCAAACTAAAACAACCAATCACATGAACCCCACAAGGACATCTGAGGTACATCACAAGTACAACCCGAGTACCACATATGTACAAAATAAGTACAACTCAGACACCATGCAAGTACAACACAAGTACAACTCTACAAGGTCACATTGCTTCCAGAAATAAAGCAAATCAAGTATGTTAAGAAACCATACACATAATAATCGAACACCAACCATGGTCACATAAGGTATATTACGGAAACGATACCCACAATAAACAAGAACCAACTATGGTCACACAAAGTGCCATCAAACATCACATCATGAGTTACCCACTGTGGATCATTAGGAAGGTGACCCAAATTGACCCTTGGCCCTTATACCTACTAAAGTGAAAACATAAGCCAACTTTTGTCCTAGATAGAGTGTCATCGCACAGCTCATCATGAGTTACCCATGACGGATTATCAGGAAGGTAACCCAAACTGACCCTTGGCCCTCACCACTTACTAATGCGGAATCAAATACCTTTTGTACAGTCAAGATAGATGACCTTGCTATCCCATGGCCTTCTCACTCATCCCAAGTCTAACCAAGCCCTTGCACCTATGAGTGAGGCCCACTTAACTTGATTAATGAAAAGTTAGTCCTAAGCATCTAAGTATTATTTTTAGTTATCACTTGATTAAACCACTTTCGAAGGTTACCCAGTCTTACCTCTTCCGGGCTCTGGCCCCTATGGAAACCACTCTTCTACTTGAAAAAAAACACACACCAACCAAACATCAATGGAACCTAGGTGAAACAAACAAGACATCACGACCTCTCCTTTCTCAGGAGGCGACAAAGACAAAATCACTCCAAACATTGGAGGTAACTACAATAACAAAACCACTCCTGACCGCTCCTGACAAGGAGACATATTAAAAAATCCACTCCTTTCTTAGGAGGCAACAAAGATAAAATCATCTCCAAACACTAGAGGTAACAACAATAACAAAACTGCTCCTGACCGCTCCTGACAAGGAGGCACACATAACAAAATCCACTCCTTTCTCAGGAGGCGACATAACTGAAACACACTCCAACACTGGAGGCAACAAACCACATAACAAGGTCACTCCATACAAGGAGACGCGGATCCCATAATCCACTCCTAAACCAAGGAGGTACAAACGTCCCCGTTCACAGAAAACGGGTACAACATAGACACAATCCTCATGCACTATCCAAGATAATTCACACAGGTTGACATCACAAACAACAACCATATAATTAAAATTCACATCTGGAAGACTTATTAAATAACTGGCACTTAATCCCATTTCCAAAACAGAATGGGAAGGACATGTTCACTAAATTCAACTGAAGGAAACTACCTTTGGATATTCTAAATCCATTCCTCATTAACATTCAGTAATCTATCGCATAGATAAAACTAAAATAAAATTTATCTTTTCAGATAAGGGAGAAATTAACACTAATATTTAATTCCCTATTTGCTTATAATAAAATAATCATTTTCAACTATAATACAATACATCTCGTTTTAAATAAATAACCGATTGCCCTTGCAAATTAAATCATTATAAAGTAAATCAGTTAATTTCGTTATTTAACTCATTGATCACAATCCCAACATTTGTCCTTTCAAATCTATTGTTTAAAATAAAACAATAATTGACTATTACCTCAATCTTTTAAATTTCCAATTATATTTAACTCAAATTAATAAAGGGACCTTTGCTCATCAATTTAAATTTCACAATTAAATTTAAATTATGCATTCTCTAAATCAAAAATTTAACTTCAATTAAACTTAATCATGCTTTTGAATAACCTCATTTTAATATATATGAATATATTAAAATAATACCCTCAATTATATTTAAATATCATATGGAATAGCTTAACTATATAATAATATTATAATACTATATATATTATAATATTAAATACTTACCACATATTATATTAAATATAACACATAGTAAAATATTAATATTATAACTATAGTATTAAATATTATTAAAATAAAAGTTATTACTATGCATTATTATTTTATTTTATTTTATATTTTAAAACCCTCCTCAGGCCTCGGGCTGCACGCCATGCAAAGTCAAGGGGCGGCTGCATGAGGTTTGAGGCAGCGGTTTAGGGTTAGCGGTCTTGGTTTTCCCGACTGTGGTTTCCTTGGCTGCGAATTTCCCACAGGCCGCAGCTTAAGGTGAGCGCCGATGGTTTGATGGTGGAGGCTGCAGATGAGAGGAGGGGGTGACATTTTGTACTAGGTGGCTCGGGGGTTTGAACCAGGCGACGTGAAGGGCATAGGCAGGGCGGATGCCGAGCCGAGTGGTGGCGACCTGCGGAGGCCGGCGGCGATGTGGGTAGGGCATGAGCAGTGCTGGCAGTGTCGGCCACCCTCCGTGGTGGCGCGGCCTACACAGCCCACGCGGGCCATGGGAGAGGAATGGCGACGAGGGAGGTGGGGACGCGACTCCCTCCACCCTCCTCCATGGGAGGTGCGGTGGGGGTTGAGCCCCCCCAGCCCCCACAAACATTTATATATATATATATATATATTTTTATTTTTTTTAAAAAAAATTATTTCATTTACACAGACCTGCGAATTTTTTGAAATCCGCACCTCTTCTCAAGGGGTGTTTTTTCTAAATTTTAACTCAGCAACATAACCCCTCAATTAGGATAGAAATATTTAAACAAATACATATAATATATATGCATATACATACATATATATAAATATATGAAAAACATTTAAATTACTCCAATTTAAGATTTGCAACACAAATTGAACAAATAATTTTAAAACAATTATTTGCAGCCAAGAACACAAAGATTACATTCTCAAACAAAGATTTTTGCAACAACATAATCAAATCTATAGATCCTTTCAAAATCAAAATTAATTTAATAACATGAACCTAATTAACTGGTGTTTGAGATGATCCAGATGATGCTCAACTCCTTCGTCTGATTCCCTCCTCAGTTCAGCAAATTTCACAACTCCAATCCAAAAACCCACAAAATTTAACCATGCTTCCTCTCTCAAATTCAAACTTTTCTCAAAACTCCAAGATCCCCCAAAAAATTGAAATCCAAATTCAAAACATAAGGATTTTTACCCTAAAAACCTTCAACCACCCTAATAACTTCTTGAAAATAGAAAAATGCAAAATATCTCATTTTTCAACTCTTTTAATTCAAACTTTTCTAAAATTTAAATTTAAATCATTTTTCTAAATTTTTTCAATTCCAAATTTTAAATTTGACTTTCATGCATTTTCTTTATTTTCAAATTCAACAAATAACACAATAACTCAACATACACAAATTAAATCCTTTCAACAACATAAATTTAATTAATTAATAAATAGATTTAATCAACGATTAAATTATTTATTAATTAAATTAAATTAATCATAAAATAAATTACATTTCAACATAATTTCCAGAACGAGTTGAACCACAACTTAAATACGTTAAACCATTTAAATCACCCAATTAACTTGCAATTAAATAACAAAGATAGGGCACCAGATTCAAAGCAACACAACCTGACAAACAACTGACGACATACAAGGACTAGGGTGACGACTTGGCATGGAAACCTAGCTACTATCTCCCAATCGAATACCGTTGTGTATTGAACACGCTCCAAACTATGAAACCAGGTAAAGTCGATGTCCTGTACCTGTCAACTTGCAAATCAAGTAACGACAACATGTAATATAAACATCATAAAATACACACCGTGAAGAGGAAATCATGGGATCGTAGGGCACTCGCAAGCGAGTGATGCGATACCGTCCTCTTCACCAATACACTGCAATTAACTGACAATTCTAACATGTTGATATAATCCAAAGCATAATCATCTTTAATTCAAATAACCGTTATGCTAATCCAAAACATGGAATAAATATAACATCTGAATAACCAGAAAACACATCACAACAACATACCCACACAAAGACACATAGTTCAACCAGAAGGCAAAACGGAGGGGTATTACATGCTATTCTCAGACCCATCACATTTTCCATCTCTGAATCTATCAAAGCACTCAATAATGATTTTATAGCCTTGATATTAGTTTTAGCTTCTTTGATTTCATTAGGAGTAGAGGGACCATTCCGAGGAATAGTATATGTGTTCTTTGTAATCTTTCAGAAAGGTTCGCCAATACACTTCAAATGACACTCCATTCTAGCCTTCCACAAAGAGTAATTTGTACCATTGAATCTAGGACTATCCTTCTTGTATGTTGCCATCTCAAATCACCTCAAGCTATTAAAATTGTTCAGAGGAACCTTCTCTGATACCAATTGTTAGAAAAACAACGATAGAAAATTGAGAGGGGGGGTGAATCAGTTATCACAGAATTTAAAACTTATTTAACCTTATCAACCTTTAATCTCATATCTGATAAAAAATAGTGAAAGCATGAATCAAAAACACATCAGAAGCACACATAACACCAATATTTTTGCGTGGAAACCCTGTTAGGGGAAAACCATGGTGGAGGTTAATCCACAAGTTATACCCTGTTAAAAGTTTAAGAGAAATGAATAATGGGAATGCACATGCATTCAGGCACACTACCTAAAGCTCACTACTCAAAGAAGACACACTGTCTAACATAAAAATTTCAAATTAAATCCAACTGAAGAGATTGAACTGATAAATTAGCTTCTTCAAAAGTATGATGACAGTTCCGGTTAGGCACAAAAACACTTCTTCACACTTTACCTAAATTTATTCATACTGTGCTCTGCAATCGAATGATCTGATCTTTATTCACAAATAGCACTTGCACACATCACATACACACCACTCATACATCTCAAATGAAGAAAAAAATCGCTCTTATATATCCACTACATGAAATTACATCAACAACTTTGTCGACCAAAAATAAGGAATAGATGAACACAAACTGTCAGCCCAATTCATGAACAAATCTCAATGTGCACAAACCGAAGTTTGTCACAACATAATGAAGACCTAAAATAACATTTGCGAACATTCCAACCATTCAAAAATTAATCCATGAGGATTTGCAACACATTACAACCACCATGTCGGCTAACAACATGAAAACCTGAACACACAAAGGGAAAATCTTTGATCATGAGCACATTGATCAATGTAGGCATGCAACATGGATAAAACACGACCTAGAAACATCAATGAACATTGCGGGAGCATACACAACAACTAAAATTACTAGAATTACATTCTCTTCTTCTAGAACCATCAGGTATAGTAACATAATAACTATAGGAATGTAGAAACTCACAACTTGCTCTAATCTTGATGCGTACCTTTGAGACTTCCAAAGGATAAACTAGATAGGCTCATAAACAAACCCTTTAATGTGAAAATTTTGAATACCAACTTACTGAAATTTCCACCACTCTGAACTTCACACCTTCACAGATAGTCTCCAACATAATTATAATTTTCTCAATATCCTCGACGTATACAACCTTCAAGATACCAATGCTAATAATGTTGACATCAATGACAACCACATATCAGCAACACAACCACAACATCCAAAATTATATTGGGACTTATGGCTAATAAAATGAATCTAAAATGTGGTGAAAATAATTAGATTTCTTACCTTACCCTCTAAATCCATTTCAAAAGATGACATTACAGTTCCCTTAATGAACTAGACACCTTTACTCCTATATTAATTCTCATAGAAAGTTGCTAACTCTGATGTAAATAATCGGGCTACTGAAATCATGACCCTAAAGAAGGTGAATCTCCAGTATTTATTAAAAGAAAAACAATTGTAAGCATTATTCTATCACCATCATTGCACTACGTTATAAACCCAAATGTACTAATGAATAGTGAATCAACATGCATAAAAAATGGGAATCATAAATAATGATAAATACTTTGTGATTTTCAAGAATCAGCAACATGTGATATTTTACAATAATATAAAGAAGAAAAATAGAACTACGTATATACAAGATTGATATGAAAGAAATCTTGCTTCAGTGTTTCTCTAGAAAGACCATTGTTACATGCATATAAAATGGAGAAAGATGAAACTAAGTATATACAAGATGGATAGGAAAGAAAGAAAGATTACATAAGTGTTCCTTTAAAAACAACATTGTTACATGTATTTTATTGGTAACTAATGTTACAACACATTCCATGCCTATGTATCCACCACCAGTTACAACAGGCCTGGCACCAGTGCATGAGGCCATAAAATTCACAGGTTTGGTTACATCATTTGAATCTTGCAAATAGCATATATTTTTAGCATCTGATCCATTAATTTACTCCAAATTCCTCCTACTTTAAAACTTAGATGAAAACATCCATTGGCATGAGAACAACTTAATCAACTCAACAATCAAGCTTATTACCTCGTCATTCCCATTTGGGTGTCTTTGAAACCAATTGACATTCAAAACCTGCAACATCAACAATCATAATCAACAACTCAACCAATCAAAACCAAGCATAAGCTAAGTAAATTATCACTTGCACCCATGGGAGTTTTAAGGAAAATGCTGATAGGAAAGAAAAGGTATGGAAATAAAGAATTTTAACATTACATAATAAAGTATATTTAAATACAAATTTATAGTATTACAATATATAGTTGTTGTGGATGTCTTTATTGTTCTTTGATTTTCTAACCAAATGTTTATTCTTTCCAATGTAAAGAGCTCAAGATTTGTATAGTTTGTGACTAGGAAATTAAAATTGTATCTTTATACATAGATTACACTTGATTTCAAATTCGATGGTCTAATCTACAACAATATTTATTTGCAATAAAAAAAATAAAAACTTGAGTAGCTTACACCTCCCTAAAAGTGCCCTCTGTAAAATCTTGATATGGCTTATGTATCTATAGTGGAGAAAAAAAATTGCATTTTGAATGCAATATTTTTATAAGTAAATAATTATACTTTATCAATCAATGAACATGAAACACAACCAGCACTCAAATTACCTTTTGACTATTATTTTTAAAGGAAAACTAACAAGCAACTAAATTGTGCAATTATTTTCACTAAAAGAGCTTGAATAATGACACAATGTAAGGCACATGTTCTGGAAAAAATATACACTGCAGTATACGAGAAGCATTACAATTGGTTTTCGACTCTGTAAATATCGTATCCTCATCACTATTGCGATGAGACACGTGATCTTACTTCCCATATACATAAGAGGGGCACCTTCGATATCATTAGAATGCAGTAGATTTGTTTACTAAAAACCTATCCTGAACCAAGTTGAAAAATGCATTTGAAATTTATTTGCTACAGACAACACAAACAAATGAACTTGATCTCATTATCATTGTATCAATTATTCTGTTAATGATAGATTAGAGTGATCTAGAATTTTGATGGAAAAACTATACACTGAATTATAGTAGAAGCATTACAATTGGTTTCAAACTCTGTAAATATCATGTCTTCATCACTATTGTGGTGAGACACATGATATTACCTGCCATATACATAAGAGGGGCACCTTTGATATCATTATAATGCAACAAATTTTCTCATTAAAAAACTATCCTGAATCTATTATTTGGAAAAATAACCTTGGACAACATGACAACTTCATTTACATTGTAGAAAGAGTCAATCAACAAACTATATTTCCAACCTCTTAAATAATACAACAATTCTAATTCTAAAACCCTTGAACATTAGCTATAATTTCTAGTTTCTTTATTTTTTTTAGGGGGATAAACAACAAATATTCAATCTAAGCATATACCTTTAGGCCTAATAATTTCAATATTAAACATATAGATGTCAGTACAAGCCTTGTTAATGTGCCTTTTATCATTGAAACCCTACTCAATTAGGTAGATGATAGTAATGCCATTTTAATGTCACTTAAGGAATCATGGAAGGAGTATTTTTATCAGATATTAGGTTAGACATGTATGGAAAGTGTGGAAGCATAGAAAAGGCACATGAATTGTTTGATATAATTCTTGAAAGAAAGGTTATCTCATGGAGTGTGATGATTATAAGAAATGCAAAAAATTGATTTTAAAAAAAAGATTTTGAAACTTTCAAGAAAATGCAATTGGTAGGTGTAAAGATTAGAAGTAATTGGCATTGTTGTAAGCAAGGTAAATCCAATTGTGTGAAGGTTATAGTAGCTAAACTGCATTTGTATGTATAAATAGTGTAAACTTTGCGAAGGTTATTTGTGTTTGTGTACTTGAACAATGGATCGTAATGTTTGAAAAGAATGATATACATGCCACCACTTATCTACTATATAGTGGCCAACATCAGTTATATTGATTTGACAATAGTCCATTCACCTACTAAACTTCACAGTTCTGATTGTCAACATGTGCACTAAGCTTGAATCAATTTTTTTCTCCAAATTGGAAGATAGCAATATAAATTTTATCAACATAAGCATACAAATACAAAACCAATATCCCATTGGATAAGTATGATCTAATTTAATAATCTTTCTATCATTATGAACTGTATACCAAGTGAAACCTATGTACCAAAGATTTATTTGTTGTACTTGGAAAGGGGAATGCCAAAATCCTAAGGGCTTGCATTGTTAAGAGTAAACAATAAATAAAAATTCTCAAATTAATTTTCATGAAATTTGATGTAAGAAAAGGTTGTTTCCAACACAAACAACTCAAATCCAACACTATTCAACAAGGAATTGAAACTTCAAACCCACACAAGGGCATTCCTTCATACAAAGCACTCCCCTTCTCCACTAGGTTTGCAAACCTCTTTTCCTCACCTTAACTCTCAAATCTCCCTAACAACCCCTACAATACATCACTATTCTAAACCCCCATTTGGACCACCTCTATTATACACCTATACCTCCTAGGACTCGTTTGGATCAACATGCACCAAAACCAAGAAATAACGCTATCCATAAGGACAATTAGGCCAAAATTACAAAGGAGGTGTGATGTAAACTTTCTCTTTCACCCAAATTTTGATTGGGAAACACTCACCTGTCTAAGGAAACACAAAATCCACAACTTTTAGGGCAAGATGTACCTAACAACACCCCAAACAAAAAAACCCTCACCTTCCACCATGTACCCTAGGCTTATTGCAAAACCTACTTCTAGACACTTCCAGACCATGCCATCAACTCAGACACACTTATTTCAACCTTTACATGCTCAAAAGTCACAAAAACATCACTTCCCTTAAGGATTTTATCAAACCATAGTCATAGACCCCAAATTTCATGCCTATTCTCTCACAAAATCATCTGGGACAACAAATCATTCTCCCCTATTTCTTCCCCTCAAAACAAGATCCTTATTCCTAATGTCTACACATCCTCCATGGGACCCATTCCACCAATCATAGTGATTAAAGTCAGTGAAAGGGTCCTCAATTCATGTCAAATGTCTGCAAAACCCCAAACAAGGTATACTTGACAAACCTCAAGGAAACATGCAAGAAATGATTCAAACACACTTTTATCCCCTCAAACCAATTGTGAAATATAGATAATTCATGCCACCATAAGTTCCATGAAGAAATTACACAATTTTATGACTATATGGTTTGTATAGTGGCTGCAAACAAGGAAATGTACAAAAAATATACAAAATCTGAGAAAAATAGTTTTTATTGTTCTTCCAAAATCTTCAAGAGAGCTTCTACTCCAAAATTTCTCCATTTTAAACTTGATTCACTCCAAATACAACCTAATTAATAACTTCCAACTACTATTCAAACTCTTTGTGACCGTTGGGCTTCCAAGCCTTTATAATTTTGCAAGTTTGCAATAGTAGAATTTAAAATTTCTATTTTTTGGCATGGAAATTTACAAGTTTTTGGTAGCAAAAAATGTTCTTATCAAATCCCAAAGAGGTAATATCAAAAAGATAAACAATGATAAGCTTCAAGAGGTGTACATGTATTGAAGTTTTATCAATTAATTGAAAAATAGTCATCTACAAGTACTATGTTTTTAGCAATTTAATAAAATGGCATTCCACTCCTAATCTCTATCCACAATCTCTGGTGATTATGGCATGATGATTATAAAATATGAATATAAATATAAATTTATCTTTCCTTTATTTGACATCTATTTCAATACTTTAAAATTTTAATTTTTTTTATTTTTAGTCTTTGAAGTTAAATATTCATTTTATGATTTTTTTCTCTAAATCTCGATCATATATAAAGAAATAAATAATATTTAGTCTTCTCCAGCTTTTTTTAAAAATGGAATACTAGTACCCATCCTCGTCTCTCGTAGAGCTACCAGTTCCCATCTATAGGTAAGTATCCTTGAATACATTGACTTTAATGCACTAACCAAAAAGGTAGATTGGAGGAAACATTGCAAAAAAAGGTTGAATCAATCCCAAAAAATCCCTAAATAGTTTGGCCAATACATAGAAAGGAAGAGGTTGGACTACTACCTAATAGTGTCATTATTATTGGCACACTAAATAGTTAAAAATAGCCACACCATTTTCAAATGACCTAACGGATAAAAAGGTTAATAAAAATACCATGTCCTTCTATTTCTTTGACCCAAAACAATAGAAGTGATTGTTATTCTCCTTATAGGCCCCTTCAAATTCTTTAAAATTTCTTTGGATCTTGGTGACATTGCCTCTGGATCAAATAGCCAAATACAACAATCTAGTAGATTATTTAGGAGAAAGTGTGAGAAGTCCAACTGTCAAATTTGTAAGCACTGGTTGCAAACTTTGAGATGCTTTGGAAAGCACTATCCATGGAGGACACTACTGAGTTACTGTCATTTGGGAATTGTAGTGAGGGCAATTCAGAAACAAAACCCTACCTGACTGCTCATAATATTATATTATCACAAGCAACAGTTGTAGATATCTACAAAAAATATATCAGGTTACTATTAATAAGAGGCAAATCTACTATTCTTAAATTAATATTTCGTTTAACTATTAAACCATTGTATGTTTAAGTGGAGTGTAGAGTAGATTTGATCTTTTCATACAATTTATAGGATAATGGGTGCTTAGCAAGGAGTGGAGTGTGAAAGGTGTGGATATGTGGTGATAGGAAAAGCTATAAGGAAGAGAAGAGGTTGCAAAATGATTTCCAAATATAAAAGAAAAAAATAGAGTGTGGAATGATGAGGCCATGAAAATCCTTGTGATTGTAATTGAAATTGAATCAAATAAAATCAAATTTGTTTGCAATCTTTAACTTAGTGAATTAAGACATAAATTGTCTATTTGGTTTTGAATTTGTGAACAGTTCTTGAGCAAAGGGGGGGTCCTTTTTGCATCAATACCTATTACATATGATTTATTAAATCCCAAGGGAATGAAGTAAATAAAATATAATAAGTTCCAAAAATGCTTTCTTGTACCTGCCTAGACATGTGAAAAAACGTAAAAGGAGATACCTAATAAATCGTATTCAAACATCAAGGGGTTATGGATACTATGTTCAAATGAGATATCATTCCAACTACAAGAATATTACTCTGACTACATCAATTGCATAGGTAATTAATTTCTTACATTTTATGCTAGCTTTTGTACCACCAGTTTTTGTCAATGTGATTTTGAATTTTACTCAGTTTGTAACTATGGAGCATTCACATACAGGTCCATGGTACCAAGTTAAGAGGGTCTGAAAAAGACATGGTAATCAAGTTGATAAAGCCATGGATTGAAGATCTATATGCTATCATTGTGCCATAGCTCTCCCATGTTTGTGGATGTGATCTATCTTCTATACAAAAAAACATGTACCATTTTATAGCCTTCAGTCCAACTACATCTAGGTATCTTCTTAATTCATCTATCTTTAATCAATCTGCTTACTATTTGAACCTCACCACACCTACCTTCTTCTACACAAATGTTTTAGAGAAGAACATAAGTTGCAATATTTTTAGGATCCAACTAGAAAAGCAATGTTGCTGGAAATACTCAGCCTATATTCATTTATGATCCACATGCACAATAGGTTTAACTAGCATCTTAGTAATAGTGTTTAGGGTATCCTCAAGATAGCCAACATGAGCACGAAGGTCAACCATGCACACATAATGATCAACTATATATGTAATGCAATAAGGGTTACTAACATGTAAATTATGTGCAACCCTAATTATGTGAAGTATGTGTTCTTGTGTTCTAGGTGATTGCAGGATTTGCTAAAAAATTATTTATTGAAAATGCTTTAGAAACTTTCAAACAAATGCAATTGGCAGGTATAAAGCTAAATTTGTTGCCAGAGTCCTCCCTGCCTATGCCAAAATGGGAGCTTTGGAACAAACAATGAACATGCACCCAAGAATAATGGTAGGGGGATTTTTGTCAAATCATGCTATAGTTGGATATGCTCTGGTAGACATATATGCAAGATGTGGAATCATAGAAAAAACACCTAATTCTTTTTACAAATTGCCTCAAAGAGATGTCATCTCATGAAATGAGATGATATGATTATAGAATGTACACAAAATGGTTTCAATAATTAATTTAATGGAGTCAATGATGGTGTTCCTCTGATAAAGGAGAATGAATGCAGTAACAACCATCACCATAATTTATGAACTCTTCCTTACTGCAACAACCATCATCATACTTTAGATCATCTATACAAGAAAATGCGTAGAATGCAATTATTCACAAAAGAAATTCATCTGTATTTTTGTTCTAGACAAGGAATGAGGTTAATGAGTATGGAGATTGTATTTCTAGTGATTTCAAGCCTGATGATTTTAACCAATTATCACCATTTTTTTATGTTCAGAGGCAACATCATCTAGTTTGGGTTAGTAGAAATTTTTAAACTTTGGTTTCTAATCAAGAGTTCCATTTTCTGAGGGACGTGCATATGTATTTTTTCTTTAGCCTTCGTTATTGAAATTTGATATAGAATTTGATTTTGAAGGTATATCATGATATTGATTGTGTCAGTATTTAATTTTGTTTCAAATCGATATTTCTTATCTTTGATATATTTTTCTTAAATTTTGATATTGATAAGAAATATGATTTTGAAGTTATAGTTAAGTTTCATGCTTTTATATTTATTTAGGTTCAAGTTCTTTCAGGCCATCATGCTCAGGGCTTTAAGTTTTGGCTATAGTCATAGGTTTAGGCAAATTTTAGTTCTTAGGAATCAAACTATTTATTATAATCCTAATAGCTAAGTTTGATTATTATCAAGAATGAATTTTTTTTAAGTTTTTAAATTTGACTCTGTAAATATTTTTCATCAATATTTGCAATCATATTCTATGATTTATTATAGAATAAAGCAGTCTGATTTTTCCCTCTCTAACTTCATTCCAATTATAAATCATAAAATATGATCCAAAACATTGATAAATGAATTTTTTGACATGCATGAATCATTCTTCACGTGTTTTGTCTATGTGAAGTATGACTGCATGAACCTAAAACACAAAGAAATCTTACATTGTTTGGATGTGTTCTAGAGTGCTTCATTAATTCAAAGACTTTGAGAGCTTTCTTTTAAAATCTATTTTGTGCACATTCTGCAATCATATCATCTCATTCCATGAGATGACATCTCTTTGAGGCATTCTGTCAAACAATTCAAGTTTTTTGTCTATGATTCTGCATCTTGCATATATGTCTACCAGAGCATATCTAGCTATAGCATCTAACAAAATCCCCCTACCATTATGCTTGGGTGCATGTTCATAGCCCGTTCCAAAGCTCCCATTTTGTTACAGGAAGGGAGGACTCTGGCAATGAATTTGGCTTTATACCTGCCAATTGCATTTTTTTGAAAGTTTCTAAAGCCTTTTCAACAAAACAATTTTCTGCAAAGCCTACAATCATTGCATTGCATGAGTTGACATCTCTTTGAGGCATTTTGTCAAATAGTTTACATGCCTTGCCTATGCTTCCACATTTTGCATGCATATATATCAAATAGTTAATCCTAAAAACAACCTTGACCAACAAAAAGAAAGGTGAGGGAAAGAAAATCTCCACACTCAATACATGAGATAGGAAGTCTTGGAGTCCTCGGCCAAAATCGGCTCCCCAACAATTTGCCACTCTATAGTTGGCCAAGACTAAAAATGGAAAAAGATCAACCCCAACATGCATTAAGTAGTCCACACTTGTATTAGCTTCTCTATAACAAGGGACAAAGAAGTCCATCTTTAACCACTTGCAACAAGATTGACCTTCCACAATACCATTCTTCAATTTCTAGCTAGGGCAAGAACCTTTAGACAAACCCAAATGATGGTTTGAGAGTACCCCCTACAACAAGTTTACTAAGACCCAAACTAGCAACCAACCTCATACCCTTAAGAAGTGCCTCCAACTTGGCTTGATTGTTGATTTTATAACCAAGAAAAAGAGAACCACCATGCAATAACTTACTCTCTTTGTTCCTCAAGAGAAAGCCAACTCCAACTAAAGTTGGGTTACCCCTAGAAGTTCCATCAAATTTCAGTTTGGTGAAACCTTCTAGGAAATTCAGCCATGGTACCTATCAATATTATTTCCAATTACCCCATTAATAGGGGTTAATAGTAAGTATTTTTGTTTTCCTCATAGTCAGCCTATTATAAGTGTATCTCTCACTATATTTTGAAGTGAAAATATTTTCCTACCATTTTGTACATGTAACATTGATTTCTTATTTTATAATTTTTCCTGCCAACAGTTGAGAATTTGGACAAAGACAAGGTGTTGAAAGCCACATGGAATTCATTAGAGGGGTGGGGGGATTATAGTGTGGAGCGGCTCAAAGAAATCTTTCAGAAATTTGGAACAATGGAAGATTTTGTAATCAAGGTTAAAATCTCTAAGAAGAAAGGCTCTGCTATAATTGTTATGGGATCCAAGGAACAAGTTTTGAGTTTTTTCTTCTTTACATAGATTTGTATTTTAGACAGTACATTTGTTGATTTATGCTTTTATTCTGTTGGATTTTTTAGATGCATGTTGTTCTTACTTAATTTTGCTAGAGATGCACTAGGTTCTCCTTTATGCACTTTCAATAGTTCTAGGTGAGTTGTATGTGTTAATGTGTAAATTAAGTTAAAATTCATTAGGGGAAATTTACATAAAAAATAGGCCTCCTAAGGAACTCTAAAAAAGCAAAAATTATCTCATATAATACAAATTATTTAAATATAAAAAATATAAATTACTTAACTATATGAGTTAAGTGGGGACACATGTTTCTATTATAATTCCTTCAAAAGATGAAGTCCATGACTTTTTAAAAACTCTTAAAATCAAGTTTGCTAACTTATATTTCTATTATAATTTATTAAAAAAGTCAAGTTCACTTTCTTTTCTTGATTATTTCTTTTTTAAATTATTTCTTTTTATTTAAAAACTGGCAAAGTAAGAGTAACTTTAGATATTTTATTTTTTACTTAGTATTTTATTTTTTATATATATGATTTTATAGATTTAGATTTATTAAAGTATAAAAATAATTTTTTGAGAATATAAAATTTTCTATAATACAACTTAAGAATATAAATCTAAAAAACAAAAAGAATATTTTATATTTAGAAAGATGAATGAGATAGAATACAAATATTTTAAAAAACATATAAAAATTAGCTTTTTTTTAAAGAATAATTTTTTATTTTTTTAAAATATAAAAATTAGCTTTTAAAAAAAATAAAAAATATCATTAGCTTTTTTCTAATATTCTTTTGAAAATATAAAAATTTCTATAATAGAACTTAAGAATATAAATCTAAAAGACAAAAAGAATATTAAAAAATTAATAATATGAATGAGATAGAATAAAAATATTTTTTTATAAATATTAAAAAAATAGCTTTTTTCTTAAAGAATAAAAATATATTTTTTTTAAAATATAAAACTTAGATTTTTTCTAAAGAATATCATTAGCTTTTTTCCTTAAAGAATAATTTTTTTTTTGAAAATATAAAAAATTCTATAATAGAACTTAAGAATATAAATCTAAAAAACAAAAAGATTATTAAAAATTCAATAATATGAATGAGATAGAATACAAATATATTTTAAAAAATATGAAAATTAGTTTTTTTTTAAAGAATATTATTAGCTTTTTTCTTAAAGAATAATTTTATTTTTTTTAAATATAAAAATTTCTATAATAGAACTTAAGAATATAAATCTTAAAAACAAAAAAAAAAAATTATATTTAGAAAGATGAATAAGATAGAATGAGATATGTAGAGTTAAGTTAACCATCATGAGTTAATTCATAAGATTTTAGAAAGTTTTATTTTATAAAATAAATAATTTTATTTTTATTTCGGATGATGTTACAGGTTGATGTCATCTTTTAGTTGATTTTTGATAACTTAAAAAGCTAATGATGTCATCCTTAGGAGGCCCGTTTTTTATGTAAATTTCCCCTAATGAGTTTTTTTGCTTCTTGGTCTTATTTATTGCTTTATGAATTGAAAAAAATAAAGTTTGATATGGACATTTGGAAAAAAAAGTTAGCTCTCATGTTATGTTGCTTTGCTCATCATTCTATTATGGTTTATGTTGAGAGTCATTCCTTAGCTCCATAGTTTGACTTTGATTTGGAATCCCTAAAAGCTTAATGGTATGATCCATTGCAATGTTTTCTTGTAATGGGTAAAGCGAATCGATGTGAGGAGGAGGCAGATGAAACATAGGTAGTAAAATGTAACAAAAATGTAAACAAAATAGGGAAATGTCCCTAAAGCTGCAATGTAGAAGATTGATCCTAAGATTGGGGTTCAACGTAAAAAATCCATGGTGTTTTGGAGACAGGGATGGTAGTATATCACTTAAAATGCATAGGATTGATCCAAGGATTGGGGTTGAACATGAAAAATTATGTTCCACTATGTTTTGGGCATAGGGATGTAAATATATCACTTAAAAGGTAGAGGATTGATCCAAATATTGGGGTTGAAAATGAAAAAGACTATGTTCCACAGTGTTTTGGAGTTAGGGATGGCAACATACAATTTAAATTTTAATATTATGTGTAGCTAAACCTATACAAGTTTAAGTTTAGCTATACATGATATCAGAATTTAATTTTAGACATTTATATAATGTATCAGATTCATTATTAAAATTAAATCAAAATGCAATTGACATAGCTGATACCAGTCTAGCAGCAATGTAAATTATAATTTTTTGATTTCATTGTTTGATAATGGTAAAAACAATTTAAAGGATTTTTTTAATGTTTTAAGGTGTTTAGTGTTGCATAAGGGATGTAGGATGGCTTGTGGTCCCCCCACACCCTGTTTAATTTCATTTTTTTTAAATGAAATATTCTTGTAAAAACATTGTAATTTTTTCAGGGATGCTTGGACATTTTTGAAATGGTTCAAGGACAACCAAACATCATGGCAATGTCCCATTGCTATGGAGGGAATTCTAGGAATGTTCTTGGAAATATCTAGATATGAGGGAATACTAGAGGGTGCCCCCCTAAAGTTTCATTGTCCTAGGGACAACTATGGGGATGGGAATGTGGGTTTCAGAGGGGGGATGCATCCCTATGTAATAGGGGGTACCTCTTCTATCAAATTCACATAGGACTTGCAGTTGGCTTGGTTTGTTAGGGTAAGCCACACCCATAAGTATATGTGTTGGTTTACCTATTTCATCATTCAACATTTTGTATGTTAAGTATGTTGAAAATTGGTCTCCACTATGAAAAACCCGATGACTTCTCACTTGAGCTCATACCATTTTATATTCACATGTCTTTTATGTTAACTTCACTTAAGACTTGTAGTTGGCTTCATCTGTTGGAGTATACCACACCAAGAATTGGATGTTTTGGTTAACCTAATTCATCTTTCAACATTTTATGCATTAAGCATGTAACGTGCCTCATGGGGTCTTGAACGTTGGCCTCCACTATTAAAGACCCAATAACTTATCACCTGAGCTCATCCCATTTGACATTAATGCCTGTTCTTACTTCATCTATTTACTAAATTTTGATCATCCTCATCATTTTTTTTGTGTAGTTGCACATCATATCAACCATAGATTTTTGTTTAAATTAGAAACTTCAGCATACATGAAAAAATAAACATAATGCCATCAGTACATGAACAATTTCACTGTACTCATTCAAATGAGACCTCGGGTTCAATCCTCTGCTATTGATACAGGGATGAAAAATATATATTTTTTATATTTGTAGTACTTACTCTGTTACATTCTACTACCTTCAACCCCCCATTTGTTATGCCCATTTGTTTCTTCATATGGATTTTGTACTGTACAACATTGCAAAGGTGTTTGTGAGAATATAATACATTTTTTCTACCTACACCAAAAGAAAAATTCAAAGTTTATCATATTTGGAATCATGGAAACTAATTAAAACTAAAAGTATCCAAAGAGAAATTAATATTCAAATTCATTGGCTGCTACAATTAATGGCATTGCAGAATGCCAATAAAAAGAAAATAAAACAATTATTTTTGGTCTTATTTATCTACACTTAATTTATGATTAGGTGCACAAACAAAGACTACGGTTTTTGCCAACATGTTTATATCACCTATAAAAATCTATACTTTTGTTGTTATTATATTGTTGTTTATGGTGAGAAATTGAAGACTTACACAAGGATTAGGATAATGTGACATAGGTGATTTCTATGTATTGTTGCTAGCCTTTGAAGTGCAATGACTGTTGAGTATCATATACTTTTTGAATTTATTGGTAATCCTCATGCTCTCCTTTTCTATTTATATGACTTCTTTATAGTTTAAATTCTTGTGTTGCACCCTTTTTGAATCTAGAAATCTTATTAAAGATTTTTCCATTTCCTTGTTTGATGCCACTTAGATTCTTAGGCAATAAATTTTCAATGACAACAAAAATATTGTGTTGCTGACATTCAAATAATGATAAGTATTTCTTTTACAGTGAACTTGTAGTATTTACTTTTAATGACATGAAAGTATATGGCCATTAAATGGATGGAGTCATTGGACAAGAAAATAAAGAAAGGCATGTGGTTACTGACTATTTTTTCTGGATTCATAAAAGAGGGGCATAGGGCCCTTTCCCTTTGTATTAACTTCATAAAAACAACTATTACATTTCAAAGCATTGCCTTCAAAGAACTTTCTATAGTCTTATTTGTATTACAAACACATTTTCCAAGCATAGATATGAGATAGGACCACAAAAATCAATCTCGTGTTTGCTTCCATATAGATGGAATATAGGATCCATCACTATTCAAAGATTAAACTGTAGATAAAGAGGTGAAACACATCATAACACCTAGCCTCAAGCCTTAACAAAAATCCATCAAACACTTGCCCCAGAAGAGATGCCCAACAGACCAAATTAAAATAAAAGATACTCCAAATTATTCCATATAGAACATTAATGATGTCTACTTTAGCATCCAAAACTTTCCACTTATTGACTTCATTTCCTAATATGATATATTTAAAAGAGTCAATGGCATGATTAACTATTTTCCCTTGCCTGTTCTTCCACATTTTACAATGAAAAAAAAAAAGTGGATTTTGGTAATAGGTAGTATCAACATCATCAAATAAAGACAACATTGCAAGAAAAACACATAGAAGTTACAAAATAATGTAAATTATTTGAAAATTATGGGACAATACTGAGTCATTCAACAAGTGAGCAAGTTAATTACCATTTTTTTTAACAGAGGCCAATATGATTTCTAAAAATGTCAAAAAAAGAAATTAACGTTTGTAATGTGTAGCATCAACTATCAATAGACTAAAGACACGTTGCAAAATAAATAAAAGTTGTAAGAGAATGTAATTTTTTTGAAAATTATTGTACAAGACTAAGTCATTCAATGAGGAAAGAAAAAAAATTCTCACATATTTATAGTAATTACTTAGATTCCTCTTCTAAATTAGTGAAATGGATTTCCAAGAGTACAGGTGCAACAATTAATTAGTTCATGTGTCCATAACAACATTTTTATTACTTTTATTATATTGCATAATAAAGGTAGTGACCAAGAAAATTTGTTCATGTTTAATGCAAAGTATGAAAAAGACAACATAACCTTCACATACCTCCATATCCTTTATTGTAGTCTCATTGGCCCTTATTAACTCTTCATCTTGTGAATACATGTTGAGAGAATGACCAATGTATAATTTTCCAACCTATAAGAAGCATACGTATTAAGAAAATAGCCGAGATCAAACTTCTCTTAGGTCAAAGACTAAATTTTGTATGTATAAATTTCTATTAGTCCAAACCAAAGTTGAAAACACAAATTTAATTCTAAACATATCATTTTTTGGTATTTGAAGAAAAATTAAATATTGACACTGTGGACAAACGAGAGGTTCAGGAAGCCCACAAGAGCCAACATCAGGAGACCCCTGTTGGCCCTAGTGGAAGGGGCAGAGCCCAGAGATGTGTTGTTTTTCCAGTACAATGGCCATGGTGTTTATTTCCCTACCAAGACCGAAAACAAAGATAATACTGGCTATGATGAATGCATTGTTCCGACTGACATGAATCTTATCACATATGATGATTTTCATGACTTTTTCAACAAGGTCTCAAGTGACTGTATCTTTACAATAGCTACAGATTCTTACCATAGTGGGGGTCTAATTAAGAAGGAAAATAAGCAAATAGGAGAGAGTACTAAAAATAGGAATGAATAGAAGAGGGAAGACCAATTTGATGGGGAGAAAAAGAGAGAAGGAAGATTTGGCTTCAAAGATTTTTTATCTGGAACTATGCACAATGTTGTTAGAAATGCCTTTGAGTCTCAAGGAATTCATCTACCTTCCTGACATGGGCACACACACCATAGTGAATACTGTTAGAATCAAACATGCTCTGATACCATATTAGAATTGGCTATGGATGCCAAGATCTATGGACCAAATGGAAAGCACAAAGAAGAGAAAAAATAATATGACAAGAATAAATTGTATTCAATGTCAATGATATGATATCAAATGTGTGTGTAAATGTAGTAGATACCCCTTGGTTATATAGCCAAGGTGAGAAAATAGGAGTGCATAAGATTATGACAAGTGTTGGGATCTTATGACATGAGACAACAATGAAAAGCTATCACTCCACCTAAAGTGGAAAGTGATAATGCGATAACCACCACAAATAGTGGATCTCCCACAAAAATTGGAAACCTAATCACATGACATGTCCATGAAAGGTGGAGGTGATAAAGTAACAAGAAGATAAGGTGTCGTAATCTTATGACATGAGACAACAATGAAAAGCTATATAGCCAAGGTGAGAACATAGGAGTGCATAAGATTATGACAAGTGTCGTAATCTTATGACATGAGACAACAATGAAAAGCTATCACTCCACCTAAAGTGGAAAGTGATAATGCGATAACCACCACAAATAGTGGATCTCCCACAAAAATTGGAAACCTAATCACATGATATGTCCATGAAAGGTGGAGGTGATAAAGTAACAAGAAGATAAGATTCTCCAACAACTCCTATGTGGTCCCTAAGTAAACTTAATTAAGGTGTAATTATGACCTAGGACAAGGTACAACACATTTAATTACACTATCACCCCCCCTTAAGTGCAACTTAGGGAGAATCAAACAATGCAAGATGGGTCCCGACAACTAGGCCATGTTAGGTACCCATGTACAAATGCAATGCAATCTCTCACAAATAGAGAAAAGGAGAAAACCCAGTGGGACAAAACTCCTCCCCAAAAGAGAGATGAAATACAAAATAAAATGCTCTCAATGATGAATGAGAAGGTAAAAACCCCATGTGAGGAAAAAGACCCCCCATAAGAGAGAAGTAGAAGAGAGACAAGGTAGCCCCCCCTCAATGAGATAAACTGTTGCAAGAGAAACACTGGAAGTACACTGTGGAGTAACACTAGAATCCTCAATATAACAAGCAAGGAAAGATACTACTATTTGCTACTGAGACCATATGCGAGTCACTGATTGACTCAAGGTGGAATCATGATAAAGCAACAGCAGACCCGATGCCAAGGAACACTGGAAAACTCACAAACTGGAATAAACCTGGAATCCATGAAGCAACAATAGATAAATAAATGATGCCCCCCATAAGAGGGAATGATATGATGAAAAAATTTGAAAGCTATGTGTATCTCGATGCCGATGCCAAACCGTGACTAAAACTGATCCATAGGAGCAAGTACAATGAAGATTTTGGAATATTAACCATAAAATGAATGGCCCTCAAACTGAGATGTGACCCAATATGAATCTGATGTGATTCGAGATCATTAACCATATGCTCTCAATCTGAGATGTGAACCAATGTGAACCAAAATGTGCCAAACTATGAGCAAGATGTGGCCAAAAGAAACAACATAATCTAGATACAACTCATGCGAGTTGTCATCAATACAAGATGAGATCAAAGTGCAACTACACTCTAATCAGATTATTATGCAAGAAGCCCCCTAGATGGAACTTTATGTAAGTTCATTTATTACAATACCCCATGACTGTAAAAGGAGAACATGCAAAACATGCATAAATTAAGGACAAATACAAACTTATTGCATGAAAAAAAAATAAGTTCATGCACAAATGAATGTTCACATCTGCCTCCATGATGAAAAATAACCTCAAATTTGTGTAGATGGCCAAATCTGAAAAAATGGCCTACACCATTGTGAAGTGTTCGAAACAAGATTTTCGTTGATATCTCATTTACCAAAAACGAACATGGTAGCCAAAAGATTATGAATTTTTCAAAAAACTAAATTTAGTTTGCAAGAAACGAGCTTTCTAGCAAAAACGTTTTTTTTCTAGTTTGATTTTTGGAAAATCTACTCACTCTTTGTAGACAAAAATAAAAACCCAGAAATATTTTGATGCTAGAAACAAAACCTAGAAATAGTTTTTTTGATCCAACAAGCAGAAGATGAAAATTTGATTTTTTTTTAATCTTCGGCCAGGAGAAAAATGACGTCCGACGCTTTTTGGACTGCAATTTTCTCTAGATCTATGAAAGATATACAAAATCTAAAAGATACCCAGTTCGGATTTCGACGCTGGCTACAAAACCCAAAAAATAGTTTTTCCTGCAAATGAACAAAAATTGGACTTTTGAAGCAAAAATGATGATGACTCCAATAAAAAATGATTTTCAACAAACCCTTGTTTGTCAAAAAAAGCAAATGGTGATCAAATTGAGTGAACCAAAAGCCAAATCTGACTTTCTTAAGCCTTCTGAACGCAATGGTGAGCTCAAATTTGCACCAGCAAGCTCCAATATGAACCCGCAATTAAAAACAAAAAAAAACAAAAAATGGAACCTCCCCAAATCTGATACCTCTCTTTAAAAAAAGACTCTCCAATGGCACCCAACCTGCTCTGATACCATGTTAGAATCAAACATGCTCTAATACCATATTAGAATTGGCTATGGATGCCAAGATCTATGGACCAAATGGAAAGCACAAATAAGAGAGAAAATAATATGACAAGAATAAACTGTATTCAATGTCAATGATATGATATCAAATGTGTGTGTAAATGTAGTAGAGACCCCTTGGTTATATAGCCAAGGTGAGAACATAGGAGTGCATAAGATTATGACAAGTGTTGGGATCTTATGACATGAGACAACAATGAAAAGCTATCACTCCACCTAAAGTGGAAAGTGATAATGTGATAACCACCACAAATAGTGGATCTCCCACAAAAGGTGGAAACCTAATCACATGATATGTCCATGAAAGGTGGAGGTGATAAAGTAATAAGAAGATAAGTTCACCAAAGGTGGAGATTCTCCAACAACTCCTATGTGGTCCCTAAGTAAACTTAATTAAGGTGTAATTATGACCTAGGACAAGGTACAACACATTTAATTACACCATCAAATACAATAAAGAAGAAATAGAGGTGGTGTTGAACTATAGGGAAGGAGAAGCTAGAAACCGGTCTCTTCCTCTATCTACATTGATAGAAATTTTGAAAGAGAAAATTGGTCGACAAGATATTGATGTTGGGAAAATCAATCCAATTCCTTTTGACATTTTCAGAGAGGATGCAAGCCCCAAAGTGAAGAATTTGTCAAATTTATTGTGACCAAATTGGAGTCAAATGATGATGGTGGCTTCCTTGGGGCCATTGGAAATTTAGCTCAGCAATTTCTGAAGTAGAAGTTGGAGGACAATGACGATAGTTTTGGGTATTTAGAGCCAACATTGAAGACAAAGGTTTCCAGAAACCATGAAGTGTATGTTGGGTTTACTAATGTGTCACCGAAAAGCGTATACCTTGGCACTTTTGTACTCATTTTGGCCTTTTCCATTGGATTATGGCCTTGTTTACCTTGATTTAGCCTTGTAAGCTTGCAATTCAACAATAACCTAATGATGTTTTACTAAGGTGTTGTGAAGTGTTGTAACACATTTCCTCACTTTTCTAAGACCCTTTCAACATAATTCACCTAAATAGTACATTCTTATACCTTCCTAAGTCTTAAGAAAAAGTGTTGTGATACATTTTCACACTTATCTAGGCTTATCACCCCTAAATTAACCCTTTTTCTATGTTAATTTACTCCTTTAATGTATCTTTAGTCCTGACTTAAGTGTGTTTTAGGAGGAAAAATTGATTAACTTCATTAAACAAAAATTAATTCTCGACCACCACTTAAATTTTCCCAAGTGGACTAGGTCGCAACTTTGGGCGACCTAGTCCCTTTAGGCATAAATTTTAAAATTTAAATAAAAATCAATAGGAATCTTGCCTCCTAAACCCTAGGGTCGGCCTATCATGTTGTATTTCAGGAAAATTAGGGTTTCACATGTACAAATAAGGGTTTTGATCCTCATTTTGCTCTCTCCCAAGCTCATTTTTACATCTCTATTCTCAAGGACTCAAGCATCCAAGACTTCACAAGCAAGCATTCAAGAATTAGGGTTTTACAAGCTATTGCTGGTATGTGGTGACTGATATTGCCATACTGTACACTATTTAGTACTGTAAACTCTTCATCTATTCTTGCCAAAAAAAAAAAATTCACCTTTTCTCGCTTCGTCATCGAAAAAGAAAATATCCAACTTTGTAAACCCTAATTTTTGGAAGCTTCTAAAATCTTGTTATAAGCAGTTGGGATGGGGAGTTGTAGCATGGAATTATTCGCGATATTGTAATATGTTTTGCACTGGATAATAAAATCATTAGATGGTTGCGACTTTGTGGATGTAGCCTAGATTGGGTGAACCGCGTTAAATTCTCTGTGTTGTCTTGTTTCTGATATAATTTTTCTGTGTGTTTATTTCTCTGTTTTATTGATAAATCTGCATTTAACTTGTTAGATATCTACCTTCTAACCCTAACAACTATCTCCATTGGAGCTGCTCTTGCATGTTGCAGACCATCAACAACAAAGGTTTGGTAAGCATTTCCATTAAGTTTATCATTCAATCCTACATTCCTTTGCTTTGATCTCATTTGGGGTTAATCACCTACAAAGGGGTTTGACTTAAGCAAACCCCTATTTCCTAACCCCAATATTCTCTTGGTCTATTTTTTTGCAATAATATTGTTCTTTATGTTTAAGATAATTTTAAGACTAGAAAGACATTATAAATCCTGGCAAAAATTTAACCAATGAATTTATATACGGCGATTTCAATTGTGCATATTAAAAACATAGAAGCTTCTTAACAAACAATAAAGAAATGAAAGTAGGCACAAAACACAACTTAAGACATATGTCAATGGACAATAAAGAAATGAAAATTCACACAAATAAAATTGATTGCTTCTATGAAATACCAAGACTGATCTTCTAAAATTTGGAGGCATTGAATGCATTTACTATGTATTCATTGCTTGGATAGCAACTAGCCTATTGCCAAAATTTGGAAAATTTGTATTACATATCTGAATGTTTATAAAAAATTATCATGTTTGTCTATCTTATGGAAATTTAATAGTATTTTTTTGTGTTTCATTTTTATGAGTAACATATTGTTTTTTCTTTTCTCAACTATGTAAGCATATAATGCATTCACTATGTATTCATTGCTTAATTACATATTAGTCTACCAACAAAGCTTGGAAAATTTGTATTTAATGCCTAAATGTTTAAAAAAAAATCTACATTGGACTTTTTTGGTTTGCAAATCTTATCATATGTTATGTTTCATGTTTATGAATAGCATATTATATGTCATTGACTATGCTCACTTGTCTAATCCGTCAACTCACAAGCACCATTGCTTGCAACTAAAGCCAAATGTATAGAATTTTCTTAGAGCAACTATTTCACACTCTTGAACATGAAACTATAAGGTCAGAGTCTTCTATCATTCTTTTGCTTTCTTTCCAATGAATTTTAACCCTACCAATGTCTCTACAAATTATGCTCTAGAAGAATTGTGAACAATAGAGGGGAGAGTTGTTTGAATAACCTAATTTACTGAATAGAAAATTGAGTATAGTGATATGCAACCCATATCCAATGTTTCACTTTGAATACTGATTACATTGCACAATCTGAATACATTTCCTCCTTTTTTTTTTCATTCACTGTAGTACCTTTAATATATGTTCACTTTTTTGCAATACCTTTAAGACAATTTTGATTTAATTCTTGAATATTTCAAAAAATCTAATGTGGTTTTGTTTCTTTCATGTTTGCCAATACCAGGTTCTACACCATCAACTATGCTGATTTGGCTACATTCTACTTGTGACAAGAACCACTTGTTGTACAATTGAGGTGTAGGACAAAGATACTTTTTGCTAAATATAGGCTTGCTCTTTTAGCAACAAGATTTAAGGTCAAATTCTTGTATCATCCTCTCACTTTGTTTACAATGAAATTTAATTCTTCCAATGTGTCTTACAATTATAGATTGGAAGAGTTGTGAACAATAAAGGAGAATCCTTGTTCAAGAATATGACTTTCAAAAAAGACAGATGAGCATAATGTATAGCATGTCATGTAATTCATAGACATGAAACTATTCTCTGCTCTCTACCCAATTTGTTTTAAGGAACATGGTGTACTAGTGTTGTTCATAGGAACCAATCCCAATGCCTGGTAGACTATTGTTTCTATGTAAAAGGTATGTGCAGGATCATCATGGAAAAAACAGGCCCTTAAGTGGCAATAAAATTCAAAAAATCAAAGTTAGGCAAATTGAATGTATTTTTTAAACTACCAGGTTTATTTTAAAAACATAAAAATCTATTTGGTGAAAATTTGAAATTTCAACGTAGTAGAACTTCAATTTCAGGGAAAAAATAAGAAGTGGGTGTCTGTCTAACCACCCTAACGACAATAAAATGATAATATTTTCTTATAATATTTTAGATATAAGTAGGGGACTCATGTCCCGATATGATGCATATTTTTTTTGTAACTTTTTTCGAAGTAAATAATTAATTAAATTATTTTTTTATTACAACTTTTAAAAAATATAAAAACTCATATGTCTAACAACCTTAACTTGGTCAAAACTTTATGAAATTCATTTTTTTGATTTTTAATCCTATAGTATGTGAAGCATAGAATGTGACACATGTTTTGGATTCAAAAAATTTGATACTATTTGAAAGTTATAGATGTTTTTCAATCAACCTATCAATCAAGATTTTAGTCGTAATTCAAATAGAAAATGAATAATAATAATTTATTAAATTCAAAGTAAAGCATAATATATATTGGTGGAAATATGAGAATATCCTTTAAAAACCTTTTTCGTTTCATCAATTTTGGGTAAAAGAATTGTTGTCAGCCACATGGGCCATCATATCACTTAGATATCGCCACTTTTTGGCCCATCATGATCCTGCACATATAAAACAAAATTATTTTGCATTGTTGACAAAGAAATTGTTGGCTATATAAAAGTAGAATGCATTGATTCTAGATATAATATTTTGATATGCGTTGGGATGCATGCAAAACCTCTAAATTTTAATTTTATTTCAAAATATTTGTAAAAATACTTTTAGTTATAAAATTTCACAAACAATCGGCAAAGCCATAGACTAGTAATGCATTTTTACATAATAAAAAACATGCAAAAGTGCAACTATGAGCTAAAAATGTATGATATTTTCAACAAATTGACTATGCATTTGTCATAAACCCAAGTCACAAAAATAACAATCAAATTTATAAAAAAATACAACAGCATGATAAATTTTTGTAAGTATTTCACATTAGTCCTTGTAACAACAATAAAGCATCCTAAACACAAAAACAAGTCACTGACCAATAGTGCATTGACACAAAATAACAAACATCCAATAATGAAACTCAAAGCTAAAAACACACAAGCTTCTTGACAAGCAACAAATAAACAAGATTAAGCAAAAAGAAAATCCAATAGTCGTCTCACATTTCATGAGTTAACTATGCATTTGTTGTTTTTGTCCCTGCCAACTCTCCAACATATTTTGCACAGTTTACTTTCGAAGCTTTGCCAATAGGGAAATATCCAGTCAGACAATAAACAAATAATTGAAGCATTCACTATCTTCACAACCCACAAGACCTTGGTCAAAGCATAAGTAATCTAATGTGCATACTTGCATCATTATCCCTTTTAAGAAGCATGCAAAGGCACAACCAAAAGTTAAAAAACACATAAAAATTTTAGCAAATGAAAAAAAAATGATAATAAGCACAAGCAAATCCCTGCACTCGCTTAAGATTTTATGAGTTAACTATGCATTCACTATTTCCATACTCATACTTAAACAAAAATATGTCCTGGCAACACATCTCACACAATCTATTTTATGAGATTTACTGATAGACTAAAAG
Source organism: Sequoiadendron giganteum (assembly GCA_007115665.2). Lineage (NCBI taxonomy): Eukaryota > Viridiplantae > Streptophyta > Pinopsida > Cupressales > Cupressaceae > Sequoiadendron > Sequoiadendron giganteum. The sequence continues at coordinate 398,366,049 of CM021105.1, read as the reverse complement.
CTATTCAGACAATATACATATAGTTAAGGCTTTCAAAGCACTCACAACCCACAAAATCTTTCCCAAAGCATTCACCTCCCGCTATAACACTTCTAGTTATTAAGTATCAAAAACAAGTAGATGAGACACTAACCACTTGAACATTGTTTCTATGGCTATTTCTCAAACAAACAGTAAACAAACAATAATAAAAAACAAGCACTCACCCAATATTTCATGGATTGACTATGCACTCTTTGCTTCTGTTCATGTTAGTTGTCCAACATAAATCATGAATTATGCATCTAGTACTATGTGAATTGTGAACAATTGGTAATGGTAATACTTGTGTATTCTTTCTTGTGGTGCACACACTGTGAATGTCAAATGAGTCCATGGATGGTGAGAATGCAAAGAGTGTTACGTGTGAACATGTCAGAATATAGACCTGGAACAAATTTGACTATTGATTGATGCATTAGAATACTAGTTAATTTATAGAATTTTTACAAATATTTCAACAATTAGACTTCCTTGCAAACAAATCTGCAAAAACATATCATTCTCTGACCTTCCACTCTCTCCTTCAATAACTAGATGTCTTTACAGCTTTATAGATCTTTGTTTCCACTCCAATCCCAAAAAATAGTTCCCATTGCAAACACAATGTTAACAAAATGCATCTAATGCATTCACACTTAACACAAACTTGCCCACACCAATTACTTTTTCGCATCCTCTTTGTTTCTACAAGCTTTTGAATTAGGTTTTACCAAATACTCTAAGTTCTTCTAGATTCAATTTCTAATACATCACAATCCAATAATAACTCACCTTTATCTCATTCTTTTGGCCTCCACTTTCATCACAAAACTTGCAGAGCATAATCTTATGCATTTACCAAAGACCAGAATTCTCCCCCGTCTATATTCCTACACATATACATGTAACACCCTTGCCATTTTCACTATCTAGGCACATACCCAATGCCTAGAACCTATCCATTGCACCGAGACATAGAAAATTGTTCCCACTTACAACTGTCCATCATTTACACATCACGAGGTATTGGAAATGCTTCAAACTACTAGCCTCAATGTACTTTCTTCAAACCACTAGCCTCAACCTAAAATCCATTAATATTTGCCTAAAGTTGATTTTTAGGGTCTTTCTCTCATCGATGAATATTTTCATAAAATTGATTTTTTTTTGGCCTATTTGTCATTGATTAATATTTACCAAATTTTAAGTTACAAAAAATATACTACTTGCAAACGAAATTAACTTTTCAACACTTTTAGTAAATTTAACTCATTATTGTTGCTCAAATCATAACATACTTTCTAATTACTACAAAATAATTTATCTTATTCAAAGATTTTTTTTCAACACTATTTCAATTTGTAATTATAAAAAAATAGTTTAAATAATTTATTCATGTAAACAAAAATTTCTACACATTTACAAAAATTATCAACATGTAACATTTCTTCCTAAATACTTAGTAATAATTTAGTTTATATTCAAAAGAAAATTAGTATTTTTATTTAAAAGACTATTGCAAACTAACAACCACATATTTAGTACTACTTATTGTATTGTCAAACAGTTCATTAATTTTATATAATATAAGTAATTTAAGGCAAACTAGCAAGCAAATATTTAGTACTTCTTACTATATTGTGAAATAATTAGTTAATTTTATTTAATATAAGTAACAAAACTTATTTTCAAAGTTATTTACTACTTAATATACTCCAACAATTGGTTTATTTTATTCAATGTCAATAATTAGAGCTTTCTACCATTACTAAATCAATTTTCTATTTTTAAAATACGTCTAATATTTGACCATGGTATATTAAATTATTTTGCAAAACGCAATGTTCATTTCCTAGTTATACAAATTAGTGTTACAAATGATTTAATTTATATTAAAAAATAAAATTGATATTAATCAACATGTAAATTATTTACCCATACTTACTATTTATTAAAAAATAACTTCATTTTATTTAATTTAAAAAATTAGTTTCTATCCATTGCTTCAATAATTTACTAATTTGAAAATGCATTTATTATTTACCCATGTAGTAAATTACTTTACAAAACACAATCCTTAGTAACTACAAATATTGATTACCATTACCTTACTAAACACAATCCTTAGTAATTTTCAGTACCTATGCACATATATGATGCCTCCAAGCTATCCACTGCATCGAGGCATAGAAAACCATTTCCATTTACAACTGCTCATAATTTACACATTACCAGGTGTTGGAAATGCTCCAAACCACTTGTCTCATTGTACTCTTCTCTGCGTGACTTCTTGGGGCGTTTGTAACTTTCCCATAATTGATGAGTATAAGTGTTACAGGGGAAACCCGACGAACTTAGCAATATCTTCTAGACCTTGAGTGGGAAATGTGTTTGAGGGTTGTTGGGTATAGACGGTAGTGTGTGCATAATGTGAACATGTAATAGTAGAGTTTGATCTATTTAAACGATAACATAAGAAAGTTAAGTATTGTCTATAGTAGTAATATAGGTAGAAGAGCCAATGTAAGAGAAACATAAAGAAAAGCAAGAATATAGTTTCATCCAAGGGCAGATGGTCTTTTACTTGTTTCTGCTTCTCTACAACCTGCATTATTAGTATTATAGTTAGTATGAAAGGTAATTTTTTTATATAATTGTAGACAATATGACAAGTTTGTACAAATTGTTTGATTTTGTATAGACTTAGAATGCATTAACAATGGCTTGATTGCTTTGATAGACACTAGCCTAATAGAAAAAACTTGGAAAATTTGGATTTAATGAATGGATGCTTGGAAAAATCCATTGTGTAGTTCTGTTTCCCTTCAGAATGTCTTATTTTGCTAGCAAAGCTACCACAATTTCACACAATTATTTTCTCTCATGCTTTTCTCACTAGCACTTTCGTCTACATAAATGTATCTCATGTTCTCTAACTCTAAAATTTATGCTATTTTTATTTTCCAGTTCACATATTTTCCCTTTATGTGCTACACAATACTTTACTTTCTTATATCCAAGTTGCTATTGCATATAATGCATTTCAATTTGTCATACTTAATTGGCCAATGGAATTTATTTCATAAATTTTATAATGTGTTTCTATTTCGCTTATTTGCTTCTACAAAAAGACATGGTAAAATTGTTGTATGCAATACACAGGGAGATAAATGATATATTCGACATGTATGAAAAATTAAGTTGATGCTTGGTTTTGTTTTGTTTGAGCTTTTTTATCACATGTTGGTACATGCATATTTAATTCATGAAATCTTGGACCACTGTTGGATTTTGTTTGTGCTTAATCTCGTTTGGTAAAAACATTATGGATTTCCTAGCTCTTACTTGCACTTTTGCATATTCATTATTCTGATAAACTGCACTGATGTTGAATGGCTTGGCTCTGTGTTTATAAAACTTGATAGATCTCTCTCACTACACATTCAAAGAACGCATTGCTAATTCATGAAATCTTAAGCAGTTCTATTGGGTTTTGTTTGTGCTTGTAGACCATAATCTTACACATTCATCAAACGGCAAAATTCGCCCTGGTTTATATTCTTGCACGTATACATCTAACACTCTTGCCGTTTTTAGTACTTATATACATATCCGACACCTCCAAGCTATCCATTGCATCGAGGCATAGAAAACCACTTTCATTTACAACTGCTCATAATTTACACATTACCAGGTGTTGGAAATGCTCCCAACTACTTGTCTCCCTGTACTCTTCTCTGCGTGACTTCTTGGGGCGTTTGTAACTTTCCCGTACTTGATGAGTACAAGTGTTACATGGGAAACCCGACAGACTGAACAATGTCTTTTGGACCTTGCGTGGGAAATGTGTTTGAGGGTTGTTGGGTACAGATGTAGTGTCTACATAGTTAACTCATACAATCATAGCCCACGGTTGGGTTTTGTTTATGCTTACATTGGATTAATATTTATCCTATTGTGCAGTTGCATATTCTTGTCTTGGTCTAATTTATGGTATAGATAATATTTGCACTTGTCATTTATATTATTTATACTATTCTTGTGAAAAAACTTAGATGCTTCTAGTTTTTGCTCTTAGAATTGCTATAAAGTCATGGGTGAATGGAATTGTGAAGGCATAAACATAATAATAATATAAATTAACAAAATTGAATCAATAAAAAATATAAATTTTATAAATATATTAAAAATTAAATAATTATTTAAATAAAAGATAATATTATATTGTTTAAAGATGATATTTTTAATATATTAAAAATTAAATAATTATTTAAATAAAAGATAATATTATAATGTTTAAAGATGATATTATAATGTTCAGAGGAGCGTGGCCCAACGGCTCTGAAACTACAGCCATGGAGGGTTCAGGGGAGCCTGGTTGTTAGTGTTATTACCGTTAAGGAAAAAAGCATGGCTGTTACTGTTATTACCGTTAAGAAGTAATAAAAAAAAAGCATGGCTGTTAGTGTTATCACCGTTGAGAAAAAAAAAGCATGGCCGCTTCCTCACAGAATAAAACGGCGGAGGGCTATTTCTGGAGGCAAAGTGCCATCTCTGTAACGCTTCACCCTTCACTCTGTAACCCTTGGGGAAGACCCGTGAGATGAACAGCGGCCGTGTGCTCCGCCCGAGGAGGCAGAGGAAGCTATTTACAACGGCCTGTAGAATGGCATTTTCAATTCAAGGCGCTTCCGATTGAGGTATGCTCTGCTATACATATAGTTCTACTTTATTAGAAAATGGAATTGGAGAAATTCACAGGACAAACATTTGTAGATATAGACGCATGAAAAGAGGTAGAAGAAATATATTTTTTTTACTTTCTAGATTTAGAGGTTGCATACTCTCCATGTCCATGGAACTCTGTGATCCATCCATTGACCACCTGTGTCTGTAGCTGCTATTTTTAGCGGCGTTTGCCATCTCCATACCTTTCTCATCTCTGTTGCCTTCCACTGAAATATAAGAGACTAATTCTCGTGGCCATAATGTTGCAGCATTTTAAAGTAAAGAGTACCAATTGAACTGCAAATTGGCCAGGGCTTTGGCCCTCATGTTAGCCCCCTGATCATCGCATCTCAACACCATATGACCATTTTCTGCGTGCATTTTACACCCTTTTGGAATAAACGCAGGAATCCACAGCATGAATCCCATGTGTACAAACCATATTCCCTGAAACAAAATCGACATTGACCTCACCATGGCCACTAAAATAGTGGAGTCCAAGCTAACTAGAACAATAAGCTGTAGCAGCCAGTGGTATTCTCTAGAAAAAACAATGAAATGCTCTGCAGAAATGGAGAGGCAGGCACCCGCTAAAGTAGCCAGCAGCTCGACATGCTTTACTACTCTGCCCCTAAATTTAACAGGAAACCAGGGGCTGGTATGGGGACTGAGCATAATTTCTTATTGTATTGAAGAGGTGCCAGAGCCCAATAAGCATAAACCCTAAGCCTGGTAAGACATGCCTACGAGGGTACCCATCAGGAATAAACAAAATAAAATCACAAACTACAAGAACAAAAAACGCTTTGCAGTGCTAAAAAGTGGGCTTTGTGGCGGAATATAAATTGCTTGTAGTCGTTGTAAGATGGACAATTGTTTATTTTGTTAGGCAGGTTTTCGTTGAATGATAATGACCATCAAGATGTTTAGTCAATTTTGTATCTTTCACCGAAGAATTACAGTTTAATTGAATTAATATTTGTTCTTTCACCGAATTTCTTGAATTCAATTATATCATCCATCAAATTCATCTCACCTCAACATAAATTTAAATAAAATCCAGTTTAAAGATTGTAATGGTTCAATCTAACTACCCATTATCCGGAAAAAGATGTACTAGTTCGTGTATTTTCTGTGATGCGTGGTATATTCTGGCCATAAAAATCTAGTGAATGCTTCTTCTTTACATGCAATTGCAAGAACGAGCTGTGGAAACCTATTTTGATTCTATTTTAGTGTGATTAGTCCAAGCAAATCTTAATATGGATTTAAATTGATTTCAGCACCGTTATTGTGGCGTATCAATGCCCTTCGGAAGTAAAGATGTGGCTTACAGCAATGCCACCACAATATTGATCTAAGCTCCTCTCAAGCTTTGGCTGATTTCACCATATTGATTATAGATTTCAAAAAGAATGACAGCAGAGGATTCACCCGTGGTTGTGTTTGGAGGATCTTACGATGGAAGTAAGTGTGTTTCATGTGTTAATGAGTTTTTGAATGCAGCGATGAAACCTGTTTATATGGGTATATTTTGAATGTGTTTTCAGTTTATGTTATGGATTATGAGGCTTTTTTTCAGCTTCTTATCATCAATCATGTAGGTTACAAAAGTTTAATTTTCAGTTTTACAGTACTTAAATCAATTGTGACCTATTTAACATTCATCACTATTTTGTAATGAATTTATATGCAGGGAAAACATTCGAGACCTCTGATCAAGTATTCTTGTGATTCAAGTTCGTAGGGAACACTGGAATTTCTGTAGAGTGACGCTTAGAATTTCCCAATTGTTATTGCAGTCGATGCAATGCAAAACAAATTTTAATGTGTTAATTAATTTGTAAATTGATATGTAAATGGATTTGTTTTTTAATTAAAAAAATTATTTGGGAGGGGTTGAATTTGCCCTCTCCCCGAGGCTGCAGGGAATGGTCACTGGCCATGATCATTCTTTTCAGTCTAATGTCTTTGTGTTGATTTTTATATTATTTTTTATTGCAGAATAAATTAATTTTTTTGTTTCATCATATACGATTTGATATATTTATTGTAATGTAATTATTAAAATATTAAAATATCCTTAATCTGTAATAATTAGTGGTATCAATGAAATGCTAAATAGCTCCTTCTCCCTTTAGAAACCGTAGAATCTTGGCTTCAGAAAGTTAGTTTGCTTCAGAAATTTTGAGGCTTCCCAGCAAAGCTACCCCTGTTTGAATGTTGGCTTTCCAGAAATTGTAATAATTGATGTAAAGCTGCAAACATAAATGATTCACACAAAGTTCTCCTTAATTTAGTTTGCTGCAAATTTTTTGAGGCTTTCCAGCAAAGCTACTCCTGTTTGAATGTTGGCTTTCCAGAAATTGTAATAATTAATGTAAAGCTGCAAACATAAATGATTCACACAATGATATGTAAATGGATTTTCTTCTGCTGTCAATCTGTTCCTTGATGGATTTTCTGTTGGAAAGCCCACAGAGGTTTGCAAATAAACAATGGGTGTTATTTTGCAATTGTTGGCTTTCCAGAAATTGTAATAATTAATGTAAAGCTGCAAACATAAATGATTCACACAATGATATGTAAATGGATTTTCTTCTGCTGTCAATCTGTTCCTTGATGGATTTTCTGTTGGAAAGCCCACAGAGGTTTGCAAATAAACAATGGGTGTTATTTTGCAATTGTTATTGTGTAGCTGTATGTGGATAATTTGCAAATGACTGTTTTAGTTGTGAACCTTATTTCTTCTTCTAGTAACATATTCATGGTTGGTAACATTCTGTCATTTAGCAAGGAAAGCAAGCACCATCAGCTCAAGAGTTAATATGCTCTGTGCACCCATATAGCCGTACAAGTAAGACTCCTTTCCAGTAGAGGCTTTTGTCTTTGCGAATGCCAAATTATGATTTTTCTCATTGACTAATTTATTTTCTTTTTATGCGCTGTACAACCTTGATTGGCCTAATGGTGAAAGTATGTATACTTCACAGTGGAGGTCACAAGTTGTGCACCTTGTTGAACAAAAAAACGAGGCAAATGGGAGAACAATTCCCATGTGTCTCAACCGGTGGTGAGATAAAAACTATACGTGTTTATGAAACTAACTATATAGTTACCATTAATTAGTAGATATCCGACTATTAGAACAGAAGTATATCACTTATCTTCAAGATTCAATATATATAGAAATCCCCAATGTAATTGCAACTGGTAGAGCAACAATCTGCTAGAAAGCCAAACTATATAGAAGTACCTTTTATAAAACAGTTACAAACTTCTCCCAGTTGTCAAAGCAAATCCTTTTTTACTATTTTTGGGTGGTTCTGAGTTTATCATAAATTCTATTATAACTGGAGAGACATGTTAATATATTTGATCTTAAAAAATTGAATATTAGTAAGATTTATATTTTTAGAGGAAGCCAGAAAGTCAACTTTCTTTCCCTTATTGAATTTCTTGTGGGTTTATTGCAGTTTTAAGTTTGTGTTTTGTATGAATTCTGCAAATAATTTTCTCAGCTCTTGTGCCTTTTGGGTATATTTGAACCTGTTTTCTTTAAAATTACTTTTGGATTATGTTTGAAGCTGAGATGAAATGCAAGGATATGTTAACCATATAAGACATTTGCATGGTATTTACATTATCATTAGTAAAATGAAATCACAGTTGGGGGCTGTCAGGTCCAACTGTTAAACCTTCATCCTTACTAAGCCAGTTACACAGGAAAGTTTTAGATGTCATTTTCTAACCTCTCCTATTTTTCTTTCACCCTGTTTTGAGTGAAATCACCTTGTTTCTATAGGTTTTGAGTTCTAAGTGCTTATATTTTATGTTCTTTGCAAAGCCTTCAGTGTCATCAATCCTCTTCGAATAGGATAATTTTGGCTTTTCGTTTAATTAGAGGATGATTGTAATTCATTAACCACCCTGTCATTTTGAGATCATTTCAAAGAACTGTATTGGTTGGGGTAGAGATTTTTATATAGTTTATTCCTTGAACTATCTGATAAGCACTGAGGTTCCTTCACTTCATCCTGACAACCAATTGTGGCTTTTCATTTATTTAGAGGATGATTGGCATTCATTATCGAAGAAGCGTTTTGATTGGGGAAGAGATTGTTAGATTTTTTATTCCTTAAATTATCGGATAAGCTCTGAGGTTCCTTCTCTTTATCCTGACAACTGATTGTTTGGACAGTATTTTTTTCCAGGTGTCTGTTTTACATTCTCCCCACAGAGCATTTAGTCTTTCAGAAAAGTTCTTCGTTATGCATATTTTACCTCCTCCCCACAGAACATCAACAATGTCTGCACAATCTTTTTTTGTTTCTGCCTTTTATGCCTGGCTTTGTCTAATAGTTTGCTTCAGAAATTTTGAGGCTTTCCAGCTAACCTACTCCTGTTTGAATGTTGGATCCAGAAATTGTAATAATTAATGTAAAGCTGCAAACATAAATGATTCACGCAATGATGGATCGGTCTCCAACAACAGCTAAATTTTAACCTAAAGTTCTCCTTTAGTTTTTCTTTAATTATCATGGCAGATTTGTGATTTCTTGCCAGCTCGATAAGTCTTCTATGTTTTGTAATACTTTTATTAATAAAATTACATCTTTTATTAAAAAAATATAATTTAATAAAATTTGAGTATGGTTGTATTGAATCTATATGGTCTTGGTATGACCTAATAATTCTTTGTTAATAATTCTAATTTAGTGTGTTTTAGTTTGGGAATTCTTTAAGTGTTTGTGTGTGGTGTGTGTTTGAACATTGGAATTGACTTTTTTTTTATTCATTTGGACATTTAATTAGAATGCTTGAACTTTGACACCTAATAGTCACTTTGTTTACATTTAATATTTATATCAAGTGTGTGAGCTTTGTGTGTGGTGTGTGTTTGAACATTGGAATTGACTTTTTTTTTTATTCATTTCAACATTTAATTTGTATCTTTGAACTTTGGCACTTTGATAGTCACTTTGTTTACATTTAATATTTATATGAAGTGTGTGAGCTTTGTTGTGTTTACTTAATGCATGGTTGAACTAATTTTGTGTGAGATTTATTTTAATTTTATGTAAAATGTGTACTATCTTTGACATTCGCTTATGTGTGAAGTGTATGTTTGAACAAATTATATGTGAAGTGAACTAATGTTGCATAAAGTGTCTTTGATTCTTTCACATTCAGTTATGTCAATATTTGAACTTTAGCATTTGCTTAATATATGTTTGAAGTATGTTTGAACAAACTTTGTGTGAAACGTGTTTTAACATTGACAAGCACTTTGGTGCATTTGTACTTTGACATGTGTGTGTTTGTTTTACCTTTCACATCACTTTGTATGAAGAGTGTGCTAACTTTGATACTCACTTTTTAGTATATGTTTGAACTTTGATATATGCATTTTGTGTTTGTATTTTGACATGTTTTAACTTAAGTGTTTACTTTGTGTGTAGTTGAAGTAACTTTTTGTAAAACATTTTTAAATTAGGCATGTATTCACTTTTGTGTGTTTGTACTTTCATATGTTTGAACCAAATTAATATACCTTTAAACTTTAGTATTTATGTTGTATGTATGTGAAGTATGTGTTTGAAAAAACTATGTATGAAATGAACAAATATTGTGTGGAATGTCTTTGAGTTCTTTCACATTCACTTATGTCAATGTGTAAACTCTAGGATTTTATTAATATATGTTTGAAGTGTGTGATTTAACATTGACAAGCACTTTGGTGCATTTGTACTTTGACATGTGTGTGTTTGTTTGACCTTTCACATCACTTTGTATGAAGAGTGTGATAACTTTGATACTCACTTTTTAGTATACATTTGAACTTTGATATATGCATTTTGTGTTTGTATTTTGACATGTTTTAACTTAAGTGTTTACTTTGTGTGTAGTTGAAGTAACTTTTTGTAAAACATTTTTAAATTAGGCATGTATTCACTTTTGTGTATTTGTACTTTCCTATGTTTGAACCAAATTAATATACCTTTAAACTTTAGTATTTACGTTGTATATATGTGAAGTATGTGTTTGAAAAAACTATGTATGAAATGAAAAAATATTGTGTTTAATGTCTTTGAGTTCTTTAACATTCACTTATGTCAATGTGTAAACTTTAGCATTTTATTAATATATGTTTGAAGTGTGTGATTGAACAAACTTTGTGTGAAATATGTGTTGACATGACAACCACTTTGCTGCATTGGTACTTTGTGTGTAGTTTTGTAAAACATTTTTAAATTAGGCATGTACTCACTTTTGTGTGTTTGTACTTTAATATGTTTGAACTAAATTAATGTACCTGTAAACTTTAGCATTTACTTTGTATATATGTGAAGTATGTGTTTGAAAAAACTATGTGTGAAATGAACAAATATTGTGTGAAATGTTTTTGATTTCTTTCACATTCACTTATGCCAATGTTTAAACTTTAGCATTTGCTTAATATATGTTTGAAGTGTGTGATTGAACAAACTTTGTGTGAAATATATTTTGACATTGACAACCATTTCGTTGCATTTCTACTTTGACGTGCGTATGTTTGAACTTTCATATTCACTTTGTATGAAGATTGTACTAATTTTGATACTCACTTTATGGTATATGTTTGAACTTTGACATATGCATTTTGTGTGTTTGTATTTTGACATGTTAGAACTCAAGTGTTTGCTTTGTATGTAGTTGAAGTAACTGTTTGTGAAACATTTTAAAATTAAGCATGCATTCACTTTTGTGTGTTTGTACTTTCATATGTTTGAACTAACCAAATAAACCTTTAAACTTTAGCATTTAATTTAATTTATATATGTGTTAAGTGTATGTTTGAAAAAACTATGTGTGAAGTGAACAAATATTGTGTGAAATGTCTTTGAGTTATTTCACATTCACTTATGTCAATGTTTAAACTTTAGCATTTAATTAATATATGTTTGAAGTGTGTGTTTGAACAAACTGTGTGAAATATGTTTTAACATTGACAACCACTTTATTGCATTTGTACTTTGACATGTGTGTATGTTTGAATTTTCACATTAACTTTGTATGAAGAGTGTACTAACTTCGATACTCACTTTATGGTATATGTTTGAACTTTGTGTGTTTGTATTTTGACATGTTTGAACTTAAGTGTTTACTTTGTGTGTAGTTGAAGTGACTTTTTGTGAAACATTTTAAAATTAGGCATTTATTTACTTTTGTGTGTTTGTACTTTGATATGTTTGAACTAACCTAATGTACCTTTAAACTTTAACATTTACTTTTTATATGTGTGAAGTGTGTCTTTGAACTTTGTGTGCTTGTATTTTGACATGTTTGAACTTAAGTGTTTACTTTTTGTGTAGTTGAAGTGACTTTTTGTGAAACATTTGAAATTAGACATATATTTACTTTTGTGTGTTTGTACTAAACTAATGTACCTTTGAACTTTAACATTTACTTTGTATATGTGTGAAGTGTGTCTTTGAAAAAATATATGCATAATAAACAAAAAATGTGCAAAATGTCTTTGAGTTCTTTCACATTCACTTATGTCAATGTTTAAACTTTAGCATTTGCTTAATATATGTTTGAAGTGTTTATTTGAACAAACTTTGTGCGAGATATGTTTTAACATTGACAACCGCTTTGTTGCATTTGTACTTTGACATGTGTGTCTATGTTTGAACTTTCACGTTCACTTTGAAGAGTGTACAAACTTTGATACTCAATTTATGGTATATGTTTGAACTTTGACATACATTTTGTGTCTTTGTATTTTGACATGTTTACACTTCAGTGTTTTACTTTGTGTGTAGTTGAAGTGACTTTTTGTGAAACATTTTAAAATTAGGCGTGTATTCACTTTTGTGTGTTTGTACTTTCATATGTTTGAACTAACTTAATGTACCTTTAAACTTTAACATTTACTTTGTATATGTGAATTGTGTCTTTGAGAATCCTTTTATCTCTAAAAAATGCACCCTTGCTAAGTTCCAAAACTTAGCTTTCTGGAGGAACATTGAAATAGTCCTTGGTTGTGGGGGACCTAAAGACTAGAGTGAATCTCCATATGAGGTTGAATCCTAGCTAGTTTATCACCTAAAAACTACTAAAATTATGAGGAAAAGAGAGAAGGACAACTCAAAAAGACTAAAACTGAAAAACTAAACATGAAGTGATACACCAAACTTAAAAAGGATAAATAGAAAACTTAGAAATTTTGAGCACTTGGCTCTATCTAGTAGAAATAAAGTTTGCACAACTTGCTACAGTAGTTTTTTGCAAAAAAAATTCACTAAAGGGTATGAATATAATAAATGACAAAAGGAAGATAATCTTCACAACTGAAAGGTATCTGCACTTGCTTGACATAATTAGCAACCTACATTAGCTTACACTTTGCAGAAAAGGTATAACTTATGAGACAAGGTTAGAAGGAAAATAGGAAAATTTCACTAATAACTTGATCAATCACTTAACAAATACACAAAGTTGTAAGAACAAGTAGGCAAGGATTTCATTACCAAAAATAAACTAGATCTCCTATGTATTCTGTATCCATAAGAGTTACAAAAAATGCCAAAATCTGTTTGAGGACTGTAGAAGTCACTGAGTACATAATCTGAACGAAAAATAATCAAAAACCCATCAAAATAGCTATTAGAAACTTCTTGGGTTGGATTCCCCCAAGAAGCCAAAAATGTAGCATGTAAATCCACTCCGAAGACCATATTACATGGTAAATGCAAGTGTATAACCTAAGGCATAAGACATAAGTCTTAGCCCACATCCTCAATTGTTTTTCATTGCATTTTTTAAAACATTGACAAAAGTGCTCAAATCTCCATCGGCATATAAGGTTATGAAAACCCTAAAAATAAAAGAAAAAAATGAAACATTTATTCATTTCTATTGAAGCTTTAGGAAGAAGCTAGACTATTGACATAGGGTTTCTAAAACTCTGTAAAATGTTTTGATAGTGGATTCAAGGCCATACAGAGACATTTTTATTGCATTTCTTTTTTATTTCCTCAAAGGAAAAAATTGGTAAGCCATTTTTACAACCAAGATTGAGAAAATACTTTTATTTTTGCTCGTTTCTTGCTAATATAGGCCCTCTATGGCCACGACTCCTCCATTCTTCACTGATGTGTTTCATATTTTTTCATTCCTTCTGTTGATTTCTTATCTCCTGACTTCCATAGAGAATGGATTCATGAAGCTATGGGACACCTCATTTGGTGACATCACTTTGTGATGACTCAAAATTGAATTTGGGTAAGTACTAACACATGAAATCTCCTCATCTTTTGAATCCTTCTATTGATTTCTTGTGGAGACTTTAGATTACTCTGTGTATCCATGCTTGATAATACAAATTCTCTTATGGTTGCATCTATATTTTCTCTGAAGCTGAGCTTTTCATCTTTCTGGGTTTGAAATTATGAAAACTACCTTTGTCTTGCAGTTGAGCTCCTCCACTTTGCTTCATAGTCCTCTCAACAATCCCTGGGTTTTCTAGAAATTTGCATTTTATTTACTTTTTTGTATTTTAATAATAAAATATACATAAAAACCCAAGTTGTGAATTTTAAATGCTATAGGCACTTGTCAATACATGTATTAAACCCTTATGTTCTAAGCACTCATTAAACTTGAAACTTCATTTAAAGATATACTAGAAGCTATTTTTGCTGTTAAAAAAATACAAAACCCCATTTCGCGGGTTTGTAAAAAAAAATATACTCATTCCATTCTTCACTTCTGGCTTTGAAAAAAAATCTCCATTGCGGGTATCAAAGGATCTGAGCGATAAGATTGAGAGTTCATTTTCTATAGCTTTCTCTTTTGCTTGACCCTTGTTTTTTATGGGCTACGCCCTAAAAATAAAGGGTTTTCTTTTGAAGATAATACTCTCTATACTTTGAAAGAAACCTTGTTTCCATGGTCAAGGGTTTTTCTTTTTCTCAATGGGCTCGTGATAGTTGAGATCCTTATCTGATTTTTAATTTATTTATGTATTTTACTTTCTAGAAGCCCATTAGAAGCTCGAATCTCTCTCTTCCTTTGATATAACTTAAGTTTTCATTTCTTGTAGCTTTATAGGCCATGGCCTTTGCATCCTCCTTATTTGTTTAGATTTTTGGGTATGCACACACCCGTGCCACCATTCATGGAAAACCCTATTATTTTGAGTTTGAAACCCTGATGTATCAATATGGTTGTTAAGCTCCATAAAGTTGAAGAAGGTTTGTATTGAACTCCATATTCTTAAACCCCACCCCCTTTGTTCTAGTAATTGCAGTCTCTTTCTATTTGTGAAAACTCTATCTACTGTGACTAAACACATATCACCACTAGGAAGATTAAAATGTGTAAAGACATTCATTGAAACACTCATGGTACTCTTCCAAAATTCTGAAACTTGGCAAACAACCTGCTTATTTATGAAGCATGATGTATGTAAGTTTCCCTCCTAACATTATTTGCTCACTGTGATTTTCATGACTAAAATACAATATAATGACTTATGACAAATAATTCTTGAGTTCATTCACCAAACTCTTAATCATTTTGTATTTTCTTGTACAAGCTTTCAATCAATAATTTGAAAAATAATGATCATATTGTTGAAAATTAAGGATTTTTTTTAGCTTAATACTTTGTAAAACTTTAATATTGCTGATCTAAATATGCTTTTCCTTTGTTACAGATTCTTTGTGGGTGATTATCTGATTAATCCATTTTATTGTTTGTAGAATGTAGACAAAAGTTGATAGAAGAAGTAGATAGGATATTGATTACACAAGCATATATACCATGGAGAAACCCTTTCAGGGAAAAACTCCACCTAGAATTAATCTATTATTCAATCTATGAAGTAGATTACAATAGCTCCAATTCTTGCTTGAGAATGCCTCTTTTGCCTTCACCAAAACTTCTTCACAACCTGCAATAAAACTTATAATAACTCTCTTCAACTTGCTTGAGATAAATAGGCTTTGATCAACTTTGTAAACTCTAATTGAGTTACAATTACAATGCTCAAGCTATATCACTAAAAGGTATGCCTATCTCTTACAAAAAGTTATTCCGTGAAGAACAATGTCAAATCCCCATCTTCATGCATTTGGGCATCCCAAACTGAAGTGCCAACTCAACCTTTATTCTATAAATATCTTCAAGGCTTTATCTTCAAAGTAGGTGCCCAAAAGAGGGCCCACTTAACTCAACCTTCTGAAATATCTCAACATGCAAAGGAGTTAATTCCAAGAAGCCAACTTGGGCACCCGAGTTTGGTCCATGTCATTTCTTGTTAACTGAAACATTTCTCAACACCATTCATGCAAGAATGGTCATCCCCTATTAACTGAAGGTAGTCCCTATTATCTATCATGCAACTCAATTCATTAACCATGCATTACAAGTTAATTGAAGTCAACTAGTATTCAACTAAAACTAACCGAAGATAATTGAACTGAACCGAACTAAACTAAACTAAACTGATTCTAAACTTAACTGAACTGAACTTCATGCATGCAAACATCAAACCCTTACTCCACTTATTTGACTTTTTTGCCCAACCCATTTCCCTCCAAAATGTCTCAACCACATTCATTTAATGACTCTTACAAAGCCATTAATCTTTCTTACACCTCTCAAATCCTCAACCACTTGCACATTCTCCAAAATGTGCTCATTCCTCCTCCACTAGCATGTTGACAAGTGGCACCTTGCCATTGGCTCATGATTAGTGCCACATTCCTCCCATCTCTCCATCTTTCAAACCTTCAACCTATACAAGACACTTCTACTTCAAATCCATCCACAATTTGAGTATTTGCACTGTAGGCACTCATCACTTTCATTTTTATCTCATCTTAGCTTGTGGTTATTATCATTTTGCATCAAATCCATCTTTGCATCTTCTTATCAAGATCAAGAAGCTTATCAAAAAGGGGTTGGAAAAGAGCTACTTTCTATATCAATGTAGCACCAATCCATTATGGGATAGGTATGAACATATTTTTGTATGCTTTCATTTAGTTGATTTTCTTTGGTATTTCATAGTTTTGTTTGCATATGCGCCATGTTTAGATATCTCATAGGAGCAAGCTATATTTGTTTAGTCTTAAACTAATCCATGCTAATGTGTGTTGATAGTTTAAGCTATTTTGAAGATTTAGATGCCTACATCTGGCATTAGAAGGAGGGCATTTTCCTAAATTCGTTTGAAAGTAATAAATTTTTGTCATATACACGTCTAGTTCTTTGAATGCATTCTTATGCTATCTTGAATTTAGTTCATTCTCATTGTGTCTATGTTTCCCATTTGCATTATTGATTTTCATTCAAGCTGATTTTCTAAAGCTCCACCCTAATTTCAATAGTTTGAATGATCATTATGTAAGTTTTAGTGAAAACAAAGCATATGTTTGGGGTTCGTATGCATTGTTAACAAACAAAAAAATCAAACACTCTTTGAGACTCATTGTTGGTAGGTGAGAGGCGCATGGATTAGACACATGGCAGTGTTAATTATTGTAATCAAAATGCTTGTGCGCATGTATGACTGAATGTCAACCTTACATTTGAATGACATTATTAGAAAAGCTAATAACCTCATGTTTTATTTAGCTTATATAATCATGGTTGTTATAATCATTCATATAAACACATAAAGAAATTTCTTTCTTTCCACCTTTTGTCCACTTCAAAGCTGATTCATTATCAGTCACTTTTAACACTTAAGATTTGGAAGATTTAAAAAAAGTAATTGTACATTGACATCGATAGTATAATGGAAGATAAATAGTTAATTTTCCAACTACATTGAAAGAATGTACTATTCAAAAAATATATGATGATCATGACACTTTGATGTTAGCTAGTTGATGCTTTTAGTGTTTAGATAAAACTACTTTTGTAGCTGGGCGGTGTGATTTAATTCACTCAATTGACTTTTTTCAGAAGATTTGGTTATCTCATTAAAAAAAAATGATAACTTGATTTTGTTTGTAGGGGATCTGAATTGATGGCAATTAATGAACTGGTCTTTCGTCAATTTGAATCGATGGTACTTACAGGCCTGAGGCTAGATTGCATTCAAAATAATATATACATTTGTATGCCTAGCAGTCAAAACAATACTGAAATTGGTAGGTTGGCTTTGTGTGCCTACATTAGACTACCTTCTTAAGAGGCATAGCCGAACCATATCATTTCTTCTCCTACACTAAATTCATACTATATCTTCATATGCATCATTCATGGTCTTTAGAAATTCCCTTTAGTCATTCTTGTCCACTTTTAGAGTAGTTGGATTCTTTAAAAGTTTATCACCTTCATCTACCCTCATCGATTGTCTGTCAATATTGAATACAAATTTCAGCATTGGTACACTGCCCGTCGTGAGCTATCACTTTTGTTGCTATTATGAACCTCTATCAACTCCATGATACACTGCCCCCCCCCCCCAATCATAGCTGACCAATAGACAATATTTTGTTTAGGAATTATGGCAAACACTTCTTGTGCCTTTTGTATACTCTCGCATTTTGCATACATGTCTATCACAACATTCACCATGGAAACGTCAGATTGAAACTCACTTGTCATTATTATGGTGAAAGCCGACGATTATTTTTATTCTCAAATGTCTTGCACACCAACCAAACATCCAGGTTCCTATTTGTGTTGTCTTCATGCGGCCTTGGTATTGAAGGCGAAGGACTCTATAGCAAGGCATGACACTCATAGATTGATGAGAAAGTTTGATAAGAAAATTATGCCAAGAATTTGTCAAAGGCTTGGTCAAACATAATGAGTTTAAAATTAGCACAAGTTAAGAAAGTGACTCTCTAAATCTTTGAAGGATATCGCAATTATTGGCTAGACTACGTAGACCAAATTAAAGTATTGTGTTTATTGCTTGGAACATGAACTGTAAGTAAAAAAGTCTTTGTATTGCTTGAGCCATATGACATAAGTCAGTCTTGGGTCACTGTTTACGCCTAGATTCAATACCGAAAAGAATAAAAAAGTCTTGCATCATTGTTTATTCTTGGACCTATTCCTTGAGTCAAAACAACAAAACAACATGTTATCTTACAATGTGTGTATTGTACAACAATCGCGTGGAAATATCATGCTAGTCTTGTAGTGTAATACTTCGTGTTAATGACCCTGTCATGCCTTGTTACATATATATTCCTATTCTAGATCAGTGAACTTTTGAGCTAGGATCTTATATTGAGAGGGCATATATATTCCTATTCTAGATCAGTGAACTTTTACAAGGAATAAATGTGGTCTTTGCAAAGCTTACTAATGCACACTGTCATGTCCCTTCGAGTGGAAAGTTGACTTTAGATATGCAAAGATATGTTGATGCTCTCATAAATGTTCCATATGCAAAGCTTTGAAAATCCATTTATTTTCAATGTCAAAGTAGAAGTCTCAGGCTTTCTCATAATATAAAATCTGTTTGTTTTTAATCTTTCAATAGTGTTGTGTAGATCATCTCTGGCAGCGGTAGTAAATTCCATTATTTCTTTTTGAGTGCTTGAATCTAAAAGCTAACTTCTAATGCTATGGACTTGAATTTTACTCTTGAGTGTTTTTGTTGCACGCAATTGAATAACCAATACACGTACTTTGGTGTTACGTTTGATCATAATTGTAGACTTGTAGCCAGTTGGATTTAACATACTATACTTAAGTATGATGAATGTGACTATGAGAAGTGACACTCTTTCGTAGAGAAACAAAAAGGGAGTTTCTTGTCATTTATTTGGTTATCATTCTATCATCACTATTATAAATGGTTCTCTAATCTGGTGTATAAAGCTCTAACATATGAATGATTTTTCAATTATTTTTCAATATGAATATCAAATGCCTAAGTTTCTTTTTTCTTCTAATATTAAAATAAATCTTATTTGTAATAGCTTTGTAATCTTTGCAGGATTACATAAAGAATCAGGGACATTGGACTTGGGCATTAGAATTGAAAAATAACAAGAAGATTTCACTTGAAGAAAGTGGGCATTGGAACTTGAATTGTTTTTTTTTTAATGCTTGTTGTAATAGCTCGAAGCATCCATTTGCTGCTTTTATTTTCTATTTTAGGCCAACTAGATCGATTTGGGTTTAAAATTGACCATTGATTTGACATTTTTAAATTGGTTAAAATTGAACCTTAAACACTTACTAGAATTTCAATGTGGTCTAAAATTGAACAATAAACTTCACACTTCATCTTGGTGCTATAAAATGAATACATTACTACTTTTGGAATCTAAAATGAACAAGTGTATTTTATGCTTTGTAATCACTTATCCAAAGTAATATCATTTAAAAAGACGTATGCGCTTCTCTCGTGCCTCACAATGATCTTAAGAATCAAAAGACTTTTTTGTGATATTAAGTTGTATAAGTGATTGCCTCCACACTTCAATTTGGATTCTTAAAATTGAACAAAATCTTGCCAGTTTGAGAGGAGTATATCGCGAGTGTTCCCTCTTTGTTTCTCAACAAAGATTGATCAAACTAGATATGTGATCGCTCGCTATTGTCACCTTTAGAGAGCTTACCTTGGTCGGAAAAAGTACTCACCCCAAGGGAACGACTCAAACCAGCAACGATCTAAATGCCAAGCTACTCCCAATCGGTATATAAATTTGAATGTTGAGGAAATATCATCATTACAGGAGCTCCTACGGACAAGCAGGTGATACTCTTTATATGGGTTGATCCTACCTCTCGTGTGGCCTTCTAAATGAGTGCCTTGATTAAGAGCCAAAATTGTGTAAAATCCAAAATCCCTATCTATTTCTCTTGGTGCAAGAACGGTCGTTATAAAGTCGTCCCATATTTTTATAGCTCTTAATAAATATGAGAAGTATGCCATGGGAGTTTCATGGGTACTAATGCTTGGCTGACCCTAGAAGTGTGTGCCATGGAGGGGAACCAGTGTGGTCAAGCATCTAATCATTAGCTAAGAGCAGACGTAGCTGGATTTATCCAAGTGGGAATTCAACAAATATTGTCTCTTTTTATCCTAGGATTGTGCATCACTTTGGAATCAAAACACTGTGTTTGGATCTAAACACTTGAAAATATTCACCAAAACCTCAAAATTTCAAACCCTTTTGGAGGAGAAAATACCCTTGACAAATCCAAGTTCTCTTGCTTGCCTTAGGGGTTTTGTCCTTGGAGGCTTCTAAGTATTTGGATTTATATCACAATTTATTCTTACTAAATTCAACATTAGGAAAATTTTGCCTTGATTTCCACATAATAGACCTCGTGGGATGAAAAGAAATTAGGATATTAGACTTTCAATTTGAAACATAACCAAGAAAGTGTGAATCTAAGCAAGATAACAAACAATTGAACTTTGCATGTGTTTGATCCCATGATTTCTTGAAAAGTCAAAGTTCCCAAACCAAATTATCACAAGTTCCTTAGTCCAAAAGCTCATGAGGAGCATCTTTCAAGACTTCACCAAGTTAGAGAAAGGTTGGTCTACAATTTTTACAAGAAAGCTTCAAAGAACAATCCCAATTTGTATGAATTTTATTACAATTAAAATCCAAGTCTCTTTCAAAGGTTTGAATTCCTCACATAGGAAGTCCAAGCATGTTCTTCAATACCGAGGGCTTGTAGAAATAATTCTCTCTAAGTCCAACCTAGGATCAAATTCAACACTCTCATCCATCCTTCAAATATCAATCAAATCTCATCCCATCAACAACTCTTCAAATCTTGGAAAAATCCCTCATGCTAGACTTATGGAAAATCCTTTAAATCAAATCGAAAATCATCTTGTTTGAATAAGTATGTATAGATGAATCCTTCTTCATGTTCTTATTTAAATTATCAATCCTTGTGAACAAATTCACTCCAAGATAAACATCTAACCTCTTGGGGTTTACGAGGTCATTATCCAAATCCAAATCAAATTCAAATCAAATCAAAAATCCAAAATCCAAAAGTCCTAAAGTCTAGCTTCCCTTCAAGATTCTTAAGAGTTTAATCATTCACATCACCCATATTTTATTTATCTCATCCTCATTCTTTGATCCTTAAGCAAACTCAGATTTTCTTCTTTGAGCCTAAAAGTTTAGACCAACCTAGGAAATTAGATATTTTATCTCGTATTCTTGAAAGTTGATCCTTATTTTATGATTCAAACTCAATCTCAATACAAGAAAAACATGGAGCAAAACAAAGAAACGTCTACTTCAAGCAATTTGAGTCAAACTGAAACAAAATTCAACCTTATGATATCCATTGACCTTCCAATTAATCCTCCTCTAATACCTCAAGATCCTAAAGAGGAAATTCAAGCAGAAGACATCACCAATAATATCTTGGGGGTGACTCAAGATGAAATAATAGAATTGGTCCAAAATCCCAAGAATCATAAAATTGTTAATGCCATGATAAGACTAAATCCTTCATAATATTTGCTAGAATTGGAAAAAGAAGGGGCTAAACTCCCTGATGATTTTGATGCAAACATTATTGTGGAGACACCTCTTAATATTATGCCACCGATCTCATTCACACCACCATATTTTCAAAGTATGATTCAACCCATCCCCTAACCCCCATCATCTCTTTCTCCAACTCAACCAATCGTCAACAAGGGAAGCTCATTGCTTCATGCACTTCAAACACATCCCCTTGTGAACAACCAAGATTTGGATGCAAACACCATCTTGGGTCAATCCATCCCATTAAATCTGTTACACCCATATGTTCCGCTCACATTTCATGATCCTAGCAATCCATCCTCTTTTCACACAACATTGATATATCCTCTCAACACATAAACCTCTCTCCCCGTGATCTCACAAGGAGAAGGAGGATTATTTGGACCAGGTGGAATCTGCGATCCCTCATCATCATCATTTTCTCAATGGAATATACCACCCATTTTTCCACCACTTCCACCTTTGTCATTAACATCCACACCATCCCTTGGGTTAGGCCTTCCCCCTTTACCAACCATCAATCAATAAAATCCGAACAACCCTCCAATCGTAAATCAAAACATCATGTTGAATCCTCCCATCTTGCCATCAATATCATAACAATAGGTGGCAACCACTCAGGCAACCCAAGCAATTAACACATCATCTACCATCCCCCAAATATCTTAAAACATGGTCTCCCAAGGACCGAGCATATCAATCACACCATCCACCACACAAACCCTAATTATCAATACAGCGATACATCTCATCACAACATCAAATACCATTTTGAATCCTCCACCTCTGCCACCAAATCCAAACGCGGCTGCAATCAGTATCTCATCACTTTGCAAGCGACTCAACAAGCCTACCAAAAGGCACTCAAGAAATTCCAAATCCAGCAAGCTGCACAAGCCGCACAAAAAGCTCAACAGATTGCCCAAGATCAAGCTTTACTGCAACAACAACAAGCCACCCAAGCTATGCAAGTAGCTTAAGCCACACAAGCCATACATCATGCACAAGAAGCACAACAAGCACAAGCTCAAGCTCAAGCCCAATATCAAGCATAGGCTCAATACCAGGCACAACTGCAAGTAGCTCAACAACAAGCATATCAACAAACCCTGCAACAATATCAAGTGTAGCAACAAGTAACACAACAACAAGTGACTCAACAACAAGCATTGTTGGTACAACAATAACAACAAGCCCAACAACAACAACCAGTAGCTCTTTGTTACAAGTATCATAAACAAATGGACAAATCACTTATCACTAGTTCACTATTCCTAGTATTGGCAACATAGAAAGCTAAAAATATACATAAGCTTTTCAACAAACAATAAAAAATGAGAATTGGTACAAATAAAACCTACCACTTGCCTAAGATACTAAACCAGTGAATCCACGTTCAATGCATTGAATGCAAAATTTGCATAGTTAATTAATGAAATATGATTCAAATGCTAATTTATGCTTATTATTGTTTGTTTGTTTGTTTTTTGTTGATAGGCTTGTGTATTTTTAGCTATTTTTAGCTTTGGGCTGCTATGTTCGATATCTGTCATTCTCTACAATCCTCGAACGAGGGAAGAGCCATAGGAACAATGCACTATTGATGACTAGATAGTCGATATGTTTATCATACTTGATAACTAAAAGTATTTCTCATTGTTACAAGAAAAACTGAATGGTTTGAGCATGCCCTTGTCAACTCTCAATGCATTAAAATCATTAAGTATGTGATTATTGCTTGAATGACCACGAGACTGCTAGGGAAGCTCACTGAGCTAATTGTGCAAGATGTGTTGCATAACTATTGGTTACAAAATGAGTGAATCCATAGTTGATTGATGAAATCTGAAACGACTGTTGTGTTTTATTTTTGCTTCTTCTTGTCTATTTATTGTTTGTAAAAATACTTGTGTGTTATTATCTTAAAATTATGCTCTATCTTGTTTCATATTATCTAAAAGTACAATGGTCATGGCTGACTTCATTGTGTGTTAATGATGCTTGATAACTACATAACATGAAAATATATTGTTTTTGTTTGAAAATTATTCTTTGTATCTTTTTCTATACTTTATATAGCAATGTGCATAATGTCGGTAACAATTTTTATGTATTGCACAAAACCAAAATTTCTAGTGACATTAAGGTTACAACATTGAAGAGACTTCTTTTTTAGAAGAGTATTTAAGTATTAAACTATGTATCATTATACTTTACAAATTACTAGTGTCACTAGTACACAAACAACAATATATGACTAAATAAACTACTAAAAAATGCATTTAAATGACTAACTTTAGTCACGTGACTATAAGTGGTTTATTTGTAGTAATTTATAACACCACTAAATTTATGACTAAATAATTTGAGTCATTTATTTAGTCATTGATTTTAGCCATTGATTTGGTCATTGATTTGGTCATTAATTTAGTCATGGTAGTGATTTATTTAGTCATTAATTTAGTCATATATTTAGTCATTACTTTAGTCATATACTTAGTCATATATTTAGTCATTAATTTAGTCATTATTTTAGTTATATATTCAGTCACTACTTTAATCATTAATTTATTCATGTATTTAATCATTAACTTAGTCATTACTTTAGTCATATATTTAGTTATTACAAATCAAATCTAACTTAATTAATCCTCACAAATTTATGCATTTAAACTTCAAGTATCATAGATATTCAAATGTTGAAAAAATACCATAAAATGAAAACAAAAATGCTTGAACAAATATGATTGATCAGACACAAACACAAACTACAAATCAAGAGGAGCCACAACACAGTATTTATAAGTGGATAAAAAACCACTCTGAAATTTTACTTCATTAAGCCTCATTGGCAAATCAAAATCTCATTGGTTACATTCAATGTCTCAGTGACACTATACAACTTACAAAGACTATATAAACAAAATACTCCTATTTTCATATACTTATACTATTTTCGCCTTCCTTAACTACAGTCATTTTGGAAGGGCAGTGACCTCCTATAGGGGCTCAAACCATTTAATCCCCTTGTAAATCCACAACTTTCTCCCCGCTATTGGTTTCGGCTCCTCCAAAATATTCCTCAATGGTATTCACCTTTAACTTCTCCAATTTGGAGCTACAACCTGAAAATAAGGTTTCAAAATTTGCACATCAAAAACTCAAAAAGTCAAATAATACAGAGGATAAAATTCAAACATTTTCTTGTCCTTTTCCAACTATGGCACCCTAAACTTAGGCATTAGATATAATGTTTCCTAATTATCTCTTACAATTTTAAAAAAGATAAATTCATGCATGACAACAAACAAATAGACAATATTCAATTAGTGATATACAACTGCTGTATTCCTGAACAATTGATCAATAGCTTGATTACTGATCGTAAATTTGTAATTGATACGCTTGAAAATGTCATTCTTTCCTATGTGTGAGTTGGAGCTTTGGATGAGGATATGAACATCCATCAAAAGCATATTTAGAAGTAGATTTTTATCAGATATTGTAGTTGCAAGTTCCACTAATTATAATAAAGATAAATAGTTTTACCTTTATGCATCAACTAATGCAATTCTGATAACTTTTAAAGGATCGACAATGCTAGCCTTTATCATATCAACATACTCACCTATAAGTTGCAACACAACATTATAATTATTAATTAGAATCAACATCTAAGAAAGAAAAATAACCTTCAAACAGTATCAATCTAGTAAAAAAATCATTAATTTCAAAGATCACATAGACTTTGGGTATACAAGATCATTGAAAATCTCAATTATTGAACTATGAAATTCAGCAATGCAAGGAAATTATATCTTAAGTAAAATGTAAATCAAATCAACATTACATGTCTCAGCTTATCAATTGATCTCAAATTATATATACACCTTTGTCATATAGCTTAAGGACATCTACAATAGATATGCACAAAATGAATTTCACGGAAAGGCTTTAAAAACTTTCAAGTGAATACAATTCACAGGTGTAAAGACAAATTCCACAACCTTTGCCAACATCCTCCCTTCCTGTGCCAAAATGGGAGCTTTGAAACAAGATATGAATATCCATCAATGTATAGACAATACACGACATTATCCATATATGAAATGTAGTCTATAGATTGCAATATTGTAGGATATGCACAAAATGGATTTTTTGGAAAGGCTTTAGAAACTTTCAAGAAAATGCAACTGGAAAGTGTAAAGCCAAATTCCACAACCTTTTCCAGCATACTCCCCACCTGTAATAAAATGGGAGCTTTGGATAGGGTATGTACATCCATCAAAGCATAACAAAAGGTGGATTTATGTTAGATATTATGGTTGGAAATGCTCTGGTAGATATGCATGAAAAATGTGGAAGCATAGACAAGGCACGTTAGTTGTTTGACATAATGCCTAAAAGAGATGTCATCTCATGGAATGCAATGATTGCAGGTTTTGTAGAAAATTGTTTTTTGAAAAGGCTTTTGAAACTTTCAAATGAATGTAATTGGCAGGTATAAAGCCATTTTTTTTGCTAGAGTCCTCCCTGCCTGGGCCAAAATAGGAGCTCTGGGACTGGCTATGAACATGCACCAAAGCATAATGGTAAGGGAATTTTTTTCAAATGTCATAGTTGGATATGCTCTCGTAGACATATATGCAATATTTGGAATCGTAGACAAAAAACTTGAATTTTTTGACAGAATGCCTCAAAGAGATGTCATCTCATGGAATGAAATGATTGATTGTAGAATGTGCACACAATGGATTTTGCAAGGAACCTCTCAAAATCTTTGAATTAATGAAGCACTTTGGAAAAACTAGAAAAAGCTTAGACTTGGAAAATTAATTTCTAAAAATTAATTTAAAAGAACTAAAGCAAGCAATTGAAATTCAATCAAACTACTTAGCAAATTCCCTTGAGTAAATATGGTGACATTATAGATTTCTAGTTTAATACAAAACAACTTGAAGTTATATATGACAAAGAAAATGAACCTGCAATTTTATGCTAATACCATGCAATGGCTAAACCATCTTTCACTATCATAGGTTCCAAAATGTTCTCCATGTTAGACCATAATACAGTCAGATTAAAATATATATTCAAGTTATAAATGTATTTATTCCTAGAGATTTTCGAATAAAATTACTATTAGATTGATAGTAGCTATGTTTGCATAAGACATTTTTGTGTGCAACAAATGAATAAGTTAGTTCAAAACCAAAAATTACAAGTGTGACCTTTTTTTACCCATTATATGTTGGCAAAACAAGGATAGACAACTAAGAGGGGGGCGGGGGGTGAATCAGTTGTCATAGAATTTAAAACTTATTTAACCTTATCAACCTTTAATCTCAAATCTGATAAATAAAAATGAAAGCATGAATCAACAACACATCAGAAGCACACATAACACCAATATTTTTGTGTGGAAACCTTGTTAGAGGAAAAAACACGGTGTAGGTTAATCCACAAGTTATACCCTATTAAAAGTATAAGAGAAATGAATAATGGGAATGCACATGCATTCAGG
Source organism: Sequoiadendron giganteum (assembly GCA_007115665.2). Taxonomy (NCBI): domain Eukaryota; kingdom Viridiplantae; phylum Streptophyta; class Pinopsida; order Cupressales; family Cupressaceae; genus Sequoiadendron; species Sequoiadendron giganteum. The sequence goes on along the minus strand of CM021105.1, from coordinate 398,338,281 downwards.
CACACTACCTAGAGCTCACTGCTCAAAGAAGACACACTATCTTACATAAAAAATTTAGATTAAATCCATCTAAAGAGATTGAACTAAGAAATTAGCTTCTTCAAAAGCTTGACGATAGTTTTGTTTAGGAACATAAACACTTCTTCACACTTCGCTCAACTTTCTTTATACTCTTCTATGCAATCGAATGATCTGATCTTTATTTGCACATAGCACTTGCACACTTTTCATACACACCACTCATACATCTCAAATGAAGAAAACAATCGCTCTTATATATCTGTTACATGAAATTATATCAACAACTTTTTTGGCCAAAAATAAGGAATTGATGAACACAAACTGTCAGCCCAATTCATGAAAAACTCTCAATGTACTCCAACCGAAGTCAGTCACAACATAATGAAGACCTAAAACAACATCCTTGAATTCACCTATTGCACAAAAAAATTTCTTGTACCAAATGAAGACCTAAAACAACATTCTTGAATGCACCAGATGAAGACATTTTTGTGTGCTTAGTCTTGGAAATCACACAATATTCTTCTGCAATTCTTCTTTTGGTCTGCACACATTTGTTCTTGTCTCATATAATCAAGTATTCATAATGATTTGGCTTTACATACCTTAGAACTTTGAGATTCTATTGAACTTCTAGTTCTTTTGTTCTTTCTTTTGCACTTCCACTAGCTTCTCCTTCTAGACTCTCTTGATTCATTGGAACAATTTGAGCTTGATTCTGTGTCTGAGAAGTCTTTCCTTTCTTAGTAATATCATGTTGCTCATCTAAATCATATCCACAGTATCTGGATGATCTATCAGTATCCTCAGTAACTCTGACATTTTCACTTTCAACCATTTTCGTCAATCTTCTATTATAGCACTAGTAGGCCTTGCTCTTAGTAGAGTAACCCAAAAAGATTCCTTCATCACTCCTAGCATCAAACTTGCCTATATCCTCATCTCTTTTGATATAACATCTACTTCCGAAGATTTTGAAATATTTAACAGTAGGCTTATAACCAAACCATAGCTCAAAAGGAGTCTTACTAGAATTACCATCGACATTTACCAAGTTAATAGTATATACAACAATTCTTATAGCTTCTCTCCAATAGATATGAGGTACATTACCTTCCAACATCATAGTTTTGAAAATATCTAGAATTGTTCTATTCTTTCTCTCAACAACTCCATTTTGTTGAGGAGTTCGGGGAGAAGATAACTATCTTTTGATTCCATGCTCTTCACATAAAGAATTGAACTCCCAGGAAGTGAATTCACCACCTCTGTCTGAACTTAAGCATTTGATCTTCAAACCTATCTCATTCTCGGCCATACATTTGAAACTTTGGAACTTTTCTAATGCTTCATATTTTTCTCTCAAGAAAACAACCCATATCATCCTAGAATAATCATCAATAAGCAACATAAAGTACCTTTCTCCTTGTAGACTTATGATTCTGGAGGGACCACATAGATTAGTATGCACCAACTCTAGTACTCCATTTGAATGATGTTGTTTTCTCCAAAAAGAAACTCTAGTTTGCTTTCCCATCTGACATTCCTTGCATATGGTGCTAGTAGGCTTCACTAGCTTAGGAAGATCTCTAAATGCTTGAGTGGAGCTTACTTTGACAATGTTATTAAAATTCACATGATAAAGCCTCCTATGCCATAAACAACTTACATCAACTTGGGTAATTGAACAAATTTCACTAGCAGCACTTAGGTGAAAAATGTTACCTCTTGTCTTTGTACCTGAAGCAATTACATTTCTACAACTTCCCAATATCTTGCATTTTCCATCTTTGAATTGGAGATTGTATCCCTTGTCAACCATCTGTCCAACACTTAATAGATTATGCTTCAATCCTTCAACATAAAGGACATCATTAGTATTATATTTACCACCAAGAGAAATAGTTCCTCTGCCACAAATCACACAAGCATTTTTATCTCCAAATGTTACAACACCACCATCATATTTCTCCAAGCTTACAAACTTGCTTTTGTCATAAGTTATATGATGTGAGTATCTGCTGTCAATCACCCACTCATCCTTTTCTTCAATTGTGGCTGCAAGAGCTTTCTCAATATTCTTATTACTAGCAAATTCAATGGACACCAGATCATTTTCCTTGATAGCAATGAATACCCATCCATATTCATTTCCATTTTCTTTATCATATTCATCATCAATAACACCTTCTTCAACATAATAACATTTCTTTTGAAATCTAGACTTGTCAAGTTTGTACTTAGGAACTCTTTTAGGACATCTACATGCAAAATGACCTATCTTATTGCAAGAGAAACATTTAATAGGAAACTTTCCTTTATACTTAATGTGTCACCAAAAATTGTAGACTTTGACACTTTTCGTTCATTTGGACCTTGGCCTATGGATCTTGGACCTTTTCAACCCATTTTTACCTCTTTCCAAGCCTTGTGCCAAAGTGTTACAAAACATTTTTATGCTTTCCTAGGCATTTCATCACTTAATTATCCCTTTATTATGCTATAATGACCCCTTAATACACATACATGTCCAGCTTCAATGTGTTTTTTGAGACAATCTTGACAATTAAGAATAATCACATTTTAATTACCAAAAATCAATAAAAATTGCCTAGGTTGACTAGGTCACCACCTTGGGCAACCTAGTCCCATGTGGCATAAATTTCAAGTTTAATTTAATTTCTTTGGGGATTCTTGTCTCTAGAACCCTAAGGTCAGTCTACATGATGTTATTTTAGGAATATTAGGGCACAACTTGTATAAATAAGCCTGAAAACCCTAATTCCTCATTATGCATCATCCATTTTCTTCTCCATATCTCTCTCTCTCTCTCCTTATTGTTCTCAAGAAAGCTAGGGTTTCAAATTTTGAGTCAGTAAGACATCTTTGTTGAAGCACTCAAGGGCTAGATCCTCCATTTCTGCAAGTAAAGATCAACCATCATGGAAAGGTAACTAAGTACATTTCTTCAGATTTCATGCTTTCTTACTTTGTTTCTTCATTTGATTTAATTATCTATAAAGGGGCTTGACCAAGGCAAGCCCCTATACTCTAACATCCAACATTTTATTCTTTCTCTTTGTGTGTGTTTGTAGATTTAGGTGCATTGGAAGCTTAAAGATCATTCAACAATTTGACCAAGCTCTCTAAGGTTGAAGAAACCCTACTTGAATCTTGGAAGACTTCCACAAACCAAAATCTTCACTTTCGGGACCAGATATCTAGAGGAGAAAAGAACACAAATCAAAGGCCTTAGATCCCATATTTTGATTCACAAAAATTCAAAAGAGGACTAGGTCGCCACTTTGGGTGACCTAGTCCCGCTGAAGTTATTTATCAGAAATTTTGGTAGATCTAGATACCCTTTTGGCTGAAACGGGCTCAGGAGTAGTTTTCCACAAGAAATCCGAAGAAGGACTAGGTCGCCCCACTTGGCACAAGTGTCCCTTTTGGACTCAACATCAAATTCAACAAAATTTTCAGCCCCTATAAGATTCAAGGTGCACACCCTTCACCTCTAATCTCCTATTTTAGTTTAGTGTACATTTATTAGGTTATTTTTTATATACTTGTATATATCAATGTGTTTTCTAGTACTTTACATTTCATAGGTTTTACATTCATAGTTATCTTTTACTTTAATCTCATTGCATTTAGATCAAATCATTTAAGCACATTCAATCACACAACTCATAAACCTCCAATCTCAAACCCCTCTCGTTGAATGAACACCTAAAAAGCATATCATTAAGTGGAAAGAGAGTCATTCCCAAATCAAGTGCTCTTTAGGTGAAAAACCCTAGGGGCCTAGTAAAGGGGAATCTTCTTTACCTCCTATTATGCCTTGCATAACCACCCCATCTTTTTCCTTGGTCAAAATGGGTCCCCCTTTTTTGTTTTTATCCTTGGTTGTTTTTCAAACAAAGTTTGGAGTCTTTCGTTTCCAACACTTTGTTTTTCTTTGGTTTAGTCTGTCTTTGTCGGAACCGGAACTGGATCAGGTTCTAAAACTTCTTTCAAAACTCATTCTGATTCCCCATCCTGATAGTATCTCTTTTGAACTGTTTGTTTTGTCTTTGTGGGAGCTGGAGCCAGGGTGGAAGTTAAGTAAAATTTTATCTGAAGTTTCAAAATCCAAATTCATTCCGTCTCCGCCTCCGCTTTTTGGACTTTTGTTTTAGACTAAGTTTTTATGTTATGTTTTCTTGTGTCGGTCTTTTTGTTTTATTTTTTTGTTTTGATTCTCTTTTATCTTTGTTGGCGAAACTGGACCCGGAACGAGAACCATGTTGGGAAATTAAAAAAAAATCCAAATTAGTTTTCATTTCGATTCCGCTCCCGCCGGTTTTTTTTGTCATTGAATTTTTACTGAAGTCGCACAGCAGTGATGTGCTAGTTCCTCTGCAATTCTAACTCTACTCTGCTGCATTGATGACATTAATGATAGGTTCCAGGTATGAGTGAAACTGCTAGTTTTTTTGCCTTAATTAGGGATTAAACGAGTAGTTATCATTATTATTGTTAATAAATCGAACAGCGAAGTAGAGCAGTAGTGGAGCTTTTCTGGAGTAAATCGATTGAAAGGAGAGACAGTTGCTTGCGAATTTCTTCAGGAGGTTTGCGTATTTATTTGTGTTTGAGGTAGGGTTCCTATTCTTGTTCTTCTTTTATTTACTTTCGTGTTTTTTTTTTATGTTCGTGTTAGATGGTTTTGCTTTGGGAAAGTTCGTGATTCTCAGTAGGTTTGCATGTTTTGTTTTTTTATTGTTCTTGTCTTTGTTTTGGCTTTTGGTATCTAGTTTCTTGGTTTTACGGCACGGTCGTTTTCACATTTTAGTTGTGATCGCATTGTGTTGCTTTAGATTGTAAATGTGTAGATTAAATTCAAGTTTTTTTAGAGTGAGTAAGGTTTGTTAAAACTGGTTTTTACTTAGGAAATCATATCGCGCATTCAATTTGGTTAAAATAGAAGGGTTATATTTGTTCCCTAGTTTTTATATCGAGTTTGTTTTAGATTAGGGTTTAGATGCATTTTTGTATTCATGTTTTAATTTAAATATGATTCCATAGAAATTATAGTCAACCTGATCATATGGGGATGGTCTTATCATGTTATATGTTAGCCCCTTTTCATGTACTATGACTTAGTCTTTAATCATGAAGATATGCATTAAACTGTTAAAAGCATTTATGATGTCATGACCCTTTTAGGCGGAAGTGGGATCAGAATGAATCTAGAACTTTAAATCATGTTTTCCAGAAGGTATTGATTCCATTTCCATCTCATCTCTGACTCTGATTATAGTGAGAAGCTTTATTTCAAAATAACAATAAATTAGGTGGAAGCAGAAGTGGAACCGAAACAAAATGTGAAAATAGAAAATCTGAAAGAAATAGAATTCGTTTCCATTCCGGTTCTGGTTCCAATCACCATTCCAGTTCTGACTTTGAGCCCACTTGTTATTATTGAAATATTGATAATTTTTTTGGCTCTGAGCCTGGCAGTGTGTTAAAAGGGGATTGTTTAGGATGTTTTTTGCCTAGTTATGCCTCCAATGTATGTATGAAAGGTATGATTTTAAGGCATATTTTGTGATGTTTATTCAAGATCTAATTAGAGGTTTTGTTGCAAGAAAGCTAAAGGATGTCGGGAACATCAGGAGAAGTTGTTCAAAGGAACCGGCTTGCAAGAACATCAAAGGTAGCAGTTAAGCCCAAGAAGATCAAGCCAGAACAGTTACCCTATACCTTGAGGTATAACCGTAGGGGTCCTATGGTCATAGCAAGCAAACTGGAATCAGATTGGTCAGACATCATCGACACCAATCTGGGCTCATAAAATTTTGACGAGCTATATTTAGAAATGTTTGCTGAAGATAATAGGGAGAGCAAAAAAAATTGTTGAGTCTGGTTTGCCTCATATCACTTTATTCCCTCTATCTATTCAATGCCCAGAGTTGATTATGACAACAACCAGTGCTTACAATCTAGCCACTAGGCAGTGTGTCGATTCACAAGACAATGTGATTATTGACCTCACTCCTCAAATGTTTCAAACTATTTTTAGTGTCCCAGATTTGAAGAACCTTGCATAGTTAAAGGAGGTTGAAACTTTGGAGAAATATAGAAAATACAAATCATCCAACAAGGCTCACTTGAATAAGAAATGGTTGAGAAAGGAGAAGAAATCTTTGACCAAACTTCATGATCAACCCAATAGGGCAGATTTTTACAAACAAGCATCAGACTTGATCATGATGTTGTCTAGGGTATTTGGGAAAAGGGATGCATTTCACTTCAAGGAGTGGATGTCTTCATTCATTTAGACCATTTTGAATGGAAAACAACAGTTTGATTGGCCAATGGTGGTGTCTGATGCTATACATGACCAGTTGACAAGGATAAGAGAAACCAAGTGTTTCTTTATGACTTCTTATATTGTTTATGTAACTGCCAAAGGAGGTATATTTCCAAGTTTAAGGAGAGTGGGAATATTGGGAGAGTTAGATGGACAAAAGAAGGTGTGGGATCATTATGATCAATTATCTCTACAAGTATCTAAAACATAACTTAGAAGGGTTAATGTTGCATTTCTATATGTGATCATTAACCAACTGAATGGAGATGTAGAGTATAGACTGAGCCAATAAGCTATGGCATTTATCACAGAATGGGGATGTTGGTACATTCAATAGCCCAAGTTCACATACTTCAGGCTAGCTAGATTTGAAGGTTATCCACATTTGCTGCCAAGATGTTGTAATAATAGGATAGTGTTGATGGAATTTGTTTATCAAGCACTAGGGGTTAATGCTCGGTTTGGATTGAAACACAAAACAAGATGTGACAAGTTCCCCATGCAGTTGGGTGAATACAACTATCAGCATCTGGTGGGAGCAAAGGTAGTGTGAAGTGAGTTGATACATCTAAAACTAGGTTTGTATACAGCGCGAAAGTACTTTGACCCGAGGAAGCAGATGAATGCCTTGTTGCCTTTTACTTTTGATAAATATTTCAATTTGTTGGAATATTTTTGGAGTGACCGATAGGATGAGTATGACCTTAGGAAGAAGAATTATGAGAGGTTGCCCATCTCACTCATGGCAGAGCTTGGGATCAAATATGATATCCTTGACACATTTGTAGATGATGGAGTGGTATTAGATCCATCATATGAAGCATTAAGCATTGGCACTAAGAGCTTGGATCTAGTGGACTGGGATAGTGAGGAAACATTTGACATAAAGCAAATAGGGAGGATAGTTTTGGATAGAAGTATTCATTGGCTGGTCCTTAGAACCAAAACTCCTCAAGAACCAGCTCCTAAGAAGGAGAAGGGCTATAAGAGAATTAAAAGGAAATTACCTTCGAAGGAACCTTTGGAATTTTTTCCTCCAGATATTGAAGAGATTGAGCTTGAAGTAGTGGCTCAATATGAACCAGAGACACAAAAGGGAGATGCCCAAATAAGATCTGTAGTTTCAACACCTGCATTAGGTGAGTCCTCTACTCAAGTCCCACTTGCAAAACAACAAAGTGAAGAAGTGCAAAAGGGGACTCTTCATAATATTGTTGAATCCATGAAGGGAAAAGAAGTAGAGGTAAAAATTCATGATGTTGGAACATACTCTGATGAGACTCTGATAGAGAGGGATGTGCAAGAAAATATGCCTTTAGAAGAGGATATTGAACAAGTGTTGACAGAAGAGGATCAGTGGGCATTATTTGAAGAGGCCAAGAAGGCTGTTGATGATCAAGCACTTGTTGTGACAATAGAGAAACAAAAGGTAATTGATACCAAGATACAAGTTGATGCCATCCTGCAGCATTAACACATAGAAGCTAAGTCAAAAGCTGATAAAATAGAGAAACAACGGAGGAAAAAAGAGCATCAGCTCAAGGTAAAGGAAGAGAAAGATAAATTAGAATTGATACAGAAAATTCATGACCTTGAGGAGGAAAAGGAAAGACATCAAAGGGAGAGAGAGAGGTTGTGGTGGCTAAGTTGAAGCTTGCTGAAGAAGCAGAACGATTGCAAAAGGAGAAAGAGTCTGAAGAACTGATCAAGAAGAAACAAGAGGAAAAGGAAGATGCACAAAATCTTAAAGCATTAGAGGAAGAAAGAAAACAAGAATTGGAGAAAATAAGGTTAGAAGAAAAAAGGTTGAAGGAGGAAGAAGATAAGAGAATATAAGAACAAAAGAATAGAGAGGAACCTAAAAATCTTGCACAGACAAGGGTGGAACAAGAGCAACAAGAGAAAAAAGGGGTTGATTCTCAACCTCAAATAAATTTGCAACCCCCATCTACTACTGCCCCCTCTTCTTCAACCATGATGACTATTACTCCAAGTGCTCCCACTTGGTTGAAATTAGATCTTCAGAAGAGATCATGGACACCTTCACAACCTCTTAATTGGGAGGATATGATGAAGGAAATTGAGAAAGAAAGGCCTAAAAGGAAGGCCAAGATATTGAATTCCACTAGGCTAACTGACAAAGGAGAAATTGTGGCTGAATGTTCTATACCTATGATAGAAAAGGAGGTAGGAGACATGCAATTGATAGATTATTAGCTAGGCACTGTTAATTTGGGGAGACCTACCAAAGATCAACAAATGAATTTAATTGATTTGGTAGCATCCTCAACCAAGTCAAGGATGTTGAAGGATAAACAAAGGAAGGATGAGCTTAAGTCTCAGTTAGATCAATTGCATGTTTTCTTTAAGAATGTTTCTGCTCCAAGATCACAACAAGTTGCTACTTTTGAGACCCCAATTTTTCTAAGTAAGAAGGAAGTAGATGATTTCATACAGTTGAGGGGCAAGGCACAAATGTTGGATTGGTGGGTTGATAAATTGAATCAAGAAATAAGAGAAGTACTAGAAGAAATTTTTAGGGTTTACAAAGTGACTGAGGGACTGATAGAAGAAATGAATCAATGTGTTAAAACATTGGAAGGACAGGAGGAGAAGTACAAAGGATACAGCTAGAAATTGAAAGAAGTTAATAAATTGCATAAAACTACTCTTTTGGAATAGTCGATACTTGAAGAAGATAATAAATATTTCTTGGAAAAGACTTCTTGCATACTCCGGTTCACATCATATTTTCTATATAAACATAGAAATGAAGTTCAAGATTATGTTAAGGATCTGAATGAACAATTTGAGGAGTTGGAGGCTATTATTGCTATTATAGTAAACGTTGATGTACCAATAAAGGAAGGCCTACCTTTAAATCAAATAAAGGAGAAGTGGAATGAAAGGTTTAAAGAGGTTATGCAAAGAGGAGATGATAGCAAAGATCTACTGATAGATCGATTGAAGGACATCAAAGAAGAGATAAGGGCAGCTAAGAGAGAGTTGACAAAGCTAAAAGACATGAGAGGGTTTGCTGCTATGGAGTTGGAAAGAATTAAGTTTGAAGACAGCTGGGTGGATGGGCCAGAATTGGACATGCTACAACAAGTCTTCTCCACTTTTGATGAATACATTACAGAACAAAATTTGCATGCATAAATCTCATGCACGCATGGCTTTCTTCTCTTCTTTGCATGTTGCATGCAGGACTAGCAGGTTTTGAAGTGCATGGATTTCTTCTCTCCTATCTTCTTTTTCTTCTAGTTTAATTGAGTTTCTAGGATAACTGTAATCCCTAAAAGGGTGGGTCGACTTAGAATAGAGGAGGACTTCGGATTTTGTATTTCTATAAATACCCTTGGGGTATCATATTGTAAGGGTCGGCTAATAGAGAATAGAATTGACCACCTAATATTAGGAGATAGAATTTTTCATAGTTGTTACAGAGATACATTGTTACTTCATTTTTACAGTTAAATAAAATTACAGGTTTACGCAATATGGTGTTAGAATTAAGTTATTTTACTTGATTTTGTTGATGAGTTATAATCTATCTATATGCCAGTGTTTGTGTTGAAGTATGATTGTTTCTTATGTGATGAAAGTCATTAGAAGAAGACGGATTTAAGGATTATCTCATTAGATTCTCAATGAATTGGATTTATTGAAGTCTTTTTATCTATGATCTTGGCAATGAATGAATGTGTGTTCTTTTGAAATAGTTGTGATATGCGAATTGTGATGCTAAAATAAGCATCTTAGATGTATGCAATAGTATGGATTATTCTGTAAATTGTGTCATGCTTTGGTTTTCTTGATGTGTTGGAAAACATTCATTGTTGAAGATATATGTCCAGATGCTAGATGAGTTTTGTTCATGTTTATTGATTTACCCTCTTATCTATCTTTCTCTTTTATTTAAAAACCCCTTTCTTTATTAAAAATGGCTCGATGAATAATTCATTGCTTGTATTCTTTGTTACCAGCACAGGCCCCTTGAACATTACAGTTGCATGGACCAATTGAGTTATACCAGACAATTGAGAACCAACTACCAAGACCTTGGGAGTTAGGCTATTATATGTTGTCTTTCTTTTTCAGGAGAAATAGAGTAGAAATATTATGTCTAAACGTTATTTGTGTCATTTTCACCATCAACAGATGTGGCACTAGAAGGAGGGCCTGAAAGAACAAGCTGGCTCATATTGTGTCATTATCATCGGAGAAATACAGGAGGATTCTCAGATCCTCTACTAATCCTGAACTGTTAGAATAACTTCAAACCCCGGTCAGACCTAGACCCCATGCTCGTAGGATATTGATACCTACTTTTCCACCACCACGTACTCCACTTATATTTCCTCCAAATCCACCCACACCACCACCAGTTCAACCTACTTCACCACCAAATAGGCCTAAGTCCCCACCAATTCGGCCTGCATCACCACCACCTAGTCAACCAATTCCACCCATGGCTTACTTTTTGAATAACCCCTGTCCCTTAGGGACTATTCCAGGAGGAATCCATGACGTACCAAAGAACCCAAAATATTTGTGTCCTAAGTACATACATGGTGAATCGAGAAGTGCTCTGGAGCATATACAAGCATTCAAAGATGCTTGCACACGAGCTCAAGTTGCTCATCAGGATGTGGTATGTAGATTGTTTCCTTAGTGTTTAGGGGATATGACATATAACTGGTATTTAAATTTTCCCCAAGGAGCTATCTTGGGTTGGACAGATCTAGAAAATGCATTTATTAATCAATTTCAGGTTTATGTGGACCCTGCCATCTTGTATCACCAGTTTGCCACAATAAGAAAGGAACATCATGAGGCACTACCTTTGTTCAATACTAGATTCCAAAGAATGTTTCATAGGTTGCAAGACCCTTACTTGGTAGCTGAGAATATTGCCATACAGGCATATTTAAGAGTTGTTGATCCCTTGATTGGCCTATTCTTGCAGAGGACTTATCAACCTGATGAGATTGACTCTTTGTCTAAAGTTTATCATATGTCCATCAAGTTGCAACAACAAATAAGTCTGCAATCAGGAGGTTTAGGAGCAACTCTCCCTCCCATGAATTATTAGATGCCTAACCCACCACTGTACAACACTATCCCAAGGATGTCTTACTCCCAATATGGACCTGTGTCTGAGTTACAAGCTCCATCTAACATGCCCTTTTTCAGAAATGGCGTGCAAGATTCTTCCCAACAACCTCAAAATCAACAAGTGGGAGGATCAACCCATGTCCATTCCACAACCATAGTGCAAAATGTGCAAAATGAACAAACTGTTCAACTGACTAGTGAGTTAGAGACTCTCAAGAAGACTCCATCTCAAATGTCTAATGACATAGCACAGCTTAGGAAAAACCCTCCCCACAACCAAAAGCAGAATTATCAGAACCAAGGAGGTTACAACAATCAGGGAAATTATTCCAATTAGGATGGGAACCAAAACACCAACCAGAACTTTCACAATCAAAATTCCTCTAACCAAAATTACCAAAATTAGAAAAGAGGATATAACTAGAGGTTCAATAACAATAACAACAACAACAATAGGTAGTGGAATACTAGACCTAACAATGGGGGAGTTCCCCATAACTATCCGTCAGGTGAGGAGAGACCACATACTGCTAATGTAGCTAACCTCAATTTCATGACTAATTGGTGCAGGCTACATGATACTGCAACACATTCTGAGGTCAATTGCCCTGAAATGGAGAAGATTGTAAAGATTGCACAAGCAAATGCTCATCCTCCAGCAAGAAATTCCAATCAGGATAATGGACCAGTCAGTACTGCTATGACTTATGAGACTATTAAAGAGAAATACCAGTTTCCTATGCAAGGAGATAATGAGCCAGAGGAAGATGTATATGATGCCCAAGCTTTTCAGTCCAAAGGAGGTCACTTTCTGAGAAATCAGAATAAGGGCCCATTTAATACATCTGCACCCCCAAACAACATGGTCCCACCAAACCAAAATGCAAATAACAATCCACCACCACCAAAGGGACCTTCTGACCTTCAGAATAGAGGTAATCTGCCTCCTTTTCCTAAGTATCAAGTGAGGAATGATTCAGAATTTGACTTAATTATAGAATTGCAGAGATAGAAGATGTCATTGTCATTCTTTGACATTATGAAGTGGTGCCCAGCTCAACGTGAGGTGGTATTGAAATCCTTGGAGGAGGAAAATTGCTTAAAGGGAGAAGGTAAAGTGACTCCAACAAAGGAGACAAATGCAACCATTGATAAAGGTAAGACCAGTACCCCACCTTTTCTTTTAAGTTTAAGGATTTTTGGAAAGAATTTGCATAATTGTTTATTGGACTCTGGAGCATTGGGAAATGTTATGCCCTTTTCAATATATAAGAAGTTAGGATTGAGTCCTATCCTGACCAATAAGAAAGTGATTCAGTTAGATAAAATAGAGGTCAATGTTGTAGGTGAACTAAAAAACATGCATGTATAGGTTGGATCAGATCCAAGGATCCAAACCTACATAGATATCCAAGTGGCTGATATCCCAAAGACATATGGTATGCTTCTAAGTCTGGAGCTAATGAAAAGTATTGGTGGACATTTTTCCTTGGATTTCTCTCACATGTGGCTACCCTGGAAGGGGGTTGCAACACAGATAAGGATTGAAAGTGAACCTAGACTCAAGCATATGATCACAGAATATGATGCTTCAAATGAAGTAGCATATTTTGAGACTGAGATAGGAGTTTACAAATAAGAGGAAGTCCTTACTTTCTCTGTAGTCAGTTCTAGGGATACATTGCCCCTAGAACACAGTGACCTAATGATTTGTATCAACCAGCAGGTTCTGATAAGGAAATTGCAACAAGATAAGCTGGTTTTAGGAGAAGAAACTGATTTGAGTAGTTTATTGCTTCCTAGTTGGAGTAGGATTCATTATCACAATCATTCAGAATTAACATGTCAATCATGCCTAGATATTCTAATTCATGTAGATCAGCCCCAAGAAATGTGTCAAGAGGAATCCTAGACCCCCATCAATGAGTTTTCTTTCAAAGTTAAGGATGCTACCATTCTTACATGGGCTAGTCTTTCTCAACAGGAAGGTTTCTCACCAGTAGAGCAGACTCAGATTTTGTGTTCTAAAATCCAAGAAGAATTTGAGGTGTCCCAATTCCCAATCAACACACCTACCCTAGATACTTTGCCAATACCCAAGGCATTGATGAGAAATGAGTTGGATTGCAATTTAATCCAAGAGGTTGTTCAAAAAGTGATTTATGAGCAAGCTGAAAACATAAAAATATCTTCAGGTGAGCTTTGTCCTGAGTCAATTTCTGATAACCAGCAAAAGTTTGAGCTGCCACACAGCCTAAGTTAGTCATCCCCTGTTATCCCTAAAAGGAAAGAGCTCCTAGCCAAAGACCAATTATGGACTCTTAAATTTGATGGTTCCAAATCTAAAGCAAGAAGTGGAGCAGGGATTGAGCTAACTAACCTGAAAGGGAAGACTTAATTTTCTTCTTATAGATTTCAGTTCAGTTGCACAAACAATGTGGCTAAGTATAAAGCACTTGCTTGAGGTCTTATGTTTTCTCATAAGAAGAAGGTTACTACTCTCATGGTTATGGGAGATTCTGAGGTGATTGTAAAGCAAGTACGTAGCCAATATACATGTCATAACAAAAGATTGGTTGTGTACAAAAATAGAGTTTGGAATTTAATCAAAGATTTTGATGCTTTTGGGATTAGTCTGATCCCTAGAGAAGCTAATCAAATTGCAGATGCTCTTGCTATTGCTGCTAGCACATTAGAACCCATGCAAGATTGTGATCTAAAATGTTTTCAACTGAGTTGATTTCAGTCCCAGTTGTTCCTAATAATGTTTGACACTTTCAAGTATTTGATGATCATCAACACATATTGGCCTTTTTGGAAAGTTCTAATGTTTTTCAAAGATAAATAATAGATGAATCTGAAAGGGATCAGAGAGACTAGGATCCTGAGAAAGAGATTCCAGAAGGGATATTGGATTTGAAAAGTAATAATATTCCAAAAGGGATGGTTACTTTAGAGAGGATATTTGACTTAGACCCACAGGCTCGTCAAAGGGTGCCTACAAAGAGTGATGGAGGGAAGTATGAATATGTTAACTTGACTCAATCCAGACCAGAAAGGAATGTTCTTATAGGAAAGACTTGTCCTCGGGAAATTAAGGACAAGATAATCAAGGTCTTGGAGCAAAACATTGAAGCTATTGCTTGGAGTTATGATGATTTAAAAACTTTTGACACTTCAATGATTACTCACACCATACCTCTCAAGCCAGAAGCGAAGCCTTTTCGCCAGAAGCAACGCCTGGTCAATGCTTTAATTGAGCCCTTGATCCAAAAAGAGGTGCAAAAACATTTATCTACTAGAATAATCTTTCTGGTTAGACATTCTACCTGGGTGGCTAATTTATTTCCAGTGCGCAAGAAGAATGGTGAGATCAGATTATGTGTTGATTTCAGGAATCTAAACAAGGCCTCTGAGAAAGACAATTATCCATTGGCTTCTCTTGATGAATTTTTACAAAAGGTTAATGGATCCCAGATGATGTCATTCTTGGATGGTTATTCTAGATACAATTAGGTCCTGGTTAGTCATGAGGATAGGATGAAGACTACTTTCACCACTAAATGGGGCACATTTTCTTATAGGAGGATGCCATTTGGTCTCATCAATGTTGGAGCTACTTTTCAAAGGGAAATGGATGTAGCTTTCAAAGATCTGATAGGAAAATGTATGATCATTTATGTAGATTATTTAACCATCTTCTCTAGGAATAGAGAAGACCATGCTGCTGACCTGGAAAAGGTTCTAAAGAAATGTATAAGTTAGGGTGTGTCTCTTAATCCAAAGAAATGTGTGTTTGGAGTATCTGAAGGGAAGATCTTAGGTCACATTATCTCAGAGGAAGGGATATCTATAGATCCTAACCAAGTGGACACCATCTTGAAATTGACAAGGACGGGCAGTGAGAAGGAAATGAGGTCCTTCTTTGGGAGGATCAATTTTGTTAGGAAATTTATAATAGGGTTTGCGGAGATTGTCAAAACTCCCAATGAAATGATGAAGAAAGATGCAAAAATTGAGTGGAGTGAAGAGGCTAAGTCTGCCTTCTCATAGATTAAATAATCTATATATGAGGCACCTATTTTGACAAGCCCAGATTATCTAAAACCTTTCTATATCTATTTTTTTTCTTCTGACCATTCATGTGCAATCATTTTAACACAGCGAGGAGAAGAGAGAGAGGAGAGACCTATTGATTTTATGAGCTGTCCATTTAAGAATGCAGAAGTAAGATATTCACCACTAGAAAAATGAGTCTTTTCTTTAGTACGAGCAGTAAAGAAGTTTAGACATTACATAATTCAAAGTCAAGTAATGGCAATAGTTCTAGATCTAGCGATGAAGTCTCTTCTGATGCAAAGTGAATTAGGAGAACAAAGAGGGAAGTGGATAGAAATCTTATAGGAGTTTGAATTATAAATTCACCTGATGAAACTCGTTTGAGGGCAAGGATTCTCAAAAGCAATGGCTGATGTGGACAGAAATATCACTTGTCAGTAGTACACTGTCCAATCATTTACAAAGGATCCTTAGTATACAGATTTAATCTTCTTCCTCCTCAATAAAAAATGTCCAGAAGGAATGAATGCTACTTAGAGGAGAGAATTGAGGATGAAGAGTGCTCATTACATTCTTAAAGGGGGATCTATCTATAGAAGGAATTTTCAAGGAGTTTACCTACGTTGTTTGGATCAGCAAGAGGCTAACCATGTTGTTTCTGAGTTTCATGGAAGGCATGGAATGGGGCATAGGTCTGCTGATGCTTTGGGTCATTAGATTCTATGGTCAAGCTATTATTGGCCTTATGTATTTTAGGATGCACTTCAACATGCCAGGACGTGTCATGTATGCCAAACTTTAGCACCCAGGGAAAGAAATCTTGCAATGCCTTTACAACTAGTATATGAGGTAAGGCCATTTGCTCAATGGGCACTTGAATTTGTAGGTGTAATTAATCCTAATTATTTTGCAGGTCATAAATTCATCTTGACTGCAATTGACTACTGCACACGTTGTACTGAGGCCCAACCTTGCAAGAGCACCACAGAGGTGGTCATCAAGTTTATGACTAAGAACATCACAACCAAGTTTGGAGTTCCATTTGTTCTGGTATGTGATAATGGCCCCACTTTTTCTTCTGTTGAATTCATTTCATGGGCACATGAACATAAAAAAAATTTGAAGTATTGTTCCAATTACTACCCTCAGGGAAATGGAGTGGTTGAGTCCACAAATAAAAACTTGTTGGAAGTAATAAGAAAGTTGTTAGAAAACAATCCTAGGGACTGACACACCCAGTTGAGATTTGCCTTATGGGAAGATCGAACCAGAATCAAAGCAGCTCTAGGAAACTCACCTTTTAAGTTAGTCTATGGCCAAGACCCTATCTTCCCAATCCATTTATAGATACCTATTCTTAAGTTCATGCAAGAATTTTATACCAAGGATGATAATATTGAGGTTAGATTACTTAACTTACTGAACATGGAAGAGCAAAGAGATGCTGCTTTGCAACAATTCTCTAAACATCAAGCTGTCGTTAAACACTGGTTTGACAAAAGAGCCAAGATAAAAGCTTTTAGGATATCAGATCTTGTATTACTATGGGATAAGGCCAGGGAAAAGAAAGGAGATCACCAGAAGTTTGATAGACTTTAGTTAGGTCCTTATCAAGTGGATGAGATACTAGGCGATAATTCTTTTCATTCAAGTACCTTAACAGGAGAGCCTGTTCCATTGCTAATTAATGGTCAGTTTCTCAAGCACTATTTTGGTGCATAGAAGGTCTGATGTTTTAAAGAAAATGTATTATACTGTGTCATATGTAATTAAGTTTTTGTTTTTGTTTTAGTTTTTAGTTTTTGTGTTTTGTTTATTTCTCTTTCTTTGTTTTTGATTATTTGTTTTGTTTTGTCTTGTTTCGTTGGGGATCCTCATTTTGTTCATATCAAGTCAAGGGGCAGTTATTCAAGGTATACTAACGGTACTAGGAGAGAAATTGGTTTAGGTATTTTCATCATCATCATTGAAAAGGATTTCATTCTAAAACTTATGTTTTATGACCATTCTAGTTTGGGTTTGAAAAGTTATTAACGATAGAAGATACATTGTGAATATCTCATGAATTGTGATAAAAAAATATGTCACCAAATTAGGAAAACATCTGCATGAGTAAATACCTATTTGTTTTGGAGTGGCACTATCCTTTCATTCAAGTGAAAAATCTGATTCCAAGACTATCATGAAATCCATTGTAGTTCTCAACCCATGTTTCAGATTCATTATGTTTGAGTATTGAGGAAGGTGCATAAAATATTTCCACAAGCAATGTTTAAAAAAAATGAGAAGAGGAAATGAAAAGAAAGAAAGAAGAGGCAAACTCAATATCAAGTGGGTAATCAAGTATCTCTATCAGGGCTATAGACGCCTGTCTAGCAGTAGAGAAATTCTTTAAGAGAACTAGAGGTATCTCTGTTCGGGCTATGGATGCCTGTCTAGCAGCGAAGCAATTCCTAGGATTTTATTGCATGATAGTTAAAGGAATCAACCTATGTAGCTTGAATCTTAGGTATAGTTGTTTAGGAATAGAGAAATTATCTACAAAGAATGATGCACAATATAGGAAAACACTCAGATTCAGAAGTAACTCCTGAGCACATGCATCTGAGATTCTAGCTAAACCTTATTCTAGATATATCTTATTTTATTCAAGTTAGCATGCTTCATAAACCAAGTAGTTTTAGGGTGACTGAAATTTTCTTTGGGTATCTTGAAAATGGGTAAACCTTTTTCTCAGCCGAGTCACCATTTGTTATGCCTTGCATAACCACCCCATCTTTTGCCTTGGTCAAAATGGGTCCCCCTTTTTTGTTTTTATCCTTAGTTGATTTTCAAACAAAGTTTGGAGTCTTTCATTTCCAACACTTTTTTTCTTTGGTTTAGTCTGTCTTTATTGGAACCGGAACTGAATCAGGTTCTGAAACTTCTTTCAAAACTCATTTCGATTCCCCATCCTGACAGTATCTCTTTTGAACTATTTATTTTTTCTTTTTCGGAGTCAGAGCCAGGGTGGAAGTTAAGTCAAATTTTATTTGAAGTTTCAAAATCCAAATTCATTCAGTCTTCGCCTTCACTTTTTGGACTTTTGTTTTAGACTAAGTTTTTATGTTATGTTTTCTTATGTCGTTATTTTTGTTTTATTTTGTCATTTTGTTTCTCTTTTATCTTTGTTGGCAGAACTAGACCCGAAACGAGAACCATGTTGGGCAATTAAACAAATTTCCAGATCAATTTTCATTCTGATTTTGCTCCCGCCGATTTTTTTTGTCATTGAATTTTTACTGAAGTCGCACAACAATGATGTTCTAGTTCCTCTGCAGTTCTTACTCCACTCTACTGCATTGATGGCATTAATGACAGATGCTAGGTATGCATGAAACTACTAGTTTTTTTTCCTTAATTAGGGATTAAATGAGTAGTTATCATTATTATTGTTAAGAAATCAAAGAGCAAAGTAGAACAACAGTGGAGATTTTCTAGAGTGAATCGATTGAAAGGAGAGACAGTTGCTTGTGGATCTCTTCAAGAGGTTTGCCTATTTATTTTCGTTCGAGGTAGGGCTCCTATTCTCGTTCTTCTTTCATTTACTTTCGTGTTTTTTATTTTTTGTTCATGTTAGATGGTTTTGCTTTGGGAAAGTTCATGATTCTCAATAGGTTTGCATGTTTTCTTTTTCTTTCTTTCTTTGTTTATTGTTCTTGTCTTCGTTTTTCTTTTGGTATCTGGTTTCTTGGTTTTAGGGCACGGTCGTTTTCACGTTTTAGTCATGATCGCGTCGTGCTACTTTAGATTTTAAATGTGTAGATTAAATTCAAGTTTTTTTATAGTGAGTAGGGTTTGTTAAAATTGGTTTTTACTTAGGAAATCATGTTGTGCATTCAATTTGGTTAAAATAGAAGGGTTAAATTTGTGTCCTAGTTTTTATATCGAGCTTTTTCTAGATTAGGGTTTAGATGCATTTCTATATTCCTATTTTAATTTAAATATGATGCCCTAGAAAGTATAGTTGCCCTGGTTATATGGGGATGGTCTTATCATGTTATATGTTAGCCCCTTTTTGTTTAATATGACTTAGTCTTTAATCATGAAGATATGCATTAAACTCTTAAAAGAATTTATGACTTCATGACCTTTTTAGGTGGAAGCAAGATCAAAATCAATCTAGAACTTTAAATCATGTTTTTCAGAAGGTATTGATTCCATGTCCATCTCGTCTCTGACTCCGCTTATAGTGAGAAGCTTTATTTCAAAATAACAATAACTCAAGCGGAAGTAGAAGCGAAACCGAAACAAAATGTGAAAATAGAAAATATGAAAGAAATCGAATTCGTTTCCATTCTAGTTTCGGTTCTGATCACCATTCCAGTTCTGAATCTAAGCCCGCTTGTTATTATTGAAGTATCGATAACAGTTTTGGCTCTGAGCCTGATAGTGTGTTAAAAGGGGATTGTTTAGGATGTTTTCTGCCTAGTTTCGCCTCTGATGTATGTATGAAAGGTATGATTTTAAGGCATATTTTGTGATGTTTATTCAAGGATCTAATTAGAGGTTTTGTTGTAGGAAAGCTAAAGGATGTCGAGAACATCAGGAGAAGTTGTCCAAAGGAACCAGCCTACAGGAACATCAAAGGCAGGAGCCAAGCCCAAGAAAATCAAGATAGAAAAATTACCCTATACCTTGAGGTATAACCATAGGGGTCCTGCAGTCACAACAAGCAAAGTGGAATCGGAAGTGTCAAACATCATCGACACCAATCTTGGCTCATATAATTTTGAGAATTTGTATTCAGAAACATTTGCTGAAGATATAATAGGGAGAACATAAAGAATTGTTGAGTCTGTTTTGGCTCATATCACTTTATTCCCTCTATCTGTCCAGTGCCCAGAGTTGATAATGATAGCAGCCAGTGCTTACAATCTAGCCACTAAGCAGTGTGTCGATTCACAGGACAATGTGATTATTGATCTCATTCCTCAAATGTTTCAAACTATGTTTAGTTTCCTAGATCTGAAAAATCTTGTACAGTTAAAGGAGGTTGATGCTTTGGAGAAATATAGAAAATACAAAGCATCCAACAAGGCTCACTTCAATAATAAATGGTTGAGAATGAAGAAGAAATCTCTAACCAAACTTCACGATCAACCCAAGAGGGTAGATTTTTACAAAGAAGTATCAAACTTGATCATGATGTTGTCTAGGGTATTTGGGAAACGGGATGCATTTCATTTCAAGGAGTGGATGTTTCCATTCATTCAAACCATTTTGAATGGAAAAAAATAGTTTGATTGGCTAATGGTGGTGTCTGATGCTATACATGACTAGTTGACAAGGATAAGAGAAACCAAGTGTTTCTTTATGACTTCTTATATTGTTTATGCAGCTGCCAGAGGAGGTATATTTCTAGTTTTAAGGAGAGTGGGAACATCGGGAGAGTCAGATGGAAAAAAGAAGGTGTGGGATCATTATGATTAATTATCTCTGCAAGTATCTGAAACACAACTTAGAAGGCTTAATGCTGCATTTCTATATGTGATCATTAACCAACTGAATGGAGATGCAGGGTATAGACTGAGCCAAGAAGCTATGGCATTTATTGTGGAATGGGGATGTTGGTACTTTCAATACCCCAAGTTCACATACTTTAGGCTATTTGGATTTGAAGTTCATCCACATTTGCTACCAAGATGTTGTAATAATAGGATAGTGTTGATGGAATTTGTTTATCAGGCTCTGGGGGTTAATGCTCGGTTTGGATTGAAACACAAAATAGGATGTGACAAGTTCCCCATGTAGTTGGGTGAATACAGTTTTCAGCATCTGGTGGGAGCAAAGGTAGTGTGAAGTGAGTTGATACATCTAAAACTAGGTTTGTATATAGCTCGGAAGTACTTGGACCCAAAGAAGAAGATGAATGCCTTGCTACCTTCTATTTTTGATAAAGATTTCAATTTGTTGGAATATTTTTGGAGTGACCAACAAGATGAGTATGACCTCAGGAAGAAGAATTATGAGAGGTTACTTGTCTCACTCATGGCAGAGCTTGGGATCAAGGATGATATCCCTGACACATTAGTAGATGATGTAGTGGTATTAGATCCATCATATGAGGCATTAAACATTGGCACTAAAAGCTTGGATCTGGTGAACTGGGATAGTGAGGAAACAATTAACATAAAGAAAATAGCGAGGACAATTTTGGATAGAAGTATTCATTGGCTGGTCCTTAGAACCAAAACTCCTCAAGAACCAGCTCCTAAAAAGGGGAAGGGCTACAAGAGAATTAAAAAGAAATTACCTTCCAAGGAACCCTTGGAATTTTTTCCTCCAAATATTGAAGAGATTGAGCTTGAAGTAGTAGCTCAAGATGAAACGGAGACACAAGAGGGAGATGCCCAAATAGGATATGTACTTTCAACACCTCCATTAGGTGAGTCCTCTACTTAGGTCCCACTTGTAAAACAACAAAGTGAAGAAGTGCAAAAAGGGACTCTTCATAATATTGTTGAATCCATGAAGGAAAAAGAAGTAGAGGTAGAAATTCATGATGTTGGAATAGACTCTGATGAGACTCTCATGGAGAGAGAAGTGCAAGAAAATATGCCTTTAGAAGAGGATATTGAACAGGTGTTGACAAAAGAGGATCAGTGGGCGTTATTTGAAGAGGCCAAGAAGGTTGATGATGATCAAGCACTTGCTACAACAATAGAGAAACAAAAGGTAATTGATGCCAAGATACAAGTTGATGCCATACTATAGCAACAACACATGAAGCTAAGTCAAAAGCTGATGAAATAGAGAAGCAATAGAGGCAAAAAGAGCATGAGCTCAAGGTCAAGGAAGATAATGATAAATTACAATTGATATAGATAATTCATGACCTTGAGGAGGAAAAGGAAAAAAATAAAAGGGAGAGAGAGGTTCTGGTGGCTAAGTTGAAGCTTGCTGAAGAAGCTCATAAAGAGAAACAAGAAGCAAAACGATTGCAAAAGGAGAAAGAGGTCGAAGAACTGATCAAGAAGAAACAAGAGGAAAAGGAAGATGCAGAAAAGCTTAAAGCATTAGAGGACGAAAGAAAACAAGAATTGGAGAAAAGAAGATTAGAGGAAGAAAGGTTGAAGAAGTAGGAAGAAGATAAGAGAATACAAGAACAAAAGGACAGAGAGGAAGCTGAAAATATTGCACACACAAGGGTGGAACAAGATCAACAAGAGAAACAGGGGGTTGATTCTCAACCTCAAATAAATGTGTAACCTCCATCTACTACTGCCCCCTCTTCTTCAACCATGATGACTATTACTCTAGGTGCTCCCACTTGGTTGAAATTAGATCTTCAGAAGAGATCATCGACACCTTCACAACCACTTAATTGGGAGGATATGATGAAGGAAATTGAGAAAGAAAGGCCTAAAAAGAAGGCCAAGATCTTACACTCTACTAAGCAAACTGACAAAGGAGAAATTGTGGCTGAATGTGCTACACCCATGATAGACAAGGAGGTAGGAGACATGAAATTGATAGATTATCAGCTAGGCATTGTTAATTTGGGGAGACCTGCCAGAGATCAGCAAATGAATTTAATTGATTTGATAGCATCCTCAGCAAAGTCAAGGATGCTGAAGGATAAACAAAGGAAGGATGAGCTTAAGGTTTAGTTAGATCAGTTGTATGTTTTCCTTAAGAATGTTTCTGCTCCAAGATCACAACAGGTTGCTACTATTGAGACCCCAATTTCGTTGAGTAAGAAGGAAGTAGATGATTTTGTACAGGTGAGGGGCAAGGCACAAATGTTGGATCAGTGGGTTGATAAATTGAATCAAGAGATAAGCGAAGTACTAGAAGATAGTTTTGGGGTTTACAAGGTGACTGACGAACTGATAGAAGAAATGAATCAATATGTTAAAACATTGGAAGGACAAGAGGAGGAGTACAAAGGATACAACCAAAAATTGAAAGAAGTTAATAAATTTCCTAAAACTACTCTTCTAGAACAGTCGATACTTGAAGAAGATAATAAAGATTTCTTGGAAAAGACTTCTTGCATACTCTGGGTTTATATCATATTTTCTATATAAACATAGAAATGAAGTTCACGATTCTGTTAAGGATCTAAATGAACAATTTGAGGAGTTGGAGGCCATTATTTCTATTATAGTAATCATTGATGTACCAATAAAGGAAGGCCTACTTTTAAATCAAATAAATGAGAATTGGAATGAAAGGTTTAAAGAGGTTATACAAAGAGGAGATGATGGAGAAGATCTGCTTATAGATCGATTGATGGACATCAAAGAAGAGATAAGGGTAGCTAAGAGAGAGTTGACAAAGTTGAAAGATATGAGAGGGTTTGCTATAGTGGAGTTGGAAAGAATTAAGTTTGAAGATAGTTGGGTGGATGGGCCGAAATTGGACATGCTACAACAAATCTTCTCCAGTTTTGATGAATACATTTCAGAACAAATTCGCATGCATAAATCTCATGCATGCATGGATTTCTTCTCTTCTTTGCATGTTGCATGCAAGACTGGCAGGTTTTGAAGTGCATGGATTTCTTCTCTCCTATCTTCTTTTTCTTCCAATTTAATTGAATTTCCAAGATAATTGTAATCCCTAAAAGGGTGGGTCGACTTACAATAGAGGAAGACTTTGGATTTTGTATTTCTATAAATACCCTTGGGGTATCATATTGTAAGGGTCGGCTAATAGAGAATAGAATTGGCCACCTGATATTAGGAGATAGAATTTTTCATAGGTTTTATAGATATACACTGTTACTTCATTTTTACAATTAAATAAAATTAAAAATTTACGCAATATGGTGTTAGAAATAAGTTGTTTTACTTGATAAGGTTGATGAGTTATAATCTATTTGTATGCCAGTGATTGTGCTGAAGCATGATTGTTTCTTATGTGATGAAATTCATTAGAAGAAGTTGTATTTAAGGATTATCTCATTAGATTATTGGTGAATTGAATTTATTGAAGTTTGTTGATCTATGATCTTGGCAATAAATGAATGTGTGCTCTCTTGAAATAGTTGTGATATGTGAATTGTGATGTTAAAATAAGCACCTTAGATGTATGCAATAGTATGGATTATTCTGTAAATTGTGTCATGCTTTGGTTTTCTTGATCTATTGGAAAACATTCATTGTTGAAGATATATGTCTGGATGCTAGATGAGTTTTGTTCATGTTTACTGATTTACCCTTTGATCTATCTTTTTATTTTATTTAAGAACCCCTTTCTTAATTAAAAATGGCTCAATGAATAAGTCATTGCTTTTATTCTTTGTTACCAGAACAGGCCCCTTGAACATTATAGTTGCATGGACCGATTGAGTGATACCAGACAGTTGAGAACCAGCTACCAGGACCTTGGGAGTTAGTCTACTATATGTTGTCTTTCTTTTTCAGGAGAAATAGAGTAGAAATATTTTGTTTAAACGTTGTTTGTTTCATTTTCACCATCAACACCTTCTTGTACATATATTTTTGGTGTTTCACTTACCTTGTCCTCTAGCTTCTCTTTTCACAATCAATGCTTCTAGTTCTTCTAACTCTCTTTCTTCATCTCCAATCTATTTCGTCTCATCTTCATAATTAAATTTCTTTTTGGAACTTTCTCCCAAATCATATCTTTGTTGGTTTCTTCCAGATAGAGTAGCTTTAAATGTAGATTCTATCTTAGGGGTAGATTCACCAAATTCACTCAACTCAAAGGCAGCAAGCTTACCAATCAACATGTATCTTATCACAATTGTTTCTGTCCTGAGCTCTTCTATAGCATGAGCTTTCGTTTTGTAAGAAGTAGGCAACGATCTGTGTATTTTAGCCATAATCTCATCTTCTTCCAAGGTTCCACCAACACATTTAGTACCCATCACTAGTTCATTTACTTTTTGCATGAAAGAAATAATGTTTTCATCTTTGCTCATTCTCATGTTTTCTCACTTGCCTATCAAACTTTGTTTTCATCTTTGCTCATTCTCATGTTTTCACACTTGCCTATCTCCTGCATACAATGTTTCTAGCTTCTTCCAAATCTCATGTGCTAATCTTGACCCATCACATTTATCATCTCTGAATCTATCAAAGCACTCAATAATGCTTTTATAGCCATGATATTAGTTTTAGTTTCTTTGATTTCATTAGGAGTAGAGGGACCATTCCGAGGAATAGTATATGTGTTCTTTGTAATCTTCTAGAAAGGTTCACCAATACACTTCAAATGACACTCCATTCTAGCCTTCCACAAAGAGTAATTTGTACCATTGAATCTAGGACTATCCTTCTCGGATGATGCCATCTCAGATCACCTCAAGCTATTAAAATTCTTGAGAGGAACCTTCTCTGATACCAATTGTTATAAAAACAAGGATAGACAATTGAGAGGGGGGTGAATCAGTTGTCACAAAATCTAAAATTTATTTAACCTTATCAACCTTTAATCTCAGATCTGATAAATAATAGTGAAAGCATGAATCAACAACACATCAAAAGCACACATAACACCAATATTTTTGCGTGAAAAACCTATTAGGGGAAAACCACGGTGGAGGTTAATCCACAAGTTATACCCTATTAAAAGTATAAGAGAAATGAATAGTGGTAATGCACATGTATTCAAACAAACTGCCTAGAGCTCACTGCTCAAAGAAGAGACACTGTCTAACATAAAAATTACAAAATTAAATCCATCTAAAGAGATTGAACTGATAAATTAGCTTCTTCAAAAGTATGATGACAGTTCCGGTTAGGCACAAAAACACTTCTTCACACTTTACCTAAATTTATTCATACTGTGCTCTGCAATCGAATGATCTGATCTTTATTCACAAATAGCACTTGCACACATCACATACACACCACTCATACATCTCAAATGAAGAAAAAAATCGCTCTTATATATCCATTACATGAAATTATATCAACAAATTTGTCGACCAAAAATAAGGAATAGATGAACACAAACTGTCGGCCCAATTCATGAACAAATCTCAATGTGCACAAACCGAAGTTTGTCACAACATAATGAAGACCTAAAATAATATTTGTGGACATTCCAACCATTCAAAAATTAATCCATGAGGATCTGCAACATGTTACAACCACCATGTTGGCTAAGAACATGAAAACCTAAACACACAAAGGGAAAATATTCGATCATGAGCACACTGATCAATGCATACATGCAACATGGATAGAACATGATCTAGAAACATCAATGAACATTTTAGGAGCATACACAACAACTAAAATTACTAGAATTAAATTCTCTTCTTCCAGAACCATCAGGTATAGTAATAGAATAACTGTAGGAAAGTCGAAACTCACAACTTGTTCTAATCTTGATGCATACCTCAGAGACTTCTAGAGGATAAACTAGATAGGCTCAAAAACAAACCCTTTAATGTGCAACTTTTGAATACCAACGTACTGAACTTTCCACCACTCTGAACTTCACACCTTCACAGACAATCTCCAACATAGTTATAATTTTCTCAATATCCTCGACATATACAACCTTCAAGATACCAATGCTAATAATGTTGACATCAATGACAACCACATATCAGCAACACAACCACAACATCCAAAATTATATTGGGACTTATGGCTAATAAAATGAATCTAAAAAGTGGTGAAAATTATCAAATTTCTTACCTTACCCTCTAAATCCCTTTCAAAATATGACGTTACAGTTCCCTTAATGAACTGGACACCTTTACTCCTATATTAATCCTCATAGAAAGTTGCTAACTCTGATGTAAATAATCGAGCTACTGAAATCATGACCCTAAAGCAGGTGAATCTCCAGTATTTATTAAAAACAAAACAATTTGAAGCATTATTCTATCACCATCATTGCACTATGTTATAAACCCAAATGTACTAATGAATAGTGAATCAACATGCATAAAAAATGGGAATCATAAATAATGATAAATACTTTATGATTTTCAAGAATCATCAACATGTGGTATTTTACAATAATATAAAGAAGAAAAATAGAACTAAGTATATACAATATTGATATGAAAGAAATCTTGCTTCAGTGTTTCTCTGGAAAGACCACTGTTACATGCATATAAAATGGAGAAAGATGAAACTAAGTATATACAAGATGGATAGGAAAGAAAGAAAGCTTACTTAAGTGTTCCTTTGGAAACACCATTGTTACATGTATTTTATCGGTAACTAATGTTATAGCACATTCCATGCCTATGTATCCACCACCAATTACAACAGGCTTGGCACCAGTGCATGAGGCCATAACATTCATAGGTTTGGTTGCATCATTTAAATCTCGCAAATAGCATATATTTTTAGCATCTGATCCATTAATTTACTCCAAATTCCTCATGCTTTAAAACTTATATGAGAACATCCATTGGCATGAGAACAACTTAATCAACTCAACAATCAAGCTTATTACCTCATTATTCCCATTTGGGTGTCTTTGAAACCAATTGACATTCAAAACCTGTAGCATCAACAATCATAATCAACAACTCAACCAATCAAAACCAAGCATAAGCTAAGTAAATTAGTACTTGCACCCATGGGAGTTTCAAGGAAAACGCTAATAGGAAAGAAAAGGTATGGAAATAAAGAATTTTAACATTACATAAAAAAGTATATTTAAATACAAATTTATAGTATTACAATATATAGTTGTTGTGGATGTCTTTATTGTTCTTTGATTTTCTAACCAAATGCTTATTCTTTCCAATATAAAGAGCCCAGGATTTGTATAGTTTGTGACTAGAAAATTAAAATTGTATCTTTATACATAGATTGCACTTGAATTCAAATTTAATGGTCTAATCTACAACAATATTTATCTGCAATAAAAATAAATAAAAACTTGAGTAGCATATACCTCCCTGAAAGTGCCCTCTATAAAATCTTGATATGGCTTGTGTATCTATATTGGAGAAAACAATTTGCATTTTGAATGCAATATTTTTATATGTAAATAATTATACTTTATCAATCAATGAACATGAAACACAACCAGCACTCAAATTACCTTTTGATTATTATTTTTAAAGGAAAACTAACAAACAACTAAATTGTGCAATTATTTTCACTAAAAGAGCTTGAATAATGACACAATGTAAGGCACATGTTCTGGAAAAAATATACACTACAGTATACAAGAAGAATTACAATTAGTTTTAGACTCTGTAAATATCATATCCTCATCACTCTTGCGATGAGACACATGATCTTACTTCCCATATACATAAGAGGGGCACCTTCGATATCATTAGCATGCAGTAGATTTGTTTACTAAAAACCAGTCTTGAACCAAGTTGAAAAATGCATTTGAAATTTATTTGCTATAGACAACACAAAAAAATGAACTTGATCCCATCATCATCGTATCAATTATTCTGTTAATGATAGATTAGAGTGATCTGGAATTTCGATGGAAAAACTATACACTGCATTATAGTAGAAGCATTACAATTGGTTTCAGACTCTGTAAATATCATGTCTTCATCATTGTTGCGGTGAGACACATGATATTACCTGCCATATACATAAGAGGGGCACCTTTGATATGATTATAATGCAACAAATTTTCTCATTCAAAAACTATCCTAAATCTATTATCTGGAAAAATAACCCTGGACAACATGCCAACTTCATTTACATTGCAGAAAGAGTCAATCAACAAACTATATTTCAAACCTCTGAAATAATACAAAAATTCTGATTCTAAAACCCTTGAACATTAGCTATAATTTCTAGTTTCTTTATTTTTTTCAGGGGGATAAACAACAAATATTCAATCTAAGCATATACCTTTAGGCCTAATAATTGCAATATTAAACATATAGATGTCAGTACAAGCCTTTTTAATGTGACTTTTGTCATTGAAAGCCTACTCAATTAAGTAGATGATAGTAACGTCATTTTAATGTCACTCAAGGAAACATGGAGGGAGTATTTTTATCAGATATTAGGGTAGACATGTATGTAAAATGTGGAAGCATAGAAAATGCACATGAATTGTTTGACATAATTCTTGAAAGAAAGGTTATCTCATGGAGTGTGATGATTATAGGAAATGTAGAAAATTGATTTAAAAAAAAAAGATTTTGAAACTTTCAAGAAAATGCAATTGGTAGGTGTAAAGATTAGAAGTAATTGGCATTGTTGTAAACAAGGTAAATCCCATTGTGTGAAGGCTATAGTAGCTAAAATGCATTTGTATGTATAAATAGTGTAAAATTTGGGGAGGTTGTTTGTGTCTGTGTACTTGAACAATGAATCGTGATGTTTGCAAAGAATGATATACATGTCACCACTCATCTACTGTATAGTGTCCAACATCAGTTATATTGATTTGACAATAGTCCATTCACCTGCTACACTTCACAGTTCTGATTGTCAACATGTGCACTAAGCTTGCATCAATTTTTTTCTCCAAATTGGAAGATAGCAATATAAATTTTATCAACATAAGCATACAAATACAAAACCAATCTCCCATTGGATAAGTATGATCTAATTTAATAATCTTTCTATCATTATGAACTGTATACCAAGTGAAACCTATGTACCATAGATTTCTTTGTTGTACTTGGCAAGGGGAATGCCAAAATCCTAAGGGCTTCCTAAGGGCTTGCCTTTTTAAGAGTAAACAATAAAACAAAATTCTCAAATTAATTTGCATAAAATTTGATGTAAGAAAAGATTGTTTCCAACACAAACACCTCAAATCCAACACTATTCAACAAGGAATTGAAACTCCAAACCCACACAAGGGAATTCCTTTATACAAAGCACTTCCCTTCTCCACTAGGTCTGCAAACCTCTTTTCCTCAACTTAACTCTCAAATCTCCCTAACAACCCCTACAATAAATCACTATTCTAAGCCCCCATTTGGACCACCTCTATTATACACCAATACCTCCTAGGACTCCTTTGGATCAACATGCACCAAAACCAAGAAATAACGCTATCCATAAGGACAATTAGGCCAAAATTACAAAGGAGGTGTGACTTAAACTTTTTCTTTCACCCAAATTTTGATTGGGAAACACTCACATGTCTAAGGAAACACAAAATCCACAACTTTTAGGGCAAGATGGACCTAACAACATCCCAAACAAAAAAACCCTCACCTTCCACCATGTACCCTAGGCTTATTGCAAAACCTACTTCTAGATAGTTCCAGACCATGCCATCAACTCAAACACGCTTATTTCAACCTTTACATGCTCAAAATTCACAAAAATGTCACTTCCCTTAAGGATTTTATCAAACCATAGTCATAGACCCCAAATTTCATGCCTATTCTCTCACAAAATCAACTGGGACAACAAATCATTCTCCCCTATTTCTTCCCCTCAAAACAAGATCCTTATTCCTAATGTCTACACATCCTCCATGGGACCCATTCCACCAATCATAGTGATTAAAGTCAGTGAAAGGGTCCTCAATTCATGTCAAATGTTTGCAAAACCCCAAACAGGGTATACCCGACAGACCTTAAGGAAATACACAACAAATGATTCAAACACACCTTTATCCCCTCAAACCAATTGTGAACTATAGATAATTCATGCCACCATAGGTTCCATGAATAAATTACACAGTTTTATGACTATAAGGTCTCTACAGTGGCTGCAAACAAGGAAATATACAAAAAATACAAAAAATCTGAGAAAAATAGTTTTTATTGTTCTTCCAAAATCTTCAAGAGAGCTTCTACTCCAAAATTTCTCCATTTTAAACTTTATTCCCTCCAAATACAACCAAATTAATAACTTCCAACTACTGTTCAAACTCTTTGTGACCATTAGGCTTCCAAGCCTTTATAATTTTGCAAGTTTGCAATAGTAGAATTTAAAATTTCTATTTTTTGGCATGAAAATTTATAAGTTTTTGGTAGCAAAAAATGTTCTTATCAAATCCCAAAGAGGTAATATCACAAAGATAAACAATGATAAGCTTCAAGAGGTGTACATGTATTGAAGTTTTAACAATTAATTGAAAAATAGTCATCTACAAGTACTATGTTTTTAGCAATTTAATATAATGGCATTCCACTCCTAATCTCTATCCACCATCTCTAGTGATTATGGCATGATGATTATAAAATATGAATATAAATATAAATTAATATTTCCTTTAGTTGACATCTATTTCAATACTTTAAAATGTTAATTTTTGTATTTTCAGTCTTTGACGTTAAATATACATTGCATGATTTTTTTCTCTAAATCTCATTCATATATAAAGAAATAAATAATATTTTAGTCTTCTCCAACATTTTTTTAAAATGGAATACTAGTACCCATCCCCGTCTCTTGAACAACTACTAGTTCCCATCTATAGGTAAGTATGCTTGAATACATTGATTTTAATGCACTAACCAAAAATGTAGATTGGTGGAAACATTGCAAAAAAAGGTTGAATAAATCCCAAAAAATCCCTAAATAGTTTGGCCAGTACATAGAAAGGAAGAGGTTGGCCTACTACCTAATAGTGTCATTATTATTGGCACACTAAATAGTTAAAAATAGCCACACCATTTTCAAATGACCTAACGGATAAAAAGGTTAATAAAAATACCATGTCCTTCTATTTCTTTGACCCAAAACAATAGAAGTGATTGTTATTCTCCTTATAGGCTTGTTCAACTTCTTTAAAATTTCTTTGGATCTTGGTGACATTGCCTCTGGATCAAATAGCCAAATACAACAATCTAGTAGATTATTTAGGAAAAAGTGTGAGAAGTCCAACTGTCAAATTTGTAAGCACTGGTTGCAAACTTTGAGATGCTTCGACAAGCACTATCCATGGAGGATACTAATGAGTTATTGTCGTTTGGGAATTGCAGTGAGGGAAATTCAGAAACAAAACCCTACCTGACTGCTCATAATATTATATTATCACAAGCAACAATTGTAGATATCTACAGAAAATATATCAGGTTACTATTAATAAGAGGCAAATCTACTATTCTTAAATTAATATTTTTTTTAACCATTAAACCATTGTATGTTTAAGTGGAGTGTAGAGTAGATCTGATCTTTTCATACAATTTATAGGATAAGGGTGCTTAGCAAGGAGTGGAGTGTGAAAGGTGTGCATATGTGGTGATAGGAAAAGCTATAAGGAAGAGAAGAGGTTGCAAAATGATTTCCAAATAATAAAGAAAAAAATAGAGTGTGGAATGATGAGGCCGTGAAAATCCTTGTGATTGTAATTGAAATTGAATCAAATAAAATCAATTTTTTTGCAATCTTTAACTTAGTGAATTAAGACATAAATTGTTTGTTTGGGTTTGAATTTGTGAATGGTTCTTGAGCAAAGGGGGGGTCCTTTTGCGATACCTACTACATATGATTTATTAAATCCCAAGGGAATGAAGTAAACAAAATATAATAAGTTCCAAAAATGCTTTCTACCTACCTAGACATGTGAAAAAATGTAAAAGGAGATACCCAGTAAATCGTATTCAAACATCAAGGGGTTATGGATACTATGTTCAAATGAGATATCATTCCAACTACAAGAATATTACTTTGACTACATCAATTGCATAGGTAATTAATTTCTTACATTTTATGCTAGCTTTTGTACCACCAGTTTTTGTCAATGTGATTTCGAAATTTACTCAGTTTGTAACTATGGACCAGCCTCATACAGGTCCATGGTACCAGGTTAAGAGGGTCTGAAAAAGACATGGTAATCAAGTTTATAAAGCCATGGATTGGATATCTATATGCTATCATTGTGCCATAGCTCTCCCATGTTTGTGGATGTGATCTATCTTCTACACACAAAAAACATGTACCATTTTATAGCCTTCAATCCAACTACATCTAAGTATCTTCTTAATTCGTCTATCTTTAATCAATCTGCTTACTATTTGAACCTCACCACACTTGCCTTCTTCTGCACAAATTTTTTAGAGAAGAACATAAGTTACAATATTTTTAGGATCCAACTAAAAAAGCAATGTTGTTGGAAATACTCGGCCTATATTCATTTATGATCCACATGCACAACAAGTTTAACTAGCATCTTAGTATTAGTGTTTAGGGTATCCTCAAGATAGCCAACATGGGCAAGAAGGTCAACCATGCACACATAATGATTAGCTATATATGTAATGCAATAAGGGTTACTAACATGTAAAGTATGTGCAACCCTCATTATGTGAAGTATGTGTTCTTGTGTTCTAGGTGATTGCAAGATTTACAAAAAAAATATTTATCAAAAAGGCCTTAGAAACTTTCAAACAAATGCAATTGGCAAGTATAAAGCTAAATTAGTTTCCAGAGTCCTCCCTGCTTGTGCCAAAATGGGAGCTTTGGAATGAACAATGAACATGCACCCAAGAATAATGGTAGGGGGATTTTTGTCAGATCATGCTATAGTTCGATATGCTCTGGTAGACATATATGCAAGATGTGGAATCATAGACAAAACACCTAATTTTTTTGACCAAATGTCTCAAAGAGATGTCATCTCATGTAATGAGATGATATGATTGTAGAATGTGCACAAAATGGTTTTGATAATTAATTTAATGGAGTCAATGATGGTGTTACTCTAATAAAGGAGAATGAATGCAGCAACAACCATCGCCATAATTTATGAACTCTTCCTTACTACGACAACCATCATCATACTTTAGATCATCTATACAAGAAAATACATAGAATGCAATTATTCACAAAAGAAATTCATCTGTGTTTTTGTTCTAGACAAGGAATGAGGTTAATGAGTATGGAGATTGTATTTCTAGTGATTTCAAGCCTGATGATTTTAACCAATTATCACCATTTTTTATGTTCAGAGGCAACATCATCTAGTTTGGGTTAGTAGAAATGTTTAAACTTTTGTTTCTAATCAGGAGTTCCATTTTTTTAGAGAAGTGCATCTGTATTTTTTTCTTATCCTTCGTTATTGAAATTTGATATAGAATTTGATTTTGAAGGTATATCATGATATTGATTGTTTCAGTATTTAATTTTGTTTCAAATCGATATTTCTTATCTTTGATATATTTTTCTTAAATTCTGATATTGATAAGAAATATGATTTTGAATTTGTAGTTAAGTTTCATGCTTTTATATTTATTTAGGTTCAAGTTCTTTCAGGCCATCATGCTCAGGGCTTTAATTTTTGGCTATAGTCATAGGTGTAGGCAAATTTTAGTTCTTAGGAATCAAAATATTTATTATAATCCTAATAGCTAAGTTTGATTATTATCAAGAATGAATTTTTTTTTAAGTTTTTAAATTTGACTGTGTAAATATTTTTCATCAATATTTGCAATCATATTCTATGATTTATTATAGAATAAAGCAGTTTGATTTTTCCCTCTCTAACTTCATTCCAATGATAAATCCTAAAAGATAATCCAAAACATTGATAAATGAAATGTTTGGCATGCATGAATCATTCTTCACATGTTTTGTCTATGTGAAGTATGATTGCATGAACCTAGAACACAAGGAAAGCTTACATTGTTTGGATATGTTCTAGAGTGCTTCATTAATTCAAATATTTTGAGAGCTTTCTTTTAAAATCTATTTTGTGCACATAATGCAATCATATCATCTCATTCCATGAGATGACATCTCTTTGTGGCATTCTGTCAAAAAAATCAAGTGTTTTATCTATGATTCTACATCTTGCATATATGTCCACTAGAGCATATCCAACTATAGCATCTGACAAAAATCCCCCTACCATTATGCTTGGGTGCATGTTCATAGCCCGTTCCAAAGCTCCCATTTTTTAATAGGAAGGGAGGACTCTGGCAATGAATTTGGCTTTATACCTGCCAATTACATTTTTTTGAAAGTTTCTAAAACCTTTTCAACAAAACAATTTTCTGCAAAGCCTACAATCATTGCATTACATGAGTTGACATCTCTTTGAGGCATTTTGACAAATAGTTTACATGCCTTGCCTATGCTTCCACATTTTGCATGCATATATATCAAATAGTTAATCCTAAAAACAACCTTGCCCAACAAAAAGAAAGGTGAGGGAAAGAAAAACTCCACACTCAATACATGAGATAGGAAGTCTTGGAGTCCTCAGCCAAAATGGGCTCCCCAAGAGTTTGCCACTCTATAGCTGGCTAAGACTAAAAATGGAAAAATATCAACCCCAACATGAATTAATTAGTCCACACTTGTATTAGCTTCTCTATAACAAGGGAAAAATAAGTCCATATTTACCCACTTTCAAAAATATTGACCTTCCACAATACCATTCTTCAATTTCCAGCTAGGGTAGGATCCTTTAGACAAATCCAAATGATGGTTTGAGAGTACCCCCTTCAACAAGTTTACTAAGACCCAAACTAGTAGCCAACCTCATACCCTTAAGAAGTGCCTCCAACTTGGCTTCATTGTTGATTTTCTAACCAAGAAAAAGAGCACCACCATGCAATAACTTACTCTCTTTGTTCCTCAAGAGGAAGCCAACTCCAACTAAAGTTGGTCTACCCCTAGAAGTTCCATCAAATTTCAGTTTGGTGAAATCTTCTAGGAAATTCAGCCATGGTACCTGTCAATATTATTTCCAATTACCCCATTAATAGGGGTTAATAGTAAGTATTGTTGTTTTCCTCATAGTCAAACTACTATAAGTGTATCTCTCACTATATTTTAAAGTGAAAATATTTACCTACCATTTTGTAAATGTAACATTGATTTCTTATTTTATAATTTTTCCTACCAACAATTGAGAATTTGGACAAAGACAAGGTGTTGAAAGCCACATTGAATTCATTGGAGGGGCGGGGGGATTATAGTGTGGAGCAGCTCAGAGAAATCTTTGAGAAATTTGGAACAATGGAAGATATTGTAATCAAGGTTAAAAACTCTAAGAAGAAAGGCTCTGCTATAATTGTTATGAGATCCAAGGAAAAAGTTGTGAGTTTTTTCATCTTTACATAGCTTTGTATTTTTGACAGTACATTTGTTAATTTATGCTTTTATTCTGTTGGATTTTTTAGATGCATGTTGTTCTTAATTAATTTTGTGAGAGATGCACTAGGTTCTCCTTTATGCGCTTTCAGCATTTCTAGGTGAGTTGTATGTGTTAATGTGTAAATTAAGTTAAAATTAGCTTTTTTGCTCCTTGGTCTTATTTATTGCTTCATGAATTGAAAAATAACAAGTTTGATATGGGCATTTGAAAAAAAAAAGTTAGCTCTCATGTTATGTTTCTTTGCTCATCATTTCGTTATGGTTTATGTTGAGAGTCATTCCTTAGCTCTGTAGTTTGACTTTGATTTGGGATCCCTGAAAGCTTAATGGTATGATCCATTGTAATGTTTTCTTGTAATGGGTAAAGCAAATCAATGTGAGGAGGAGGCAGATGCAACATAGGTAGTAAAATGTAACAAAAATGTAAACAGAACAAGGAAAAGTCCATAAAGCTACAATTTAGAAGATTGATCCTAAGATTGGGGTTGAACGTGAAAAATCCATGGTGTTTTGGAGACAGGGATGGTAGTATATCACTTAAAATGCATAGGATTGATCCAAGGATTGAAGTTGAACATGAAAAATTTATATTCCACTCGTTTTCGGCTCAGGGATGGAAACATTTCACTTAAAAGGTCGAGGATTGATCCAAATATTGTGGTTGAACATGTAAAAGACTATGTTCCATAGTGTTTTGGGGACAAGGATGGCAGCATACAATTTAGATTTTAATATTATGTGTAGCTAAACCTATAAAAGTTTAAGTTTAGCTATACATGACATCAAAATTTAATTTTAGAAATTTATATAATGTATCAGATTCATTATTTAAATTAAATCAAAATGCAATTGACATAGCTAATAGCAGTCTAGTAGCAATGTAAATTAGAATTTTTTGATTTCATTGTTTGAAGTTTTCTTCTTTAAGCTGTAGAACAACTCAAATGACAATGGTAAAAACAATTTTAAGGATTTTGTTTATGTTTTAAGGTTTTTAGGGTTGCATAAGGGATGTGGGACGGCTTGTGGTCCCCCTCACACCCTATTTAATTTCACTTTTTAAATGAAATGTTATTTTAAAAATATTGGAATTTTTTTAGGGATGCTTGGACATTTCTGAAATGGTTGAAGGACAACCAAACATCCTGGCAATGTCCCATTGCTATAGAGGGCATTCTAGGAATTTTCTTGGAAATCTCTGGAGATGAGGGAATAATAGAGGGTGCCCCCCAAAATTTTCATTGTCCTAGGGAAAACTATGGGGATGGGAATGTGGTTTTCAGAGGGGGGATGAATCCCTGTGCAACAAAGGAAAAAAACCATTTAATGTACCTAATCTTTTTTTTTTTATTGTGAAATCCACCTTGCAGATTATCCTATGGCTTAGATGCGATGAATAGGGGGTACCTCTTCTATCAAATTCACATCGAACTTGCAACTGGCCTAGTTTATTGGGGTAAGCCACACCCATAAGTATATGTGTTGGTTTACCTATTTCATCATTCAACATTTTTACGTTAAGTATGTTGAACATTGGTCTCCACTATGAAAAACCTGATGACGTCTCACTTGAGCTAATACCATTTGAATTTCACATGTCTTTTCTATTAGCTTCACTTAAGACTTGTAGCTGGCTTCATCTGTTGGAGTATGTCACACCAAGAATTAGATTTTTTGGTTAACCGAATTCATCTTTCAACATTTCATGCATTAAGCATGTAACATGCCTCATGGAGTTTTGAACGTTGGCCTCCACTATTAAAGACCCAATAACTTATCACCTAAGCTCATCCCATTTGACATTCACACATGTTCTTACTTCATCTATTTACTAGATTTTGATCATCCTCATCATTTTTTTTGTGTAGTTGGACATCATATCAACCATCAATTTTTGTTTAAATTAGAAACTTCAGCATACGTGAAAAATAAGCATAATTCCATCAGTACATGAACAGTTTCATTGTACTCATTCAAATGAGACCTTGGGTTCAATCCTCTGCTATTGATACGGGGATGATAAATAAATCTCTTTTTATATTTGTAGTCCTTACTCTGTTACATTCTGCTACCTTCAACCTCCCCTTTGTTATTCCCATTTGTTTCTTCATATGGATTTTGTACTATACAACACTGCAAAGGTGTATGTGAGAATATAATACATTTTTTCTACCTACACCAAAAGAAAAAGTCAAAGTTAATCATATTTGGAATTATGGAAACTAAAATTATCCAAAGGAAAATTAATACTCAAATTCATTGGCCACTACAATTAGTGACATTGCAGAATGCCAATAAAAAGAAAAGAAAACAATTCTTTTTGGTCTTATTTATCTACACTTAATCAAATAGGACTATATTTCTAGCATTTATGATCAGGTGCACAAATAAAGACTATGGTGTTTGTCAGCATGTTTATATCACCTGTCAAAATCTATACTTTCGTTGTTATTATATTGTTGTTTGTGGTGAGAAATTGAAGACTTACACAAGGATTAGGATAATGTGACATAGGTGATTTCTATGTATTGTTGCTAGCCTCTAAAGTGTAATGACTATTGAATATCATATACTTTTTGAATTTATTATTAATCCTCATGATCTCCTTTTCTATTTATATGACTTCTTCACAGTTTAAATTCTTGTGTTGCACCCTTTCTAAATCGGGAAATATTATTAAATATTTTTCCATTTCCTTGTTTGATGCCACTTAGATTCTTAGGCAATAACTTTTCAATGACAATAAAAATATTTTCTTGTTGACATTCAAATAATGATAAATATTGCTTTTACAGTGAACTTGTAGTATTTACTTTTAATGACAGGAAATTATATGGCCATTAAATGGATGGAGTCACAGGACAAGAAAATAAAGAAAGGCTTGTGGTTACTGACTATTGTTTTTGGATTCATAAAAGTGGGGCATAGAGCCCTTGCCCTTTGTATTAACTTTATAAAAAAAATATTACATTTCAATTATGTAGGCAGCTCAAAATATGTAAACACTAGCTGCAATGTCTGCTTGAAAATCCAACTTATAAAGTAGAAAAGTAAAGATCATAGTTTCTAGCTCGGTGTTGCCTCAATCCATTACCACCACTTTTGGGCCACCTTCATAATTCCAACCACCAGCATCCTCTATGATTAAACCAAAATAATGCAAAAGATATTTGGTCACCCTCTTGACCTTCTCAGTTCTCTCACAATCCATGTGAGCCAAATAAATTTTGCAAGGATGTTTGAAAACATGAAATCAATCTCAGAAAAAGAAATCTCACTATCACCAGCCCCTATTATTGGCATTTTTTCCACCACTTTTGTTAACTCGAAGATGTAGGCCTCAAGCTCATGGAAGGATGAACTTCACTACCTACCACTAAGAGGACACCCAAGAAAGACCAAAGTCACCTCCAAAGAAGTGCTAAGCCAACCTTTGTATTTCTTTCAGATAAAATGTTCTACCAGAGTTTTAATCAATCCCTTATCCTTCAAAAAATCCATAAGATTAGATACAAACATAGAGGACATGCTAGAGTTTACCCTGTTATGGTTTTCCCTCCTAGAAACTTGGAGGCAACCACTGCCTTCAAAGCACTTTCTATAGTCTTATTTGTATTACAAATACATTATCCAAGCACAAATATGAGATAGGACCACAAAAATCAATCTTGCTTTTGCTTCCATATAGATGGAATATAGGATCCATCACTATTCAAAGGTTAAACTGTAGATAAAGAGGTGTAACACATCATAACACCTAGCCTCAAGCCTTAACAAAAATCCATCGAAGACTTGCCCCAAAAGAGATGCCCAACATACCAAATTGAAAGAAAAGATACTCCAAACTATTCCTTATAAAACATTAATGATGTCTACTTTAGCTTCCAAACCTTTCCACTTATTGACTTCATTTCCTAATATGATATATTTAAAAGATTCAATGGCATGATTAAATATTTTCTCTTGCCTGTGCTTCCACATTTTACAATGAAAAAGAAAGAAAGTAGCGTTTGGTAATAGGTAGTATCAACATCATCAACTAAAGACAACATTGAAAGAAAAACACATAGAAGTTAAGAAAGAATGTAAATTATTTGAAAATTATGGGACAATACTAAGTCATTCAACAAGTGAGCAAGTTAATTACCATTTTTTTGAATAGAGGCCAATATGATTTCTGAAAAAGTTAAAAAAAGCAAGTAACATTTGTAATGTGTAGCATCAACTATCAATAGACTAAAGACACATTGCAAAATAAGTAAAAGCTGTAAGAGAATGTAATTTTTTTGAAAATTATTGTACAAGACTAAGTCATTCAACGAGGAAAGAAAAAAATTCTCATATTTATAGTAATTACTTAGATTCCTCCCTTCTAAATTAGTGAAATGGATTTCCAAGAGTACAGGTGCAATAATTAATTAGTTCATGTGTCCATAACAACATTTTTATTACTTTTATTATATTGCATAATAAAGGTAGTGACCAAGAAAATTTGCTCATGTTTGATGCAAAGTATGAAAAAGAAAGCATAACCTTCACATACCTCCATATCCTTTATTGTAGTCTCATTGGTGCTTATTAAATCTTCATCTTGTGAAGACATGTTGAGAGAATGACCAATGTATAATTTTCCAACCTATAAGAAGAATATGTATTAATAAAATAGACGAGATCAACCTTCTCTTAGGTCAAAGACCAAATTTTGTATGTATAAATTTCTATTAGTCCAAACCAAAGTTGAAAACACAAATTTATTTCTAAACATATCATTTTTTGGTATCTAAAGAAAATAAATATTGACACTGTGGACGAACGAGAGGTTCAGGAAGCCCATGGGGGCCAACATCAGGAGAGACCTATTGGCCCTAATGGAAGGTGCAGAGCCCAAAGATGTGTTGTTTTCCACTACAATGGCCATGGTGTTCATTTGCCTACTGAGACCGACAAAAAAGATGATACTGGCTATGATGAATGCATTGTTCCCGCTAAAATGAATTTTATCATAGATGATGATTTTCATGACTTTATCGACAAGGTCCTAAGTGACTGTATTTTACAATAGTTGCAGATTCTTGCCATAGTGGGGGTCTAATTAAGATGGAAAAGAATAAAATAGGAGAGAGTACTAAAAATAGGAATGAATAGAAGAGGGAATCCCAATTTGATGGGAAGAAAAAGAGAGAAGGAAGATTTGGCTTCAAAGATTTATTATCTGGAACTATGCAGGATGTTGTTAGCAATGCCTTTGAGTCTCAAGGCATTCATCTACCTTCCTGACATGGGCACAAGCACCATAGTGAATACAATAAAGAAGAAATAGAGGTGGTGTTGAACTATAGGGAAGGAGAAGCTAGAAACCGATCTCTTCCTCTGTCTACATTGATAGAAATTCTGAAAGAGAAAATTGGTTGACAAGATATTGATGTTGGGAAAATCCAACCAATTCCTTTTGACATTTTCAAAGAGGATGCAAGCCCCAAAGTAAAGAATTTTTTCAAATTTATTGTGAGCAAACTGGAGTCAAATGATTATGGTGGCTTCCTTTGGGCCAATGGAAATTTAGTTCAGCAATTTTTGAAGCAGAAGTTGGAGGACAATGGTGATAGTTTTGGGTATTTAGAGCCAACATTAAAGACAAAGGTTTATAAAAACCATGAAGTGTATGTTGGATCTACTAATGTGTCAGTAAAAAGTGTATACCTTGGCACTTTTTCACTCATTTTGGCATTTTCCATTAGATTTTGGCCTTATTTACCTTGATTTAGCCTTGTAAGCTTGCAATTCAACAATAACCTAATGGTGTTTTACTAAGGTGTTGTGAAGTGTTGTAATGCATTTCCTCACTTTTCTAAGACCCTTTCAACATAATTCACCTAAATAATGCATTCTTACACCTTCCTAAGCCTTAAGACAAATTGTTGTAAACTGGTGTGATACATTTTCACACTTATCTAGGCTTATCACCCCTAAATTAACCCTTTTTCTATGTTAATTTACTCCTTTAATGTATCTTTAGTCCCGACCTAAGTGTGTTTCGGGAGGAAAAATTGATTAACTTAATTAAACAAAAATTAATTCTCGATGACCAATTAAAGATGCCCAAGTGGACTAGGTCGCCACTTTGGGCAACCTAGTCCCTTTAGGCATAAATTTCAAATTTTAAATAAAAATCAATAGGAATCTTGCGTCCTAAACCCTAAGGTCAGCCTATCATGTTGCATTTCAGGAAAATTAGGGTTTCACATGTACAAATAAGGGTTTTTATCCTCATTTTGCTCTCTCCCAAGCTCATTTTGACATCTCTCTTCTCAAAGACTCAAGCATCCAAGACTTCACAAGCAAGAATTCAAGAATTAGGGTTTTACAAGCTATTGTTGGTATGTGGTGACTGATCATGCCATAATGTACACTATTTAGTATTGTACACTCTTCATGTATTCTTTCCAGAAGAAAAAAAATTCACCCTTTTTCGCTTCATCGAAAAAGAAAAAAGCCAACTTTGTAAACCCTAATTTCTGGAAGCTTCTAAAAGCTTGTTATAAGTGGTTGGGATGGGGAGTTGTAGCATGGCATTATTCACGATATTGTAATATGTTTTGCACTAGATAATAAAATCATTGCATGGTTGCGGTTTTGTGGATGTAGCCCAAATTGGGTGAACCACATTAAATTCTCTGTGTTGTCTTGTTTCTGCTATAATTTTTCTGTGTGTTTATTTCTTCGTTTTATTGATAAATATGCATTTAACTTGTTAGATATCTACCTTCTAACCCTAACAACTATCTCTATAGGAGCTTCTCTTTCATGTTGCATACCATGAACAACAAAGTATTGGTAAGCATTTCCATTAAGTTTATCATTCAGTCTTACATTCCTTTGCTTTCATCTCATTTGGGTTTAATTACCTACAAAGGGGTTTGACTTAGGCAAACCCCTATTTCCTAACCCCAATATTCTCTTGGTCTTTGCATGTGATTGCAAGTTTTTATGCAGATTTGGTGAAGTAAAAAGTGTTTCAAGAACTGCAAACATTCTCCTTAAGTCACATCCAAGCCTCAAACCCTAGAAGGAGCAAGAAGACAAGCTACATGTCACTTTCAAGAGTTTTTGTCATAGATTGTTGTAGAAAAGGGAAACATGAGCCATGACCCACAAAATCAAGCCCTAATTCCTCAGAAAGCCACAAGAGGATTAGGTCACCCCTATTGGCAACCTTGTCCCTATGTTAGGCCCAGAAAAGAGTTTCTACATTTTTGGGCACCCATTTCCCCGAAACCTATTTTGGTAAAGTTTCTTTGTTGGAGGACTAGGTCGCCCTACTTGGTATAAGTGTCCTGCTATTTTTAGACATTTTCCAAAGGATTGTGGGAACATTCATCTACGAAATCACTTTTCTAGGTGCACCCCTTCTGTTATTTTCTAGAATATACACATTTAGGTCATTTTAGAGTAGTTTTGCATTAGTTTAATTTTTTTTTATTCACATTTGCATACATTTAGATTAGTATCATTTTACTTTCAGTTTCAACTACACATTACACACACTCATCACAACTTGCATCAATCAACCTTCCCCCTTTGAATGCAACCACCAAAAACCCTTGTATCCACCTAGAGGCAAGAGTGCAATTCTCTCACCAAGTGCT
Source organism: Sequoiadendron giganteum (assembly GCA_007115665.2). Lineage (NCBI taxonomy): Eukaryota > Viridiplantae > Streptophyta > Pinopsida > Cupressales > Cupressaceae > Sequoiadendron > Sequoiadendron giganteum. The sequence goes on along the minus strand of CM021105.1, from coordinate 398,294,095 downwards.
CTTAGGGTATTTAGGGGGGAATCCTTTTGCCATAGGTCTATAGATACATTTTGGTGGTTCCTTTTGGTGAACCCGACTGTAGACCATTAGCTAGCTTTATGATTTTTGTATTTCATCTTAGAGATAGCTTGCATTGAAATAAAAAAATTGCATTGTTTGCATCCTAGGTTTAGTGAAAAAAAGTGTATTTAGTGAAAATTCATGATAGAATTGCACATTGCATTGCATTTTTAGCAAGAAAATACAAAAAAATTGCATTTCCAATTTCTGTTTGTATTGGAAAATCAGAAAAAGCAGAAAACTTAGGTAAAAATTTAGGAATTTTTCAAAAACAACACTACTAGGACTAAGTCGCCACACTGGTGACCTAGTCCTTTGGATTTATTTTCTATCAAATTCCCAGAAATTTGCCAGTATTTTCTGTCTTACAGCTTTCTTGTTTTGCCTTTTGTGTTTTGTTCCGAAAACTTAGTTACAAGCCCTATTGTCACCATTGCTTACATTGCCTTAGGGAGCAGTATCTGAGCATTTAGTGTTCCTTTGTCGATATAGTTGTGAAAAAAAATTCTAGGACCATGAAATCTACCAACAACACCCTTGTTGTAGATCTTGGCATCCCTCCATCTTCAACTCTTGGTATTGACAATGGTGCATTAGGCTTAGAAACTATCCTTAGTAATTCCTTGCACCTAGATGATACAACTAGTGATAACAATTAAATCCCACTTGATAAGATCTTCCATATCCATGCTCCTCTCATTGATTATCAACATGAAATTAGCTTTGAACCCATATTTGGAACCACTATTCTTGCAATTGAGAACCTACACCACTTACTTGATCATGATGATGGCTTACATATCATGAAGAGGATTGCAGAAATCGATGAAAAACATGCACCTGAGACATCTCCCTCACCCACTCCTATGTTTGGCCAAGGAGGACCTTTTATTCCTCCCCCTCAATCATTTCTTCTATTATGACCTATACACCTCCTAGTGTGACAACCACTATGCAATAGGTTAGTAATGTGGTACCTCCCCTCACCATCACCACTAGCATCCCTAATTCTCTTGTGACATCCCATACCCTCACCTCTTCCATTATCCCTACCCTTACTATTCCTACCACTTCCCCTTCCACCACTTTCACCCCTTCACCTCTCTCCCTCCCACCTCATAGCACTTACAGTGAACCTCTCATTACATAAATTTTTCACACTATAACTTCTATGCAACAAAAAATATCCACCATTAACCAAAACCAATATCGCTCGCCCTCCCACTATGTTCATAGTAATTTGTTTTCCCTTGACATCCTCCACACTCTCTTGCGACAAGGAATAGAGATCCCTAGATTTGAGAAGTATGGCGAGAAGGTTGATCCTTTTAACCATTTCAATGCCTATACTGACCTCTGCAGCAACTTCGCTCTTGACGACAAGTTGCTCGCTAAGTTATTTCCAAGAACTCTTAAAGATGCAGCCTTAGATTGGTTCTCCTCCTAGCCTAATAATTCCATTAGTTCATTAAACGAATTAGTGGATGCATTCATTAATCACTTTCAAGTTCACATGGCTCCAAAGAAAACTTTTGCAGACCTCATGAGATGTAAACAAGCTAATACCGATAAGATAACTAATTTTATCTCTCGTTACAAAGCTCTTTATTCCTTGAATGATGTTAAGATACCAGATACCCATCTACAAAAGATGTTTAATGAAAACCTTGTGACAACCCTTCAAGATAAACTTACTCTCACGAAGTTCCCCTCCTTTATGCACCTATGTCAAGCACTCTGTGACTACCATAATTCTACTAGCAGTCGCGACTCATCGTTCACTCCTAGTCATGATGAGAAGTTTGATAACTCTTCTCAATCCAATCCCCAACCTTTTCGTAAACCGAACAAAGGATTTCTCCAATTTAATCCTTCATCCCAAAAATCTCCACCCATTAATAACCAAGTGGTCATTGTTAAGTCCATGGTGCCTTTTAATTATGAAGATCCTAAGAGTACTTTCACACCCTTTCTTGACACCCTTCATAACACCATGACCCAATTACTTCAGTAGGAAATGTTTTATTTACCTCTTGTCCATAAACCTGATCCTAATAAACCATTACCCCCTTCTTATAATGCCACTGCTTATTGTTACTTTCATTGCCAAAATGGTCATGACACTGAACAATGCAAGCGTCTAAAGCACCTCATGCAAGACCTAATTGATTCAGGATGTCTATTTGTTGTAAGAGTTAATGTTAAAAGCAATAAATCAGTGGCACCCCCTAACCAAAACTTGCAAATCTTTACCAACCCCATGCCTAATCATAATGTTTTATTTGTAAAACCAAGTGAAACTTCCCCACCTGATGTCATGAATGTGGATTCACAAGATTTACATTATGTTTCTCTTTCCCCAGTAAACCATTTCACACCTATTAATGAAATGGTAGGAGCAATAGACGTTATCCATCATAAGGGCCCAACAAAAACATCTCTTGAGATCTCCTTTTCTACACAAGATATACTACGAAACCTTCTTGATGGCCCTCTCTACATATCTAGTCACATTTATGATAAGCCCACCAATGGGATACTCATATAATCTATCCCGCATGTGGTGACAATGTCATCACAAAAGAGTTTCTAGTATTACATAATATTGATCAATATGTCTATAATCAACCTACTACGTGGGTCAAAACACACAATTGTTTTGCATGCCCAACAATTGGATCGATTGCCCTCCCATTACAAATAGGTCTGAAAACATTGGACGTTACCTTTTCAATTATCCCTCAATTAGACCAATTTCGTTTACGACTTGGCCATCCATGGCTTCATTCTATGAAATCGGTCCCATTCGTCATCCACAAGTGTGTGAATTTTCCTATTGACAATTAAATATTTATTGTCCACCATAGTGGTTTTAACCCGTTATCCTCTAAGGGTAACTTTTCCTTGGATGTCTTTTTTCCTAAACCTATGGATCCCATCACCCCTAAATGGGACTTCTTTTTCATTTCCTATCAAAATTTCAAAGCCAAGAAGATCTTTGAACTTTCTCTACATAACATACCTCCTTCTACCTTAGACTCACCCATCCTGGATGAAGCCATGTTGCCACAAGAATCTGATATGCCTAGCCAACCTACTCCTGAAACCTCCTCCACATCATCCAAGAGGCCTAAGGATCATGATCATAACTCTGTCCTCCCAGCCCGCACTAAAAAATTCTATAAAGCTAAAGAAAAGGTGGATGAACCACCCATTGTTCCTCCTGTCCCTCCTCTCTGAGATGATGCACAACCTATGATGGATTATCCCACCCCTTCCCCCACACACCTTGACCAAACATCAATGAGGAATAAAGAGGCTAGAAAGCGTAGACATCGTTGTCATGGTCTCGCCCGCCAATCTCATGAGGAAGACCTAGTTGAAGAGCCCAACCCACCTGTTCCTGAGGCCATGCCTATTGATCCTCCTCCTCCACCCCCATAGCTAGATCCTATACCTCCCGCACCAACTCTTTTACAAGCCACCACTAATATTGTCATACGCCCCACCATTGTCATCAACTTAGATGATGACGATGATGATGAGAATGCTTGAATCGATGAAGAGGTCCATCAAACCTTGAATTCACTATTCTCCTCTTATATGAGCATTCATGAGAGTTCTCCTAGGACAAGCATTGATCTTGATGCTAGTTCATAAATTGTTGTCGTTCCTCGCGCTAGTCGCCCTCCTGAGTTTTATATTGAGCAAGATTGGGAGGCAAATTACATGCTCGTAGAGTAATTCACATGCACCTTACTAGTCCTTATTTTTATTTCTTTTTTATTTTTGCATTTGTGTGGCATGTATTCCCTGTTTAGTTTGATATTTTCTTACTCTTTGTGAAATTATTCTATATGTATCTCCCTTCTTCTATGTGTCATGCATGCCTTTTCTCTTTTCACTTTTTTCTTTTCATTTTCCTTTTCATTTTCATTTGGGGATGATGTAAGGCATTGAGACTGCAATGTCTCTTTCATGTTGACCCAAAAGAATCCCTTTCTCTTTTCCCTTTTCCTTTTTGCCATTAATTTGGGGATGATGCAAGGCATTGAGACCACAATGTCTCCTTCATGTTGAACCAAATGAGTCCCTTTTTATTTTTATTTCCTTTTTGCCTTTCATTTGGGGACGATGCAAGGCATTGAGACCACAATGTCTCCTTTGTGTTGACCCAAATGACACTCTCTTCTTTTTTCTTATGAATTTCATTTGAAGATGATGCAAGGCATTGAGACGGCAATGTCTCCTTCATGTTGAATAAAAACCAAGGCTCTTTTGCGTTTGTCTTTTTATTTTTCTTTCTATGGTCCTTTTTGGGGATGATGCAAAATGTCGAGACATCCTATGTCTCTTCCATGTTGACCCAAATTGACTCTTTCTTTTTCATTTGTTTTCACTCTCTTTGTGTCCTTCCAGTTCTATGTATTTGGGGGAATGATGATAGTTTCCCGCTCTCTAAAATAAACATTGCATAAACAAACATACTGACCCCAAATCCATAGATCCCTTATGTGTTTGGTTTTTTTCATTTTGGGGGCGTATCCCCCCTTTTTCTCTTGCTTTCTTCTTTTTTGCATGATGTAGCCTTTCTTGGATACCTATCAATTGACATTGGGCTTTTCAAGTATGCTCTCATGTCCCTTTTGCATTTTTCCTTTCTCTACTTTAAATCAATTGCTCACAAAGTGGTGTGTAGCAATCCCTTTAAAGTGGGGTCATACATTGGCACTATACTATTTTTTGCATTCGCATTTTCTTTTTCCTTTCCCGTGCTTCCTAGTGCAGCCTTGTCACTTCAAATTATGTGTTTCTTACTTTGTGGATGACATTAAGTGTAATTTCCTTCATAATTGTGACTTTTCTTAGCATATTATATTCCTCTTAGTGGTTTGATGCGACACACTACATCCCTTAAGTTGGGAATCTTCTATCCTTTGATTGGTCCTCTTTTGAAGATACTACACACAATGTTCTCTAAGTCAAAGACCTCATATGAACTAAACACGACTCCTTTGAACACTTTCATTTTTCATTTTTGCACTTTTCACTTTTGTAACTCGCATGTTGGACTTTTGTATTTGTGCATACATGGCCACCTTGCATAGCACAAATTTCATTCCTGTTGTGCCATCTTGCACTTGTTCATGATTTATAAGCATCCAAGGCTTTTCTTGTCTCATGAACCGCACCCCTATCTTTTGTGGTACCTTATCAAAGTTATCAGGAGGTATAACTTTCGTATGGTTGAGTGGGAAGCCCAACTAGCAACACGAATTTCCCCATAGCCACCTTTTTGTGTGTGAGTGCATACCAAAAGTGTGTATGTATCTCACCACCTTTTAGAATTCTCACCTAGCGGACAACTAAAATTATCATTGGCCCAGAGTGAGTATATCCTTTCCTTTTAGACAAACATCTTAGATCTGATCCATAACTAGATGGACAAGCAGTCGAAGCTTGATTTGAAATTTTCACATCACTCCTTGTGTGATCTGTTATACTTATGCTTAGTTGGCCATGGGATCTTGATCTTGGGGGCTTGATCATCCCTCTTGATCATGAGTCACCTCACCTTACTAGCATGAGTGCATTAGATCTCGCTCGACACACATGATTCAACTACTTTAGTGTGAGTTTGAAGTACGTTCATACTCTCACTAAAGTGGGAGATAAATGTGTCACCAAAAAGTGTACACCTTGGCACTTTTTCACTCATTTTGGCCTTGTTTACCTTGATTCAACCTTGTAAGCTTGTAATTCAACAACAACCTAACAATGTTTTACTACAATGTTGTGAAGTGTTGTAAAGCGTTTCCCCACTTTTCTAAGACCCTTTCAACACAATTCAACTAAATAATACATTCTTACACCTTCCTAAGCCTTAAGACAAAGTGTTGTAAAGTGTTGTAATGCATTTTAACACTTATCTAGGCTTATCACCCCTAAATTAACCCTTTTTTCTATGCGAATTTGGCCCTTTAATGTATCTTTAGTCCTGACCTAAGTGTGTTTTGGGAGGAAAAACTGATTAAATTTATTAAACACAAATTAATTCTAGACCACCACTTAAATTTTCCCAAGTGGACTAGATCACCACTTTGGGCGACCTAGTCCCTTTAGGCATAAATTTCAGTTTTTAAATAAAAATGATCAAGAATCTTGCCTCCTAAACCCTAGGGTCAGCCTATCATGTTGCATTTCAAGAAAATCAGGGTTTCACATGTAGAAATAAGGTTTTCATCCTCATTTTTCTCTCTCCCAAGCTCATTTTTACATCTCTCTTCTCAAGTACTCAAACATCCAAGACTTCACAAACAAGCATTCAAGCGTTAGGGTTTTACAAGCTATCTCCATTGGAGCTTCTCTTGCATGTTGCAGACCATTAACAACAAAGGTTTGATAAGCATTTCCATTAAGTTTACCATTCAATCTTACATTCTTTCTTTCATCTCATTTGGGTTTAATCACCTACAAAGGGGTTTGACTTAGGAAAACCCCTATTTACTAACCCCAATATTCTCTTGGTCTTTGCATGTGATTGAAAGTTTTTATGCAAATTTGGTGAAATACAAAGTGTTTCAAGAAGTACAAACATTCTCCTCAAGTCACATCCAAGGTTCAAACCCTAGAAGGAGGAAGAAGACAAGCTACATGTCACTTTCAAGAGTTTCTATCACAGATTACTGCAAAAAAGGGAAACATCAACCGAGACCCACTTAATCAAGCCCTAATTCCTCTGAAAGCCACAAGAGGACTAGGTCACCCCTATTGGCGATCTTGTCATTGGGCTAGGCCTAGGAAATGGATTTTGCATTTTTGGCCACCCATTTCCCTGAAACCTATTTTGGCAAAGTTTCCCTGTTGGAGGACTAGGTCGCCCCACTTGGTGTAAGTGTCCTACTATTTTTAGACATTTTCCAGAGGATTTTGGGAACATTCATCTACAACATCACTTTTCCAGGTGCACCCCTTCTGTTATTTTCTAGAATATACACATTTATGTCATTTTAGAGTAGTTTTGCATTAGTTTAGTTTAGTTTTATTCACATTTTCATACATTTAGATTGGTATAATTTTACTTTTAGTTTCAACTACACATTACACACACTTATCACAACCTTCATCAATCAACCTTCTCCCTTTGAATGCAACTGCCAAAAACCTTTGTATCCACCTAGAGGCAAGAGTGCAGTTCTCTCACCAAGTGCTCTTAGGGTGAAAAACCCTAAGAGCCTAGCAAGAGGAATCCTTTTTCCCTAGGTCTAGAGATACATTTTTGGTGGTTCAACTAAGAATGGGGTTCGAGATATGGGAATTTTGATCAATGCCTGCCAATCTGATCAAACTTCTGCTGATGTAAATCCTACTGGAAACCTTAATAAATCATATGGAGCTTTACGTAATGCAATTCAAGCAATTCTTTCTGACCATGATGGTCCCATGGAAAACAAGGAGCTAGTGATGAAATCTCAAAAGATTCTCTCAAATCAAGGTTTTACACAATGCCCAGGTCTCTATTGTAGTGATCGACATGCAAATGCCTCCTTTATTTGTGATTAGAAAACCATGATCTAATCATTTGAGCATATAAAGTTATAAACCGTAGTTTTTGCATAAGTGTGACTTTGCAATGTGTGTTCTGATAATGGTTTAATAAGTAGTAAATCATATAGGGTACATGGGGACAAATTCTTAGGCATTTTTTGTGTTCCTATGGATTAAATGCCTTAGCAGTTCATGAAAGGCAAGGTAAATGGAATTCCATTTACTCCATTTTATTTTTGATTGTTGATTGACTATCTGGTCTAGTCTTTAGTCTTTCAAAAAAAAATGTTTGTGGTAAAAAATGATCATATCCAAAGGCATTGCAATTAAAAATATATATATATTGACACTACAGACCTCAAGGTATAAAATAAATTTGCTAACCAAGATTACCTTGAGCCTAAGTTCTTTAACAAGATTTGGTGTTGAAATGGTTTCCCTAGATCTAACTCCATACTAATCAAAGACCTGCCAAAAAATGAGAGAAAAGTGTTATAGAAGCATAAATGCATTGATCTAGCCTCTAACTCCATTGTTATAGAGATTAAGGGCTTACTTAGATTCTTAAATTCAAAAAAGGAAAACCTTGAACCCTCGGTGAATCCTTATTTTCACACTGCAGCTCACCAAATTATAGAAGTGAAAGTTCAATACTAGTGAGGAAGAGTTTGGAGGAGTGAAACCAATAGTGGGGGGAAGAGTGGAAAAATATGGTGAAAAACCACTAAAAAATGGAAAAAAATAATGAACGACTAAGATTCGTTTCTTTTTCTTTTATTTTTTAACTTCTTTATCTCCTTTTAATTAAATCAGCTCATTTCAATAATTAAAAATTGGTTTATAATTATAATTTACTTGAATAATTATAATTGTAAAACAATTTATAATGATACTTGAATAATTAAAAATGAACTAATTTAATTTTAAATATTAATTTTGATCAATTCTCTTATTTATTTTTAATTTGAATTGTCTCTTACTTATTTTTCTATCATTATAATATATATATGACACATTTTAATTTAAATATAAATATGAGACAATTTATCATTATATTTGAATATTTAAAATGAGCTAATTTAATTTCCAAAATTAAATTTGATCAATTTTATTTTATTTGAATTTAATTTAAATTGTCTCATACTTAAAAGGGAATTTAATTTTATTTTCTCATTGGTATTCTCTTATTATTTTAATTTTCAATAGCCTTTTGATTGAACTTTTTATTTTTCTTTATTTATTCTTCTCTATTTGTAGTGTATCATTTTAATTGAATATGTCTTTTGGTCCAAGTGGCCTATTGGTTATCTGTTATTGTCCTTGCTATACGTGCCACCTCTCTCCGTTATCCCTTCTCTTGGCCTTTTTTAGCTAATTCTTCGTCTACAACTTATCATTTTTCTCCTTGAGCTCTCATCTATCTTGATGATGGATCATGAAGTGTAATCCAAAACGTTGATGCAAACATTCTTACACAATCAAATCCATAAATCATCTAACAATAATCTATATGGATTGTGGGAAGTTGATATCATTAAGATTCGTTTAGTGATAAAAAAATAATATAATAAATATATTATATATATTTAATATATTATTAATAAGATTAAATTATATATAATATAATTATATTTATTATTATATTTAATAGTATATATAGGTTATATTATTATTATATATTATATTCTATAATAAAAATTAAAAGTTAAAGTATGTAAATGTTAATGTTTTTTATAAAATATGTGAAGGCCATAAGACTGCATCAAGAGGCAATGCCTTCCACACAATAGGTATTTTTGGTGCACCAAGCAACCTAGGCTACCAAATGGCCTGCTTAGGTAGGGGCCCCATGAGGAGGGCTTAATTAGGTCTATGGATTATGATCAAATTCGAAAGAAAAAAGAATAGAGGAGCAATAGTCATTTATTTAGTCATTAATTTAGCCATATATCTAGTCATTTATTTAGTCATTTTTATTTGTCTGATATTAGTGATTTATTTAGTCATTTATTTAGTCATTTAGTTGTAATTTTATCCAATTACCTAATTAGTCACTTATAAATGACCAAATTAGTCATTTATTTTCAAAATACTACTAGTATTAGTCACGTGACTAAAAGTTTTAGTCATGTGACTAAAATTTTTAGTCATGTGACTAAAATTTTTAGTCACGTAGTCATTTATTTGCCAAATTCTAGTAGTGTGTATGCAACATGGTTTATGTAATACCCCTCCGTTTTTCCCTTTTGATCGAACAATGTTATGCTCTTTTATGTTGTATTTTTTGTTAGTACCTTGACTATGATACTCGGCTTCTATTTAATTGCTATATGTAAAACAACATGAATGTTATATTTTGATGTGATGGTATTTTATTATGATGTTATCATTATGGCATGTTGTGAATTAACATAAATAGATATTCGAATTAAGGATGTTTTATGCTTTGGATTATATTAGTATGTTATATTTTTTAGTTAATTACATTGTATTGGCGGAGAGGACGGTATCGCATCACTCGCTTGCGAGCGCCCTGCGATTCCAAGATTTCCTCTTCACAGTGTGCCTTATTTATGACATATTTATGCATATGGATATACTCTTTGTTCGTAGGTTGAAAGGTACAGGACATCAACTCCACCTGGTTTCACAGGTTTGAGTGTGTCCATTGCCCAACGGTAATCGATTTGGAGATAGTAGCTAGGTTTTTTGTGCCAAGTCGTCACCCTAGTCATAGTGTGTCATCGGGTCTTAGTCGGGTTAATTGCTTTATATTGTTCACTCTCTTCGATTATTTAATTGCAAGTTGAAAAGGGTAATTAAATGGCTTTATGCATTTAACTTGTGGATTAAATTGATCTAGGATTATGCTAGTAATGTAATTTATTTTATTATTAATTTAATTTAATTAATAAATAATTTAATCGTGGATTAGATTTATTTTATTAATTAATTAAATTGATTGTGTTGAAATTAGATAAGTTATTCATCTTGAAAATTCATGGTTTTTATTATGTGAAATTGAAAATTAAAGAAAATGTTTTAATTGTATTTTTAGAAAATTTAAATTCAAAAATTGAAATAGAGATATTTTGAGATATTTTGCTATTCTGTTTTTGGAAATTGATGAGGGTTAGTGCATGAGATTTTTTTGAAATTTTCTTTATTGTTTGAAAAATCCTTCACAAGTTTTTGGGGAACAAGTTTGAAGAATTGAAAAGAAAAGAGAGGAAGAATTGTTGCATTTTTTTGGTGGGTTTTCTGGATTTGGTGTTTTGGTGAAGCTGAATTGGACTGTTGAGAAGGATATTGAAATTGAGGAGAAGGCTTTGCTCCATTATCAGTTATCAAGCTTTTGGAACCAGGTTCTTTCAATTAGTTTTTCATTTTGAAAAGTTTTACAGTTTTATTATACTGTTTGGGAATGTTTAAAACTCCTTTTGCTATTTGCAAGAAATACCCATGTTAAATCTTGCTTTAAAATTGAAAACCTTTGTTTTTAATTGAGTTTTCTCAAGAAAAAAAAAATGGTGTTCTTGGTTGTAACTGGCTGTTTCAACTTGATTTTCTCAATTTGTTTGCAATTTTCAGTTGTGAAAATAGATATATATATTCTGATATATATATATATATATAAATATATTATATATCTATATATATATATATTCTGATATATATATATATAAATATATTATATATCTATATATATATATATATAATTTTTTACTTTTTTAAATGTTTGCTGTTAAATTTTTTTTGTTAAGAAGGCCCCATGAAAGGGCATGAATTTTGAAATCCGTAGGAAAATAGTTATTTTAAAAAAAATGTTCATGAATATTTTTTGGTTTAAACATAAAATTAAAAATTTTAGTTGCCTTTGGGCAGCTGTGGCTCGACCCACAGTTGCCCCCATGGGAGGCATTGTGGGGAGCTGGGCCAATCGCACCCACCCCCGTCAAGCGGCGGCTTGGCACCGCCGACCACCACTTGGGGTCGGCATTGTCGATGCCTGGCCACCGCTTGGCCCGACCTCCGCCACTGCCCTGCGTCAAACATGTCGCCGTCGCTGCCTATATATTCCACGATCGGTGCCTTCAAACCCACCCATCCTTAGCGCGTGGCCCGAGGTCCATGCGGCTCAACCCTAAGGGTTAGCACGTAGTTTGAGGCCGATCAACTTTGGTACAAAAAATAAATTAAAATAAAATATATTTATTATTTATATATATATAATAATAATATTTATATTATAATATTAATTATTAATATGTATTATATCAACTATAATATGTATTAACGGTTAATATTATATTATATAATAATATAATACTATATATATTTATGTTCTTATAATTAAATAGGTATATATGTTATATATATATATTATATGTATATATATTTAAGCAATGTTGGTTTTTCTTATGGCATGAATTAAATTAAGTTGAACAAACAGAAAAGAAAAACATGTTAACTTAAATTAAAGCATTGTTTTATTTTTTAAATATTATTTTAAGGAAAATAGTTTTGACTTTAAAATAATACATTTTCAAGTCAAGTTAATTTTAAATAACTACTTTGAAACGAGGAACACTATATTTATTTTAAAGCAACTTATTTGATTTATATAATAAACTGGTTGATTTTTCATTATTTAAATGCAAGTAGGGAAATTAAATGATTAGTATTAATTTCTCCCTTATTTGAAAAGACATATTTTAATTCAGTTTTATTGATGCAATGAATTACTGAATGTAATGAGGAAATGAATTTAGAATATCCAAAGGTAGTTTCTTTCAATTGACTTCAGTGAACATTTCCTTCGTGTTCTTGTTTGGGCAAATGGGTTAAGTGTCTTTAATATGTAAGTCTTCTAGAGGACCTTAGAGGTTGGGGGTTGTCATTCTATGATGTCAACCTATTATGAATTCCCTTGGGTAGAGCATGGTGTCTAGTTAGTGTTTACCCGGTTTCCATGAACAGGGATGTTATGCGCCTCCTATGAAAGGGGTGGATTATGGGATCTATGTCTCCTTGTAAGGAGTGACCTTGTTATGTGATTTGTTGCCTCCAGTTTTGGAGTGAGTTTCATTTTATGTCACCTCTTGAGAAAGGAGTGGTCGTGATATCTTGTTTGTTGCACTTTGTACCTTTGGAGTATGGTTGAAAGTGTGTTGTGAAGTAGAAGAGTGGCTTCCGTTAGGGGTCGGAGCCCATAAGAGGTAAGATTGGATAACCTTCAGAAGTAGTTAATCAAGTGATAATTAAATCAATGTACTTAGAATATTAGGACTAACTTCTCACTAATCAAGATAATTATGCCTCACTCATAGACCCAAGTGCTTGGTTAGGCTTGGGATGAGTGGGAAGGCTTGGAATGGCAAGGTCATCTATCTTGTCCTTACGAAAGGTATTTGATTCTGTATTAGTAAGTATGAGGGCTAGGGGATCAGTTGAGGCCACCAAGTTAGCCGGAGCCTATGAAGATCCACTTAGGTAACTCATGACGGACTGTGTGATGACATTCTATATAGGACATCAGTTGGTACTTGATTTTATGGGTATGGTTTCCTTAACATACCTAATGTGACCATAGTTGGTATTTGATTATTATGTGTATGGTTCTCTTAACATACTTGATCTGCTTTATATCTGGAAGCAATGTAACCATGTTGAGTTGTACTTGTGTTGTACTTGTGTGTTACATGTGTTTGATTCTAATAAATCCTTCGCATAGGATCCCTTCATGGATCGTATTTGTTGCCAGTTGTGTCAGTTTGGTTCAATTCGTGTTAGCAGGTGTCTAGAGGTAGATGGCCTTGGCTAGGATTCCTTGTTACTATCTCCTAGCACAGGGGGTGGACCTTTGGGTTCCACTTGGTTGGGTGGCATGCACCTTAATCTGTTGGGATTTCTTCATGATCGTGTGGATGAGACTTCCAATTGGAGAGCTCATGGGATTCAGTTTCAATTCTTGATTTATTTCATTTCAGTTGGCGCTTGTAATTTATTACCCCTCATTTACTATCGAGGTGGAAAGATGTAATTTGTAATCATGTCTTTTGGACTTGCCTCATTCGGGGAATGAGATATGTAATCTTATTGTTTAATCATGGATAAATGAAATTGAAAGTTATATCGTATGCTTTGTTGTAAGTTATCTTATTTGGAATGTATGTGTTTTATTTCTTAATTAAATAAGTGGCATGGTTTAAATTCATGTTTTTTGTTTGGGTTCTATATAACCTCTGTCTCATAACCTTAGAGGTTGTTGGCATTAGATAGTGAACTTTCTTATTAATTGTACTTAAACAAAACAAAAAAATTAGTCTATTTAAGTAGTTGTTTGCAACTTCCTCTAGGGTTGTGTGGCGGGGCATTATAGTTTAATACTAAAAATGTTTTCATGGAAAAAATTATCTACAATCCACAGTATTATTTTCACTTGTTTTCTTCAAATACGACTATTTTGTGTTGTTCTAACATTTTTCCCTTATGTGTTATTGCATTAAGTGTTATTAAGTCTACTATTCATTTTTGTTAAAGTAAATTATGAAAATAAGACATTATATATTTTGGCAACTATTAAATTTCTCAATGCAAATTGCACAAGCCTTCACACATAATTGCTTGGCACAAAAGTGCAATGGTTGTGAATGGCTTTGTTGTGTGTTTATGGTACTTGATAACTAGAAGTATTGCTTGTTGTTAGAACGGCTAGCGAGGGAAGTGGGTACATTAAATTACATGTGCTTTAAGCAAGGTCTTGTGGACTTTGTGTGCAGTGAATACATTAATTATGTGTTTATTTCTTGAGTGGTTGGTATGGTGTGTGGAAAGCTTAGAAAGAAAATGTGAAAGATATGTTGGAGGGCTGGTGGGTGTAGAAGCAACAAGTACATAGTTAATTTATGAAATGTGAAATGAGAGCTAGGCTTTATTTGTGCTTATTCTTGTTTGTTTGTTGTTTGTTAAAAATATTGTGTATTTTTAGCTTGGTCTATTTTTGCAAAATTTATTATTGTTTGTTTATTGTTCATTGAGAAGCTTGGAGGTTTTTTAGCTATTGTTTACAGTTTTGCATGTTCGTTATTGTGTAGAAGTGCAGTAGTCGTCAATGTTTTTGTTGTGTGTTTATGATACTTGTTAACTAGAAGTATTGGTTGTTGTTACAAGGGATAATGGGGCAAGTGTGTACATTAAATTACATGTGCTTTAACCAAGTTATTGTGGACAGTGAGGACAGTGAATGTGTTAATTATGTGTTTATGATGCTTGGTTGTTGTTACAAGGGCTAATGTCAAATGCTTGGAAATGTTTATCATGTTGGTCTATTTTTTTGCAATAATATTAATGTTTATGTTTAAGATAATTTTAAGACTAGAAAGACATTATAAATCCTGGCAAAAATTTAACCAATGAATTTCATATACGACGATTTCAATTGTGCATATTAAAAACATAGAAGCTTCTTAACAAACAATAAAGAAATGAAAGTAGGCACAAACGACAACTTAAGACATATGTCAATGGACAATAAACAAATGAAAATTCACACAAATAAAATTGATTGCTTCTATGAAATACCAAGACTGATCTTCTAAAATTTGGAGGCATTGAATGCATTTACTATGTATTCATTGCTTGGATAGCAACTAGCCTATTGCCAAAAGTTGGAAAATTTGTATTACATGTCTGAATGTTTATAAAAAATTATCATGTTTGTCTATCTTATGGAAAATTTTATAATATGTTTTTGTGTTTCATTTTTATGAGTAACATATTGTATATTTCTTTTCTCAATTGTGTAAACATATAATGCTTTCACTATTTATTCATTGCTTAATTATGTATTAGTCTACCAACAAAGCTTGGAAATTTTGTATTTAATGTCTAAATGTTTACAAAAAAATCTACATTGGAATTTTTTGGTTTGCAAATTTTATCATAAGTTATGTTACATGTTTATGAATAGCATATTATATGTCATTGACTATGCTCATTTCTCTAATCTGTCAACTCACAGGCACCATTTCTTGCAATTGAAGCCAAATGTATAGATTTTTCTTAGAGAAACTATTTCACACTCTTGAACATGAAACTAGAAGGCCATATTCTTCTATCATTCTTCTGCTTTCTTTTCAAGGAATTTTAAGCCTACCAATGTCTCTACAAATTATGCCCTAGAAGAATTGTGAACAATAGAGGGGAGAGTTGTTTGAAGAACCTAATTTACTGAATAGAAAATTGAGTATAGTGATATGCAACCCATATCCAATGTTTTGAATATTGATTGCATTGCACAATCTGAATATATTTCCTCCTATTTTTTTTCATTCACTGTAGTACCTTTAATACATGTTCGCTTGTTTGCAGTACCTTTAAGACAATTTTGGTTTAATTCTTGAATATTTGGAAAAATCTAATGCGGTTTTGTCTCTTTCATTTTTGCCAATACCAGGTTCTACGCCATCAACTGTGTTGATTTGGCTACATTCTACTTGTAACAAGAACTACTTGTTATACAATTGAGGTGTAGGACAAATATATTTTTGCTAAAAATAGGCTTGCTCTTTTAACAACAAGATTTAAGGTCAAATTCTTGTATCATCCTCTCACTTTGTTTACAATGAAATTTAATTCTTCCAATGTGTCTTACAATTATATATTGGAAGAGTTGCGAACAATAAAGGAGAATGCTTGTTCAAGAATATGACTTTCAAAAAAGACAGATGAGCATAATGTATAGCATGCCATGTAATTCATAGACATGAAACTATTCTTTGCTCTCTACCCAATTTATTTTAAGGAACATGGTGTACTATTGTTGGTCATAGGAACCAATCCCAATGCCTGGTAGACTTTTATTTCTATGTAAAAGGTATGTGCAGGATCATCATGGAAAAAATAGGCCCTTAAGTGGCAATAAAATTCAAAAAATCAGAGTTATGCAACTTGACGTAAAAATTTGAATAAGTTATCTATATTATTTCAAATATATGTAAGTATAGAATATGTAGCAAATTGAATGTATTTTTTAAACTACTAGATTTATTTAAAAAAATAAAAATCTATTTGGTGAAAATTTGAAATTTCAATGTAGTAGAACTTAAATTTCAGGGAAAAAATAAGAAGTAGGTGTCTATCTAACCACCCTAACGACAATAAAATGATAAGATTTTCTTATAATATTTTATATATAAGTAGGGGACTCATGTCTTGATGTGATGCATTTTTTTTAATTTTTTTTCCAAGTAAATAATTAATTAATTTTTTTTGTTTATTACAACTTTTAAAAAATATAAAAACTCATATGTCTAACCACCTTAACTTGGTCAAAACTTCATGAAATTCATTTTTTTTCTTTTTAATCCTATAGTATGTGAAGCATAGAATGTGACACATGTTTTGGATTCAAAACATGTGATACTATTTGAAAGTTATAGATGTTTTTCAATTAGCCTATCAATCAAGACTTTAGTCGTAATTCAAATAGAAAATGAATAATAATAATTTATTAAATTCAAAGTAAAGCATAATTTATATTGGTGGAAGGCTGAGAATCTCCTTTAAAAACCCTTTTCGTTTCACCAATTTTGGGTAAAAAAATGTTGTCAGCCACATCAGCCATCATATCACTTAAATATCACCACTTTTTGGCCCATCATGATCCTACACATATAGAACAAAATTCATTTGCATTGTTGACAAAGAACTTCTTGGCTATATAAAAGTACAATGCATTGATTTTAGATTTACTATTTCGATATGTGTTGGGATGCATGCAAAACCTCTTAAATTTTAATTTTATTTCAAAATATTTGTAAAAATACTTTTAGTTATAAAATTTCACAAACCAACGGTGAAGCCATAGACTAGTAATGCATTTTTACATAATAAAAAACATGCAAAAGTGGAACTATGAGCTAAAAATGTATGATATTTTTAAGAAACTGACTATGCATTCATCATAAACTCGAGTCACAAAAATAACAATCAAATTTATAAAAAAATACAACATGATAAATTTTTGTAAGCATTTCACATTAGTCCTTGTAACAACAATAAAACATCCTAAACACAAAAAAAAGTCACTAACCAATAGTGCATTGCCACAAAATAACAAACATCCAATAATGAAACTCAAATCTAAAAACACACAAGCTTTTTGACAAACAACAAACAAACAAGATTAAGCACAAATAAAACCTAGTAGTCGTCTCACATTTCATGAGCTAACTATGCATTTGTTGTTTATGTCCCTGCCAACTCTCCAACATATTTTGCATAGTTTTCTTTTGAAGCTTTGCCAATAGGGCAATAGCTAGTCATAAAATAAACAAATAATTGAAGCATTCACTGTCTTCACAGCCCACAAGACCTTGGTCAAAGCATAAGTAATTTAATGTGTGTACTTTCATTGTTAGCCCTTTTAACAAGCATGCAAAAGCACAACCAAAAGTTAAAAAACACATAAAAATTTTAGCAAATGAAAAAGAAACGATAATAAGCATAAGAAAATCCCAGCACTCTCTTAAGATTTTATGAGTTAACTACGCATTCACTGTTTCCATACCCATACGTAAACAAAAATATGTCCTGGCAACACATCTCACACAATTTTCTTTATGAGCTTTGCTGGCAGAGTAAAATCTATTCAGACAATATACATATAGTTAAGGCTTTCAAAGCACTCACAACCCACAAAATCTTTCCCAAAGCATTCACCTCCGGCTATAACGCTTCTAGTATTAAGTATCAGAAACAAGTAGATGAGCCACTAACCACTTGAACATTGTTTCTATGGCTCTTTCTCAAACAAACAGTAAACAAAAAATTATCAAAAACAAGCACTTACCCAATATTTCATGGATTGACTATGCACTCTTTGCTTATGTTCATGTTAGTTGTCCAACATAAATCATGAATTATGCATCTAGTACTATGTGAATTGTGAACAATTGGTAATGGTAATACTTGTGTATGCTTTCCTCTGGTGCACACGTTGTGAATGTCAAATGAGTGCATGGATGGTGAGAATGCAAAGAGTTTTACGTGTGAACATGTCAGAATATAGACGTGGAACAAGTTTGACTATTGATTGATACATTAGAATACTAGTTAATTTATACAATTTTTACAAATATTTCAACAATCAGACTTCCTTGCAAACAAATATGCAAAAACATATCATTCTCTGACCTTCCACTCTCTCCTTCAATAACTAGATGTCTTTGCAGCTTTATAGATCTTTGTCTCCACTCCAATCCCAAAAAATAGTTCCCGTTGCAAACACAATGTTAACAAAATGCACTTAATGCATTCACACTTAACACAAACTTGCCCACATCAATTACTTTTCCGCATCCTCTTTGTTTCTACAAGATTTTGAATTAGGTTTTACCAAATACTCTAAGTTCTTCTAGATTCAATTTCTAATACATCACAATCCAATAATAACTCACCTTTATCTCATTCTTTTGGCCTCCACTTTCATCACAAAACTTATCGACCATAATCTTATGCATTTACCAAAGACCAGAATTCTCCCCTGTCTATATTCCTACACATATACATGTAACACCCTTGCCATTTTCACTATCTAGGCACACATCCAATGCCTAGAACCTATCCATTGCACCGAGGCATAGAAAAATGTTCCCACTTACAATTGTCCATCATTTACACATCACGAGGTATTGGAAATGCTTCAAACTACTAGCCTCAACGTACTTGCTTCAAACCACTAGCCTCAACCTAAAATCCATTAATATTTGCCTAATGTTGATTTTTAGAGTCTTTCTCTCATCGATGACGAAATCAACTTTTCAACACTTTTTAGTAAATTTAGCTCATTATTGTTGCTCAAATCATAACATACTTTCTAATTACTACAAAATAATTTATCTTATTCAAAGATTTTTTTTCAACACTATTTCAATTTGTAATTATTCATGTAAACAAGAATTTCTACACATTTACAAAAATTATCAACATGTAACATTTCTTCCTAAATACTTCGTAATAATTTAGTTTATATTCAAAAGAAAATTAGTATTTTTATTTAAAAGACTATTGCAAACTAACCACCACATATTTAGTACTACTTATTGTATTGTCAAACAGTTCATTAATTTTATATAATATAAGTAATTTAAGGCAAACTAGCAAGCACATATCTAGTATTTCTTACTATATTGTGAAATAATTAGTTAATTTTATTTAATATAAGTAACAAAACTTATTTTCAAAATTATTTACTACTTAATATACTCCAACAATTGCTTTATTTTATTCAATATCAATAATTAGAGCTTTCTACCACTACTAAATCAATTTTCTATTTTTAAAATACATCTAATATTTGACCATGGCATATTAAATTATATTGCAAAACGTAATGTTCATTTCCTAGTTATACAAATTAGTATTACAAATGATCTAATTTATATTAAAAAATAAAATTGATATTAATCAACATGTAAATTATTTACCCATACTTACTATTTATTCAAAAATAACTTCATTTAATTTAATTTAAAAAATTAGTTTCAATCCATTGCTTCAATAATTTACTAATTTGAAAATGCATTTATTATTTACCCATGCAGTAAGTTACTTTACAAAACACAATCCTTAGTAACTACAAATACTGATTACGTTACCTTACTAAACTAATCTACAATTACTACAAAGGTAATTATATTCATCGTCAAGCGATTCATTCTATTTTACCTTATATAAGTAACTAGTTCTTTTACAAATAAAATTTTAATTTAGCTTACTAAAAAATTATATTCAATTACAAACAATTGCATATAATTTAAGTAGAAAAAAGAGGCAGTAACAAAGAAAAGACAAAAATAATTTGGCCAAATTGTGGCAGGTTTGCCAGCAAAATGAGACATTCTGTAGCAAAACAGAAGCAGGCAATGGATTTCTATAAACATATGGTCATTAAATCAAAGCAATCAAGCCACTGTTAATGCATTGTAAGTCTGTACATTGGAGTGGATCTAAAACAATATTGCTCTATATAGGAACCACATACTAGTATTCTAATGCATCAATGAACAACCAAATTTGTTCCAAGTCTATATTCTGACATGTTCACACATAACACTCTTGCCATTCTCACCATGTGTGTATGCTTCTTAATCAGTCTACATGAAATGCATTACGTGCCAGCAAGTGTACTACTCATTTTTGTTTATGTAAATTAGGAGGATAGAGGTCTATGTATTTTGAAAAAAATTTAATAGGTACGTAACAGGAACAAAAGTAATAGCATATTTAATAATAGGTAAGAAAGCTTGGGTAAACTTTGAGAAGAAAATCTAGCAAATGCAATTGTGAGCATGTTCAATATTATAAACATGTAACAGTAGTGTTTAATCTATTTAAACAGTAATATAAGAAGGTAAAGTATTGTGTAGTATACGATGTATTGCATAATGTGAACATGTAACAGTAGAGTTTGATCTATTTAAATGACAACATAAGAAAGTTAAGTATTGTCTATAGTAGTAATATAGGTAGAAGAGCCAACAAGAGAAACATAAAGAAAAGTAGGAATGCAGGTTCATCCAAGGGCAGATGGTCTTTTATTTTTTTATGCTTCTCTACGACCTGCATTATTAGTATTATAGTTAGTATGAAAGGTAATTTTTTTATAGAATTGTAGACAATATGACAAGTTTGTACAAATTGTTTGATTTTGTATAGACTTAGAATGCATTAACAGTGGCTTGATTGCTTTGATAGACACTAGCCTAATAGAAAAACTCGGAAAATTTGGATTTAATGAATGGATGCTTGGAAAAATCCATTGTGTAGTTTTGTTTCCCTTCAGAATGTCTTATTTTGCTAGCAAAGCTACCACAATTTCACACAATTATTTTCTCTCATGCTTTTCTCACTAGCACTTTCGTCTACATAAATATATCTCATGTTCTCTAACTCTAAACTTTATGCTGTTTTTATTTTCCAGTTGACATATTTTCCCTTTATGTGCTACACAATAGTTTACTTTCTTATATCCAAGTTGCTATTGCATATAATGCATTTCAAGTTGTCATACTTAATTGGCCAATGGAATTTATTTCATAAATTTTATAATGTGTTTCTATTTCGCTTATATTTGCTTCTACAAAAAGACATGGCAAAGCTGTTGTATGCAATACACAGGGAGATAAATGATATATTTGACATGTATGAAAAATTAAGTTGATGCTTGGTTCTGTTCTGTTTGAGCTTTTTTATCACATGTTGGTACATGCATATTTAATTCATGAAATTTTAGACCACTGTTGGCTTTTGTTTGTGCTTAATCTCGTTTGGTAAAAACATTATGGATTTCTTAGCTCTTAGTTGCACTTTTGGATATTCATTATTCTAATAAACATCACTGTTGTTGAATGGCTTGGCTCTGTGTTTATAAAACTTGATAGATCTCTCTCACTACACATTCAAAGAATGCATTGCTAATTCATGAAATCTTAAGCAGTTCTACTGGGTTTTGTTTGTGCTTGTAGACCATAATCTTACACATTCATCAAATGACAAAATTCGCCCTGGTTTATATTCTTGCACGTATACATCTAACACCCTTGCCATTTTCAGTACTTATGTACATATCCGACACCTCCAAGCTATCCACTGCATCGAGGCATAGAAAACCATTTCCATTTACAACTGCTCATAATTTACACATTACCAGGTGTTGGAAATGCTTCAAACTACTTGTCTCATTGAACAACCCGACGAACTGAGCAATGTCTTTTGGACCTTGCGTGGGAAATGTGTTTGAGGGTTGTTGGGTACAGACGTAGTGTCTACATAGTTAACTCATACAATCATAGCCCATGGTTGGGTTTTGTTTATGCTTACATTGGATTAATATTTATCCTATTGTGCAGTTCCATATTCTTGTCTTGGTCTAATTTATGGTATAGATAATATTTGCACTTGTCATTTATATTATTTATATTATTCTTGTAAAAAAACTTAGATGCTTCTAGTTTTTGCTCTTAGAATTGCTATAAAGTCATGGGTGAATGGAATTGTGAAAGCATAAACATAATAATAATATAAATTAACAAAATTGAATCAATAAAAAATATAAATTTTATAAATATATTAAAAATTAAATAATTATTTAAATAAAAGATAATATGATAATGTTTAAAGATGATATTATAATGTTCAGAGGAGCGTGGCCCAACGGCTCTGAAACTACAGCCATGGAGGGTTCAGGGGAGCCTGGTTGTTAGTGTTATTACCGTTAAGGAAAAAAGCATGGCTGTTACTGTTATTACCGTTAAGAAGTAATAAAAAAAAAGCGTGGCTGTTAGTGTTATCACCGTTGAGAAAAAAAAAGCATGGCCGCTTCCTCACAGAATAAAACGGCGGAGGGCTATTTCTGGAGGCAAAGTGCCATCTCTGTAACGCTTCACCCTTCACTCTGTAACCCTTGGGGAAGACCCGTGAGATGAACAGCGGCCGTGTGCTCCGCCCGAGGAGGCAGAGGAAGCTATTTACAACGGCCTGTAGAATGGCATTTTCAATTCAAGGCGCTTCCGATTGAGGTATGCTCTGCTATACATATAGTTCTACTTTATTAGAAAATGGAATTGGAGAAATTCACAGGACAAACATTTGTAGATATAGACGCATGAAAAGAGGTAGAAGAAATATATTTTTTTTACTTTCTAGATTTAGAGGTTGCATACTCTCCATGTCCATGGAACTCTGTGATCCATCCATTGACCACCTGTGTCTGTAGCTGCTATTTTTAGCGGCGTTTGCCATCTCCATACCTTTCTCATCTCTGTTGCCTTCCACTGAAATATAAGAGACTAATTCTCGTGGCCATAATGTTGCAGCATTTTAAAGTAAAGAGTACCAATTGAACTGCAAATTGGCCAGGGCTTTGGCCCTCATGTTAGCCCCCTGATCATCGCATCTCAACACCATATGACCATTTTCTGCGTGCATTTTACACCCTTTTGGAATAAACGCAGGAATCCACAGCATGAATCCCATGTGTACAAACCATATTCCCTGAAACAAAATCGACATTGACCTCACCATGGCCACTAAAATAGTGGAGTCCAAGCTAACTAGAACAATAAGCTGTAGCAGCCAGTGGTATTCTCTAGAAAAAACAATGAAATGCTCTGCAGAAATGGAGAGGCAGGCACCCGCTAAAGTAGCCAGCAGCTCGACATGCTTTACTACTCTGCCCCTAAATTTAACAGGAAACCAGGGGCTGGTATGGGGACTGAGCATAATTTCTTATTGTATTGAAGAGGTACCACAGCCTAATAAGCATAAACCCTAAGCCTGGTACAACATGGCCTACGAAGCTACCCATCAGGAATAAACAAAATAAAATCACAAACTACGGGAATAAAAATGTTTTGCAGTGCTAAAAAGCGGGCTTTGTGGCGGAATATAAATAGCTTGTAGTCGTTATAAGATGGACAATTGTTACGCCGAAAGGCGTTCAACTGCAGCGGCATTTTTCCGTGTACAATGAAATTTTTAAAATAAGAAAAAACTGAGGACGTTTATATTGATCGGTTGTAAAGGATGTTTTCCTAGAATTAGGATGTGTCACAAACCGCCTACCTTGCACACCGTTGAGTATCATGTGCTGGCAGAAATTACTGCGCTTTAGGTTTTCTGCCGACAGATACAAGAGAGTAAATATCGGTGCGTAACACAAACAGTTGGGTATGAATTTTAGTGAAAGCGGGAGTTGGGGTAGGGCATTCGATCTTGTTTGTTCGCCGGGAGAAGAGAAGGGTTTTGGTTTGGGCCAATGTCTTTAAACAATCACAAGAAGGAAAATGATTGTTAAGCACTAATCAATAAGAAAGTGAAGATATCACATTACAGTAAGTACAAAATCATTATGCGTTTTTTGAACAAATTTACTAAGTTGAAGAGATGGAATCATGAATATAAGAGGACATAGACACAATAGGAGCAGTATACTATTGCAGAACATAGGTGGTAAATATCACCCTACAAAGGAATAATATGGCAGTTTCAAGGCAACATCTACCCTAGAGAGTATATGATTACATTCCTATGATCTACGTTATTATTGATCAAAAGGAATGTTTGAGGATTGAAAGATATCTGATGCCATTCTTTTGGTTTGACGAACTATCTCTTAATTATTGCGTAAAAAACTGAGATTAAAAGTTCTCACTTAGGATGCACTCACTATTTTACTTGATATACTGTTGCAAGAAAGAATATGCTCCTCAAAAAGATGAGATGGGCAAGAAGCAGAGAGGTATACCATTGCATAGCATTGCCTATACAGATTTGCATAGATTGTTTTGACAGAAAGGGATGACAAAGTATGTTGATAGTCAGGTCTCCGTGGAAATGGATTCTGTAAGATTATTTCTAGCAGGGCAATTATTGTTTTTTGAATGAGGTCTATTAATATATGTTTGTTGGTTTTGTTCATTCATATTCAATACACAAAATGATCTGCCTATGGAATTTGAAGCTTATGTCACTTTGTTCCTAAAGCAAATTTCTAAATTTTTAAAGATATATGTTCTTTTAGTTTTAGTTAAAGGTAAATTTTGGGTTTTTAAAAGGAGCCCAAACCCTTTTACAACAGACAGAAAAGGAAGAGAAACTACCAAAAGAGCAACCTTATAGGGAACTATGCAAAAGCTACAACACTGCTGCAACAAAAAGTTAGGAACCCCACAGCAACCCAAAACAACAACTAAACCTAGTGAAGTTATAGGGAATAAGGTAGAGAAAAGAGAGCAATTGCCACAAACAACACATTAGAAATGAAGTAGACATAAATTAGAACCCCACAGCAGTCCAGGACAGCAACAAAACATGGTAAAACTAAAGGGAAGAAAGCAAAGAGTTAGAGAAACTGCCACTTCCTACGCATCTTTAGAAAATTGTAGGAGATCAGCCATGAACTGGTAAATGCATTCTAACAATTGTATTTTTCAAAAGGAATTGACTGTTTACTAAAGAAGTTTTATATTTTCTTTTTTTTGTACATCAACCAGTGGTTGTCTTTTCCCTGAACTTTGCTGGCCTTTATGAAAAGCGTGCAAATATGATTGTAACAGTCTATACCAAGTCTGTTTAAATTTAAGTCTGAGGCTGTGTTGATATATGTTGGTCAAGGTGTAACCTTGAAATGTTCAATTGCATGCAATAATGCCTTCTTTGTGTTGTTACACTCAAAGTTACAATTATGGTTGGGGATTTTTTTCTGCTCAACGTACATAAGGGAATCTTATGGGAGTCTATGGCCAGGGCCCAACATTTTTCTCAAATCATAAGAATCATTTAGCAATGCAATTCAGAGGCATCATTCTCCTTCAGCTCCATTTCTTCTATAGAATTCTTTTTTTGTTCTTCCTAAGAAGTGCAATACTTGGCAAAAAATGGAAGGTAACCTTCCCATTAAATGATTTCACACTAAACAAGGCCATAGATTATAAAGTTGCGAAGGCCTGGAGCTAGATCTGACGGCAGTAGATACCAACAGATTTGTAACATTCCTACTGCAAATAATGAAGAGCTCTATTGAAAAGATTTCTCAAGCCAAGCTAATGAAGACGAAGCACAAGTATAGAATCAATCTTTCAGAGAACTTAAATTAAAACAAAAACAAAACAAAAAACCAAGAAAACTGTATTTAACATTTCAAAACTCTACAATAAAAAACACAGTATCATGTTGTAAATTCACTTCATTAGTTTCAATTAATGAATGCAAGTAATTGAACCTGCTCTGAATGTTGTAAAATGGTTAATTACTGAATATATGCACAAGTGCAATGATTATAACAGTTTTTGTTTTTGGTATATTGTTTTTTTCTATGAAATAATTTGCAGTGTTTCATTTTTGTACAATTGTTTACACTGTCAAAATTCATGTTATGCAGTTTTTGACTAACTGAAGAGAAGATAACAGTTTTTGCCCAACTGAAGATAAGATAAGATGACTTTCAAGTCCTTTAGAGTAGTTTAGACCATATATATCTTTCAATGATTGCATTAATAAACCTTATGCTCTTCTGTCAAATATTTATGCAGAAGTAGTTGGTGAGGTGATGTTCGAAAGGTAAGGAATTTTATGAAAGCTAGAGGAATTAGATATACACGTGAAGCTTGGTAATTTGAGGGTTATCCAAATGGTTAAGTCTCTTTTATTCATAATATATCTTTCGGCGTTACTTATATAGATTTTATATAAAACTAGATATACTAGTTTATTTTGTTAGGCAGGTTTTCGTTGAATGATAATGACCATCAAGATGTTTAGTCAATTTTGTATCTTTCACCGAAGAATTACGGTTTAATTGAATTAATTTATTTCCTTTCACCAAATTTGTTGAATTCAATTTAAATTACATCCATCAAATTCATCTCACCTCAACATAAATTTAAATAAAATCCAATTTAAAGATTGTAATGGTTCAATCTAACTACCCATTACCAGGAAAAAGATGTACTAGTTCGTGTATTTTCTGTGATGGGTGGTATATTCTGGCCATAAAAATCTAGTGAATGCTTCTTCTTTACATGCAATTACAAGAACGAGCTGTGGAAACCTATTTTGGTTCTATTTTAGTGTGATTAGTCCAAGCAAATCTTAATATGGATTTAAATTGATTTCAGCATCGTTATTGTGGCGTATCAATGCCATTCGGAAGTAAAGATGTGGCTTAGCCACCACAATATTGATCTAAGCTCCTCTCAAGCTTTGGCTGATTTCACTATATTGATTACAGATCTCAAAATGAATGACAGCAGAGGTTTCACCTGTGGTTGTGTTTGGAGGATCTTGCGATGGAAGTAAGTGTATTTCATGTGTTAATGAGTTTTTAAATGCAGTGATGAAACCTGTTTATATGGGTATATATTGAATGTGTTTTCAGTTTATGTTATGGATCATGAGGCTTTTTTTCAGCTTCTTATCATCAATCATGTAGGTTACAAAAGTTTAATTTTCAGCTTTACAGTACTTAAATCAATTGTGATCTATTTAACATTCATCACTATCTTGTAATGAATTTATACGCAGGGAAAACATTCGAGATCTTTGATCAAGTATTTTTGTGATTCAAGTTCGTAGGGAACGCTGAAATTTCTGTAGAGTGACGCTTAGAATTTCCCAATTGTTATTGCAGTCAATACAATGCAATGCAAAGCAAATTTTAATTTGTCAATTAATTTGTAAATTTATATGTAAATGGATTTGTTGTTTAATAAAAAAAATTATTTGGGAGGGGTTGAATTTGCCCTCTCCCCGAGGCTGCAGGGAACGGTCACTGGCCATGACCATTCTTTTCAGTCTATTGTTTTTTGTTGATTTTTATATTATTCTTTTATAGCAGAATAAATTATTTTTTTTGTTTCATCATAGTTAACGATTTGACATATTTATTGTAATGTAATTATTTAAATATTATAATATCCTTAATCTGTAATAATTAGTGTTATCAATGAAATGCTAAATAGCTCCATCTCCCTTTAGGAACCGTAGAACTGTAATGGCTCTTGGCTTCAGAAAGTTAGTTTGCCTCAGAAATTTTGAGGTTTCCCAACAAAATTACTCCTGTTTGAATGTTGGCTTTCCAGAAATTGTAATATTTAATGTAAAGCTGCAAACATAAATGATTCACACAAAGTTATCCTTAATTTAGTTTGCTTCAGAAATTTTGAGGCTTTCCAGCAAAGCTTTTCCTGTTTGAATGTTGGCTTTCCAGAAATTGTAATAATTAATGTAAAGCTGCAAACATAAATGATTCACACAATGATATGTAAATGGATTTTCTTTTGCTGTCAATCTGTTCCTTGATGGATTTTCTGTTGGAAAGCCCACAGAGGTTTGCAAATAAACAATGGGTGTTATTTTGCAATTGTTATTGTGTAGTTGTAAGTGGATGATTTGCAAATAACTGTTTTAGTTGTGAACCTTATTTCTTTTTCTAGTAACATATTCATGGTTGGTAACATTCTGTCATTTAGCAAGGAAAGCAAGCACCATCAGCTCAAGAGTTAATATGCTCTGTGCACACATATAGCCGTACAAGTGACTCTTTTCCAGGTGAGGTTTTTGTCTTTGCGAATGCCAAATTATGATTTTTCTCATTGACTAATTTATTTTCTTTTTTATGCACTGTACAACCTTGATTGGCCTAATGGTGAAAGTATATATACTTCACAGTGGAGGTCACATGTTGTGCACCTTGTTGAACAAAATAACAAGGCAAATGGGAGAACAATTCCCATGTGTCTCACCTGGTGGTGAGATAAAAACACTACGTGTTTATGAAACTAACTATATAGTTACCATTAGTTAGTAGATATCCGACTATTAGAACACAAGTATATCACTTATCTTCAAGATTCAATACAAATAGAAACCCCCAATGTAATGGCAACCGGTAGAGCAACAAAATAACAAGGCAAATGGGAGAACAATTCCCATGTGTCTCACCTGGTGGTGAGATAAAAACACTATGTGTTTATGAAACTAACTATATTGTTACCATTAGTTAGTAGATATCCGACTATTAGAACACAAGTATATCACTTATCTTCAAGATTCAATACAAATACAAACCCCCACTGTAATTGCAACTGGTAGAGCAACAATCTACTAGAAAGCCAAACTGTATAGAAGTACCTTTTATAAAACAGTCACAAACTTCTCCCGGTTGTCAAAGCAAATCCTTTTTTTTTTCTATTTTTGGGTGGTTCTGAGTTTATGACATAAATTCTATTATAACTGGAGAGGCATGTTAATATATTTGATCTTAAAAAATTGAATATTAGTAAGATTTATATTATTAAAGGAAGTAGTAAGTCAACTTCCTTTCCCTTATTGAATTTCTTGTGGGTTTATTTCAGTTTTAAGTTTTTGGTTTGTATGAATTCGGCAAATAATTTTCTCAGCTCTTGTGCCATTTTTTTGGTATATTTGAACCTGCTTTTTTTAAAATTACTTTTGGATTATGTTTGAAGCTGAGATGAAATGCAAGGATGTGTTAACCATATAAGACATTTGCATGGTATTTACATTATCACTAGTAAAATGAAATCACAGTTGGGGGCTGTCAGGTCCAACTGCTAAACCTTCATCCTTACTAAACTAGTCACACAAGAAAGTTTTGGATGTCATTTTCGAACGTCTCCTATTTTTCTTTCACCCTGTTTTGAGTGAAATCATCTTGTTTCTATAGGTTTTGAGTTCCAAGTGCTTATAGTTTTTGTTCTTTGTGAAGCCTTCAGTGCCATCAATCCTCCTCGAATAGGATAATTGTGGCTTTTCGTTTATTTAGAGGATGATTGTAATTCATTAACCACCCTTTCATTTTGAGATCATATCAAAGAAGTGTATTGGTTGGGGTAGAGATTATTAGATAGTTTATTCCTTGAAGTATCTGATAAGCACTGAGGTTCCTTCACTTCATCCTGACAACCAATTGTGGCTTTTCATTTATTTAGAGGATGATTGGCATTCATTAACTGATCTGTGATTCTGAGATCATTTCGAAGAAGCGTTTTGATTAGGGAAGAGATTATTAGATTTTGTATTCCTTAAATTATCGGATAAGCTCTGAGGTTCCTTCTCTTTATCCTGACAACTGATTGTTTGGACAATATTTTTTTCCAGGTGCCTGTTTTACATTCTCCCCGCAGAGCATTTAGTCTTTCAGAAAAGTTCTTCGTTATGCATGTTTTACCTCCTTATCTTATATGCACGAGTCTAGCTTTTTGGAAGTTTAACAGAACATCAACAATGTCTGCACAATTTTTTTTGTTTCTGCCTTTTATGCCTGGCTTTGTCTAATAGTTTGCTTCAGAAATTTTGAGGCTTTCCAGCTAAGCTACTCCTGTTTGAATGTTGGATCCAGAAATTGTAATAATTAATGTAAAGCTGCAAACATAAATGATTCACACAATGATGGATCGGTCTCCAACAACAGCTAAATTTTAACCTAAAGTTCTCCTTTAGTTTTTCTTTAATTACCATGGCAGATTTGTGATTTCTTGCCAGCTCGATAAGTCTTCTGTGTTTTGTAATACTTTTATTAATAAAATTACATCTTTTATTAAAAAAAACAATTTAATAAAATTTGAGTATGGTTGTATTGAATCTATAAGGTCTTGGTTAATTATATTAGAAGATTGTAATTTAAACATGTTTGTTTAGCGTGTTTTAGTTTGGGAATTCTTTAAGTGTTTTTGTGTGGTGTGTGTTTGCACATTGGAATTGACTTTTTATTTATTTATTTGGACATTTAATTGGTATGTTTGAACTTTGACACCTGATAGTCACTTTGTTTACATTTAATATTTATATCAAGTGTGTGAGCTTTGTTGTGTTTACTTAATGCATGGTTGAACTAGTTTTGTGTGAGATTTATTTTAATTTTATGTAAAATGTGTACTATCTTTGACATTCGCTTATGTGTAAAGTGTATGTTTGAACAAAATATATGTGAAGTGAACTAATGTTGCATAAAGTGACTTTGAGTTCTTTCACATTCAATTATGTCAATATTTGAACTTGAGCATTTGCTTAATATATGTTTGAAGTATGTTTGAACAAACTTTGTGTGAAACATGTTTTAACATTGGCAAGCACTTTGGTGCATTTGTACTTTGACATGTGTGTGTTTGTTTGACCTTTCACATCACTTTGTATGAAGAGTGTACTAACTTTGATACTCACTTTTTAGTATACGTTTGAACTTTGATATATGCATTTTGTGTTTATATTTTGACATGTTTTAACTTAAGTGTTTACTTTGTGTGTAGTTGAAGTAACTTTTTGTAAAACATTTTTAAATTAGGCATGTATTCACTTTTGTGTGTTTGTACTTTCATATGTTTGAACTAAATTAATGTACCTTTAAACTTTAGTATTTACGTTGTATACATGTGAAGTATGTGTTTGAAAAAACTATGTATGAAATGAACAAATATTGTGTGGAATGTCTTTGAGTTCTTTCACATTCACTTATGTCAATGTGTAAACTTTAACATTTGCTTAATATATGTTTGAAGTGTGTGATTGAACAAACTTTGTGTGAAATATGTTTTGACATTGACAACCACTTTGTTGCATTTCTACTTTGACATGTGCATGTTCGAACTTTCAAATTCACTTTGTATAAAGATTGTACTAATTTTGATACTCACCTTATGGTATATGTTTGAATTTTGACATATGTATTTTGTGTGTTTGTATTTTGACATGTTAGAACTCAAGTGTTTACTTTGTATGTAGTTGAAGTAATTGTTTGTGAAACATTTTAAAATTAAGCATGCATTCACTTTTGTGTGTTTGTACTTTCATATGTTTGAACTAACCAAATAAACCTTTAAACTTTAGCATTTAATTTAATTTATATGTGTTAAGTGTATGTTTGAAAAAACTATGTGTGAAGTGAACAAATATTGTGTGAAATGTCTTTGAGTTATTTCACATTCACTTATGTCAATGTTTAAACTTTAGCATTTAATTAATATATGTTTGAAGTGTGTGTTTTAACATTGACAACCACTTTGTTGCATTTGTACTTTGACATGTGTGTATGTTTGAACTTTCACATTAACTTTGTATGAAGAGTGTACTAACTTTGATACTCACTTTATGGTATATGTTTGAACTTTGTGTGTTTGTATTTTGACATGTTTGAACTTAAGTGTTTACTTTGTGTGTAGTTGAAGTGACTTTTTGTGAAACATTTTAAAATTAGGCATATATTTACTTTTGTGTGTCTGTACTTTGATATGTTTGAACTAACCTAATGTACCTTTAAACTTTAACATTTACTTTGTATATGTGTGAAGTGTGTCTTTGAACTTTGTGTGCTTGTATTTTGACATGTTTGAACTTAAGTGTTTACTTGGTGTGTAGTTGAAATGACTTTTTGTGAAACATTTTAAATTAGGCATATATTTACTTTTGTGTGTTTGTACTTTGATATGTTTGAACTAACCTAATGCACCTTTAAAATTTAACATTTACTTTGTATATGTGTGAAGTGTGTCTTTGGAAAAACTATATGCATAATAAACAAAAATTGTGCAAAATGTCTTTGAGCTCTTTCACATTCACTTATGTCAATGTTTAAACTTTAGCATTTGCTTAATATATGTTTGAAGTGTTTATTTGAATAAACTTTGTGTGAGATATGTTTTAACATTGACAACCACTTTGTTGCATTTGTATTTTGACATGTGTGTGTATGTTTGAACTTTCACGTTCACTTTGAAGAGTACTAACTTTGATACTCAATTTATGGTATATGTTTGAACTTTGACATACATTTTGAGTGTTTGTATTTTGACATGTTTACACTTAAGTGTTTTACTTAGTGTGTAGTTGAAGTGATTTTTTGTGAAACATTTTAAACTTAGGTATGTATTCACTTTTGTGTGTTTGTACTTTCATATGTTTGAACTAACTTAATGTACCTTTAAACTTTAACATTTACTTTGTATATGTGAAGTGTGTCTTTGAAAAACCTTTTATCTTTAAAAAATGCACCCTTGCTAAGGTCCAAAACTTAGCTTTTTGAAGGAACATTGAAACACTCCTAGGTTGTGGGGGACCTAAAGACTGGAGTGAATCTCCGGATGAGGCTGAATTCTAGCTAGTTTATCACCTAAAAACTAATAAAATTGTGAGGAAAATAGAGGAGAACTAAAAAATACTAAAATATAAAAAACTAATCATGAAGTGAGACACCAAACTTACAAAGGATAAATGGAAAACTTGGAAATTTTGAACACTTGGCTCTATTTGGTAGAAATAAAGTTTGCACAACTTGTAATAGTAGTTTTTTGCAAAAATATTTCACTAAAGGGTCTAAATATAATAATTGACAAAAGGAAGATAATTTTCACAACTGAAAGGTATCTGCACTTTCTTGGCATAATTAGCAACCTGCATTAGCTTACACTTTGCAAAAAAAGTATAACTTATGAGACAAGGTTAGAAGGAAAATATAAAAATTTCACTAATAACCTGATCAATCACTTAACAAATACACAAAGTTGCAAGAACAAATAGGCAAGGATTTCATTACCAAAAATAAACTAGGTCTCCCCTGTATTCTATATCCATAAGAGTTACAAAAAATGCCAAAATCTGTTTGAGGACTGTAAAAGTCACTAAGTACATAATCTAAACAAAAAATAAACAAAAATCCATCAAAATAGCTATTAGAAACTTTTTGGGTTGGATTCCCCCAAAAAGCCAAAAATATAGCATGTAGATCCACTCCAAAAGGCTTCACCATGCATGAAAAGGTCAAACTTGACCAAGTCCACCATAAAAGCATGCAAAACAAACTCCAAGATGCTCTCCAATGCTCATAATTGAGTAAAAAACAACTATATCTCCTCCATGTGTTTGCAAATTCCTCCCTATACACTTGCAAATCATAACTCAAAGCTTATCCATATCCTCATGCGTTGAAACTTCTCAAGTACTTTTTTTTTGCATTAAAACAACATTTACTCTTAAGTGATTTATAAGTTATCACTTTAGGTAAATATTTTACATTTTAAAAGGAATGTAAAATTTAAAAAAGGCCCATGACTCGGCCACAAAGAAGTCAAAGCAAAGCTCAATAAAGTCACAAAGACCATATTACATGGTAAATACAAGTGTATAACCTAAGGCATAAGACATAACTCTTAGCCCAAAACCTTAATTGTTTTTCATTGCATTTTTTAGAACATTGACAAAAGTGCTCAAATCTCCATTGGCATATAGGGTTATGAAAACTCTAAAAATAAAAGGAAAAAAATGAAACATTTATTCATTTGTATCGAAGCTTCAGGAAGAAGCTAAACTATTGACATAGGGTTTCTGAAACTCTGTAAAATGTTTTGATAGTGGATTCAAGGCCATATAGAGACATTTTTATTGCATTTCTTTTTTATTTCCTCAAAGGAAAAAACTGGTAAGCCATTTTTAGAACCAAGACTGAGAAAGTAGTTCTATTTTTTCTCATTTCTTGCTAATATAGGCCCTCTATGGTCGCGACTCCTCCATTCTTCATTGATTTCTTTCATATTTTTTCATTCCTTATGTTGATTTCTTATCTCCTGACTGCCATAGAGAATGGATTCATGAAGCCATGGGACACCTCATTTGGTGACTTCACTCTATGATGGCTCAAAATTGAATTTGGGTAAGTACTAACACATGAAATCTCAGCATCTTTTGAATCCTTCTATTGATTTCTTGTGGAGACTTAAGATTACTCTATGTATCCATGCTTGATAATATAAATTCTTTTATGGTTGCATCTATATTTGCTTTGAAGCTGAGCTTTTCATCTTTCTGGGTTTGAAATTATGAAAATTGCCTTTGTCTTGTAGTTGAGCTCCTCCACTTTGTTTCACAGTCTTCCCAACAATCCCTAGGTTTTCTGGAAATTTGCATTTTATTTACTTTTTTGTATTTTAATAATAATAAATACAGAAAAACCTAGGCTGTGAATTTTAAATGCTACAGGCACTTGTCAATACATGTATTAAACCCTTATGTTCTAAGCACTCATTAAACCCAAAACTTCATTTGAAGATATACTGGAAGCTATTTTTCCTATTAAAAAAAAACAAAACCCCAGGTCGCGGGTTTGTAAAAAAAAATCTACTCATTCCATTCTTCACTTCTGGCTTTGAAAAAAAATCTCCATTGTGGGTATCAGAGGATTTGATCGATAAGACTGAGATTTCATTTGATATAGCTTTCTTTTTTATTCGACCCTTGTTTTTTATGGGCTACGCCCTAAAAATAGAGGGTTTTCTTCTGAAGATAATACTCTCTTGACCCTGAAAGAAACTTTGTTTCCATGGTCGAGGGTTTTTCTTTTTCTCAATGGGCTCATGATAGTTGAGATCCTTATATTTTATTTATTTATTTTTGTATTTTACTTTCTAGAAGCCTGTTAGAAGGTTGAATCTCTCTCTTCCTTTGATATAACTTAAGTTTTCATTTCTTGTAGTTTTACAGGCCATGGCCTTTGCATCCTCCTTATTTGTTTAGATTTCTAGGTATGCACACAGCCATGCCACCATTCATGGAAAACTCTATTATTTTGAGTTCGAAACCTTGATGTATCAATATGGTTGTTGAGCTCCAGAAAGTTGAAGAAGGTTTGTATTGAACTCCATATTCTGAAACCCCACCCCCTTTGTTCCAGTAATTGCAGTCTCTTTCTATTTGTGAAAACTCTATCTACTGTGACTAAACACATATCACCACTAGGAAGATTAAAATGTGTAAAGACATTCATTGAAACACTCGTGGTACTCTTCCAAAGTTATGAAACTTGGCAAACAACCTGCTTATTTATGAAGCATGATGTATCTAAGTTCCCCTCCTAACATTATTTGCTCACTGTGTTTTTCATGACTAGAATACAATATAATGACTTGTGACAAATAATTCTTGAGTTCATTCACCAAACTCTTGATCAGTTTGTATTTGTGTGTACAAGCTTTCAATCAATAATTTGAAAAATAATGATATTCATACTGTTGAAAATTAAGGAGTTTTTTTAGCTTAATACTTTGTAAAACTTTAATATTGCTGATCTAAATATGCTTTTCCTTTGTTACAAATTCTTTGTGGGTGATTATCTGATTTAGATGCTTACATCTGGCACTAGAAGGAGGGCATTTTCCTAAATCCATTTGAAAGTAATAGATTTTTATCATATGCACGTCTAGTTTTTTGAATGCATTCTTACGCTATCTTGAATTTAGTTCATTCTCATTGAGTCTATGTTTCCCATTTGCATTATCAATTTTCATTCAAGCTGATTTTCTAAAGCTCCAACCTGATTTCAATAGTTTGAATGATCATTGTGTAAGTTTTAGTGAAAACAAAGCATATGTTTGGGGTCCGTATGCATTGTTAACAAACAAAAAAAATCAATCACTCTTTGAGACTCATTGTTGGTAGGTGAGAAGCACATGGATTAGACACATGGCAGTGTTAATTATTGTAATCAAAATGCTTGTGCACATGTATGAGTGAATGACAACCTTACATTTGAATGACATTGTTAGAAAAGCTAATAACCTCATGTTTTATTTAGCTGATATAATCATGGTTGTTATAATCATTCATATAATCACATAAAGAAACTTCTTTCTTTCCACTTTTTGTCCGCTTCAAAGCTGATTCAATATCAATCGTTTTTAACACTTAAGATTTGGAAGATTTAAAAAGAGTAATTGTACATTGACATCGATAGTATAATGGAAGATAAATAGTTAATTTTCCAACTACATAGAAAGAATGTACTATTCAAAAAATATATGATGATCATAACACTCGGATGTTAGCTAGTTGATGCTTTTAGTGTTCAAATAAAACTACTTTTGTAGCTGGGCAGTGCAATTTAAGTCACTCGATTGACTTTTTTCAGAAGATTTGGTTATCTCATAAAAAAAATGATAACTTGATTTTGTTTGTAGGGGATTTGAATTGATGGAAATTAATGAATTGGTCTTTCGTCAACTTGAATCAATGGTACGTACAAGCCTGAGGCTAGATTGCATTCAAAATAATATATAGATTTGTATGCCTAGCAGTCAAAACAATACTGAAATTTGTAGGCTGGCATTGTGTGCCTATATTAGACTACTTTCTTAAGAGGCATAGCCAAAACATATCATTTCTTCTCCTGCACTAAATTTGCACTATGTCTTCATATGCATCATTCATGGTCTTTAGAAATTCCCATTAGTCATGCTTGTCCACTTTTAGAGTAGTTGGATTCTTTAAAAGTTTATCACCTTCATCTACCCTCGTCGATTGTCTATCAATATCAAACAAAAATTTCAGCACTGGTACACTGCCCGCCACGAGCTATGAGTTTTGTTGCTATTATGAACCTTTATCAACTCCATGATACACTGCCCCCCCCCCCAATCATAGCTGACCAATAGACAACATTCCTTTTAGGCATTCTGGCAAACACTTCTCATGCCTTTTGTATACTCTCACATTTTGCATACATGTCTATCACAACATTCACCACGGAAACGTCAAATTGAAACTCACTTGTCATTATTATTGTGAAAGTTGACGCTTATTTTTATTCTCAAATGTCTTGAACACCAAGCTAACATCCAGGTTCCCATTTGTTTTTTTTTTATGCGGCCTTGGTATTGAAGGCAAAGGACTCTATAGTAAGGCATGACACTCATAAATTGATGAGAAAGTCTGATAAGAAAATTACGCCAGGAATTTGTCAAACGCTTGGTCAAACATAATGAGTTCAAAATTAGCACAAGTTAAGAAAGTGACTCTCTAAATTTTTGAAGGATATCGCAATTATCGGCTAGACTATGTGGACCAAATTAAAGTATTGTGTTTATTG
The DNA here is from genome assembly GCA_007115665.2 of Sequoiadendron giganteum. Lineage (NCBI taxonomy): Eukaryota > Viridiplantae > Streptophyta > Pinopsida > Cupressales > Cupressaceae > Sequoiadendron > Sequoiadendron giganteum. The sequence goes on along the minus strand of CM021105.1, from coordinate 398,256,054 downwards.
CTTGGAACATGAACTATAAGTAACAAAGTCTTTGTATTGCTTGAGCCATACAACATAAGTCAATCTTGGGTCATTGTTTACACCTGGATTCAATACCGAAAAGAATAAAAAAGTCTCGCATCATTGTTTATGCTTGGACCTATTGCTTGAGTCAAAACAAAAAAACATGTTATCTTACAATGTGTGTATTCTACAACAACTGCGTGGAAATATCATGCTAGTCTTGTAGTGTAATGCTTCTGTGTTAATGACCCTATCATGCCTTGTTACATATATATTCCTATTCTAGATCAGTGAACTTTTGAGCTAGGATCCTATATTGAGAGGGCATATATATTCCTATTCTAGATCAGTGAACTTTTACAAGGAATAAATGTGGTCTTTAGAAAGCTTACTAATGCACATTGTCATGTCCCTTCGAGTGGAAAGTTGGCTTTAGATATGCAAAGATCTGTTGATGCTCTCATAAATGTTCCTGTTGCAAAGCTTTGAAAATCCATTTATTTTCAATGTCAAAGTAGAAGTCTCGGACTTTCTCGTAATATAAAATTTGTTTGTTGTTAATCTTTCAATAGTGGTGTGCAGGTCATCTCTACCAGCGGTAGTAAATGCCATTATTTCTTTTTGAGTGCTTGAATCTCAAAGCTGACTTCTAATGCTATTGACTTGAATTTTACTCTTGAGTGTTTTTGTTGCATGCAATTGAATAACCAATACAAGTACTTTGGTGTTAGGTTTGATCATAATTGCATACTTGTAGCCAATTGGATTTAACATACTATACTTAAGTATGATGAATGCGACTATGAGAAGTGACACTCTTTCGTAGAGAAACAAAAAGGGAGTTTCTTGTCATTTATTTGGTTATCATTCTATCATCACTATTATAAATGGTTCTCTAATTTGGTGGTATAAAGCTCTAACATATGAATGATTTTTCAATTATTTGGCAATATGAATATCAAATGCCTAAGTTTCTTTTTTCTTCTAATATTAAAATAAATCTTATTTGTAATAGCTTTGTGATCTTTGCAGGATTGCATAAAGAATCAAGGACATTGGACTTGGGCATTAGAATTGAAAAATAACAAGAAGATTTGAGTTGAAGAAAGTGGGCATTGGAACTTGAAAAAAGTATTTTTTAATGCTTGTTATAATAGCTTGAAGCATCCATTTCCTACTTTTATTTTCTTTTTTAGGCCAACTAGATTGATTTGAGTTTAAAATTAACCATTGATTTGACATTTTTAAATTGGTTAAAATTGAACCTTAAACACTTACTAGAGTTTCAATGTGGTCTAAAATTGAACAATAAACTTCACACTTCATCTTGGTGCTATAAAATGAATACATTAGTGCTTTTGGAATCTAAAATGCACAAGTGTATTTTATGTTTTGTAATCCCTTATCCAAAGTAATATCATTTAAAAAGATGTATGCCCTTCTCTCGTGGCTCACAACGATCTTGAGAATCAAAAGAATTTTTTGTGATATTAAGTTGTATAAGTGATTGCCTCCACACTTCAATTTGGATTCTTAAAATTGAACAAAATCTTGCTAGTGTGAGTGGAGTATATCGTGAGTGTTCCCTCTTTGTTTCTCAACAAAGATTGATTAAACTATAGATGTGCTTGCTCACTATTGTCACCATTAGAGAGCTTGCCTTGGTGGGAAAAAGTACTCACCCCAAGGGAACGACTCAAACCGGCAATGAGCTAAATGCCAAGCTACTCCCAACCGGTATATAAATTTGAATGTTGAGGAAATCTCATCATTACAGGAGCTCCTACGGACAAGCATGTGATAATCTTTATATGGGTTGATCCTACCTCTCGTGTGGCCTTCTAAATGGGTGCCTTGATTAAGAGCCAAAATTGTGTAAAAGCCAAAATCCCTATCTATTTGTTGGTGCAAAAATGGTCGTTCTAAAGCCATCCCACATTTTTACGGCTCTTAGTAAAGATGAGAAGTATGCCATGAGATTTTCATGGGTATTGATGCTTGGCTGACACGAGAAGTGTGTGCCATGGAGGGGAACTAGTGTGGTCAAGCATCTAATCATCCATTAAGAGTAGGCGTAGCTGGATTTATCCAAGTGGGAACTCAACAAATATTGTCTTAATTTATCCTAGGACTATGCATCACTTTGGAATCAAAACACTATGCTTGGATCTAAAACACTTGAAAACATTCACCAAAACCTCAAAATTTCAAACCCTTTTGGAGGAGCAAATACCTTTGATAAATCCAAGTTCTCTTGCTTGCCTTAGGGATTTTATCCTTAGAGGCTTCTAAGTATTTGGATTTATATCACAATTTGTTCTTACTAAATTCAACATTAGGAAAATTTTGCCTTGATTTCCTTGATTTCCTTGATTTCCACATAATAGACCTTGTGGGATGAAAAGAAATTAGGACATTAGACATTCAATTTGAAACATAACCAAGAAAGTGTCAATCTAAGCAAGCTAACAAACAATTTAACTTTACATGTGTTTAATCCCATGATTTCCCGAAAAGTCAAAGTTCCCAAACCAAATTGTCACAAGTTCCTTAGTCCAAAAGCTCGTGAGGAGCATCTTTCAAGACTTCACAAAGTTAGAGAAAGGTTGGTCTACAATTTTTACAAGAAAGCTTCAAAAAATAGTCCCAATTTCTATGAATTTTGTTACAATCAAAATCCAAGTCTCTTTCAAAGGTTTGAATTCCTCACATAGGAAGTCCAAGCATGTTCTTCAATACCAAGGTCTTGTAGAAATAAGTCTCTCTATGTCCAACCTAGGATCAAATTCAACACTCTTATCCATCCTTCAAACATCAATCAAATCTCATCCCATCAACAACTCTTCGAATCTTGGAAAAATACCTCATGCTAGACTTATGGAAAATCCTTTAAATCAAATAAAAAATCATCTTGTTTGACTAAGTATGTATAGATGAATCCTTCTTCATGTGCTTAGTTAAATTATCAATCCTTGTGAATAAATTCACTCCAAGATAAACATCCAACCTCTTGGGGTTAATGAGTTCATTATCCAAATCCAAATCAAATTCAAATCAAATCAAATCAAAAATCAAAGTCCTAAAGTCTAGCGTCCCTTCAAGATTCTTAAGATTTTAATCATTCACATCACCCATCTTTCATTTATCTCATCCTCATTCTTTGATCCTTAAGCAAACTCAAATTTTCTTCTTTGAGCCTAAAAGTTTAAACCAACCTAGGAAATTAGAGATTTTCTCTCGTATTCTTGAAAGTTGATCCTTATTTTATGGTTCAAACTCAATCTCAATAAAAGAAAAACATGGAGCAAAACAAAAAAACATCTACCTCAAGCAATTTGAGTAAAACTGAAACAAAATTCAACCCTAGGATATCCATTGACCTTCCAATTAATCCTCCTCTAATACCTCAAGATCCTAAAGAGGAAAGTCAAGTGGAACACATCACCAATAATATCTTGGGGGTGACTCAAGATAAATAATAGAATTGGTCCAAAATCCCAAGAATCATAAAATTGTTAATGCCATGATAAGACTAAATCCTTCATATTATTTGCTAGAATTGGAAAAAGAAGGGGC
>CM021105.1:398202040-398252375 GCA_007115665.2 Sequoiadendron giganteum | reverse complement strand
AATATAATAATAATAAATTGATATTTATAAATATTAATGTTTTAGGTATTGTTATTATAATATTAAAATATTATTTAATAATATTTTATATTATAATTTATAATACTAAAGTATTATATTTATTTATATTATTTTAAATAAATTTTTTATATTAGATTAGTGGAATTAAAATTATAAACATATGGGAAAATCATTGTTATTTTAAAATTGCATGTTAAAGTTTAATTGAAAGAGTTAAATATTTGATTTAAAGAATGCATAATTTAAAATTGAATTGTGGAATTTAAATTCATGTGTGAAAGGTCCAATTATTAATTTGATTTAATTGGAGAAATATATATTTATATTTTGGAAAATTAGTGATAAGGGATATTTTATTTTGAATTAAACAATTTAATATTCTGTAAAGAATAGAAGAAATGTTAATGATTAAATATATTTAAATATATTAATTTATATCTGTATATATATATTGAAGGTATATATCCATTTGAGAGAATAAATAATATTTTATATTATTTTATTCTGTTGTTTGTAAATTGGGTATTATTAATGTTCTGAAAGAAATTATTAGTATGTGTAAAAAATGTATAGAGAAAGATATTTTTTTTAATAGAAGAAATTATTTGATTTAAAAGGAAATTTTTATTTTGTTAATATGATTGAATAAAATATATTGAGATGTATATATATATCCATGAGTATTTTCAATCAGTAGTTACCTTGTTTTATTTAAGTGCGTGTAATTTAGCTTTGCATGAAGAATTTAAATGATAAGTTTTGAATGTATGGTCAAAATTGATAAGGAAAAAGATATTTAAATATATTGAAGAATTATAGAAATATTTATATTTGAATGTTTGTTTTAATTAATGAGATTTAATTAGAAACAATATGAATGCATGGCCAAATAGACAAGCCAAAAGATATCTTTATACATTGATGAAATTGCATGTTTTTAAATGAATAGTTGATGAGACATAGATTCCGGATAGAAAATTGAAAAGATTGTTTGCAATAGTATTAGTTTGCATTAGAATTAAATTTAGGAACTATCTCTATTAAAAAAGGCAAATAGTTATTATGTTTTATTTCCATAGAACAAATTAATCGTTGGGATTGGAATATTAAAGAATCTATATAATTGAGTTTATTAATATATATGTTTGGTGTATATATAATATGGAGCATGTAAAATATGTTAACGGTAAATTCATTATCGTATTTCGTTTTTATAAGATGTATGCAATGTATTATTGAATAGAGATTTGAAAATGGATTGATTAGTGTATATGGAAAATGGATAGAGAAACAATATGTTATTATATTAAAGTTATTGAATGTTTTAAATAAAAAATTGAATGAGATGTAAGATTTGGTTAAGAAATGGAAAGAGTTACTTGCATGGAATTGTGTCGATTCAAAAGTAAATTAAGAAGTGTTATTGATGAGACAATCAATTATGTTATTTATTAATTTCTATTTAGATTAATTGAATCATTGTGATTGGATTATGAAAGAGGTATGGATTTAGTATATCCAAAAGTAGTATCTTTCTCATGATTATCTTAAAGGATTTAATTCTTTGTATTCAGTAAAGGGAAGTAAGTTTAATTGTTTTAGATTTTCAATAATGAAAAGGGAAATAGGGGTTATGATTATTTTAGATGATCTAGTTATCATGTCTTTGACTTTGTCAACACTACCTATTGAAAGAATATGGATTTAGGAAATCCAAATATTAGATTTGATTGATGACTTGAATGCTTTTGTTGCTATGTCGCCAAGTTGCATTGTTGGTTTTGGGATTTAGTGTTAGTCTTAAATTATAAGTCTTCCAGAAGATCTTAGAGTGACAGTACTTATGCCATCCCAGCTTGTTTCGGGTAGTATATTTTATTTTTACCCGTTTCTAATTTAACGGAACAAGGTTTGCACCTCCCTTTGGTTTTAGGAGCCGGATTATGGATCCTGGTGGCCCTTTGGTAGGCTGGAGTGACCTTGTTATGTGGTTTCTCATCTTGTTGCCTCCTGTGAGAGGAGTGGACTATGTGTTGTTGCCTCCAAGATGTTTGGAGTGAGATATTTTGTACCTCCTGTGAAAGGAGTGGACTATGTGATTGTTTCCTCCAAGATGTTTGGAGTGAGTTTCTATTATTTGTATCATCCTTGTGTTGGAGTGGATTATGATGCCTAGTTGGTATGCACTTGTGGTTCCCTTGGTGGATTGTTTGGATGTGTGTTGTCGAATAGAAGAGTGGCTTCTGTTAGGCGCCAGAGCCCAAAGAGGTAAACTGGATAACCTTCAGGAGTGATTTAAAACAAGTGATAATTAAAATAATGTACTTAGAAGATTAGGACTAACTTCTCACATTAATCAAGATAATTTAATCCTCACTCATAGACACAAGGGCTTGTTTAGACTGTTTGAATGGCAAGATCAATCCATTCTACCCCTTTGCAGAGGTAAGTTGATTCCGCATGAGTGAGTGGCTACATGAGTGCCGATTCTGCTGAGGCCACCGTAATTACTTGTGTCCTGGAGGCTATGAAATACGCCCTTGAGGAGATCTCTAAGGACAAACCCTTGCCATGACACTCCTATGTGTATAGACAACTCTGTTGTTAATTATTTTGGCGTGTATGGTTATTGAACATACAATACTTGATCTACTTCATGACTAAAAGCAATGTGACCTATGGGTGTTAGCATGAAATTGTACTTCGGTATTGTATTGGATTTGGAAATTTTGTATTGTACTTGAGTTGTACTGATTCACACTTGTATGGTGAATGAGTTGTACTTGTTAACCATTTGGCTATTATAAACAAGATGATTTTGGAGTCTACCTTGGTTAGAGGTAGAATCTTTGTCCATGTTACTTTGTTACTATCTCCTAGCATGGGGGGTGGGCCTTCGGGTACCACATTGGTAGGGTGGAACATGCACCAAAACCGTTGGGTCCCCATCGAATCTTCAGTACTTGGTGGTGAGACATCCAGATGGACAACTCGCGGTTCTTGTTGTAATTTCTTGCATTGTAATATTTCAGTTTGTATATGATACTTTATCCCTCTTTTGTAAGAGGTGGAGTTATGTAATTGTAATACATTTGTACTACTGTCTCATTCTGGGAATGAATGATGTAACTATTGAATTAAAATAATGTTTATGAGATTGTATCTTGGTTGATTATCTTATTATGTTATGTGGTATTCATATGATGTATGATGTTTATATCATAAGGTTCATAATGCTATGGTTATATGTAATATGTATGTGTGGGTTTAAGTAATCCTAACCTTGTAGCCTTAGAGGTTGTTGTTAATTAGTAAGTGAATGTGTATGTTAAATGCACTTTATAAAAAAAAAATTTGGTTCGCTTATGATGTTAATTGCAACTTCCTTTAGGGTTGCAAGGCGGGGCATTACATAGCAAAACAGAAGCAAGCAATGGATTTCTATAAACATAGGGTCATTAAATCAAAGCAATCAAGCCACTGTTAATGCATTGTAAGTCTATACAGTGGAGTGGATCTAAAACAATATTGCTCTATATAGGAACCACATACTAGTATTCTAATGCATCAATGAACAACCAAATTTGTTCCAAGTCTATATTCTGACATGTTCGCACATAACACTCTTGCCATTCTCACCGTGTGTGTATGCTTCTTAATCAGTCTACATGAAATGCATTACGTGGCCAACAAGTGTACTACTCATTTTTGTTTATGTAAATTAGGAGGATAGAGGTCAATGTATTTTGGAAATTTTTTAATAGGTACGTAATAGGTAACAAAAGTAATAGCATATTTAATATCAGGTAAGAAAGCTTGGGTAAACTTTGAAAAGAAAATCTAGCAAATGCAATTGTGAGCATGTTTAATATTATAAACATGTAACAGTATTGTTTAATCTATTTAAACAGTAATATAAGAAGGTAAAGTATTGTGTAGTATACGATGTATTGCATAATGTGAACATGTAAAAGGAGAGTTTGATCTATTTAAATGACAACATAAGAAAGTTAAGTATTGTCTATAGTAGTAATATAGGTAGAAGAGCCAACAAGAGAAACATAAATAAAAGTAGGAATGCAGGTTCATCCAAGGGCAGATGGTCTTTTACTTTTTTATGCTTCTCTACGACCTGCATTATTAGTATTATAGTTAGTATGAAAGGTAATTTTTTTATAGAATTGTAGACAATATGACAAGTTTGTACAAATTGTTTGATTTTGTATAGACTTAGAATGCATTAACAGTGGCTTGATTGCTTTGATAGACACTAGCCTAATAGAAAAACTTGGAAAATTTGGATTTAATGAATGGATGCTTGGAAAAATCCATTGTGTAGTTTTGTTTCCCTTCAGAATGTCTTATTTTGCTAGCAAAGCTACCACAATTTCACACAATTATTTTCTCCCATGCTTTTCTCACTAGCACTTTCGTCTACAGTAATAATCCTTTGGAATTTGTAAAATATGCATTGAAAAAATTTAAAGTGCGGAAGAGGCTGCTGATGTTCAAAACTTCATTATCTATCTTGATATGGCCATTGCTGCAGTAGGAAATTTATATGCATTAAAAATTGGTGTATCTGATAGTAAAGAATATCGTCAGCAACAACATGGGGTATGTACTTTGACTGTAATGTAATGTGAAAGGATTTAAAATGAAATACATGATTTTGAAGTTTTCTTGAAGGAGTATCCACAATTTTGAAGTTTTCTTGAAAGGATTTAAAATGAAATACACAATTTTGAACTTTTCTAGAGATACACAATAGTTTAGAACTATATAATTTTGTACAAGAGAACATTTGATGTGCATATTCTTATGATTTATTCAACAATTAAATGTTAAAAACTAATATGTTCCCAGTAATCTTATGATGTATTCAGTGATCCCACATTGTGTATACATGTTTATCAAAGCACTTTTTGCTGCAATAGTAAATGTACAACAACATACAAGATTGTTACAAAAGTATGAAGTAGTATCATATTTTTGAATGACTGTTCTCATTAACTGGAATTTAAGAGTAAGAGGTTAGGGACATATGAATACCAAACAAGTATATATTCGTCAAACCTAATGCACAAGCATAGTGACCAACATTGATATTTTCTTGATTGCTGAAGTAGTACAATCCAAAATTATATAAATGTGAACAACAACATTAACCAAGAGAGTATTGTATAGGGTTGTGTTCTCACAAAAACTATGAAAGTTTAGCAATGTAGAGTACAAAATAATATTGGATCTTCATATATTATAGGTACAATTTTTTTTCCAGTTGTCACTATTGATGCTCATAAGAATTTGCAAACCTGTAAAAAAATGAATAGCAAGTAGATTTTAATGTTTGATTCGTAGTGTATGATTTTATAGTATTGGAGTAGGGGAAATGTAAGCGGCTAAAGAGAAGAAACTAACCTGTGACTTTTTTTGTCACTAGTGTTTGCTCAAAAGATGGAATTTGACAATGCCAATAAGCGTTCTTCCTCTTGCTTGCAACGAGCTACATGAGGGCTTTGTTGCATGCGTGCGTATCGTTCAAATGTGAAAGTTGGTTTTATGCAAAGGTTTGCAAGTGCATGTACTCTAGAAATAGCTGTGAATGTGAGGCCCTACTGATCCACATTACCGATGTCGATTGTTGCCTTTTCAAGTGTTAGTCCTTGTGATTTGTGTATTGTTAAGGCCCATGCCATTTTGAGCGGGATTTGATGGCGGAGCCCACGACTCAAAGGGGAAAGTGGGATATTTTTAGGATTATTGTGGTCCCAAATAGGGCCAATGTAATTATTGAATTGAACAACAACAAACAAGGGAAGTGAAGGTGGATTCTCACCATCCTTGTAGACGATTGCTTTCACTACCCCGAGTGCACCATTAACAAGGCCTGTTTCCACCCATAAATTTGAACATAGCATAACCTTTTGCTGAACACATAAAAGAATCATAGAGTGAAGTTGTTCTTCTGCTGGATTTGAACATGGTGGCCCCCGTAGTTGTTCTGTTGTTGACATTGCAATCGATGTTCCTAAAGATAATAACATACGATGGTTATGTAGCGAGACCATTTCATTTGTTGCAAAAAGATGTATGGAGGGTAGGAATGTAGTCAGCTTTGTAGGGGGAAGTGTTGAGCTGGAACGTGACATTAGAACTTGCCAATCTTCAATTGTAGGTTTTGCATTGCGCAAATTAGAGAGGAGAGACCGAAAAGAAATCTGTGCAGGATCTTCACCAATTTGACGAAATATTTTGGTTAGTGTGATAACCTTTGTGAAGCTTTTCCATAGAATTCCCCCGTATGAGCTAGAGGCATACATGGGGATGTCCTTGACTGGTGGAAGTTGTCCTAGATCACTGAAGAACATGATTGAGTGACCTCCAAAAGGAATCTGGTTATGGTTGGGGAATGCTTCACGTAACCTCATGTCAATGCATTCAAGCAACTTGGGTCCAATGAAACTCATTTCATCTCTCAATATGTACCTAATGCAATACATTTTTTCTTGGAAGTTTGCTAGTGATTGACCTTGCAGGGGGTCCATTTCTTTGATAGGTATTCGAAGGGAAGAGTGAATTGTCGATGCTTGTATGTTGAATGCTGCTACACCTGTAGGTGCAAGAAGTAGTAATGGTGATTGGCCATTGTGGGTTAAGGTCATCAATGAAAATTTGATGGCTTTTATCAGGTGTGATTTACTAGTTCCAACAGTACCTTAAATAATTATTTTTAGAGGAGGTTGCCAAGTATTAGCATTTGCATGTGACAAAATTATATCAAATGCTTTTTGTTGTTGGATAGACAAATCTTGTTGGGTAGGGAAACTGGTAAGATGGCGGAGTTAGAATTTTGGACGGTTGGATTCTATGAATGTAGTAGCAAAGACTTGTTGGTGTGGATTGAATTGGGTAGAACCCCAATCATGGTTAAGGTCAATGTCACGTCTACCAAGCATTTCTAGTTCATCAAAGTGGAGGGGAAGACTTGGGTATAGGCGAGACAATACTTGCCATTCAGATTGGTTGTTATCTTGCATTGTATCATCTCCATTGGAAGAGGTGCTTGAATTAGTATCTTCTAGAGCTTCAGGTGTTGTGCATAGTACATGCCAAGGATGATAATCCTTGGAAAAACTCTCCCACTTTTCTATAATTTGAATAGATGATGAACCCAAATCATTGACAATGTTGCGAAATGGCTTGTATAGAAGTAGTTCACTCCAACAAAATCCTTCAAAGTTTATGTCATCTTTTGTAGGGATCATTATGAAGTGAGGGGAGATGCGAACAATGGCAGGTATGGAATGCTCTTTCCAGAGGCTATGCTTTCTAGATGTTTTGAATGTCCATTTTTTGGTTACTTCAATAAGAGACATGGACTCAAGATTAGGTGGACGGGCCATGTAAGCATCAATGTAATTTGGGGATGTGGCAGTTGTTGCTGGGGAGATAGAAAGATGACGAAAGTTTTTTTGGCTAACATTTAAAGAAACAAATATCCTGCTTGAGAGGGTGAGGGGGAGTTTTACTAGAAGGTGGCAACTTTCTTGGGCTCCAATATCACGATCCACTAGTGTTTCAGCAAGCATTTTTCAAAAATTTGTTGGGGTTGGCATGTCAGACTCAATATTGGTTGAAATGCGAGAAAGCATGTCATGGTATGTTTCTGATTTGCTTTCCACTTTAGCTACATATTTTGCAATGTATTTGAGGACAACATGGATGGAGAGTACAGGTTGGCAATCTACATTGGCCCTCCAAATAGAGATTATAGAAGGGTTGTGTAGGTTTATACGATCATCATTGTGACATGGGGTGAAAGTAGGTTGGCCAAGCTCATCTATTATAAGGCTTGAGTGATTTTGCATGGTCCAAGGGGCTTTATATTGACATTGAAAGCTTGGGCCTTTTCTCCTAAGGCATGTTTGCAAGGTACACTTTGTATGACACTCTACACAATTAAGCAATTGAGTGTAACCGGCAAATGGGTCTGACGACATAATCAAGCCTGTGTTCATTAAGGTGTGGATTTTGAACTATATTTTCTATCCTCCATCTATAAGCTGCTTGTGGATTTGTAGGTGCAGTAGATGGCATAATACTATGCAAGTCTAGCCATTTTGTATCAGTTGCACTGAGTGTAAAGAATAGTGCTGGACAACCGACTTGTATGACCATATCTAATAGCTCTCCTCTACAACGGTTCCAAAATGGGCATGTTCCATGAATTGATGAGCCAAAGCGCATGAGTTGTTCAGCAAGCTTGTCATCAGGCAAGTCCTTTAGGCGCTGATGAAGATCAAAGATAGTTGTTGGAAGGCAAGGGTCAATGTTTTTTTGGACGAAAACAGATGATGTGGCTTGGCTGCAATGGCGCATGAGAATATTCAGTATGAAGTACCTAAAGCATGGGTGTTGGCCAAACCTATTATCATGGTACCTAAGAAGGTGGAGAGCATACTCATGTAATTTGACTTCTTTGATGCGTTTTTGTTTGAACGCAACAACACCTTTTGGAAACAAACTAGGGAATGCCATTACAACAATCCTTCAGTGGTGTACTCATTGATGGGAGATGAAGATATTGGTGGCCAATCTATAGACAAGAATGGTCGACCTTTTCCAAGTTGCAATAAAGAGCATAGTTCTTCAACTTCTCTACGTGTAGCAGGAAGACTTGCAATAAATGAAGTACTGGGTGGCATGTTTTCTTGCAAATAGTCATCATTTGCTTCATCTATATGCATCATGGTTGTAGCTATGGGACTAGGAATAGTGTTTGTTGCATGTAGCAAGTTTATAATGTTAGTGGAAGCAACTGGCAGTGATGATAATGCAATATCATCGAATTGTATGAATCTGTAGTATGGGTCGTGTAAGATTTTATATTGCAAGGCCTCAAATACACGTGTTCTACTTATGTAGAAGTTGTAGTCTTGGTGCTCTATGTTTTCTTTGTTAACAATTAAAATATCTAAATCATCTATACGCCTAGGCAAGTGGGTTGCAATAGTAGAAACATCTTGAGGAAAACAAATAATGTGGCCACTATATTTTAGTTGGCCGCCCTTGGCATAGGTAACTTGGAGAATTGGATTGACCCTTGCTATTAGCATCTCTTCAACTTGCGTTAGTTTTTTTAAACAGAGTGGTTGCTCACCAGGATCCATGTTATTCCATTCGAAAAAGCGATGGCCATTTTTTTCAGATGCACATCGATAACAAGTAGAAAGTCCATGTGATTGCCTTGTTTTAATGCTAGGATATTTCTCCATGCAGATGAAACAGGTTGACATATTTGCAAGTTTATCCAACTTTGAACGAAAGGTATTTCTAGCAGCATAAAAATTTTGAGAAAAATTTGGAGGTGGATGGACATGAGAAAATGAATTTGCTGGAATTGGATTATGGAGTTCAATTGCAGGTGTATGTAGGTGGGAGGGATTAGCAGGTGGAGGGAGTGTAGATGTGGAGGCATGATCTATGGCAATATGTGCATTGTGTCGTCTTCTTTTGTTGATGTCATCTTTTCTTGCATTGTAGCGTACTCGTTGTTGTTGATTTCGACGAGCATGTTTTTCTGCCTATCTTGTGTTTTCCAAGTCCATTGAATAGTTTATGTGAAAATATGTAAAAAACGTTGAAATTGATGTAAATTGGTAAGTATATATATAGATCCTTTATGGTTATTTTGACACATTTATGTTTACAGAAATATAAAATTTGAAATTGATGTAACATTGTACATGAAAAGAGTTTATTGCACCATAAGTGGAAATAACATAATTATAAATGATCAAAAACTAATAATAAATCGTAAGAAATAGCATGTTAAAAAATAATCCAAATATTTAATTGTAGCATGGTGGAATAATAAATAACCAAGCGAAGAATTGATTATGAGTAGAAATATGATGTAAATAAATTGTAGACATGATGTGGCAATAAAACATTGAACAAAGCAATAGAAACCATTTTGTTTGAGATGTAAAAACATATATTTACAAACATAAGCATGCAAAAATCGGAGGGAACAACATGATGTGGTGATAGAACATTGAACATAGTAATAGAAACCATTTTGTTTGAGATGTAGAAACAAATATTTACAAACATATAGTAGATTTTACATGTCGAGTGACATCTTTAAAAACTAAACACGTTTTACAGCTGTTGTAATAATGCTTTGTATTTCATGCCCACCAAAAATAGTTGTTTGGATGGTAAGAGCAAGTAGAAACTGGCAATTGACAACATTGGTGATAATGTCATTAGCAACATTATTGTCCGCTAGTAGGAGTTGAAAATCTTCTGCAAAAACACCTAGCAATGTAGTTGTTGGTTCTTCAAATGCAGTAACTTTAAGAAGTTGGCCTGTAGCATCTTGTAAGTCCATCTTTAGTATATAGCTATAATCACACTCTAAATTTTCTGAAGAACACTTGGGGCATTTAAACGAACCAGGAGAAATTTGCAAAAGCTTTTTTTTTACATTTTTTGTTTTCCACCAAGCGAGGGCAAGAAAGGTAGTAAAAGTTGTCTAAGTGCAGCTTTGTGATAGTGGACTTAATGCAAACATTTTTTTTTTCTCAACAAAGCCTATCTCTGTAATACTTGAAATAGGAATTGGATTTTCAAATTTGTCGGTGGGAAAATGGCTCTTTGAGAGGGAAAGGTAGGGTTTGGTAGTACCTTTAGTTGCATACCAGGTTTGTAATGTAGTGGGCTCTACCAAGTTGGGATTGATTATGATGGTAGTTGGGAAAATAGTATCTATGGATGTTCTAGACCAAGATGTTATGCGTCCACTCTTGATCAAAATAATGGGGGGGTTTAGTTGCATAGAAAGGTCAGATATTTGTTTACCAACAATTTCACAATGGTGACCCCAAAGTGTAATATCAATGGTACGACTTGACATGTCTATAATGGTTGTTGTACACTTTATTGTTTCTATACCATCTCTCTTACGTATGGTTGATGTAGAGGAGATGCACAAGAGAATGCCAATGACATCTACAAGGGTATTAAATAGATAATGACATTAATGAATCTATGCTTCGGATATGATAGGTGTGCTCGGGTATACTGGAGTCTACACAAGTGGATGGAATTATAGTTGAAGAGGAATGGAGGAAAATTTCATAAGGGTTTGTGTTGCTGCTATATTTCATGTTGGTAACTCTGATGCGGCCATTAGCTATTACATATAGGCTATTGGAGTTTACAAGATGGTATAACGTGTCTACAAGGTCATTAAAACAAGTGACATGTATTGCAATGCCTGCTTTATCTACGAAATCAAACCCAAATACTTTTCCATCATGGCTTGCATTTTTGTACTTGTGAATTGGACTTTTAGCCAATGCACAACCCTCAATTGTCCAAAACTTATGGTTAGGGGTTAATAATGCAATTGGAATGGGTTCAAATGGGGCCTTGTTGTGGTGTTCCATTGATGTTTTGGATTCTTCAATGGAAGAATTGGTGGCTTGGGAATTGGTAAATTGCTCTTGAGAGCTGCTAGAGGGCATAATTTGTAGCTTGATGGATAGCAGTTGGAGTTCCAACCAATGATTCATTGTTTGATATTATTTCCAAACTATGAATTACAATTGCCCTGCAATGAAAGGACAAAGATACGTATTAATGAGATGTAGATGCTTAACAAATAAGATTTAAACAATAGAAGGAAAGTATGCATGTACGTGAATGTGGGGAACTTTCTACAATTGTAGTTTTTGAGATGGACAATAGAACCTTTAACTAACGCCTCGTCTAAGACAAACTCATTGAACTCTGTTGGTAGTAGAGCAACATGTTTATGCATTCCATCAGATAGTTGCATGCGGAATTTGACAATTGTAGTTTTAGGTTGTTGAATGGACTTAATAGATACAACCTATAAAATTGGCCCTAAATTGGGTATGCCACCAAGTATGTTGGAAATTGCATTTGTAGTTAATGTTGACATAATAACCTTGCAAGTTTGAGGAAGTGGTTGTCTTGCACGCAACTTAAGAGTATGGGAATTAGGTATTGAAGAAAAGTTCTTTCCAATCTTTAATATATGTGAAATTAAAATATGTTAAAATTTTTAATTGACTAGGGTAGTAGGGGAAAAAACGTAGGTGTATGGTTTGAATGTATCCAGTGTATGTGTGCAGAAAACATGTATATAGTGAAAGTTGAAATGTACATAAAAAAAATGTATATCCATAAGTGAAAAATAATAGGTAAACCTATCAAAATACAAAATATTTGTAATAAGTCTAGGTTATAATTATTTTGTAACTATTTTTTTTGAAAATGATAATAAATTATTTAAATTCATTATTAACACAATTATAATAAAAGTAGAAGAAATTAAAAGAATTTGCAACTATAAATTTACTGAGCAAGTGCTTTGAAAAGGATTTTTTTTTATTCTATAGCATATAAATAGAAGACTCTTAAGTCACTTTAGATTGTAATACATGAGGTCAAACAATACAAAGTATGATTGTAAACATAGTTAGTTGTACGAGATTTACATAGTGAGAAGTACATGTATAAAGTGACATATTATGCACATGGATATGTATATGTAAATTGCATACCATCAAAATGAAGGGTTCGCTAGAGTGTTATGATTATATACATAGTTAGCTTTAGAGAGGTTACATAGTAAATAGTTCAAGTATTTGATCACATATTTTGTAGGTACATCTCGTATGCACGGACTAGAGAGGGTGTGTCATCATTTTCGTACAAGCGACCATAATATATTTCCCTAAGGAAAGTGCAAAGGCCCTCCAATTTAGTGTAGCTCTTTTGGAACGAGGACAGTGTATCCTGAAGCTTTTCGATGTCCAAATCTTGTACCTGAGGCATTGATTGGAAAACATCTTTGAAATTGTGGACAATGGTGTGGCAACTATTTGTGATAGTAGTTGCTAGATGTTCGACAACAGGTCCAAGGCTTTTTGGTTGATTTACAGATGCACAAGACTTTGC
Source organism: Sequoiadendron giganteum (assembly GCA_007115665.2). Classification (NCBI taxonomy): domain Eukaryota; kingdom Viridiplantae; phylum Streptophyta; class Pinopsida; order Cupressales; family Cupressaceae; genus Sequoiadendron; species Sequoiadendron giganteum. The sequence continues at coordinate 398,239,355 of CM021105.1, read as the reverse complement.
TACAACATGATGGGGATTCAAAGATACATTAGGGTTGTGTTTATTGTTTAGTGTATCCGCATTAGAAACTTGGATGATATCAGGCATTTGATTTTGGCTAGCCATTTCTTGAGATGAGTTAAGTCAAGGATTTTATAAATGAAAAATAAAAGAAATTGAAACAATGGGAAAACATAATTAATATAGCTGAAATAAAGATAAAGAATTGTAATGCATGTTTTTCAAATAAAAAAAAAATCACACTACTATTAAATAAATTCATAATATTTTTTTTTGTAGTACACTATATTCAATTATAATACATCATTGTTGGTACTAGGAGACCAAAGATATCTAGCACATGTATTTACTCGAACAATAAATTTCTTAATAAATAAAATATAACAAAAAACAAAGAAGGGGACCTAATGTGATTTAATAAGTTAAAAAAACAGCTCTTAAATAAATTTAAAGTATAATACAATAGTAAATAAAATAACTTCAAAGAATCTAAAAAGAAAATGGTTGAGATTGAAGATGAGTTATAAGTAAATATTCAATATAGGCAATGCTAACTGAAATTTAATTGAAGTCAAAATTTAAAAAGTTCTATTTTTTCTGGGTAAAAGTTATGTCAAATATATTGAAAAAGGAAAACAAGATTTTCATACCAAATTTATTAATTTCTCCTTACTATATTCGTCTAATTATTATTTCTATTAGATTTTCATAGCATTTTTTATGTTTTCTCCTAGGTATTTTCATATAATTATATTAGAAAATAGATTTTGATTATCTTCAAATATTTCTATTTCCATTTATATATATAATAAATTTGGAAAGAATATGTAAAAATCAGTTTGAAAAAAAACAAGCATACTTGGAAAAATGAATATAAATATTAAAAAATGAAAAATTTATGAGTTTTTTTAAAAATCACAATGGCAATTATCAAACTTGTTGTAAAAATAGATTTAATTATTTAAAAATGAAAATTTTACCTCAATTATTTATAAATGAAAAAAACTATGAACTTTAATTATCTAAACAAACTTAAAACTAACTTTAAACTTCAACTACAAATAAAATTTACAAATATTTGCCAAAGTTGTCTATATTTATATATGGTAAATAGTTTTTTTTCAAATAACAAACATCAGAATTTTACCATGAGTGGTTGTTACCATCCCTCTCCAGACCCATTTTTTATCCCCTAACATTCATTTGCTTTACAAAGAGGAAATTCTGAATTTCTCTCTCTTTTCCACATCATGCTCGCATTAGCCAGCATTAATGTAAAAGGAAGAAGCTTTTGCCATAAAATAGCAGTTCGGTCAAACCAATTTAAGCTATATATAATATTTTATGTATATTAAAAGGACCCACAACAAGCATACACCTCGCAGTTGCATGCCTCCCACATTTGGCTCGGTAGCATTGTACACGTTGCTTATGATTTCCTTGTTCTATTTTTTGTAACCAAATGATTAAGAATTATAGAATGTATAGTTTAGTTTTATATTCAGTATTTTGTTTTGTCCATGATGAGCAAAATGAAGTGTAGCAAACATTAGATCTATCTAATTTGTTATACCTCTCTTATCCAATTATAAAACTGGAATGTTGGACATTACATTTTGCTGAAAGTATGTTTGCACAAAATAGATTTGGCTAAAAATATCTTCGTAATTGAAAGATTTGTTTTGAATTAAAATATAATAAACATTATAAAGTAATTATATAAATAATGTTATATAAAGTAATATAAATGCTAATTTAAATATATAAATAATTTAATATTTAAAATGTAATATAATATTAGATTATAGTATAATGTTTATTTATTATTATATAGCATATATAAATTTTATATATCATAATATATAATATAAAATTGTAAATGTATTTTAAGAATTTAATAATTGAAAATGCTAAATATTGAGAGCTTATTTATTATTTAATTGTATACTAAATTTTAATTTATTATATATATATAGTTTAAAATAAATATATAATTAATGCTATATAAAGTAGTATTAATACGAATTGAAATATATAAATAATTTAATATTTAAAATGTAATATAATATTATATAATAGTAAATTGTTTATTTATTATTATATAGAATATATAAATTTTATATTATATAAAACTATAGATGTATTATAAGAACATAATAATTGAATATGCTAAATATTTAAAGTTTACTTATTATTTAATTGTATATAAAATTTTAATTATTTTTTATTATTATAATAAAACACAAAATATTTGTTATATAATAATTTAAATTGATATTATTTTTTTGAAATTAATTAAATAAGAAATAGGAAGAATAAAAAACAAACCCAAGCCTCTCTGATTAAAAGAATGCTATTATTTTATAGAATAATATAAAAAGAAATATAATAATAAATGATATATAAATTCTATAGTATTCAAATGGGTACAAAATTTAGTATTTTAAAATTGAAATAAAGTAGTAATAATGACAAATGTATTATTAATAAATGAAAAGTAACTATTTATTCTATATTTAGACTAAATTATATATAAACTAAATTATAAAATAAAATAAACAAAAATATATATAATACATATATAAAATACAATAAATAAAATATATGTAATACTTTTTAACTAGATATTCTAAATTTAAGAAATATATAAATAATTAATTTGGGAAAAAAATAAAGCTTTATAATTTTAACTATTTAGTGTAAATGTAAGAAATATATAAATAATTATTTTAAAAAATTAGAACACATAGCAGCAGAGATTATATTTAACTAAAAATAAATAAAAGAAATGAATGTAAAGTGATAAAATCAAATTTGTAATTTCTTTTTTAGATACTTTGACATTTTTATTTATTATTTTATCCTTACACAGTTGTTACACTGACTTTATTCAAAGAAATTAGCCCAAAAAAACAACACATATTTTTTGGTATGGTTTGGGTCATGTAGATAAAGAGGATGGATGCAGCCCTAGCCATATGTAAAGCCAAGCTGCACTACCTTGCTAGTAGCCTCTTTGTCTGTGGACGTGTATGCAAAATGTGGGAGAAAGGACACGGCATGTGTACTGCCTTTGTCACGACATACCTTGTAAATTCTGAAAATGATTTGTGAATTTCCTCTGTTCTTTCTTAAACTCCTGTGGTGTTTTTCCTTGCTGCCTTGGACGTACCGTATACCTACCAGTACTACACCCTCTACTCTTTCTTCTCCACACACCTTCTCCTTCCTGTGTCTAGTGTTTATCTTTCTTCTCCCTTAGGTTGTGTCTTTACCAATCCTATGTTATTGCATGGGAAATAGAAGAGTTGGTGGTTGTGTATGGTGTGTAATGGATGGTTTTCTCCCTTAGGTCGTGTCTTTACCAATCCTATGTTATTGCATGAGAAATAGAAGAGTTGGTGGTTGTGTATGGTGTGTAATGGATGGTTTTCTCCTCCCTGCACATGGCTCCCTACCTGGCCGCTCCCTTCCCTTGACCTACCAAGTGTGTAGGGGTGAGGAAACCTCTGTGACTGCGTGGGATTTGGAACAAGAATCTTTGTGATTGGAAAGTAGTAGCCTTCCCTCTTCCTGTGTGCCCTCTCCCAATGTGCAGTGGGGAAAGCAACAAAAAACAGGTAAGAAAAGAAGGCAATGTGCAATGGGGAAAGGAGAAAAAAACGGCTAAGAACAGCCGAATGTTCCAACTCCTCCAAGTTTTTCTTCATTGGTATTGACCTATAGTCTTTCAATTTGGCGAGCTGTAGCCTACAAATAAGGTATGGGCGAAGGTTTTAGAGTATGTTTATTAAAATTAAAATTAGACCCAGGAAGTTTAAGAGTATGCTTAGTAAAATGGAATAAAAATTTAAGCCGTAAGGGTTTTTAAGAATGTAATAAAAATTTCTGGAGGAAAAGAAGCAAGCAAACAATTGAGTGTAAAAGAATACCTTGTTGACTGAAAGAATTGGCAAGCTTTGAGATAGTTTTTTGAGTGTAAAAGAATACCTTGTTGACTGAAAGAATTGACAAGCTTTGAGATAGTTTTTTTTAATTTTGCAGGAGCAAATGATTGTAGAAGATAAATACATGTAGAAATATTAAAAAAATTAAGTGAAACAATTGTTGTAAAAGAAAGGTCATATTCAGAGAATGTACAGAGGGGAAATTTTATTATTTTCCGCATCCGATGAAGGTAAAAATAAATATAATATTCACTTTCCCATGCGATGAAGGTGTAAAAAATCTAAACATTAAATAAAAATACAGCCTAGTGGTTGTAAGTTACAGCTGGTGGTTGTAAGGCGAACGCGGCCGATTGAGATTATAGTGTTAAAAAAAAATCGAACATCGGGAAGCGGAAAATAATAAAATATTATCCAAAAGCATTGAACGGGCCAGATTGATATAACTGCATTGGAATGTGTTTGGTTGATTATTAACCATTGGCAGTAAAAAACAGCTCGAGTATTTCAAAATAGGATATGCCTTCGACGTAAATTAACAATATTGAATGAATAAAAAATATAAATTTTATAATAAAATTATTTTTTAAATATATTAAAAATTAAATAATTATTTAAATAAAAGATAATATTATATTGTTTAAAGATGATATTTTTAATATATTAAAAATTAAATAATTATTTAAATAAAAGATAATATTATAATGTTGAAAGATGATATTATAATGTTCAGAGGAGCGTGGCCCAACGGCTCTGAAACTACAGCCATGGAGGGTTTAGGGGAGCCTGGTTGTTAGTGTTATTACCGTTAAGGAAAAAAGCATGGCTGTTAGTGTTATTACCGTTACGAAAAAAAAAGCATGGCTGTTAGTGTTATCACCGTTCAGAAAAAAAAAGCATGGCCGCTTCCTCCCAGAATAAAACGGCGGAGGGCTATTTCTGGAGGCAAAGTGCCATCTCTGTAACGCTTCACCCTTCACTCTGTAACCCTTGGGGAAGACCCGTGAGATGAACAGCGGCCGTGTGCTCCGCCCGAGGAGGCAGAGGAAGCTATTTACAACGGTCTGTAGAATGGCATTTTCAATTCAAGGCGCTTCCGATTGAGGTATGCTCTGCTATACATATAGTTCTACTTTATTAGAAAATGGAATTGGAGAAATTCACAGGACAAATATTTGTAGATATAGACGCATGAAAAGAGGTAGAAGAAATATATTTTTTCATCTTTCTAGATTTAGAGGCTGCATACTCTCCATGTCCATGGAACTCTGTGATCCATCCATTGACCACCTGTGTCTGTAGCTGCTATTTTTAGCGGCGTTTGCCATCTCCATACCTTTCTCATCTCTGTTGCCTTCCACTGAAATATAAGAGACTAATTTTCGTGGCCATAATGTTGCAGCATTTTAAAGTAAAGAGTACCAATTGAACTGCAAATTGGCCAGGGCTTTGGCCCTCATGTTAGCCCCCTGATCATCGCATCTCAACACCATATGACCATTCTCTGCGTGCATTTTACACCCTTTTGGAATAAACGCAGGAATCCACAGCATGAATCCCATGTGTACAAACCATATTCCCTGAAACAAAATCGACATTGACCTCACCATGGCCACTAAAATAGTGGAGTCCAAGCTAACTAGAACAATAAGCTGTAGCAGCCAGTGGTATTCTCTAGAAAAAACAATGAAATGCTCTGCAGAAATGGAGAGGCAGGCACCCGCTAAAGTAGCCAGCAGCTCGACATGCTTTACTACTCTGCCCCTAAATTTAACAGGAAACCAGGGGCTGGTATGGGGACTGAGCATAATTTCTTATTGTATTGAAGAGGTACCACAGCCTAATAAGCATAAACCCTAAGCCTGGTACAACATGGCCTACGAAGCTACCCATCAGGAATAAACAAAATAAAATCACAAACTACGGGAATAAAAATGTTTTGCAGTGCTAAAAAGCGGGCTTTGTGGCGGAATATAAATAGCTTGTAGTCGTTATAAGATGGACAATTGTTACGCCGAAAGGCGTTCAACTGCAGCGGCATTTTTCCGTGTACAATGAAATTTTTAAAATAAGAAAAAACTGAGGACGTTTATATTGATCGGTTGTAAAGGATGTTTTCCTAGAATTAGGATGTGTCACAAACCGCCTACCTTGCACACCGTTGAGTATCATGTGCTGGCAGAAATTACTGCGCTTTAGGTTTTCTGCCGACAGATACAAGAGAGAAAATATCGGTGCGTAACACAAACAGTTGGGTATGAATTTTAGTGAAAGCGGGAGTTGGGGTAGGGCATTCGATCTTGTTTGTTCGCCGGGAGAAGAGAAGGGTTTTGGTTTGGGCCAATGTCTTTAAACAATCACAAGAAGGAAAATGATTGTTAAGCACTAATCAATAAGAAAGTGAAGATATCACATTACAGTAAGTACAAAATCATTATGCGTTTTTTGAACAAATTTACAAAGTTGAAGAGATGGAATCATGAATATAAGAGGACATAGACACAATAGGAGCAGTATACTATTGCAGAACATAGGTGGTAAATATCACCCTACAAAGGAATAATATGGCAGTTTCAAGGCAACATCTACCCTAGAGAGTATATGATTACATTCCTATGATCTACGTTATTATTGATCAAAAGGAATGTTTGAGGATTGAAAGATATCTGATGCCATTCTTTTGGTTTGACGAACTATCTCTTAATTATTGAGTAAAAAACTGAGATTAAAAGTTCTCACTTAGGATGCACTCACTATTTTACTTGATATACTGTTGCAAGAAAGACTATGCTCCTCAAAAAGATGAGATGGGCAAGAAGCAGAGAGGTATACCATTGCATAGCATTGCCTATACAGATTTGCATAGATTGTTTTGACAGAAAGGGATGACAAAGTATGTTGATAGTCAGGTCTCCGTGGAAATGGATTCTGTAAGATTATTTCTAGCAGGGCAATTATTGTTTTTTGAATGAGGTCTATTAATATATGTTTGTTGGTTTTGTTCATTCATATTCAATACACAAAATGATCTGCCTATGGAATTTGAAGCTTATGTCACTTTGTTCCTAAAGCAAATTTCTAAATTTTTAAAGATATATGTTCTTTTAGTTTTAGTTAAAGGTAAATTTTGGGTTTTTAAAAGGAGCCCAAACCCTTTTACAACAGACAGAAAAGGAAGAGAAACTACCAAAAGAGCAGCCTTATAGGGAACTATGCAAAAGCTACAACACTGCTGCAACAAAAAGTTAGGAACCCCACAGCAACCCAAAACAACAACTAAACCTAGTGAAGTTATAGGGAATAAGGTAGAGAAAAGAGCAATTGCCACAAACAACACATTAGAAATGAAGGAGACATAAATTAGAACCCCACAGCAGCCCAGGACAGCAACAAAACATGGTAAAACTAAAGGGAAGAAAGCAAAGAGTTAGAGAAACTGCCACTTCCTACTCATCTTTAGAAAATTGTAGGAGATCAGCCATGAACTGGTAAATGCATTCTAACAATTGTATTTTTCAAAAGGAATTGACTGTTTACTAAAGAAGTTTTATATTTTCTATTTTTTGTACATCAACCAGTGGTTGTCTTTTCCCTGAACTTTGCTGGCTTTTATGAAAAGCGTGCAAATATGATTGTAACAGTCTATACCAAGTCTGTTTAAATTTAAGTCTGAGGCTGTGTTGATATATGTTGGTCAAGGTGTAACCTTGAAATGTTCAATTGCATGCAATAATGCCTTCTTTGTGTTGTTACACTCAAAGTTACAATTATGGTTGGGGATTTTTTTCTGCTCAACGTACATAAGGGAATCTTATGGGAGTCTATGGCCAGGGCCCAACATTTTTCTCAAATCATAAGAATCATTTAGCAATGCAATTCAGAGGCATCATTCTCCTTCAGCTCCATTTCTTCTATAGAATTCTTTTTTTGTTCTTCCTAAGAAGTGCAATACTTGGCAAAAAATGGAAGGTAACCTTCCCATTAAATGATTTCACACTAAACAAGGCCATAGATTATAAAGTTGCGAAGGCCTGGAGCTAGATCTGACGGCAGTAGATACCAACAGATTTGTAACATTCCTACTGCAAATAATGAAGAGCTCTATTGAAAAGATTTCTCAAGCCAAGCTAATGAAGACGAAGCACAAGTATAGAATCAATCTTTCAGAGAACTTAAATTAAAACAAAAACAAAACAAAAAACCAAGAAAACTGTATTTAACATTTCAAAACTCTACAATAAAAAACACAGTATCATGTTGTAAATTCACTTCATTAGTTTCAATTTATGAATGCAAGTAATTGAACCTGCTCTCAATGTTGTAAAATGGTTAATTACTGAATATATGCACAAGTGCAATGATTATAACAGTTTTTGTTTTTGGTATATTGTTTTTTTCTATGAAATAATTTGCAGTGTTTCATTTTTGTACAATTGTTTACCCTGTCAAAATTCATGTTATGCAGTTTTTGACTAACTGAAGAGTAGATAACAGTTTTGCCCAACTGAAGATAAGATAAGATGACTTTCAAGTCCTTTAGAGTAGTTTAGACCATACATATCTTTCAATGATTGCATTAATAAACCTTATGCTCTTCTGTCAAATATTTATGCAGAAGTAGTTGGTGAGGTGATGTTCAAAAGGTGAGGAATTTTATGAAAGCTAGAGGAATTAGATATACACGTGAAGCTTGGTAATTTGAGGGTTATCCAAATGGTTAAGTCTCTTTTACTCATAATATATCTTTCGGCGTTACTTATATAGATTTAATATAAAACTAGATATACTAGTTTATTTTGTTAAACAGGTTTTCGTTGAATGATTGTAATACCCCTCCATTTTGCTTCTTGTTCGGTTTGCTTTATGCTATGTTTGGTTGCAGATTACTTTGATACTGGATATATTTTGTTATGATGTTTTGATTATTACTATTGAGCGACAACTATTATGATGTGATGTGTTGACCTAATTAGTGTTTCTCATGCTTTAATGGATTAATGATATTGTAAAGTTAACATGAGATGTTATTATGAGATTATGGAATTATGATGGAAGTGTCAGTTTTGATGAGTGTATTGGTGAAGAAGACGAGTTCGCATCACTCGCTTGCGAGCACCTTGCGAATCCGTAATTTCTCCTTCACGGTGTGTATTATATGATGGATATATTTTATTATGTTGTTTACTTGGTTGCAGGATTGCAGGTACATGACATCGACTCCACCTGGTTTCACAGGTTTGAGCGTGTCAATCCAACGGTTAAGTTGAATGAGAGATAGTAGCTAGGTAACATGTGTCAAGTTTACACCCTAGCCTTAGTGTGTCGTCAGTCGTGTGTGTCTAGTTATTGTTTGTCTTGCTTTAATGTTATTTAATTCTGAAGGATTCTTGATTTGGAAATAAATATTTAGAATAATTGCATTTAAATCATGTTGATGATTATTGAATTTAAATAATGTAATGTGGATAAAAGTTTATATTTAAATTAATTAATTATATTTAATTTATTTAATTAATTAAATTTAATCCAAGGGGGTTGAATTTAGTTATTAAATAATTAAATTAATTAATTAAACGCGATGCAAGAAAATGAAAGGGAATAAAAGAATTAAAATTAATTTTGGAATTTAATTTCAACGTGTGGGAATTAAATTAGAAATTGTAATTAAAATGTTTAATTGGGAAATTAGTTGCAACTTTGGAAATTAATTTATTATTTCAAATTGTATTTTAAATTGAAAGTGGGTTTCTCGAAAATGGAAATTGAAATTAATATCTAATTTGCATGTAATATGAATTAAGGTTGTAAAAATTGAAATTGAAATTAAAATTAATATCTAAATTGCATGTAATGTGAATTAGGGTTGTATTAGGTATTTTTGATTTATAAAGAATGCATGTTTTAATTTTAGGGGGAAAGTTTATAGAAAAAAAATCATTTTTACAGCAGAAAATAAATTTTAGAAAAATTTGTACAAAGAAGGGTTTGAAGAAAGTTTTGATTATTGAATTGATTGGAGGAATGATTGTTTGCATTTGTTGGGTTTTGGATTGGATTCATTGGAGGATTGAAGAAAATTCAAGAAATCTTTAGAGGAGACTTGCATCAGAAAATCATCTTTTCCTGTAGCTTCTTGAACCAGGTTTTCCTCTTTGTGTTTTATTGATCTTGGTTATTTTTAAAATAGTGGTGATTAAAGATTTGTTTGTTAAATCTGTTTTAGAAAATAAATTTGTTTTTAGAAGAAAAGAATTAAATAAATTTACAGCTTTTGTTTTTGTGAAAATTGTGAAAACTTCAGTTGAATTTAAATTATTTGAGGAAATCGATTATTTTGTTAATGGAATCAAACATAGAGATCGAACAATACATTTGGAAGGTTTTTTAGAAAATTAAACCCTCTGTAGAAAATCATATTTATTTTGAAAACCCTATGTAGAAATTAGGTGGATAAACTTGAGGATTTGAAACTTCTGTTGTTAATATAGATCCGTTTTGGTTTAATTGTTCTTTTATTGTTTATGAATTCAAGATAATAGATTAAAAGATTTAGACTTGAACCTCTCTGAAATTTGTTGTTCCTTGGAAAAGAAATTCGCATAATTTTACTTGTAGGTGAATGCTTCATGAAAATTTCTTCAATTTATCTAGTAATGGAAATTCTGGTTAAAAATATATATATATCATATACCTACATATATATATATATTTTAATTAATATATATATATATACATATGTAAATACATGAAATATATATACATTTAAATTTTACTGTTTAAAAGTTTCCTTTAATCCTTTATTGTCGTCGTACGACATCCATTGTTATGGAATCGATTTTAAAAATAAAAAAAATAAAAATAAAATTTTTGTTTTGTGCGTTTGTTTTAAGTTAGGGTTTGAATGGGGGAAGGCATGGGAGGCACTGTCTCCATAGCCGCCCCCATGAGGGGATGACTGTGGAGGGAGACCTCTGCAGACCTCTCCCCTGTTTCCTCTTATGGCGCGACCGGTATGGGAGTGGGTCGGCTGAGACTGCCGCCCCTCTCCACAGTACATGTGGATAGGGTCGGCTGTGGCAGCCGCCCCCTCCCCACATAACCCTTGCGGTCGGTGTGAACTTCATGCGTCTGCCTTGCCTTCACCACTGAATTCGGCCTTGTCTGCCATTTTTATGGTTTGCATAAGGATTCTTAGGGTTCACAAATATTAAATTGTTATTTATTTAAAATAGAATAAAATAGGTATTTGATTTTAAATACAATGAGAATGTTAATAATATTAAATATATATATAGTTAATATGATGAGGAATAATTATAGTGTGTGAATTTGTATACTTAAAAATGATGTTGTAAAACTTTTTAGTTTTATTTAAATGTTCGAATAACATAATCCTTTAGAAATTTATTGATGAAATATTAATATAATTTATTAAATAATGTATTTGTTTAATAAATTATATGAATATATATATATGATGTATATCTATACAGGAGTAACTTTAAATAGATGAATAATTAATATTCATTTTTATTTTTTTATAGAGATTGCTTGTAATTTAGTTTTGCATGAAAAATTTTAAAGGATAAGTTTTAAATTGCATTGTCATATAGATAAGGAAGAGATATTTAATAAATTTCATGTTAAGATAGAAAATTGAAAGAAATATAGTATGTGGTTAGAAAATTGAAAGGATGAACTTGCATGGGGATTGTGTTATTTTAAAAGTAAATTTAGAAATTGATTATTATGAAGAGAAAATTAATTACCTTAATTTAATTATTGTCTATTTGAACAATTTAATTGTTGAGAATGTATATTTAATGGCTTGAATAAATGGATGCATGCAATAAGAGTTTGGAAAGAGAAACTATTAGATGAAATTAATATAGTATGTTGTTGAACTAGAAGAAATATAAGGTTTGGGTTAGGAAATTGAAAATAATTATTGTAGAAGATTTATGTTAGTTTTAAAAGAAAACAATGGATTCAACTTTAATTATTTGAACTAGTCTATCTTTTATTATAAATTAAAGGCACTTATTTAATTATTTCAATTAATTTTGAAAGGGGCAATAGTTATTATGTTTTATTTCCATAGAGCAAATTATTCGTTGTGATTGGAATATTAAAGAATCTATATATAATTGAGTTTATTAATATATATGTTTGGTGTATATATCATATGAAACATATATAAATATGTTAAGGATAAATTCATTATCGTATTTCATTGTAATAAGATGCATGCAATATATTATTGAATAGAGATTTAAAAATGGATTGATTAGTATATATGGGTAAATAGATAGAGAAACGATATTTTATTATATTAAAGTGATTTCATGTTCTAAATAGAAAATTGAATGAGATGTAAGATTTGGTTAGAAAATGGAAAGAGTTTTTTTGCATGATTTTGTGTCGATTTAAAAGTAAATTAAAAATTTGTTTATATTGATGAGGCAAGTAGTTATCTTAAATTGTTTTCTTTCTATTAGATCAATTAATTATTGTGAATGAAATATGAAAGAGATATGGATTTAGTATATCCAAAAATAGTAATTTTCTCGTGATTGTCTTAAATGTTCTAGTTTCTTTATATTTCGTAAAGGGATGTAAGTTTAAATTGTTTAAGATTTCCTATAATGGAAATAGAAATATAGGATATGATTATTTGAATTAACCCTGTAAGTGTGTCTTTGACCTTGTTAACGTTATCTATTGAATGAGTATGGATTTAGGAAATCCAAATATTATATTTGATTATTGACTTGAATGCTTTTGTTGCTATGTCGTCAAGTTGCATTGTGGGTTTTGGGATTTAGTGTTAGTCTTAAATTATAAGTCTTCCAGAAGAACTTAGATGATAAGGGTTGTTGAATTTTTATGCCATCCAGTTGTTTCCCTTGGGTAGTGCATGACGTCTTTTCAATTTTACCTGGTTTTCATGAACGAGGATGTTTTGGTACCTCCTGTGAAAGGAGTGGTCTATGCGTTTGTTGCCTCCAAGATGTTTGGAGTGAGTTTTATTATTTGTATCCTCCTTATGTTGGAGTGGTTTGATGCCTAGGTTGCATGCACTTGTGTTTCCCTTGGTGGATTGTTTGGGTGTGTGTTGTCAAATAGAAGAGTTGCTTTTCTTAGGGGCCGGAGCCCAAAGTGGTAAACCGGGTAACCTTCAGAAGTGAGTTAATCAAGTGATAATTAAATTAATGTACTTAGATGATTAGGATGCAGTTCACACTAATCAAGATAATTTAATCCTCACTCATAGACACAATGACTCGTTTAGACTTGGGATGAGTGAGAAGGCTTGAAATGGCATAGTCATTTATCTTGTTAGTACGAGAGGTATTTGATGCCGCATGAGTGAGTATGAGTGTCGGGATTCGGTTGAGGCCACCAGGATTACCGGAGCCTATGAAGGATGCCTAAAGGAGATCTCATGACTACTATGCGATGACACTCTATCTAGGACAACAGTTGGTTTTGTTCTATGTGTATGGTTCTTTGAACATACTTGATTAATATTATGTCTGGAAGCAATGTGACCTATGTTAGTGATGTTTGAGTTGTACTTGATTTGTACTTGTACTGTATCTGAGTTATACTTGTTTAGTTCATTTGTTTGGTTATATCAGTATGAGTCTGCCTTTGATTAGTGGATTGTAGATCTTTGTCCATGTTACATTGTTACTATCTCCTAGCATGGGGGGTGGGCCTTTGGGTACCACTTGGTTGGGTGGAACATGCACCAAAACCGTTGGGTCCCCATTGATCTTCAGTACTTGGTGGCGAGACATCCAGATGGACAATTCGAGTTCTTGTGTTATTCTTGCCTTGTAATATTTCATTATGTATAAGTTATTCATCCCTCTTATGTTTATGAGGTGGAGTTCTGTAATTGTAATCTGATGTACTATTGCCTCATTCTGGGAATGAGTGATGTAACCTTTGGATTAAGTTAATGTTTATGAGATTGTATCTTGGTTGATTATCTTATTATGTTATGTGGTATTCTTATGATGTATGGTGTTTATATCATAAAGTTTATAATGTTATGGTTATATGTAATATGTATGTGTGGGTTTTAGTACTCCTAACCTTGTAGCCTTAGAGGTTGTTGTTAATTAGTAAGTGAATGTGTATGTTAAATGCACTTTATAAAAAAAAAAATTGGTTCGCTTAAGATGTTAATTGCAACTTCCTTTAAGGTTACTTGGCGGGGCATTACAATGATAATGACTATCAAGATGTTTAGTCAATTTTGTATCTTTCACCGAAGAATTACAGTTTAATTGAATTAATTTTTTTCCTTTCACCAAATTTGTTGAATTCAATTTAAATTACATCCATCAAATTCATCTCACCTCAACATAAATTTAAATAAAATCCAGTTTAAAGATTGTAATGGTTCAATCTAGCTACCCATTATCAGGAAAAAGATGTACTAGTTCGTGTATTTTCTGTGATGGGTGGTATATTCTGGCCATAAAAATCTAGTGAATGCTTCTTCTTTACATGCAATTACAAGAACGAGCTATGGAAACCTATTTTGGTTCTATTTTATTGTGATTAGTCCAAGCAAATCTTAATATGGATTTAAATAGATTTCAGCATCATTATTGTGGCGTATCAATGCCATTCGGAAGTAAAGATGTGGCTTAGCCACCACAATATTGATCTAAGCTCCTCTCAAGCTTTGGCTGATTTCACTATATTGATTACAGATCTCAAAATGAATGACAGCAGAGGTTTCACCTGTGGTTGTGTTTGGAGGATCTTGCGATGGAAGTAAGTGTGTTTCATGTGTTAATGAGTTTTTAAATGCAGTGATGAAACCTGTTTATATGGGTATATATTGAATGTGTTTGCAGTTTATGTTATGGATCATGAAGCTTTTTTTCAGCTTCTTATCATCAATCATGTAGGTTACAAAAGTTTAATTTTCAGCTTTACAGTACTTAAAATCAATTGTGATCTATTTAACATTCATCACTATCTTGTAATGAATTTATATGCAGGGAAAACATTCAAGATCTTTGATCAAGTATTTTTGTGATTCAAGTTCGTAGGGAACGCTGAAATTTTTGTAGAGTGACGCTTAGAATTTCCCAATTGTTATTGCAGTCAATACAATGCAATGCAAAGCAAATTTTAATTTGTCAATTAATTTGTAAATTGATATGTAAATGGATTTGTTGTTTAATACAAAAATTTATTTGGGAGGGGTTGAATTTGCCCTCTCCCCAAGGCTACACGGAATGGTCACTGGCCATGACCATTCTTTTCAGTCTATTGTTTTGTGTTGATTTTTATATTATTCTTTTATTGCAAAATAAATTAATTTTTTTGTTTCATCATATTTAACGATTTGACATATTGTCATGTAATTATTTAAATATTATAATATCCTTAATCTGTAATAATTAGTGTTATCAATGAAATGCTAAATAGCTCCATCTCCCTTTAGGAACCGTAGAACTGTAATGGCTCTTGGCTTCAGAAAGTTAGTTTGCTTCATAAATTTTGAGGCTTCCCAACAAAGCTACTCCTGTTTGAATGTTGGCTTTCCAGAAATTGTAATATTTAATGTAAAGCTGCAAACATAAATGATTCACACAAAGTTCTCCTTAATTTAGTTTGCTTTAGAAATTTTGAGGCTTTCCAGCAACGCTTTTCCTGTTTGAATGTTGGCTTTCTAGAAATTGTAATAATTAATGTAAAGCTGCAAACATAAATGATTCACACAATGATATGTAAATGGATTTTCTTTTGCTGTCAATCTATTCCTTGATGGATTTTCTGTTGGAAAGCCCACAGAGGTTTGCAAATAAACAATGGGTGTTATTTTGCAATTGTTATTGTGTAGTTGTATGTGGATGATTTGCAAATAACTGTTTTAGTTGTGAACCTTATTTCTTTTTCTAGTAACATATTCATGGTTGGTAACATTCTGTCATTTAGCAAGGAAAACAAGCACCATCAGCTCAAGAGTTAATATGCTCTGTGCACACATATAGCCATACAAGTGACTCTTTTCCAGGTGAGGTTTTTGTCTTTGCGAATGCCAAATTATGATTTTTCTCATTGACTAATTTATTTTCTTTTTTATGCACTGTACAACCTTGATTGGCCTAATGGTGAAAGTATGTATACTTCACAGTGGAGGTCACATGTTGTGCACCTTGTTGAACAAAATAACAAGGCAAATGGGAGAACAATTCCCATGTGTCTCACTTGGTGGTGAGATAAAAACACTACGTGTTTATGAAACTATCTATATAGTTACCATTAGTTAGTAGATATCCGACTATTAGAACACAAGTATATCACTTATCTTCAAGATTCCATACAAAATTACAAATACAAACCCCCAATGTAATTGCAACTGGTAGAGCAACAATCTACTAGAAAGCCAAACTGTATAGAAGTACCTTTTATAAAACAGTCACAAACTTCTCCCGGTTGTCAAAGCAAATCCTTTTTTTTTTCTATTTTTGGGTGGTTCTGAGTTTATGACATAAATTCTATTATAATTGGAGAGGCATGTTAATATATTTGATCTTAAAAAATTGAATATTAGTAAGATTTATATTATTAGAGGAAGTAGTAAGTCAACTTCCTTTCCCTTATTGAATTTCTTGTGGGTTTATTTCAGTTTTAAGTTTGTGTTTTGTATGAATTCTGCAAATAATTTTCTCAGCTCCTGTGCCATTTTTTTGGTATATTTGAACTTGCTTTTTTTAAAATTACTTTTGGATTATTTTTGAAGCTAAGATGAAATGCAAGGATATGTTAACCATATAAGACATTTGCATGGTATTTACATTATTACTGGTAAAATGAAATCACAGTTGGGGGCTGTTAGGTCCAACTGCTAAACCTTCATCCTTACTAAGCCAGTCACACAAGAAAGTTTTGGATGTCATTTTCGAACCTCTCCTATTTTTCTTTCACCCTGTTTTGAGTGAAATCACCTTGTTTCTATAGGTTTTGAGTTCCAAGTGCTTATAGTTTTTTTTCTTTGTGAAGCCTTCAGTGCCATCAATCCTCCTCGAATAGGATAATTGTGGCTTTTTGTTTATTTAGAGGATGATTGTAATTCATTAACCACCCTATCATTTTGAGATCATATCAAAGAAGTGTATTGGTGGGGGTAGAGATTATTAGATAGTTTATTCCTTGAACTATCTGATAAGCACTGAGGTTCCTTCACTTCATCCTGACAACCAATTGTGGCTTTTCATTTATTTAGAGGATGATTAGCATTCATTAACTGATTTGTGATTCTGAGATCATTTCGAAGAAGCGTTTTGATTAGGGAAGAGATTATTAGATTTTGTATTCCTTAAATTATCGGATAAGCTCTGAGGTTCCTTCTCTTTATCCCGACGACTGATTGTTTGGACAATATTTTTTTTCCAGGTGCCTGTTTTACATTCTCCCCGCAGAGCATTTAGTCTTTCAGAAAAGTTCTTCGTATGCATGTTTTACCTCCTTTTCTTATATGCTTTTTGGAAGTTTTACAGAACATCAACAATGTCTGCACAATTTTTTTTGTTTCTGCCTTTTATGCCTGGCTTTGTCTAATAGTTTGCTTCAGAAATTTTGAGGCTTTCTAGCTAAGCTACTCCTGTTTGATTATTGGATCCAGAAATTGTAATAATTAATGTAAAGCTGCAAACATAAATGATTCACACAATGATGGATCGGTCTCCAACAACAGCTAAATTTTAACCTAAAGTTCTCCTTTAGTTTTTCTTTAATTACCATGGTAGATTTGTGATTTCTTGCTAGCTCGATAAGTCTTCTGTGTTTTGTAATACTTTTATTAATAAAATTACATCTTTTATTAAAAAAAACAATTTAATAAAATTTAAGTATGGTTGTATTGAATCTATAAGGTCTTGGTTAATTATATTAGAAGATTGTAATTTAAACATGTTTGTTTAGTGTGTTTTAGTTTGGGAATTCTTTAAGTGTTTTTGTGTGGTCTGTGTTTGAACATTGGAATTGACTTTTTATTTATTTATTTGGACATTTAATTGGTATGTTTGAACTTTGACACCTGATAGTCACTTTGTTTACATTTAATATTTATATCAAGTGTGTGTGCTTTGTGTGTGGTGCGTGTTTGAACATTGGAATCGACTTTTTTTTTTCTTCATTTCAACATTTAATTTGTATCTTTGAACTTTGACACTTTGATAGTCACTTTGTTTACATTTAATATTATATCAAGTGTGTGAGATTTGTTGTGTTTACTTAATGCATGGTTGAACTAGTTTTGTGTGAGATTTATTTTAATTTTATGTAAAATGTGTACTATCTTTGACATTCGCTTATGTGTAAAGTGTATGTTTGAACAAAATATATGTGAAGTGAACTAATGTTGCATAAAGTGTCTTTGAGTTCTTTCACATTCAATTATGTGAATATTTGAACTTGAGCATTTGCTTAATATATGTTTGAAGTATGTTTGAACAAACTTTGTGTGAGACATGTTTTAACATTGGCAAGCACTTTGGTGCATTTGTACTTTGACATGTGTGTGTTTGTTTGACCTTTCACATCACTTTGTATGAAGAGTGTACTAACTTTGATACTCACTTTTTAGTATACGTTTGAACTTTGATATATGCATTTTGTGTTTGTATTTTGACACGTTTTAACTTAAGTGTTTACTTTCTGTAGAGTTGAATTAACTTTTTGTTAAACATTTTTAAATTAGGCATGTATTCACTTTTGTGTGTTTGTACTTTCATATTTTTGAACTAAATTAATGTACCTTTAAACTTTAGTATTTACGTTGTATACATGTGAAGTATGTGTTTGAAAAAACTATGTATGAAATGAACAAATATTGTGTGGAATGTCTTTGAGTTCTTTCACATTCACTTATGTCAATGTGTAAACTTTAGCATTTGCTTAATATATGTTTGAAGTGTGTGATTGAACAAACTTTGTGTGAAATATGTTTTGACATTGACAACCACTTTGTTGCATTTCTACTTTGACATGTGTATGTTTGAACTTTCAAATTCACTTTGTATGAAGATTGTACTAATTTTGATACTCACTTTATGGTATATGTTTGAACTTTGACATATGCATTTTGTGTGTTTGTATTTTGACATGTTAGAACTCAAGTGGTTACTTTGTATGTAGTTGAAGTAACTTTTTGTGAAACATTTTAAAATTAGGCATGTATTCACTTTTGTGTGTTTGTACTTTCATATGTTTGAACTAACCAAATAAACCTTTAAACTTTAGCATTTAATTTAATTTATATATGTGTTAAGTGTGTTTTTGAAAAAACTATGTGTGAAGTGAACAAATATTGTGTGAAATGTCTTTGAGTTATTTCACATTCACTTATGTCAATGTTCAAATTTTAGCATTTAATTAATATATGCTTGAAGTGTGTGTTTGAACAAACTTTGTGTGAAATATGTTTTAACATTGACAACCACTTTGTTGCATTTGTACTTTGACATGTGTGTATGTTTGAACTTTCACATTAACTTTGTATGAAGAGTGTACTAACTTTGATACTCACTTTATGGTATATGTTTGAACTTTGTGTGTTTGTATTTTGACATGTTTGAACTTAAGTGTTTACTTTGTGTGTAGTTGAAGTGACTTTTTGTGAAACATTTTAAAATTAGGCATATATTTACTTTTGTGTGTTTGTACTTTGATATGTTTGAACTAACCTAATGTAGCTTTAAACTTTAACATTTACTTTGTATATGTGTGAAGTGTGTCTTTGAACTTTGTGTGCTTGTATTTTGACATGTTTGAACTTAAGTGTTTACTTGGTGTGTAGTTGAAGTGACTTTTTGTGAAACATTTTAAATTAGGCATATATTTACTTTTGTGTGTTTGTACTTTGATATGTTTGAACTAACCTAATGTACCTTTAAAATTTAACATTTACTTTGTATATGTGTGAAGTGTGTCTTTGGAAAAACTATATGCATAATAAACAAAAATTGTGCAAAATGTCTTTGAGTTCTTTCACATTCACTTATGTCAATGTTTAAACTTTAGCATTTGCTTAATATATGTTTGAAGTGTTTATTTGAACAAACTTTGTGTGAGATATGTTTTAACATTGACAACCGCTTTGTTGCATTTGTATTTTGACATGTGTGTGTATGTTTGAACTTTCATGTTCACTTTGAAGAGTGTACTAACTTTGATACTCAATTTATGGTATATGTTTGAACTTTGACATACATTTTGAGTGTTTGTATTTTGACATGTTTACACTTAAGTGTTTTACTTAGTGTGTAGTTGAAGTGATTTTTTGTGAAACATTTTAAACTTAGGTATGTATTCACTTTTGTGTGTTTGTACTTTCATATGTTTGAACTAACTTAATGTACCTTTAAACTTTAACATTTACTTTGTATATGTGAAATGTGTGTTAGAACTGGAAATTTCCACTAGAATTCGTAGGATTATCTTTTTATTTTCCATAAAAATCCATCATTTCCCTAAGGAATTTATTTATTTATACCTATTTTTCACTATCCTTCTATTAAAAATCATTCGTTCCATTCATTATATGTCTAGTGCTTTTACCGCTTCCTTAAAAATCACATTCTATGCCCTTACCGCTTTACCGCGGCCTCCCACAAAGGGGCTTGCAGTGTGGCGGTGGCTAAAGAATAGGCAGCAAGGTTTACCGCACTACCGCACACAGTCTAAGCATAGACCACGGTGGCCATGGTAGCGGTTAATAGACGACAAGGGTAACGACGAAGATATATATCGCAGTACCGTAGAAGGTTAAATCATACACGACGGTGGCCGCGGTAGTAGTCAACAGTTCGCGAAAGGTAAAAGGATGGCGGTCCATAAGCGGTTACCGCTATACCGCACATAGTCAAAACAAAGACCGCGGTGACCACAGTAACAGTTAGCGAAGCGGTGAAGTAGTGGTTAGTGGTGGCTACTGCAATACCGCTGGCAGTTAAGCCAGTGACTGCGGTAATGTGGTGAACGACTAGCGGTTTCCATGCTTGGACACCGCAGTACCGCAGGGGGTCATCTCATAGACCACAGTGGTCGTGGTAGACGATGAGTTAGCGATGAGGATGACGGCTAGCGGCTACCGTAGTATCGTGCATGGGAAAGATGTAGACCGCGATAAGGTGGTAAGAATGGAAAGCGAACGACAGTCAAACACCACGATACCGTGAGTAAGAAAGTCTAAGACTGCGGTAGCACGGTAAACATAAAGATAATGGTGATTGACAATGACTATAAAGACCATTGAAAAGTCAATATACCGCCATACCACAGGGTACGAATGGCATGACCGCGGTATAGCGGTAAAAATGTTAAAGGCCATGAGAAGCAAAATTTAAAGGGCAGGAAAAGATATAAAGTGAAATTAAAAGCCCGATTATAGTTTAAAAAAGATTAAGTTGCCGACTGAGCAGTTAATTAAAATGTTTTATTTAAACTATGAAAAATCTAAACGACCACAACCAAAAGATGAAGGGTCGTGACCCTTGATCTGTAATGTATAAATATTGGTAAAAATAGTAGTAGAGAGACAGAATAGAAGAAAAGATAGAAGGCAGTAGTTAGACTGTAGTTAGAATTTTTTGAGAAGGGACTGGGATGTAAATAATGACAAAATTTTCTTTAAGCAGAATCAATGGGGAAAATATGTTAAATTGGTAAAATTATTTTGGTGTTCAGTTGTTGTGATAAATAAAATTCATATTCTTTATTTGGTTGTCTCCAACTTGGATCTTTTAATCATTTAAATCAGCATATCAAGTATATACCTGGTTTATCAAAATGCATTCTCATTTTGTGTGATTTAATTAAACTAGTGTCTGCAAGTCAGAATTAAACTCTCTTGATTAATCACAATGGTTTTTGAGTTTTCTTTTGGATAGTTAAAGAAGAACCTGATAGAGAAACATTCCAACACAATTTATGCAAGGCATAGACTTAGTGAATTTGTATGCAAGCCATAGAATTTTCAGAGTGCCTAACAACTAGAGTTAAGCCAATAGGAGGGAACACATATCATTTTGACTCCATTGCCCATGTGGATAGAAGGCATTGATCTACCACAACCCAAAGATACAAATCCATATCAAACAACTTATTCAAAAAACTGTTCAATTGTGCAGTAGGAGTAGGAGTAGTTGTAGTAATTTTATCTGTCCACTTCCCTTTGCCATTGTGGATAGATTGATCAACCAAGAAACCCATCTTAAATTTGCAACATACAGATAGGTGCACCCACCTAGGTCTAGCAGAGCCTGAAGAGAAGAAGGTACAATTGCATCAATTGGCCTTGTTAGTTGGCCAAAAGCATTGTGAGAGCTTGGCAACCTCTTGTGGTTCAAACCAATGTTTTTGAGACCCAATAGTGTGTCTTTGAAAAACCTTTTATCTCTAAAAAATGCACCCTTGCTAAGTTCCAAAACTTAGCTTTTTGGAGGAACATTGAAACACTCCTAGGTTGTGGGGGACCTAAAGACTGGAGTGAATCTCCAGATGAGGCTGAATCCTAGTTAGTTTATCACCTAAAAACTACTAAAATTGTGAGGAAAACAGAGAAGGAGAACTCAAAAAGACTAAAATTGAAAAAACTAAACATGAAGTGAGACACCAAACTTACAAAGGATAAATGGAAAACTTAGAAATTTTGAACACTTGGCTCTATCTGGTAGAAATAAAGTTTGCACAGCTTGTTACAGTAGTTTTTTGCAAAAATATTTCACTAAAGGGTCTGAATATAATAATTGACAAAAGGAAGATAATCTTCACAACTGAAAGGTATCTGCACTTTCTTGGCATAATTAGCAACCTGCATTAGCTTACACTTTGCAAAAAAATTATAACTTATGAGACAAGGTTAGAAGGAAAACAGAAAAAAATCACTAATAACCTGATCAATCACTTAACAAATACACAAAGTTGCAAGAACAAATAGGCAAGGATTTCATTACCAAAAATAAACTAGGTCTCCCCTGTATTCTATATCCATAAGAGTTACAAAAAATGTCAAAATCTGTTTGAGGACTGTAAAAGTCACTAAGTACATAATCTAAACAAAAAATAAACAAAAATCCATCAAAATAGCTATTAGAAATTTTTTTGGTTGGATTCCCCCCAAAACCCAAAAATATAGCATGTAGATCCACTCCAAAAGGCTTCAACATGCATGAAAAGGTCAAACTTGACCAAGTCCACCATAAAAGCATGCAAAACAAACTCCAAGATGCTCTCTAATGCTCATAATTGAGTAAAAAACAACTATATCTCCTCCATGTGTTTGCAAATTCCTCCCTATACACTTGTAAATCATTACTCAAAGCTTATCCATATCCTCATGCGTTGAAATTTCTCAAGTACTTTTTTTTTGCATTAAAACAACATTTACTCTTAAGTGATTTATAAGTTATCACTTTAGGTAAATATTTTACGTTTTAAAAGGAATGTAAATTTTAAAAATGGCCCATGACTCGGCCACAAAGAAGTCAAAGCAAATCTTAATAAAGTCACAAAGACCATATTCCATGGTAAATACAAGTGTATAACCTAAGGCATACAACATAACTCTTAGCCCACAACCCTAATTGTTTTTCATTGCATTTTTTAAAACATTGACAAAAGTGCTCAAATCTCCATCGGCATATAGGGTTATGAAAACTCTAAAAATAAAAGGAAAAAAATGAAACATTTATTCATTTGTATTGAAGCTTCAGGAAGAAGCTAGACTATTGACATAGGGTTTCTGAAACTCTGTAAAATATTTTGATAGCGGATTCAAGGCCATATAGAGATTTTTATTACATTTCTTTTTTATTTCCTCAAAGGAAAAAATTGGTAAGCCATTTTTAGAACCAAGACTGAGAAAGTAGTTCTATTTTTTCTCATTTCTTGCTAATATAGGCCCTCTATGGCCGCGACTCCTCCATTCTTCATTGATTTCTTTCATATTTTTTCATTCCTTATGTTGATTTCTTATCTCCTGACTGCCATAGAGAATGGATTCATGAAGCCATGGGACACCTCATTTGGTGACTTCACTTTGTGATGGCTCAAAATTGAATTTGCGTAAGTACTAACACATGAAATCTCAACATCTTTTGAACCCTTCTATTGATTTCTTGTGGAGACTTAAGATTACTCTATGTATCCATGCTTGATCATACAAATTCTCTTATGGTTGCGTCTATATTTTCTCTAAAGCTGAGCTTTTCATCTTTCTGGGTTTGAAATAATGAAAACTGCCTTTGTCTTGTAGTTGAGCTCCTCCACTTTGTTTCACAGTCCTCCCAACAATCCCTAGGTTTTCTGGAAATTTGCATTTTATTTACTTTTTTGTATTTTAATAATAATAAATACAGAAAAACCCAGGTTGTGAATTTTAAATGCTATAGGCACTTGTCAATACATGTATTAAACCCTTATGTTCTAAGCACTCATTAAACCCAAAACTTCATTTGAAGATATATTGGAAGCTATTTTTGCTATTAAAAAAAAACAAAACCCCAGGTCGCGGGTTTGTAAAAAAAAATCTACTCATTCCATTCTTCACTTCTGGCTTTGAAAAAAAATCTCCATTGCGGGTATCAGAGGATCTGATCGATAAGACTGAGATTTCATTTTATATAGCTTTCTTTTTTATTCGACCCTTGTTTTTTATGGGCTACGCCCTAAAAATAGAGGGTTTTCTTCTGAAGATAATACTCTCTTGACCCTGAAAGAAACTTTGTTTCCAAGGTCGAGGGTTTTTCTTTTTCTCAATGGGCTTGTGATAGTTGAGATCCTTATCTTTTATTTATTTAATTTTGTATTTTACTTTCTAGAAGCCCGTTAGAAGGTCGAATCTCTCTCTTCCTCTGATATAACTTAAGTTTTCATTTCTTGTAGCTTTACAGGCCATGGGCTTTGCATCCTCCTTATTTGTTTAGATTTCTGGGTATGCACACACACCCATGCCACCATTCATGGAAAACTCTATTATTTTGAGTTCGAAACCTTGATGTATCAATATGGTTGTTAAGCTCCAGAAAGTTGAAGAAGGTTTGTATTGAATTCCATATTCTAAAACCCCACCCCCTTTGTTCCAGTAATTGCAGTCTCTTTCTGTTTGTGAAAACTCTATCTATTGTGACTAAACACGTATCACCACTAGGAAGATTAAAATGTGTAAAGACATTCATTGAAACACTCATGGTACTCTTCCAAAGTTATGAAACTTGGAAAACAACATGCTTATTTATGAAGCATGATGTATCTAAGTTCCCCTCCAAACATTATTTGCTCACTGTGTTTTTCATGACTAGAATACAATATAATGACTTGTGACAAATAATTCTTGAGTTCATTCACCAAACTCTTGATCATTTTGTATTTGCGTGTACAAGCTTTCAATCAATAATTTGAAAAATAATGATATTCATACTGTTGAAAATTAAGGAGTTTTTTTAGCTTAATACTTTGTAAAACTTTAATATTGCTGATCTAAATATGCTTTTCCTTTGTTACAAATTCTTTGTGGGTGATTATCTGATTTAGATGCTTACATGTGGCACTAGAAGGAGGGAATTTTCCTAAATCCGTTTGAAAGTAATCAATTTTTGTCATATGCACGTCTAGTTCTTTGAATGCATTCTTACGCTATCTTGAATTTAGTTCATTCTCATTGAGTCTATGTTTCCCATTTGCATTATCGATTTTCATTCAAGCTGATTTTCTAAAGCTCCACCCTGATTTCAATAGTTTGAATGATCATTGTGTAAGTTTTAGTGAAAACAAAGCATATGTTTGGGGTTCGTATGCGTTGTTAACAAACAAAAAAAATCAAACACTCTTTGAGACTCATTGTTGGTAGGTGAGAAGCACATGGATTAGACACATGGTAGTGTTAATTATTGTAATCAAAATGCTTGTGCGCATGTATGAGTGAATGAAAACCTTACATTTGAATGGCATTGTTAGAAAAGCTAATAACCTCATGTTTTATTTAGCTGATATAATCATGGTTGTTATAATCATTCATATAATCACATAAAGAAAGTTATTTCTTTCCACTTTTTGTCCGCTTCAAAGCTGATTCAATATCAATCATTTTTAACACTTAAGATTTGGAAGATTTAAAAAGAGTAATTTTACATTGACATCGATAGTATAATGGAAGATAAATAGTTAATTTTCCAACTACATTGAAAGAATGTACTATTCGAAAAATATATGATGATCATAACACTCGGATGTTAGCTAGTTGATGCTTTTAGTGTTCAGATAAAACTACTTTTGTAGTTGGGCGGTGCAATTTAAGTCACTCGATTGACTTTTTTTGAAAGATTTGGTTATCTCATAAAAAAAAAATGATAACTTGATTTTGTTTGTAGGGGATTTGAATTGATGGAAATTAATGAACTGGTCTTTCGTCAACTTGAATCGATGGTACGTACAAGCTTGAGGCTAGATTACATTCAAAATAATATATAGATTTGTATGCCTAGCAGTCAAAACAATACTGAAATTTGTAGGCTGGCATTGTGTGCCTACATTAGACTACTTTCTTAAGAGGCATAGCCAAAACATATCATTTCTTCTCCTGCACTAAATTTGCACTATGTCTTCATATGCATCATTCATGGTCTTTAGAAATTCCCATTAGTCACACTTGTCCACTTTTAGAGTAGTTGGATTCTTTAAAAGTTTATCACCTTCATCTACCCTCGTCGATTGTCTGTCAATATCAAACAAAAATTTCAACACTGGTACATTGCCCGCCACAAGCTATGACTTTTGTTGCTATTATGAACCTCTATCAACTCCATGATACACTGCCCCCCCCAATCATAGTTGACCAATAGACAACATTCCTTTTAGGCATTCTGGCAAACACTTCTTGTGCCTTTTGTATACTCTCGCATTTTGCATACATGTCTATCACAACATTCACCACAGAAACGTCAAATTGAAACTCACTTGTCATTATTATTGTGAAAGTTGACGCTTATTTTTATTCTCAAATGTCTTGAACACCAAGCTAACATCTAGGGTCCCATTTGTTTTGTTTTTATGCGGCCTTGGTATTGAAGGCAAAGGACTCTATAGTAAGGCATGACACTCATAAATTGATGAGAAAGTCTGATAAGAAAATTACGCCAGGAATTTGTCAAAGGCTTGGTCAAACATAATGAGTTCAAAATTAGCACAAGTTAAGAAAGTGACTCTCTAAATCTTTGAAGGATATCACAATTATTGGCTAGACTATGTGGACCAAATTAAATTATTGCGTTTATTGCTTGGAACACGAACTATAAGTAACAAAGTCTTTGTATTGCTTGAGCCATACAACATAAGTCAGTCTTGGGTCACTGTTTACGCCTGGATTCAATACCGAAAAGAATAAAAAAGTCTTGCATCATTGTTTATGCTTGGACCTGTTCCTTGAGTCAAAACAAAAAAACATGTTATCTTACAATGTGTGTATTCTACAACAACCGCGTGGAAATATCATGCTAGTCTTGCAGTGTAATGCTTCCATGTTAATGACCCTATCATGCCTTGTTACATATATATTCCTATTCTAGATCAGTGAACTTTTGAGCTAGGATGCTATATTGAGAGGGGATATATATTCCTATTCTAGATCAGTGAACTTTTACAAGGAATAAATGTGGTCTTTACAAAGCTTACTAATGCACACTGCCATGTCCCTTCGAGTGGAAAGTTGGCTTTAGATATGCAAAGATTTGTTGATGCTCTCATAAATGTTCCTGTTGCAAAGCTTTGAAAATCCATTTATTTTCAATGTCAAAGTAGAAGTCTCATACTCTCTCGTAATATAAAATCTGTTTGTTGTTAATCTTTCAATAGTGGTGTGCAAGTCATCTCTGGCAGCGGTAGTAAATGCCATTATTTCTTTTTGAGTGCTTGAATCTCAAAGCTGACTTCTAATGCTATTGACTTGAATTTTACTCTTGAGTGTTTTTGTTGTATGCAATTGAATAACCAATACAAGTACTTTGGTGTTAGGTTTGATCATAATTGCATACTTGTAGCCAATTGGATTTAACATACTATACTTAAGTATGATGAATGCGACTATGAGAAGTGACACTCTTTCGTAAAGAAACAAAAAGGGAGTTTCTTGTCATTTATTTGGTTATCATTCTATCATCACTATTATAAATGGTTCTCTAATCTGGTGGTATAAAGCTCTAACATATGAATGATTTTTCAATTATTTTGCAATATGAATATCAAATGCCTAAGTTTCTTTTTTCTTCTAATATTAAAATAAATCTTATTTGTAATAGCTTCGTGATCTTTGCAGGATTGCATAAAGAATCAAGGACATTGGACTTGGGGCATTAGAATTGAAAAATAACAAGAAGATTTGAGTTGAAGAAAGTGGGCATTGGAACTTGAAAAAAATATTTTTTAATGCTTGTTATAATAGCTTGAAGCATCCATTTCTTGCTTTTATTTTCTTTTTTAGGCCAACTAGATCTATTTGGGTTTAAAATTAACCATTGATGTGACATTTTTAAATTGGTTAAAATTGAACCTTAAACACGTACTAGAGTTTCAATGTGGTCTAAAATTGAACAATAAACTTCACACTTCATCTTGGTGCTATAAAATGAATACATTAGTGCTTTTGGAATCTAAAATGCACAACTGTATTTTATGTTTTGTAATCCCTTATCCAAAGTAATATCATTTATAAAGATGTATGCGCTTCTCTCGTGCCTCACAATGATCTTGAGAATCAAAAGAATTTTTTGTGATATTAAGTTGTATAAGTGATTGCCTCCACACTTCAATTTGGATTCTTAAAATTGAACAAAATCTTGCTAGTGTGAGTGAAGTATATCGCGAGTGTTCCCTCTTTGTTTCTCAACAAAGATTGATCAAATTGTAGATGTGCTTGCTTTCTATTGTCACCATTAGAGAGCCTGCCTTGGTGGGAAAAAGTACTCACCCCAAGGGAACAACTCAAACCGGCAATGAGCTAAATGCCAAGCTACTCCCAACCGGTATATAAATTTGAATGTTGAGGAAATCTTATCATTACAGGAGCTCCTACGAACAAGCAGGTGATACTCTTTATATGGGTTGATCCTACCTCTCGTGTGGCCTTCTAAATGGGTGCCTTGATTAAGAGTTAAAATTGTGTAAAAGCCAAAATCCCTATCTAATTGTTGGTGCAAGAACGGTTGTTTTGAAGCCATCCCACATTTTTACTGCTCTTAGTAAAGATGAGAAGTATGCCATGAGAGTTTCATGGGTATTGATGCTTGGCTGACCCAAGAAGTGTGTGCTGTGGAGGGGAACTAGTGTGGTCAAGCATCTAATCATCCACTAAGAGCAAGCGTAGCTAGATTTATCCAAGTGGGAACTCAAAAAATATTGTCTTAATTTATCCTAGGATTATGCATCACTTTGGAATCAAAACACTATGCTTGGATCTAAAACACTTGAAAACATTCACCAAAACCTCAAAATTTCAAACCCTTTTGGAGAAGCAAATACCTTTGATAAATCCAAGTTCTCTTGCTTGCCTTAGGGATTTTATCCTTAGAGGCTTCTAAGTATTTGGATTTATATCACAATTTGTTCTTACTAAATTCAACATTAGGAAAATTTTGCCTTGATTTCCTTGATTTCCTTGATTTCCACATAATAGACCTTGTGGGATGAAAAGAAATTAGGGCATTAGACATTCAATTTGAAACATAACCAAGAAAGTGTCAATCTAAGCAAGATACCAAACAATTTAACTTTACATGTGTTTGATCCCATTATTTCCTGAAAAGTCAAAGTTCCCAAACCAAATTGTCACAAGTTCCTTAGTCCAAAAGATCGTGAGGAGAATCTTTCAAGACTTCACAAAGTTAGAGAAAGGTTGGTCTACAATTTTTACAAGAAAGCTTAAAAGAATAGTCCCAATTTGTATGAATTTTGCTACAATCAAAATCCAAGTCTCTTTCAAAGGTTTGAATTCCTCACATAGGAAGTCCAAGCATGTTCTTCAATACCAAGGTCTTGTAGAAATAATTCTCTCTATGTCCAACCTAGGATCAAATTCAACACTCTCATCCATCCTTCAAACATCAATCAAATCTCATCCCATCAACAACTCTTCGAATGTTGGAAAAATACCTCATGCTAGACTTATGGAAAATCCTTTAAATCAAATAAAAAATTATCTTGTTTGACTTAAGTATGTATAGATGAATCCTTCTTCATGTGCTTAGTTAAATTATCAATCCTTGTGAACAAATTCACTCCAAGATAAACATCCAACCTCTTGGGGTTAATGAGTTCATTATCCAAATCCAATTCAAATTCAATTCAAATCAAATCAAATCAAAAATCAAA
This sequence comes from Sequoiadendron giganteum, assembly GCA_007115665.2. Taxonomy (NCBI): domain Eukaryota; kingdom Viridiplantae; phylum Streptophyta; class Pinopsida; order Cupressales; family Cupressaceae; genus Sequoiadendron; species Sequoiadendron giganteum. The sequence goes on along the minus strand of CM021105.1, from coordinate 398,209,014 downwards.
TATCAAAAATCAAAAATCAAAAATCAAAAATCAAAAATCAAAAATCAAAGTCCTAAAGTCTAGCGTCCCTTCAAGATTCTTAAGAGTTTAATCATTCACATCACCCATCTTTCATTTATCTCATCCTCATTCTTTGATCCTTAAGCAAACTCATATTTTCTTCTTTGAGCCTAAAAGTTTAGACCAACCTAGGAAATTAGAGATTTTCTCCCGTATTCTTGAAAGTTGATCCTTATTTTATGGTTCAAACTCAATCTCAATACAAGAAAAACATGGAGCAAAACAAAGAAACATCTACTTCAAGCAATTTGAGTAAAACTGAAACAAAATTCAACCCTAGGATATCCATTGACCTTGGAATTAATCCTCCTATAATACCTCAAGATCCTAAAGAGGAAAGTCAAGTGGAAGACATCACCAATAATATCTTGGGAGTGACTCAAGATAAATAATAGAATTGGTCCAAAATCCCAAGAATCATAAAATTGTTAATGCCATGATAAGACTAAATCCTTCATATTATTTGCTAGAATTGGAAAAAGAAAGGGCTAAACTCCCTTTTGATTTTGATGTAAACATTATTGTGGAGATACCTCTTAAGATTATGCCACCAATCTCATTCACACCACCATTTTCAAAGCATCATTCAACCCATCCCCTAACCCCCATCATCTCTTACTCCAACTCAACCAATTGTCAACAAGGGAAGCTCATTACTTCATGCACTTCAAACACATCTCCTTGTGAACAACCAAGATTTGGATGCAAACACTGTCTTGGGTCAATCCATCCCATTAAATCCATTACACCCATATGTTTCGCTCACATTTCATGATCCTACCAATCCATTCTCTTTTCACGCAACATTGGTATATCCTCTCAACACAAAAACCTCTCTCCCCATGACCTCACAAGGAGAAGGAGGATTATTTGGACCAGGTGGAATCTTCGATCCCTCATCATCATCATCATAATTTTCCCAAGGGAATATACCACCCATTTTTCCACCACTTCCACCTTTGTCATTAACATCCACACCACCCCTTGGGTTAGGCCTTCGCCCTTTACCAACCAATAATCAACAAAATATGAACAACCCTCCAATTGTAAATCAAAACATCATGTCAAATCCTCCCATCTTTCCATCAATATCGCAACAATAGGTGGCAACCATTCAAGCAACCCAAGCAATTAACACATCATCTACCACCCCCCAGATATCTCAAAACATGGTCTCCCAAGGACCGAGCTTATCAATCACACCATCCACCACACAAACCCTAATTATCAATACAATGATACTTCTAATCACAACATCAAATACCATTATGAATCCTCCACCTTTGCCACCAAATCCAAACGAGGTTGTAATCAGTATATCATCACTTTGCAAGCGGCTCGAAAAGCCTACCAAAAGGCACTCAAGCAATTCCAAATCTAGCAAGCTGCACAAGCCGCACAACAAGCTCAACGGATTGCCCAGGGTCAAGCTTTATTGCAATAGGAACAAGCCACCCAAGCTGTGCAAGTAGCTCAAGACACAAAAACCGCACAGGCTGCACAAGCAGCACAACAACCATATCAAAAATCCCTCCAACAGTATCAAGTGCAGCAGCAATCAACAAAACAACAAGTGACTCAACAACAAGCCCAACAACAAGCGTTGTTGGTGCAACAACAACAACAAGCCCAATAATAAGCATTGTTGGTGCAACAACAACAACAACAACCAATAGCTCTTTGTTACAAGTATCGTAAACAAATGGAAAAATCACTTATCAATAGTTCACTATTCCTAGTATTGGCAACATAGAAAGCTAAAAATACATAAGCTTTTCAACAAACAATAAAAAAATGAGAATTGGTACAAATAAAACCTACCACTTGCCTAAGATACTAAACTAGTGAATGCACATTCAATGCATTGAATGCAAATTTTGCATAGTTAATTAATGAAATATGACTCAAATGCTAATTTTTGCTTATTTTTGTTTGTTTTTTTTTGAAATGTTATACAACATTTACGGGGAGCTGTACCCTTCACAATGAGCCACGAGGGCCAAAAAAGGACAAGACTAAACAACTAACATAAAAGGAAAAAACACAAAAAATCCAAAGGCAGCACAACTACAGTCGAGAAACAACCGACAGACAGGCACCGGGAGCAACTAACTGGCATCATCCTAGTTTTTAATCAGGAGGTCCACTGCCTCATCTCCCACCCATTATTTGTTTTCCTGGCTATTGTTCCCCTCTAGTTCCTCTTTTATAGAATTAGACAGAGTGCTCGTAACAAAGTGACCCAATTTCATGGTGAAGCGGGTTAACCCCCGAAATATTTTATCAAGAGTGTCCAATCTCTTCGCCACATCACACGAATCTGCCCCAACATCCATAGCTCCCTGAACCTCACCAGGCTCATCCACCAACGACTGCAGAGAGTGCGAGCCAAAGCCATCAAAAGGAAGCTTGTTGTCCACTGGAGTAAGCTGGGCCCTCTCCACAATATCTTCCTCCACATCTTCAGACTCTTCTTCCTTGTAACCCTTGTCGTCTGACTGCTCCTGCTCAGAATCCTCAATGATTAACCTCTTCTTGTTGTTCTTGGCTAGCCTCCTAGATCTCCTCCTAGCACTTTCCCCTCCAGTCATCTCTGTGTTCCCCACAACCGTTTCCCCTTTGGAATCTTTCCTAACAACATTCTTACCCTTGCTATCCTTAGCAGTCAGAGCCTGCATGCATTTCTCCTTACCTTTTTTCGTTGCAATGGCATTAACAGCCGAGTCAGCCTGAGTGGCTTTTAGCTCATAGAGCCCTTCCACCATGTTGGCATGGGCCTTGCCCAACCCACCCTTAAGTTTTTTGGTGGGAAATTTGGTTTTAGCATTCCCCACTTTGTCAACATTAGCCTTTCGAGGACTCTTGGATTCTACCAGGGAGATATGCACAGTAGAAAGGGGTTCAATGTTCTCGATGCGGACAATGGTGATGGCTTTAGGTGGAAAAAGGGCAAGATGAAAGTGATAAAGTCTAAGGATAAGCCCCTGATGGAGCGAGAGCGGTGAGAGATCATAGGGATTACGGCTGGTCGAATCTTTGCACTTGTCAACAAAACTTTCCAGGTCCATTAAAAGGAAAAATGGGAAACTGAGGAGCATCTTATGCCTAAGGTGATTTAACAGAGGGAAATGATAAAAGAAGCAGGTTTTATATCTACCTTCCAGAGTTACATACTTCATCAGTGCCATGCATAGTAGGTCCCACGGCTTAGGAAGCGCTTCCCTTTCAAACCCCGCCTGGTTCCGAATTGGGGTCTCCTCACCTTTGAAAAAAGCTTTAAGGCTCTCGTGGTCCAGATTTTTTGTGTGTTTAGGATATTTTTTCCCCACACACAACAAACCCGTAGCTTGCACAATAACATCCTGGCTGATTTCGAACGAAATTCCACCAATGGAGACCCTCATGTCCTTCCACGAATTGGCAAACTAACCCGATAAAATAGGATCATGGCCGACTAAGCACTCCATGAGCGGAGCAATACCTCCCTCCACACAAATATGCTAGACCAGAGGGTTGTTTCGAAACTCCTCACAATTGTTCGGTTCAGTCCGAACATGCTCACCACCCATATTGCCAGTCTGCAAAGAAAACTCACAGAAATGTAAAAAATACCGATTGTAGCAGTTGCGAACAATAATCTTCAAATGATGGTTGAGGCAGGGATTACAACGAAGCAAATTAAACCCCGCATATCATTCACACACGCAGAGAGGAATTATACCACAATGTGAAAAGACACAAAAATTAATGAATTTATTATTATAGTAGAGAAGGCAAGAGTTGGCGGAAATGTAGGGGATGCACGAAAACCCATGTGGACAGGCCAACAAACTAAAATTAGCAATCCTCCAAAAGAAGCCAAAGGAATCCCTAGCTAAACTAGCTGGCTCGAAGCCTCTAGAAGGAGGCCAAATCTCATCATAGATAGTCAAATCATTATAAATACAATCACTCCTCCAAATGCAATGAGGAGATAAAACAAGAAATCCAATTCCCAAAAGAGTAGATCACACAGTATGGTCCCACAACTGAAATAAAGTCACGTCCTTCCATTTAATCCGCATCAAGCCACCAAAAAAAATCTTGAGCTCCTCTTTTAAATCCCCTCCCTGCCATCTCATCATAACCTTAGAAACCAAACCTATCCACCATGTCCAAAGGACAGACACATGGATGCTCCTTTCCCTTCCCCACACACGCGCATCTTTACTAGGAAAATTCCACCTGTACTCCATACCAATATTGAAATTCATCCACCAACTCACCCAAAAGAACTAGTGGGCCCCCCAATCAACTCTTGTCATCCAAAGGTTGAAAATCATTGCAAACCATGGTAGCCTTGTTCCCGCTCTATCAAAGCTTGAATATTTGGTGGCATTCCTTCCTTATTCCTCCAACATTTAGCCAAATCCCAACCCGAGCCAAGATTAGCCAAAGCATCCGCCACACGGTTGCCTTCTTTGAAAATATGAGTCACTTTTTTGTCCCTAAATTTGGACAAAAGGAAGCTAACATCCATCAATATGTCCTTGGTATTCCAACCTATTAATCTACCTTTTTCCATAGCATCCATCACCGACTTGGAATCTCCTTCAATGTGGAGATAAGAAATCCCCAGAGAAACAACAATTTCAATGCCCGTGAATAGCGCATGAGCCTCAGCCACTAAAGTTGACTGAACCCCAATGCCTCCAGCAAAACCTGCCACCATATTCCCCATAGAATCTTTGATAATCCCACCTATACTTGCGCTTCCTTGTTTGCCTTTAGCAGCCCCATCAAAATTAAATTTGAACCATCTACAATCCGGAGGCTCCCATTTGGTATTTTCCCTAGCTAATAGTTTTGAATTATCAAAGGCATTAGCCTTTAGATCCTGATGCCATTCCTTAGCCATTTTTATTTCATAATCCATCGGCCCCAACTCCAGAATTTTCCCATTAAAGAGAGAAATATTCTCCTCAATGAGCCTAACTCCAATGCCAAACATTTCCTTGGGGCTCCGCTCAATATTCCTGAAAACCCTGTTATTCCTCTCCTTCCATAAACACCAACCTAAGACTGGGGGGGCCTGCTTCCAAATTTCACCAGTCAGAGAGTTGAAAAAAGGGCCATTCCAGTCCAGAATAAATGATAAAAGGTCTTTGCTCATAACCCAAAGGACATCAAGTTTCTCAAAAGTCATCCCCCAAACTTCAGCAGCATACGGGCAATGTAATAAAAGGTGGCTGACAGTTTCCTCCCCATCCTTGCAAAGAAAACATCTATTGGGAAAGCACAACCCCCGAATTCTCAAATTGTTCTGAGTTAGAATCCTATTATGGCAGGCTATCCACCAGAAAAAAATAATTTTAGGGATCATGTGGCAATTCCAAACCCTCCTCCAAGGTTCCACAACATAAATTTCATTAATCATCAGTCTATAAGCTGATTGCACTGAAAGATCTCCCTATTTATCTAAAGCCCAAAAGAACTCATCCTCCCTGTCATAGGAAGGAAATCTGATACTGGAGGGCAACACCTGAAGGGTTCGAGCTAGGCGACAAAGGTAAAGAGAGTGGGGGCAACAAAGGGAGAGATCCCTCCAAATCCTAGCTCCTAGAGTACCAGCCACATAGTCGTTGATATGTATGCCAAAGAATCTTTAAGCCTCACCCATCACCGTCCCAAAGCCGGAGCAAGCCAGAGAGGAGGCCAAAAGCCAAGTATCTTCCCAGAACCTGATTTTGACCCCATTTCCCATTTTCCATTCGATCCCTTTCTTTAGCAGGCCTTGTATGCTGCAAATTCTCCTCTAGACAATAGAGCCTTGAGGATGAGGTTCCGAAAGACAATCAATCAAAGGCCTGTTCTAGAGGTATTTGGCATTCAAAATTTTGCACCAGTCCTTGGTGTTCCTTAACTGGTCCCACCCAACCTTGGCTATCAGTGCCTTGTTAGAGATGACAATTTTCCTTATTCCAAGCCCACCAAATTTTTTAGCCTGATAGACCCTTTCCCATTTTACCAAAGCAATTTTCTTTTTATCCTTAGTACGAAACCAAAGGAAATTCCTTTGAATTCTTTCAAACTTATTAGCAATATACTTAGGCATCTTAAAAATAGCTAGAAAGTAGGTGGGAATACCTTGAATAGTTGCGGTGAGAAGTTGGAGTTTTCTAGCATGACTAAGCACAGAGCCCTTCCACCCAACCAACTTCCTTTGAATCCTCTCCAGAATAGAATTCCAGAACTCCGGAGGAACCTCCTTAACCATGAGTGGGAGCCCAAGATAAAATTATGGGAGAGAATCACCAACACATCTCAGGATCGCAATCACCCTATTTTCCAAATTTGGCAAACAATTAAAGAAGTAAATCTTTCTCTTATTGTAGTTGATGCTTTGACCAGAGCAAGAGGCATAGCTATTAAGACAAGCTTTCCATTTCCTAGCTTCCACAACAAAGGCCTTCCCAAATAGAAAGGTGTCATCAACAAATTGCTGCACAACAATTGGATTAAGAGAGGTAGCCGCTCTTACACCAAAAATGGAGACCTCTGACAATAGACTCATGAAGTTCCTGCTAAGCACATCAACAATCATAATAAAGAGATAGGGGGAGAGAGGGTCTCCCTGTCTGAGCCCTCTACTAGAAGAGAAGAATCCACAGGAGGATCCATTAACCATAACCGAAAACTTAACAATACTAACACACTCCATAATGAGCTTAATGACCGAGCTGTTAAAGCCAAACTTAGCCAAGACCTTCAGAATGAATTCCCATAGAACCTTATCATAAGCTTTGGAAATGTCAAGCTTTAGAGCCATCCTTGCATTATTACATCTATCCATAGAGTGGAGCAGTTCATGGGTTTTCAAAGAAGCATCAAGAATGTGTTGCCCCGGGACAAACCCCTTTTCAGTGTGAATAATA
>CM021105.1:398138292-398201940 GCA_007115665.2 Sequoiadendron giganteum | reverse complement strand
CACATCACTTTGTATGAAGAGTGTACTAACTTTGATACTCACTTTTTAGTATACGTTTGAACTTTGATATATGCATTTTGTGTTTGTATTTTGACACGTTTTAACTTAAGTGTTTACTTTCTGTAGAGTTGAATTAACTTTTTGTTAAACATTTTTAAATTAGGCATGTATTCACTTTTGTGTGTTTGTACTTTCATATTTTTGAACTAAATTAATGTACCTTTAAACTTTAGTATTTACGTTGTATACATGTGAAGTATGTGTTTGAAAAAACTATGTATGAAATGAACAAATATTGTGTGGAATGTCTTTGAGTTCTTTCACATTCACTTATGTCAATGTGTAAACTTTAGCATTTGCTTAATATATGTTTGAAGTGTGTGATTGAACAAACTTTGTGTGAAATATGTTTTGACATTGACAACCACTTTGTTGCATTTCTACTTTGACATGTGTATGTTTGAACTTTCAAATTCACTTTGTATGAAGATTGTACTAATTTTGATACTCACTTTATGGTATATGTTTGAACTTTGACATATGCATTTTGTGTGTTTGTATTTTGACATGTTAGAACTCAAGTGGTTACTTTGTATGTAGTTGAAGTAACTTTTTGTGAAACATTTTAAAATTAGGCATGTATTCACTTTTGTGTGTTTGTACTTTCATATGTTTGAACTAACCAAATAAACCTTTAAACTTTAGCATTTAATTTAATTTATATATGTGTTAAGTGTGTTTTTGAAAAAACTATGTGTGAAGTGAACAAATATTGTGTGAAATGTCTTTGAGTTATTTCACATTCACTTATGTCAATGTTCAAATTTTAGCATTTAATTAATATATGCTTGAAGTGTGTGTTTGAACAAACTTTGTGTGAAATATGTTTTAACATTGACAACCACTTTGTTGCATTTGTACTTTGACATGTGTGTATGTTTGAACTTTCACATTAACTTTGTATGAAGAGTGTACTAACTTTGATACTCACTTTATGGTATATGTTTGAACTTTGTGTGTTTGTATTTTGACATGTTTGAACTTAAGTGTTTACTTTGTGTGTAGTTGAAGTGACTTTTTGTGAAACATTTTAAAATTAGGCATATATTTACTTTTGTGTGTTTGTACTTTGATATGTTTGAACTAACCTAATGTAGCTTTAAACTTTAACATTTACTTTGTATATGTGTGAAGTGTGTCTTTGAACTTTGTGTGCTTGTATTTTGACATGTTTGAACTTAAGTGTTTACTTGGTGTGTAGTTGAAGTGACTTTTTGTGAAACATTTTAAATTAGGCATATATTTACTTTTGTGTGTTTGTACTTTGATATGTTTGAACTAACCTAATGTACCTTTAAAATTTAACATTTACTTTGTATATGTGTGAAGTGTGTCTTTGGAAAAACTATATGCATAATAAACAAAAATTGTGCAAAATGTCTTTGAGTTCTTTCACATTCACTTATGTCAATGTTTAAACTTTAGCATTTGCTTAATATATGTTTGAAGTGTTTATTTGAACAAACTTTGTGTGAGATATGTTTTAACATTGACAACCGCTTTGTTGCATTTGTATTTTGACATGTGTGTGTATGTTTGAACTTTCATGTTCACTTTGAAGAGTGTACTAACTTTGATACTCAATTTATGGTATATGTTTGAACTTTGACATACATTTTGAGTGTTTGTATTTTGACATGTTTACACTTAAGTGTTTTACTTAGTGTGTAGTTGAAGTGATTTTTTGTGAAACATTTTAAACTTAGGTATGTATTCACTTTTGTGTGTTTGTACTTTCATATGTTTGAACTAACTTAATGTACCTTTAAACTTTAACATTTACTTTGTATATGTGAAATGTGTGTTAGAACTGGAAATTTCCACTAGAATTCGTAGGATTATCTTTTTATTTTCCATAAAAATCCATCATTTCCCTAAGGAATTTATTTATTTATACCTATTTTTCACTATCCTTCTATTAAAAATCATTCGTTCCATTCATTATATGTCTAGTGCTTTTACCGCTTCCTTAAAAATCACATTCTATGCCCTTACCGCTTTACCGCGGCCTCCCACAAAGGGGCTTGCAGTGTGGCGGTGGCTAAAGAATAGGCAGCAAGGTTTACCGCACTACCGCACACAGTCTAAGCATAGACCACGGTGGCCATGGTAGCGGTTAATAGACGACAAGGGTAACGACGAAGATATATATCGCAGTACCGTAGAAGGTTAAATCATACACGACGGTGGCCGCGGTAGTAGTCAACAGTTCGCGAAAGGTAAAAGGATGGCGGTCCATAAGCGGTTACCGCTATACCGCACATAGTCAAAACAAAGACCGCGGTGACCACAGTAACAGTTAGCGAAGCGGTGAAGTAGTGGTTAGTGGTGGCTACTGCAATACCGCTGGCAGTTAAGCCAGTGACTGCGGTAATGTGGTGAACGACTAGCGGTTTCCATGCTTGGACACCGCAGTACCGCAGGGGGTCATCTCATAGACCACAGTGGTCGTGGTAGACGATGAGTTAGCGATGAGGATGACGGCTAGCGGCTACCGTAGTATCGTGCATGGGAAAGATGTAGACCGCGATAAGGTGGTAAGAATGGAAAGCGAACGACAGTCAAACACCACGATACCGTGAGTAAGAAAGTCTAAGACTGCGGTAGCACGGTAAACATAAAGATAATGGTGATTGACAATGACTATAAAGACCATTGAAAAGTCAATATACCGCCATACCACAGGGTACGAATGGCATGACCGCGGTATAGCGGTAAAAATGTTAAAGGCCATGAGAAGCAAAATTTAAAGGGCAGGAAAAGATATAAAGTGAAATTAAAAGCCCGATTATAGTTTAAAAAAGATTAAGTTGCCGACTGAGCAGTTAATTAAAATGTTTTATTTAAACTATGAAAAATCTAAACGACCACAACCAAAAGATGAAGGGTCGTGACCCTTGATCTGTAATGTATAAATATTGGTAAAAATAGTAGTAGAGAGACAGAATAGAAGAAAAGATAGAAGGCAGTAGTTAGACTGTAGTTAGAATTTTTTGAGAAGGGACTGGGATGTAAATAATGACAAAATTTTCTTTAAGCAGAATCAATGGGGAAAATATGTTAAATTGGTAAAATTATTTTGGTGTTCAGTTGTTGTGATAAATAAAATTCATATTCTTTATTTGGTTGTCTCCAACTTGGATCTTTTAATCATTTAAATCAGCATATCAAGTATATACCTGGTTTATCAAAATGCATTCTCATTTTGTGTGATTTAATTAAACTAGTGTCTGCAAGTCAGAATTAAACTCTCTTGATTAATCACAATGGTTTTTGAGTTTTCTTTTGGATAGTTAAAGAAGAACCTGATAGAGAAACATTCCAACACAATTTATGCAAGGCATAGACTTAGTGAATTTGTATGCAAGCCATAGAATTTTCAGAGTGCCTAACAACTAGAGTTAAGCCAATAGGAGGGAACACATATCATTTTGACTCCATTGCCCATGTGGATAGAAGGCATTGATCTACCACAACCCAAAGATACAAATCCATATCAAACAACTTATTCAAAAAACTGTTCAATTGTGCAGTAGGAGTAGGAGTAGTTGTAGTAATTTTATCTGTCCACTTCCCTTTGCCATTGTGGATAGATTGATCAACCAAGAAACCCATCTTAAATTTGCAACATACAGATAGGTGCACCCACCTAGGTCTAGCAGAGCCTGAAGAGAAGAAGGTACAATTGCATCAATTGGCCTTGTTAGTTGGCCAAAAGCATTGTGAGAGCTTGGCAACCTCTTGTGGTTCAAACCAATGTTTTTGAGACCCAATAGTGTGTCTTTGAAAAACCTTTTATCTCTAAAAAATGCACCCTTGCTAAGTTCCAAAACTTAGCTTTTTGGAGGAACATTGAAACACTCCTAGGTTGTGGGGGACCTAAAGACTGGAGTGAATCTCCAGATGAGGCTGAATCCTAGTTAGTTTATCACCTAAAAACTACTAAAATTGTGAGGAAAACAGAGAAGGAGAACTCAAAAAGACTAAAATTGAAAAAACTAAACATGAAGTGAGACACCAAACTTACAAAGGATAAATGGAAAACTTAGAAATTTTGAACACTTGGCTCTATCTGGTAGAAATAAAGTTTGCACAGCTTGTTACAGTAGTTTTTTGCAAAAATATTTCACTAAAGGGTCTGAATATAATAATTGACAAAAGGAAGATAATCTTCACAACTGAAAGGTATCTGCACTTTCTTGGCATAATTAGCAACCTGCATTAGCTTACACTTTGCAAAAAAATTATAACTTATGAGACAAGGTTAGAAGGAAAACAGAAAAAAATCACTAATAACCTGATCAATCACTTAACAAATACACAAAGTTGCAAGAACAAATAGGCAAGGATTTCATTACCAAAAATAAACTAGGTCTCCCCTGTATTCTATATCCATAAGAGTTACAAAAAATGTCAAAATCTGTTTGAGGACTGTAAAAGTCACTAAGTACATAATCTAAACAAAAAATAAACAAAAATCCATCAAAATAGCTATTAGAAATTTTTTTGGTTGGATTCCCCCCAAAACCCAAAAATATAGCATGTAGATCCACTCCAAAAGGCTTCAACATGCATGAAAAGGTCAAACTTGACCAAGTCCACCATAAAAGCATGCAAAACAAACTCCAAGATGCTCTCTAATGCTCATAATTGAGTAAAAAACAACTATATCTCCTCCATGTGTTTGCAAATTCCTCCCTATACACTTGTAAATCATTACTCAAAGCTTATCCATATCCTCATGCGTTGAAATTTCTCAAGTACTTTTTTTTTGCATTAAAACAACATTTACTCTTAAGTGATTTATAAGTTATCACTTTAGGTAAATATTTTACGTTTTAAAAGGAATGTAAATTTTAAAAATGGCCCATGACTCGGCCACAAAGAAGTCAAAGCAAATCTTAATAAAGTCACAAAGACCATATTCCATGGTAAATACAAGTGTATAACCTAAGGCATACAACATAACTCTTAGCCCACAACCCTAATTGTTTTTCATTGCATTTTTTAAAACATTGACAAAAGTGCTCAAATCTCCATCGGCATATAGGGTTATGAAAACTCTAAAAATAAAAGGAAAAAAATGAAACATTTATTCATTTGTATTGAAGCTTCAGGAAGAAGCTAGACTATTGACATAGGGTTTCTGAAACTCTGTAAAATATTTTGATAGCGGATTCAAGGCCATATAGAGATTTTTATTACATTTCTTTTTTATTTCCTCAAAGGAAAAAATTGGTAAGCCATTTTTAGAACCAAGACTGAGAAAGTAGTTCTATTTTTTCTCATTTCTTGCTAATATAGGCCCTCTATGGCCGCGACTCCTCCATTCTTCATTGATTTCTTTCATATTTTTTCATTCCTTATGTTGATTTCTTATCTCCTGACTGCCATAGAGAATGGATTCATGAAGCCATGGGACACCTCATTTGGTGACTTCACTTTGTGATGGCTCAAAATTGAATTTGCGTAAGTACTAACACATGAAATCTCAACATCTTTTGAACCCTTCTATTGATTTCTTGTGGAGACTTAAGATTACTCTATGTATCCATGCTTGATCATACAAATTCTCTTATGGTTGCGTCTATATTTTCTCTAAAGCTGAGCTTTTCATCTTTCTGGGTTTGAAATAATGAAAACTGCCTTTGTCTTGTAGTTGAGCTCCTCCACTTTGTTTCACAGTCCTCCCAACAATCCCTAGGTTTTCTGGAAATTTGCATTTTATTTACTTTTTTGTATTTTAATAATAATAAATACAGAAAAACCCAGGTTGTGAATTTTAAATGCTATAGGCACTTGTCAATACATGTATTAAACCCTTATGTTCTAAGCACTCATTAAACCCAAAACTTCATTTGAAGATATATTGGAAGCTATTTTTGCTATTAAAAAAAAACAAAACCCCAGGTCGCGGGTTTGTAAAAAAAAATCTACTCATTCCATTCTTCACTTCTGGCTTTGAAAAAAAATCTCCATTGCGGGTATCAGAGGATCTGATCGATAAGACTGAGATTTCATTTTATATAGCTTTCTTTTTTATTCGACCCTTGTTTTTTATGGGCTACGCCCTAAAAATAGAGGGTTTTCTTCTGAAGATAATACTCTCTTGACCCTGAAAGAAACTTTGTTTCCAAGGTCGAGGGTTTTTCTTTTTCTCAATGGGCTTGTGATAGTTGAGATCCTTATCTTTTATTTATTTAATTTTGTATTTTACTTTCTAGAAGCCCGTTAGAAGGTCGAATCTCTCTCTTCCTCTGATATAACTTAAGTTTTCATTTCTTGTAGCTTTACAGGCCATGGGCTTTGCATCCTCCTTATTTGTTTAGATTTCTGGGTATGCACACACACCCATGCCACCATTCATGGAAAACTCTATTATTTTGAGTTCGAAACCTTGATGTATCAATATGGTTGTTAAGCTCCAGAAAGTTGAAGAAGGTTTGTATTGAATTCCATATTCTAAAACCCCACCCCCTTTGTTCCAGTAATTGCAGTCTCTTTCTGTTTGTGAAAACTCTATCTATTGTGACTAAACACGTATCACCACTAGGAAGATTAAAATGTGTAAAGACATTCATTGAAACACTCATGGTACTCTTCCAAAGTTATGAAACTTGGAAAACAACATGCTTATTTATGAAGCATGATGTATCTAAGTTCCCCTCCAAACATTATTTGCTCACTGTGTTTTTCATGACTAGAATACAATATAATGACTTGTGACAAATAATTCTTGAGTTCATTCACCAAACTCTTGATCATTTTGTATTTGCGTGTACAAGCTTTCAATCAATAATTTGAAAAATAATGATATTCATACTGTTGAAAATTAAGGAGTTTTTTTAGCTTAATACTTTGTAAAACTTTAATATTGCTGATCTAAATATGCTTTTCCTTTGTTACAAATTCTTTGTGGGTGATTATCTGATTTAGATGCTTACATGTGGCACTAGAAGGAGGGAATTTTCCTAAATCCGTTTGAAAGTAATCAATTTTTGTCATATGCACGTCTAGTTCTTTGAATGCATTCTTACGCTATCTTGAATTTAGTTCATTCTCATTGAGTCTATGTTTCCCATTTGCATTATCGATTTTCATTCAAGCTGATTTTCTAAAGCTCCACCCTGATTTCAATAGTTTGAATGATCATTGTGTAAGTTTTAGTGAAAACAAAGCATATGTTTGGGGTTCGTATGCGTTGTTAACAAACAAAAAAAATCAAACACTCTTTGAGACTCATTGTTGGTAGGTGAGAAGCACATGGATTAGACACATGGTAGTGTTAATTATTGTAATCAAAATGCTTGTGCGCATGTATGAGTGAATGAAAACCTTACATTTGAATGGCATTGTTAGAAAAGCTAATAACCTCATGTTTTATTTAGCTGATATAATCATGGTTGTTATAATCATTCATATAATCACATAAAGAAAGTTATTTCTTTCCACTTTTTGTCCGCTTCAAAGCTGATTCAATATCAATCATTTTTAACACTTAAGATTTGGAAGATTTAAAAAGAGTAATTTTACATTGACATCGATAGTATAATGGAAGATAAATAGTTAATTTTCCAACTACATTGAAAGAATGTACTATTCGAAAAATATATGATGATCATAACACTCGGATGTTAGCTAGTTGATGCTTTTAGTGTTCAGATAAAACTACTTTTGTAGTTGGGCGGTGCAATTTAAGTCACTCGATTGACTTTTTTTGAAAGATTTGGTTATCTCATAAAAAAAAAATGATAACTTGATTTTGTTTGTAGGGGATTTGAATTGATGGAAATTAATGAACTGGTCTTTCGTCAACTTGAATCGATGGTACGTACAAGCTTGAGGCTAGATTACATTCAAAATAATATATAGATTTGTATGCCTAGCAGTCAAAACAATACTGAAATTTGTAGGCTGGCATTGTGTGCCTACATTAGACTACTTTCTTAAGAGGCATAGCCAAAACATATCATTTCTTCTCCTGCACTAAATTTGCACTATGTCTTCATATGCATCATTCATGGTCTTTAGAAATTCCCATTAGTCACACTTGTCCACTTTTAGAGTAGTTGGATTCTTTAAAAGTTTATCACCTTCATCTACCCTCGTCGATTGTCTGTCAATATCAAACAAAAATTTCAACACTGGTACATTGCCCGCCACAAGCTATGACTTTTGTTGCTATTATGAACCTCTATCAACTCCATGATACACTGCCCCCCCCAATCATAGTTGACCAATAGACAACATTCCTTTTAGGCATTCTGGCAAACACTTCTTGTGCCTTTTGTATACTCTCGCATTTTGCATACATGTCTATCACAACATTCACCACAGAAACGTCAAATTGAAACTCACTTGTCATTATTATTGTGAAAGTTGACGCTTATTTTTATTCTCAAATGTCTTGAACACCAAGCTAACATCTAGGGTCCCATTTGTTTTGTTTTTATGCGGCCTTGGTATTGAAGGCAAAGGACTCTATAGTAAGGCATGACACTCATAAATTGATGAGAAAGTCTGATAAGAAAATTACGCCAGGAATTTGTCAAAGGCTTGGTCAAACATAATGAGTTCAAAATTAGCACAAGTTAAGAAAGTGACTCTCTAAATCTTTGAAGGATATCACAATTATTGGCTAGACTATGTGGACCAAATTAAATTATTGCGTTTATTGCTTGGAACACGAACTATAAGTAACAAAGTCTTTGTATTGCTTGAGCCATACAACATAAGTCAGTCTTGGGTCACTGTTTACGCCTGGATTCAATACCGAAAAGAATAAAAAAGTCTTGCATCATTGTTTATGCTTGGACCTGTTCCTTGAGTCAAAACAAAAAAACATGTTATCTTACAATGTGTGTATTCTACAACAACCGCGTGGAAATATCATGCTAGTCTTGCAGTGTAATGCTTCCATGTTAATGACCCTATCATGCCTTGTTACATATATATTCCTATTCTAGATCAGTGAACTTTTGAGCTAGGATGCTATATTGAGAGGGGATATATATTCCTATTCTAGATCAGTGAACTTTTACAAGGAATAAATGTGGTCTTTACAAAGCTTACTAATGCACACTGCCATGTCCCTTCGAGTGGAAAGTTGGCTTTAGATATGCAAAGATTTGTTGATGCTCTCATAAATGTTCCTGTTGCAAAGCTTTGAAAATCCATTTATTTTCAATGTCAAAGTAGAAGTCTCATACTCTCTCGTAATATAAAATCTGTTTGTTGTTAATCTTTCAATAGTGGTGTGCAAGTCATCTCTGGCAGCGGTAGTAAATGCCATTATTTCTTTTTGAGTGCTTGAATCTCAAAGCTGACTTCTAATGCTATTGACTTGAATTTTACTCTTGAGTGTTTTTGTTGTATGCAATTGAATAACCAATACAAGTACTTTGGTGTTAGGTTTGATCATAATTGCATACTTGTAGCCAATTGGATTTAACATACTATACTTAAGTATGATGAATGCGACTATGAGAAGTGACACTCTTTCGTAAAGAAACAAAAAGGGAGTTTCTTGTCATTTATTTGGTTATCATTCTATCATCACTATTATAAATGGTTCTCTAATCTGGTGGTATAAAGCTCTAACATATGAATGATTTTTCAATTATTTTGCAATATGAATATCAAATGCCTAAGTTTCTTTTTTCTTCTAATATTAAAATAAATCTTATTTGTAATAGCTTCGTGATCTTTGCAGGATTGCATAAAGAATCAAGGACATTGGACTTGGGGCATTAGAATTGAAAAATAACAAGAAGATTTGAGTTGAAGAAAGTGGGCATTGGAACTTGAAAAAAATATTTTTTAATGCTTGTTATAATAGCTTGAAGCATCCATTTCTTGCTTTTATTTTCTTTTTTAGGCCAACTAGATCTATTTGGGTTTAAAATTAACCATTGATGTGACATTTTTAAATTGGTTAAAATTGAACCTTAAACACGTACTAGAGTTTCAATGTGGTCTAAAATTGAACAATAAACTTCACACTTCATCTTGGTGCTATAAAATGAATACATTAGTGCTTTTGGAATCTAAAATGCACAACTGTATTTTATGTTTTGTAATCCCTTATCCAAAGTAATATCATTTATAAAGATGTATGCGCTTCTCTCGTGCCTCACAATGATCTTGAGAATCAAAAGAATTTTTTGTGATATTAAGTTGTATAAGTGATTGCCTCCACACTTCAATTTGGATTCTTAAAATTGAACAAAATCTTGCTAGTGTGAGTGAAGTATATCGCGAGTGTTCCCTCTTTGTTTCTCAACAAAGATTGATCAAATTGTAGATGTGCTTGCTTTCTATTGTCACCATTAGAGAGCCTGCCTTGGTGGGAAAAAGTACTCACCCCAAGGGAACAACTCAAACCGGCAATGAGCTAAATGCCAAGCTACTCCCAACCGGTATATAAATTTGAATGTTGAGGAAATCTTATCATTACAGGAGCTCCTACGAACAAGCAGGTGATACTCTTTATATGGGTTGATCCTACCTCTCGTGTGGCCTTCTAAATGGGTGCCTTGATTAAGAGTTAAAATTGTGTAAAAGCCAAAATCCCTATCTAATTGTTGGTGCAAGAACGGTTGTTTTGAAGCCATCCCACATTTTTACTGCTCTTAGTAAAGATGAGAAGTATGCCATGAGAGTTTCATGGGTATTGATGCTTGGCTGACCCAAGAAGTGTGTGCTGTGGAGGGGAACTAGTGTGGTCAAGCATCTAATCATCCACTAAGAGCAAGCGTAGCTAGATTTATCCAAGTGGGAACTCAAAAAATATTGTCTTAATTTATCCTAGGATTATGCATCACTTTGGAATCAAAACACTATGCTTGGATCTAAAACACTTGAAAACATTCACCAAAACCTCAAAATTTCAAACCCTTTTGGAGAAGCAAATACCTTTGATAAATCCAAGTTCTCTTGCTTGCCTTAGGGATTTTATCCTTAGAGGCTTCTAAGTATTTGGATTTATATCACAATTTGTTCTTACTAAATTCAACATTAGGAAAATTTTGCCTTGATTTCCTTGATTTCCTTGATTTCCACATAATAGACCTTGTGGGATGAAAAGAAATTAGGGCATTAGACATTCAATTTGAAACATAACCAAGAAAGTGTCAATCTAAGCAAGATACCAAACAATTTAACTTTACATGTGTTTGATCCCATTATTTCCTGAAAAGTCAAAGTTCCCAAACCAAATTGTCACAAGTTCCTTAGTCCAAAAGATCGTGAGGAGAATCTTTCAAGACTTCACAAAGTTAGAGAAAGGTTGGTCTACAATTTTTACAAGAAAGCTTAAAAGAATAGTCCCAATTTGTATGAATTTTGCTACAATCAAAATCCAAGTCTCTTTCAAAGGTTTGAATTCCTCACATAGGAAGTCCAAGCATGTTCTTCAATACCAAGGTCTTGTAGAAATAATTCTCTCTATGTCCAACCTAGGATCAAATTCAACACTCTCATCCATCCTTCAAACATCAATCAAATCTCATCCCATCAACAACTCTTCGAATGTTGGAAAAATACCTCATGCTAGACTTATGGAAAATCCTTTAAATCAAATAAAAAATTATCTTGTTTGACTTAAGTATGTATAGATGAATCCTTCTTCATGTGCTTAGTTAAATTATCAATCCTTGTGAACAAATTCACTCCAAGATAAACATCCAACCTCTTGGGGTTAATGAGTTCATTATCCAAATCCAATTCAAATTCAATTCAAATCAAATCAAATCAAAAATCAAATATCAAAAATCAAAAATCAAAAATCAAAAATCAAAAATCAAAAATCAAAGTCCTAAAGTCTAGCGTCCCTTCAAGATTCTTAAGAGTTTAATCATTCACATCACCCATCTTTCATTTATCTCATCCTCATTCTTTGATCCTTAAGCAAACTCATATTTTCTTCTTTGAGCCTAAAAGTTTAGACCAACCTAGGAAATTAGAGATTTTCTCCCGTATTCTTGAAAGTTGATCCTTATTTTATGGTTCAAACTCAATCTCAATACAAGAAAAACATGGAGCAAAACAAAGAAACATCTACTTCAAGCAATTTGAGTAAAACTGAAACAAAATTCAACCCTAGGATATCCATTGACCTTGGAATTAATCCTCCTATAATACCTCAAGATCCTAAAGAGGAAAGTCAAGTGGAAGACATCACCAATAATATCTTGGGAGTGACTCAAGATAAATAATAGAATTGGTCCAAAATCCCAAGAATCATAAAATTGTTAATGCCATGATAAGACTAAATCCTTCATATTATTTGCTAGAATTGGAAAAAGAAAGGGCTAAACTCCCTTTTGATTTTGATGTAAACATTATTGTGGAGATACCTCTTAAGATTATGCCACCAATCTCATTCACACCACCATTTTCAAAGCATCATTCAACCCATCCCCTAACCCCCATCATCTCTTACTCCAACTCAACCAATTGTCAACAAGGGAAGCTCATTACTTCATGCACTTCAAACACATCTCCTTGTGAACAACCAAGATTTGGATGCAAACACTGTCTTGGGTCAATCCATCCCATTAAATCCATTACACCCATATGTTTCGCTCACATTTCATGATCCTACCAATCCATTCTCTTTTCACGCAACATTGGTATATCCTCTCAACACAAAAACCTCTCTCCCCATGACCTCACAAGGAGAAGGAGGATTATTTGGACCAGGTGGAATCTTCGATCCCTCATCATCATCATCATAATTTTCCCAAGGGAATATACCACCCATTTTTCCACCACTTCCACCTTTGTCATTAACATCCACACCACCCCTTGGGTTAGGCCTTCGCCCTTTACCAACCAATAATCAACAAAATATGAACAACCCTCCAATTGTAAATCAAAACATCATGTCAAATCCTCCCATCTTTCCATCAATATCGCAACAATAGGTGGCAACCATTCAAGCAACCCAAGCAATTAACACATCATCTACCACCCCCCAGATATCTCAAAACATGGTCTCCCAAGGACCGAGCTTATCAATCACACCATCCACCACACAAACCCTAATTATCAATACAATGATACTTCTAATCACAACATCAAATACCATTATGAATCCTCCACCTTTGCCACCAAATCCAAACGAGGTTGTAATCAGTATATCATCACTTTGCAAGCGGCTCGAAAAGCCTACCAAAAGGCACTCAAGCAATTCCAAATCTAGCAAGCTGCACAAGCCGCACAACAAGCTCAACGGATTGCCCAGGGTCAAGCTTTATTGCAATAGGAACAAGCCACCCAAGCTGTGCAAGTAGCTCAAGACACAAAAACCGCACAGGCTGCACAAGCAGCACAACAACCATATCAAAAATCCCTCCAACAGTATCAAGTGCAGCAGCAATCAACAAAACAACAAGTGACTCAACAACAAGCCCAACAACAAGCGTTGTTGGTGCAACAACAACAACAAGCCCAATAATAAGCATTGTTGGTGCAACAACAACAACAACAACCAATAGCTCTTTGTTACAAGTATCGTAAACAAATGGAAAAATCACTTATCAATAGTTCACTATTCCTAGTATTGGCAACATAGAAAGCTAAAAATACATAAGCTTTTCAACAAACAATAAAAAAATGAGAATTGGTACAAATAAAACCTACCACTTGCCTAAGATACTAAACTAGTGAATGCACATTCAATGCATTGAATGCAAATTTTGCATAGTTAATTAATGAAATATGACTCAAATGCTAATTTTTGCTTATTTTTGTTTGTTTTTTTTTGAAATGTTATACAACATTTACGGGGAGCTGTACCCTTCACAATGAGCCACGAGGGCCAAAAAAGGACAAGACTAAACAACTAACATAAAAGGAAAAAACACAAAAAATCCAAAGGCAGCACAACTACAGTCGAGAAACAACCGACAGACAGGCACCGGGAGCAACTAACTGGCATCATCCTAGTTTTTAATCAGGAGGTCCACTGCCTCATCTCCCACCCATTATTTGTTTTCCTGGCTATTGTTCCCCTCTAGTTCCTCTTTTATAGAATTAGACAGAGTGCTCGTAACAAAGTGACCCAATTTCATGGTGAAGCGGGTTAACCCCCGAAATATTTTATCAAGAGTGTCCAATCTCTTCGCCACATCACACGAATCTGCCCCAACATCCATAGCTCCCTGAACCTCACCAGGCTCATCCACCAACGACTGCAGAGAGTGCGAGCCAAAGCCATCAAAAGGAAGCTTGTTGTCCACTGGAGTAAGCTGGGCCCTCTCCACAATATCTTCCTCCACATCTTCAGACTCTTCTTCCTTGTAACCCTTGTCGTCTGACTGCTCCTGCTCAGAATCCTCAATGATTAACCTCTTCTTGTTGTTCTTGGCTAGCCTCCTAGATCTCCTCCTAGCACTTTCCCCTCCAGTCATCTCTGTGTTCCCCACAACCGTTTCCCCTTTGGAATCTTTCCTAACAACATTCTTACCCTTGCTATCCTTAGCAGTCAGAGCCTGCATGCATTTCTCCTTACCTTTTTTCGTTGCAATGGCATTAACAGCCGAGTCAGCCTGAGTGGCTTTTAGCTCATAGAGCCCTTCCACCATGTTGGCATGGGCCTTGCCCAACCCACCCTTAAGTTTTTTGGTGGGAAATTTGGTTTTAGCATTCCCCACTTTGTCAACATTAGCCTTTCGAGGACTCTTGGATTCTACCAGGGAGATATGCACAGTAGAAAGGGGTTCAATGTTCTCGATGCGGACAATGGTGATGGCTTTAGGTGGAAAAAGGGCAAGATGAAAGTGATAAAGTCTAAGGATAAGCCCCTGATGGAGCGAGAGCGGTGAGAGATCATAGGGATTACGGCTGGTCGAATCTTTGCACTTGTCAACAAAACTTTCCAGGTCCATTAAAAGGAAAAATGGGAAACTGAGGAGCATCTTATGCCTAAGGTGATTTAACAGAGGGAAATGATAAAAGAAGCAGGTTTTATATCTACCTTCCAGAGTTACATACTTCATCAGTGCCATGCATAGTAGGTCCCACGGCTTAGGAAGCGCTTCCCTTTCAAACCCCGCCTGGTTCCGAATTGGGGTCTCCTCACCTTTGAAAAAAGCTTTAAGGCTCTCGTGGTCCAGATTTTTTGTGTGTTTAGGATATTTTTTCCCCACACACAACAAACCCGTAGCTTGCACAATAACATCCTGGCTGATTTCGAACGAAATTCCACCAATGGAGACCCTCATGTCCTTCCACGAATTGGCAAACTAACCCGATAAAATAGGATCATGGCCGACTAAGCACTCCATGAGCGGAGCAATACCTCCCTCCACACAAATATGCTAGACCAGAGGGTTGTTTCGAAACTCCTCACAATTGTTCGGTTCAGTCCGAACATGCTCACCACCCATATTGCCAGTCTGCAAAGAAAACTCACAGAAATGTAAAAAATACCGATTGTAGCAGTTGCGAACAATAATCTTCAAATGATGGTTGAGGCAGGGATTACAACGAAGCAAATTAAACCCCGCATATCATTCACACACGCAGAGAGGAATTATACC
Source organism: Sequoiadendron giganteum (assembly GCA_007115665.2). Classification (NCBI taxonomy): domain Eukaryota; kingdom Viridiplantae; phylum Streptophyta; class Pinopsida; order Cupressales; family Cupressaceae; genus Sequoiadendron; species Sequoiadendron giganteum. The sequence continues at coordinate 398,186,335 of CM021105.1, read as the reverse complement.
ACAATGTGAAAAGACACAAAAATTAATGAATTTATTATTATAGTAGAGAAGGCAAGAGTTGGCGGAAATGTAGGGGATGCACGAAAACCCATGTGGACAGGCCAACAAACTAAAATTAGCAATCCTCCAAAAGAAGCCAAAGGAATCCCTAGCTAAACTAGCTGGCTCGAAGCCTCTAGAAGGAGGCCAAATCTCATCATAGATAGTCAAATCATTATAAATACAATCACTCCTCCAAATGCAATGAGGAGATAAAACAAGAAATCCAATTCCCAAAAGAGTAGATCACACAGTATGGTCCCACAACTGAAATAAAGTCACGTCCTTCCATTTAATCCGCATCAAGCCACCAAAAAAAATCTTGAGCTCCTCTTTTAAATCCCCTCCCTGCCATCTCATCATAACCTTAGAAACCAAACCTATCCACCATGTCCAAAGGACAGACACATGGATGCTCCTTTCCCTTCCCCACACACGCGCATCTTTACTAGGAAAATTCCACCTGTACTCCATACCAATATTGAAATTCATCCACCAACTCACCCAAAAGAACTAGTGGGCCCCCCAATCAACTCTTGTCATCCAAAGGTTGAAAATCATTGCAAACCATGGTAGCCTTGTTCCCGCTCTATCAAAGCTTGAATATTTGGTGGCATTCCTTCCTTATTCCTCCAACATTTAGCCAAATCCCAACCCGAGCCAAGATTAGCCAAAGCATCCGCCACACGGTTGCCTTCTTTGAAAATATGAGTCACTTTTTTGTCCCTAAATTTGGACAAAAGGAAGCTAACATCCATCAATATGTCCTTGGTATTCCAACCTATTAATCTACCTTTTTCCATAGCATCCATCACCGACTTGGAATCTCCTTCAATGTGGAGATAAGAAATCCCCAGAGAAACAACAATTTCAATGCCCGTGAATAGCGCATGAGCCTCAGCCACTAAAGTTGACTGAACCCCAATGCCTCCAGCAAAACCTGCCACCATATTCCCCATAGAATCTTTGATAATCCCACCTATACTTGCGCTTCCTTGTTTGCCTTTAGCAGCCCCATCAAAATTAAATTTGAACCATCTACAATCCGGAGGCTCCCATTTGGTATTTTCCCTAGCTAATAGTTTTGAATTATCAAAGGCATTAGCCTTTAGATCCTGATGCCATTCCTTAGCCATTTTTATTTCATAATCCATCGGCCCCAACTCCAGAATTTTCCCATTAAAGAGAGAAATATTCTCCTCAATGAGCCTAACTCCAATGCCAAACATTTCCTTGGGGCTCCGCTCAATATTCCTGAAAACCCTGTTATTCCTCTCCTTCCATAAACACCAACCTAAGACTGGGGGGGCCTGCTTCCAAATTTCACCAGTCAGAGAGTTGAAAAAAGGGCCATTCCAGTCCAGAATAAATGATAAAAGGTCTTTGCTCATAACCCAAAGGACATCAAGTTTCTCAAAAGTCATCCCCCAAACTTCAGCAGCATACGGGCAATGTAATAAAAGGTGGCTGACAGTTTCCTCCCCATCCTTGCAAAGAAAACATCTATTGGGAAAGCACAACCCCCGAATTCTCAAATTGTTCTGAGTTAGAATCCTATTATGGCAGGCTATCCACCAGAAAAAAATAATTTTAGGGATCATGTGGCAATTCCAAACCCTCCTCCAAGGTTCCACAACATAAATTTCATTAATCATCAGTCTATAAGCTGATTGCACTGAAAGATCTCCCTATTTATCTAAAGCCCAAAAGAACTCATCCTCCCTGTCATAGGAAGGAAATCTGATACTGGAGGGCAACACCTGAAGGGTTCGAGCTAGGCGACAAAGGTAAAGAGAGTGGGGGCAACAAAGGGAGAGATCCCTCCAAATCCTAGCTCCTAGAGTACCAGCCACATAGTCGTTGATATGTATGCCAAAGAATCTTTAAGCCTCACCCATCACCGTCCCAAAGCCGGAGCAAGCCAGAGAGGAGGCCAAAAGCCAAGTATCTTCCCAGAACCTGATTTTGACCCCATTTCCCATTTTCCATTCGATCCCTTTCTTTAGCAGGCCTTGTATGCTGCAAATTCTCCTCTAGACAATAGAGCCTTGAGGATGAGGTTCCGAAAGACAATCAATCAAAGGCCTGTTCTAGAGGTATTTGGCATTCAAAATTTTGCACCAGTCCTTGGTGTTCCTTAACTGGTCCCACCCAACCTTGGCTATCAGTGCCTTGTTAGAGATGACAATTTTCCTTATTCCAAGCCCACCAAATTTTTTAGCCTGATAGACCCTTTCCCATTTTACCAAAGCAATTTTCTTTTTATCCTTAGTACGAAACCAAAGGAAATTCCTTTGAATTCTTTCAAACTTATTAGCAATATACTTAGGCATCTTAAAAATAGCTAGAAAGTAGGTGGGAATACCTTGAATAGTTGCGGTGAGAAGTTGGAGTTTTCTAGCATGACTAAGCACAGAGCCCTTCCACCCAACCAACTTCCTTTGAATCCTCTCCAGAATAGAATTCCAGAACTCCGGAGGAACCTCCTTAACCATGAGTGGGAGCCCAAGATAAAATTATGGGAGAGAATCACCAACACATCTCAGGATCGCAATCACCCTATTTTCCAAATTTGGCAAACAATTAAAGAAGTAAATCTTTCTCTTATTGTAGTTGATGCTTTGACCAGAGCAAGAGGCATAGCTATTAAGACAAGCTTTCCATTTCCTAGCTTCCACAACAAAGGCCTTCCCAAATAGAAAGGTGTCATCAACAAATTGCTGCACAACAATTGGATTAAGAGAGGTAGCCGCTCTTACACCAAAAATGGAGACCTCTGACAATAGACTCATGAAGTTCCTGCTAAGCACATCAACAATCATAATAAAGAGATAGGGGGAGAGAGGGTCTCCCTGTCTGAGCCCTCTACTAGAAGAGAAGAATCCACAGGAGGATCCATTAACCATAACCGAAAACTTAACAATACTAACACACTCCATAATGAGCTAGGTTGGAAACCTCCATAGAGTGAGAAGGCCTCCTTGAAATAATTAATCGCACAGGACCCAGTTTGAGCTTGATTAGAAATCACCTCCCCAGAGGCACTTATCAATTTATAAATTAGATTCCTTTTTCGGTGTTTGATGGCAGAAACATGGAAAAAGGACGTGTTCCTATCTCCTTCCTTCAGCCATTGGATCCTAGATTTTTGCTTCTAGAGGACCTCTTCATTTTTAAAACCTATTCCCATTCCATTCTGCCATCCTTTTCCTGATTGTTAATCCGCTGACTGTCATCACCCTCATCCATATCTTTCTACAAGGTCCTCAATTTCCCCTTGAGCTGTTTTTTCCTTTGAAAACATCCCCAAACACATTCCTGTTCCATCCTTTAACCATCAATTTAATATGTTTAAGTTTAAAGCAGAGCCTAAACATAGAGGATCCTTGGACTAGAATATTCCACCATTCAACAATTTTATTTTTGAAATCGGGGTGAGAGTTCCACATATTTTTAAATCGAAAAGGATAGGGGCCACCAGAGGGACGAATATTAGTGGTCAACAAAAGAGGATTATGGTCTGATACCATCCTAGGAAAAGTTACCAAGTTGGAATCTAAGGCATTAGTCCAATGAGGAGAGCAGAGGAAGCGATCAAGCCAAACCTGAATTAGATCGCCGCCAGCCCTTCTATTAGATCAAGTGAAATTCTGGCCTAGTAGCTCAATATCAATTAACCCCGAAGAGTACAAAAAATTAGCCGAATCTAACATATTGTCAATGTAATCTAGGAGGCCACCACTTTTCTCAGATGAAAACATGGGAGAGTTGAAATCTCCAGCAATAAGCCAACGACCACCCTTATTCATATTAATCTTAGCCACCATGTTATTCCATAAAATATTCCTCGAGTTCCTCTGATTAGGAGCATATATATTAACTATAGACCATTCTTCTCCAACAAAGGAGAATGAGACCTCAATACTATTTTTACAGTGAAATAATTTAGAACCTTGCATACAAGAAGGATTCCAAAGCACGACCAATCGTCATGAAGCTCCCTCAACATCACTATGGACATAGGAAGCATTAGGCCATAAAAAGCTAGCAACTTTGTCAAAATTAACCATCAACATCTTAGTTTCTTGAAGAAGACAAACATCAATCTTATGCTTCACTATATATTTCTTCAGGGCATGTTGTTTGTGTGAGCTATTTAGCCCATGAACGTTCCTGGACATAATCCTCATTTTTGACCTTTTTTTGAGGATACATCCAATGTCCTCTACTTTCCTAGGGAAATCTCATTTGTCATTTCTCTCTTTCTAGTGTATCTCTGAGAGGGTCTCCCAAGTTTGGAATCCTCTCCAACATCTACCTTCTTCTTCCTACCCTTCTTCTTAGGCGTAGTCCATATCCTTTCATCCTCGACTTTCTCCAACTTTAAGCTCCCCAAACTTTCAGTAGACTCTTCAATCATGCCAGAGCTCTCTTCCTCCCAAATTTCACCATATTCTACCAAGGCCCCACAGGTCCCCGGAGCAACAGTCAAGGGAAGAGGATCAATAAATGAAGAGCCAGGACCAAAGAACCCAACAAAAGACCCCACAAGCAAGGTATCGACAGCCGAGGATCTAGGATCCTGAAATAAAGGGACCTCCCAGGGAATGGCTTCCAACACCGATGAGACACAAGGGTTCAAACCAGGGTGAGGACAAACAGGGGAGGGTGGGCGAGGATAAATCACAAGTGGCCAAACATAATCTAGGGGGACAAACACAGAGTCTCCCGATGGCCTCGAGATATCCTCAGCCGAATTCGTGGGATTTAACACATCCTTAGTCTCCCAATTGATCGATGATTTACAGTCAGAAATAAGATGCCCAACTTTGGCACACCTTGCACAAAATACCATAGCATTTTCTAACACATAGGTTGAATCTAGCTACCCAACTCAGAACATAGCTTGATAGAGTTTGGTAGAATATTATCAATGCAAATATTGACACAGAATCTAGCAAAGACTAACCTTGACTTCGATTTTGTGACAACATCTATGGTAACAAACTAACCCAACAAATCACCAATAGCCTTGAAGATGACATCATCCCAAAACTCAAGAGGTAAGCCCGACATCCTAAACCAAATAGGGGCCAACATGTTAAGGTCAATAGAGAGGTCAAAACTAGGTTTCCACTTACACATTGCCAGACTGTGCTTCCCATAAACCCACAGGCCTGACGACAAAGTGGCCACCAAGTCGTCAGCTGCAGCAAATCTAAACAGGAAGAGACCGCCAGCCATCGTGCAAATTTCCAAACTACCCTTGAGATGCCACTTCACAACAACTCATTTCCTAACCATATCCACCATAGGACGATAAGAGAGGAATCTCTCCACCACATCATTCTCCATGGAGGATAGGATCCTGTCATTGATCGAATTAGGCATGTCAAACAAAGTACCATAGGTTGAAACAATCTCAGGTGGATACGGAAACAAGGAGGAGACTTGTTTCCCACTAGTTAGAACATCCTTCCAACCGACAACCAGAGGAATCTCAATCACCGACACAGAAGAACCGCCTGGAGATGCCAAAACCTTCAAAATGCCCGATGGTGAAAGCGTTGATCCCATAGAGGGGGTACCCACCAGACACGTCCCGAAAGGAGAGGAGCACGGGTTAGGAGGGGGCAGGGGGGGACCATTAGATACCCCCAAGACAGAGTCCACCATGCACACAAAAATTCAAAACTCTGAAAAGCAGGAGAAAATTCAAAAAACCAAAGACACTTACTATTTGTTTGTTTGTTGTTTGTTGAGAGGCTTGTGTGTTTTTAGCTTTGGGCTGCTATGTTCGATATCTGTCATTTTCTGCAGTCCTCAAATGAGGGAAGAGCCATAGGAACAATGCACTATTGATGACTGGGTAGTCTATCTGTTTATGATACTTGATAACTAAAAGTATTGCTCATTGTTACAAGAAAAAGTAAATGGTTTGAGCATGCCCTTGTCAACTCTCAATGCATTAAAATCATTAGGTATGTTTTTATTGCTTGAATGACTACGAGACTGTTAGGGAAGCTCGTTGAGCTAATTGTGCAAGATGTGTTGCAAAATTGCTGGTTACAGAATGAGTGAATGCATAGTTGATTTATGAAATCTGAAATGACTATTGTATTTTATTTTTGCTTCTTCTTGTCTATTTATTGTTTGTAAAAATGCTTGTGTGTTATTATCTTAAAATTATGCTCTACCTTGTTTCATATTCTCTAAAAGTACACTAGTCATGGCTGACTTCATTGTATGTTAATGATGCTTGATAACTACACAACTTGAAAACATATTGTTTTTGTTTGAAAATTATTCTTTGTATCTTTTTCTATACTCTATATAGCAATCTGTATAATGTTGGTAACAATTTTTATGTATTGTACATAACCAGAATTTCTAGTGATTTTAAGGTTACAACATTGAAGAGACTTCTTTTTTAGAAGAGTATTTAAGTATTAAACTATGTATCATTATACTTTACAAATTACTAGTTTCACTAGTACACAAACAACAATATTGACTAAATAAACTACTAAAAATTGCATATAGATGATTAACTTTAGTCACGTGACTATTAGTGGCTTATTTGTAGTCATTTATAACACTAAATTTATGACTAAACTATTTTAGTCATTTATTTTAGTCATTAATTTGGTCATTGATTTAGTCATTAATTTAGTCATTGTAGTGATTTATTTAGTCATTAATTTAGTCATATATTTAGTCATATATTTAGTCATATATTTATTCATTAATTTAGTCATGTATTTAATCATTAATTTAGTCATTAATTTAGTCATATATTTAGTTATTACAAATCAAATCTATCTTAATTAATCCTCAGAAATTTATGCATTTAAACTTCAAGTATCATAGATATTCAAATGTTGAAAAAATACCATAAAATGAAGACTAAAATGCTTGAACAAATATGATTGATCAGACACAAACACAAACTACAAATCAAGAGGAGCCACAACACAGTATTTAGAAGTGGAGCAAAAACCACTCTGAAAATTTACTTCATTAAGCCTCATTGGCAAATCAAAATCTCATTGGTTACATTCAATGTCTCAGTGACACTCTACAACTTACATAGACTATATAAACAAAATACTTTAATCCCCTTGGAAATCCACAACTTTCTCGCCGCTATTGGTTTCGGCTCCTCCAAACTCTTCCTCGATGGTATTCACCTTTCACTTCTCCAATTTGGAGCTACAACCTGAAAATAAGGTTTCAAAATTTGCACATCAAAAACTCAAAAAGTCAAATAATACAAAGGATAAAATTCAAACATTTTCTTTTCCTTTTCCAACTATGACACCCTGATGCGGATTAATGCCTAAGAAAGCAATTTTTTGCAAACTCCTGCATATCCTATCACTCCTGATCACTCCTAATCAAGACATGTTCTAATGCAGAGAAATCCTTTTACACTTCTGCATATCATAGACATCGACACAGTCTCTCCATTCTCACTATTAAAGACAACTACTATTATCTTCACAATCTTTCTTCATTCAACATATCACAACTTCCTTTCTCCACAGTCGTTTCCTATCATCTAATCCTTCATACCTTGCGAGTCTTCCACGACATGGGATGGAATTTTATCACCACCATAGTGGTCATACCCGAGCATGAACATGGATAGCATATCCACCATCCTTTTCTCAAAACTGTCCACCATCATACTGCTGTTCAAAGGCTAAAAACACTGCTCAAACATTAAGGTTGAGCTCAAACCATGATGGGTTCGGTTGTACCAAATACACAGAGCTCCGTAAACATATCTTCCTTGGTCTCCAAGGCAACTGTGGAGCAAATTTTTCTGGGACTATCATAATGAACCCGTCCCATGAACAAAATAGGCTTACCTTAAAAAAGTTGACACTATACAAACCGATAACAAGACTTCCATGACATTTAAAACAACATTGAATTTCATATATTAATACTTCCAAAACATTTGTACACTAAATGGCTCTTTGGCCAAAGGCCAGAGAGCCCGATTTCTTCCCCCTCTTGTTACTCTCTTCTCAATATTTTCCCATAGTTGCACTCTATTCCCTCCTCTCCGTATTCGGTTAGATCTTTTCTCTTTATAGAGATTCTAGGGTAGTTAAACAAACCGTTCCTCTACCTAATATGCCCATTCCTACATTTGGTTATGACTGTCATTTAATTTTTTTATGAATATATCATTGCAATTTTAAACCATTTCTTGACATGGTCCCATGAAATTCTAAATGCCTAAGTTATTACAATTCAAGAGTCGAGGTGCCCCCGCATGATACTCCAAGGCTTAAAAGATTTCCAAGTCCCACGGAAATGCTGAGGTGAGAATTCTGTAAACAAACTGTTCGCTTTTGTGTCTCCATCACTAAATCAATGCTTCTACTGCTTCCTTTGTTGTTGTCACATGACTTCCATCAATGGAGTTGATGCTGGTTGTTGTCCAGCACTCTGCATGCGACTGCTTCACACCACCACCATACTACCATCCTACCCACACAAGATACTGGAAGATGCTTCCCACCCTTCTCTTAATGGTTTCTCTCATTGCACCTTCTACCCAACTGCATCTTGGTGGAGACAATACTAAGACCCCGGATTGAGATCTTCACACACGCAAGAACAAATGCACTCCTTGACTGTAGCTTGGATGGATCAACTGGCAACCAAGAACCCACACTACTGCCTGGTGTAGATTGCCTTCTACACACTCAGAACCTTTTGGTGCTCTGATACCATTCTGATGTGGATTAATGCCTAAGCAAACAAGTTTTTGCAAACTCCTGCATATCCTATCACTCCTGATCACTCCTGATCAAGACATGTTCTGATGCGGAGAAATCCTTTTACACTTCTGCATATCATAGACATCGACATAGTCTCTCCATTCTCACTATTAAAGACAACTACTGTTATCTTCGCAATCTTTCTTCATTTAGCATATCACAGCTTCCTTTCTCCACAGTCGTTTCCTATCATCTAATCCTTCATACCTTGCGAGTATTCCATGGCATGGGATGTAATTTTATCAGCACCACAATGGTCATATCCAAGCATGAACGTGGATAGCATATCCACCATCCTTTTCTCGAAACTGTCCGCCACTATACTGCTAATCAAAGGCCTAACACACTGCTCAAACATTAAGGTCGAGCTCAAACCATGATGGGTTCAGTTGTACCAAATACACAGAGCTCTGTAAACATATCTTCCTCAGTCTCCAAGGCGACTGTTGAGCAAAGGTTTCTGGGACTGTCATAACGAACCCATCCCATGAACAAAATAGGCTTACCTTAAAGTAGTTGACACTATACAAAACGATAACAAGAATTCCATGACATTTAAAATAACATCGAATTTTATATATTAATACTTCCAAAACATTTGTACACTAAATGGCTCTCTGGCTAAAGGCCAGAGAGCCTGATTTCTTCCCCCTCTTGTTACTCTCTTCTCAATATTTTCCTATAGTTGCACTCTATTCCCTCCTCTCCATATTCGGTTACATATTTTCTCTTTATAGAGATTATAGGGTAGTTAAACAAATCATTCCTCTACCCGATATTCCCATTCCTACATTCGGTTACAACTGTCATTTAATTTTTTTATGAATATATCATTGCAATTTTATACCATTTCTTGACATGGTCCCACGAAATTCTAAATGCCTAAGTTATTACAATTCAAGAGTCGAGGTACCCCCGCACCACACCCTAAACTTAGGCGTTAGATATAATGTTTCCTAATTATCTCTTATAATTTTTAAATATATGAATTCATGCAAGACAACAAACAAATAAAAAATATTCAATTAGTGATATACAATTGCCTTATTCCTGAACAACTGATCAATAGCTTGATTATTGATTGTAAGTTTGTAATTGATATGCTTGAAAGTGTCCTTCTTGCCTATGTGTGAATTGGAGCTTTGGATGAGGATATGAACATCCATCAAAAGCATATTTAGAAGCAGATTTTTATCAGATATTGTAGTTGCAAGTTCCACTAATTATAATAAAGATAAATAGTTTTACCTTTTTGCATCAACTAATGCAATTCTGATAACTTTTAGAGGATCGACAATGCCGGCCTTTATCATATCAACATACTCTCCTGCAAGTTGCAACACAACATTAAAATTATTAATTAGACTCAGCATCTAAGAAAGAATAAAACCTTCAAACATTATCAATTTAGCAAAAAAATCATCAATTTCAAAGATCACATACACTTTGGGTATACAAGATCATTGAAAATCTCAATTATTGAACTATGAAATTCAGCAATGCAACAAAATTATATCTTAAGTAAAATGTAAATCAAATCAACATTACATGTCTCAGCTTATCAATTAATCTCAAATTATATATACACCTTTGTCATATAGCTTAAGGTCATCTACAATAGATATGCACAAAATGAATTTGGCGGAAAGGCTTTAAAAAACTTTCAAGTGAATACAATTCGTAGGTGTAAAGCAAAATTCCACAACCTTTGCCAACATCCTCCATTCCTATGCTAAAATGGGAGCTTTGAAACAAGATATGAATATCCATCAATGTATAGACAATACACGATAGTATCCCTATAAGAAATGTAGTCTATGGATTGCAATATTGTAGGATATGCACAAAATGGACTTTTTGGGAAGGCTTTAGAAACTTTCAAGAAAATGCAACTGACAGGTGTAAAGCTAGATTCCACAACCTTTGCCAGCATAATCCCCACCTGTAATAAAATGGGAGCTTTGGACAGGGTATGTACATCCATCAGAGCATAAAAAAAGGTGGATTTATGTCAAGTATTATGGTTGGAAATACTCTGGTAGATATGCATGCAAAATGTGGAAGCATAGACAAGGCACGTGAGCTGTTTGACAGAATGCGTAAAAGAGATGTCATCTCATGGAATGAAATGAATGCAAGTTTTGTAGAAAATTATTTGTTGAAAAGGCTTTTGAAACTTTCAAATGAATGCAATTGGCAAGTATAAAGCTTTTTTTCTTGTTAGAGTCCTCCCTGCCTAGGCCAAAATAGGAGCTTTGGAACGGGCTATGAACATGCACCAAAGCATAATGGTAGGGGAATTTTTGTCAGATGTTATAGTTGGATATGCTCTGGTAGACATATATGCAAGACATGAAATCATAGACAAAACACCTGAATTGTTTGATAGAATGCCTCAAAGAGATGTGATCTCATCTCATGGAATGATTGATTGTAGAATGTGCACAAAATGGATTTTGCAAGGAACCTCTCAAAATCTTTGAATTAATGAAGCACTCTGGAAAAACTAGAAAAGGCTTAGACTTGGAAAATCAATTTCTAAACATTTATTTAAAAAAACTAAAGCAAGCAGCTGAAATTTAATCAAACTACTTAGCAAATTCCCTTGAGTAAATATGGTGACATTATAGATTGCTAGTTTAAAACCAAATGACTTGAAGTTATATATGACAAAGAAAATGAACCTGCAATTCTGTGCTAATACCATGCAATGGCTAAACCATCTTTCACTATCATAGGCTCCAAAATTTTCTCCATGTTAGACCATAATACAGTTAGATTAAAATATATATTCAAGTTATAAATGTATTTATTCCTAGATATTTTCAAAGTAAATGAATATTAGAATGATAATAGCTATGTTTGCACAAGACATTTTTGTGTGCAATAGATGAATAAGTCGGTTCAAAACCAAAAATTACAAGTGTGACCATTTTTTCCCCATTATATGTTAGCAAAACAAGGATAGACAACTGAGACCGACGGGGGAGGGGGGTTGAATCAGTTGTCATAGAATTTAAAACTTATTTAACCTTATCAACCTTTAATCTTAGATCCGATAAATAACAATGAAAGCATGAATCAACAACACATCAGAAGCACACATAACACTAATATTTTTGCATGAAAACCCTGTTAGAGGAAAAACCACAGTGGAGGTTAATCCACAAGTTATACCTTGTTAAAAGTATAAGAGAAATGAATAATGGGAATGCACATGCATTCAGGCACACTACCTAGAGCTCACTGCTCAAAGAAGACACACTGTCTTACATAAAAATTTTAGATTAAATTCATCTGAAGAGATTGAAGTGAGAAATTAGCTTCTTCAAAAGCTTGATGATAGTTCTGATTAGGTACAAAAACACTTCTTCACACTTCACTCAACTTTCTTCATACTCTGCTATGCAATCGAATGATCTGATCTTTATTCACACATAGAATTTGCACACTTTGCATACACACCACTCATACATATCAAATAAAGAAAACAATCGCTCTTATATATCTGTTACATGAAATTATATCAACAACTTTGTTGGCCAAAAATAAGGAATAGATGAACACAAACTGTCGGCCCAATTCATGAATAAATCTCAATGCACACCAACCGAAGTCGGTCACAACATAATGAAGACGTAAAACAACATCCTTGAATGCACCAACCATTCAAAAATTAATCCACGAGGATCTGCAACACGCTACAACCACTCAGTATTAATCTTCTCCCTCTTTTACATCAATGAAAAAGGTACACACAAGCTCTGAACCACATAAATGAATCATCTGACTACTCCCCCTGAGTAATATTTACCATATCATCAATCTGAAACAAGATATGACTATAAGTGCACAGATTGATGCAAATACTTGCATCTTAGTTCAGATTAGGAGGGGAAATCACCCCTAACTTCCCTCTGAGATAATCAAAAGTATCCTTAGGCAACAACTTGGTAAAGATACCCACAATTTTTTCCTTAGTAGGCACATACTCTAGTCTGACTTCTTTATCACTCACTTTGTCTCTTAAAAAGTGATATTTGATAGATATATGTTTTGAATTTGAATGCAACACTAGATTCTTGTAAATTTTTATGACACTTGAATTATCACAAAATATAGCAACAGGCTCATCATACTCAATTCTGATATCTCTCAGCATCTGCTTCATCCATATTACTTGAGTACGATTGTTTGTAACAACAATATATTTTTCCTCAGCAACAGATAAGGAAATAGAATTTTTATTTTTACTTACCCAAGACAACAACTTCTTCCCCAAGAAGAAGGCACCACCACTAGTACTTTTCCTGTCATCCACATCTCTTGCCCAATCCGCATCAGTAAGACATTCAAAGTAAGATCATCATATTTAGCATACCATAGGACAAAATTAATTGTCCCTTTCAAGTATTTGAAATTTCTCTTTACAATAGCTACATGAGATTCTTTCGGATCAACTTGATATCTAGCAACCATACATACAACATTCATGATGTTTGGTCTGGTCTGAGTAAAATAAAGCAATCCACAAATCATTGACATGTACCTTGTATGATTTTCCTAAGGAGAATCATCATTCTATGTTAACTTGCATCTGATTACCATGGGTGTACCAATAGGCTTTGAGTCTTCCATGCCAAAAAAAATTAGTAACTCTCTTACATATTTGGATTGAGATATAAAGATTCCATCATCTAACTGAGTAATTTGCAGTCCCAAAAATAATTTCAGCTCTCCAATCATTGACATCTTAAACTCACTTTTCATTTCATCAGCAAACTACATACATAAGTCATCATCACATTCAAAAATGATGTCATCAACAAAGACTTTAATAATCAACTCTTTATTCTGATCTATCTTGAGATACACATTATTGTCAACAATACCTTTATTGAATCCAAGCTTCAACAAGTATTTATCTAGTCTAGCATACCAGGCTCTATAGGCTTGCTTGAGTCCATACAGTGCTTTCTTCAATCAACATACCATGTCTCGTTTATTAGTTAGTGTAGATCCATCTGATTGCTCAACCTATACTTCTTCTTCTAGCTCACCATTTAGAAATGTTGACTTTACATCCATTTGATAAACTTTGTAATTATTGAAAGTAGCATAAGCAAGAAACAATCTTACAGCTTCAATTCTGGCAACAGGGGCAAAGGTTTCTTCAAAATCAATACCTTTCATTTGTGAGTACCCTTTACATACTAGACTTGCTTTGTTCCTAACCACTTCACCTTTTTCATTTAGCTTATTAGTTTACTTTACATCCATTTGATAAACTTTGTAGTTATTGAAAGTAGCATAAGCAAGAAACAATCTTACATGTTCAATTATGGCAACAGGGGCAACGGTTTCTGCAAAATCAATACCTTCCATCTGTGAGTACCCTTTACATACCAGTCTTGCTTTGTTCCTAACCACTTCACCTTGTTCATTTAGCTTATTCCGAAAGACCCATTTGGTTCCAATCACATTCTTATCATGAGGTCTGTAGACAAGAATCCATGTATCATTTTTCTCTATCTGCATCAATTCTTCCTTCATTGCTTCCATCCAATGTTCATCTTTACATGCTTCATTGACATTTTTGGGCTCAGTCTTAGAAACCAGACAATATTCTTCTACAATTCTTCTTCTAGTTTGCACACATTTTTTCTTTTCTCATATAATATAATCTTCATAATGATTTTGCTTTACATACCTTAGAACTTTGAGATTCTCTCAAACTTCTAGTTCTTTTGTTCTTTCTTCTGCACTTCCACTAGCTTCTCCTTCTAGACTCTCTTGATTCATTGGAATAATTTGAGCTTGATTCTGTGTCTAAGCAGTCTTTCCTTTCTCAGTACTATCATGTTGGTCATCTAAATCATATCCACAATATCTGGATGATCTAGCAGTATCCTCATCAAATCTGACATTTGCACTTTCAACCATTTTCCTCAATCTTCTATTATAGCACTAGTAGGCCTTGCTCTTAGTAGAGTAACCCAGAAAGATTCCTTCATCACTCCTAGCATCAAACTTTCCTATATCCTCATCTCTTTTGATATAACATCTACTTCCAAAGATTTTGAAATATTTAACAATAGGCTTATAACCAAACCATAGCTCAAAAGGAGTCTTACCAGAATTACCATTGACATTTACTCGATTAATAGTCTATACAACAATGCTTACAACTTCTCTCCAATAGATATGAGGTACATGACCTTCCAACATCATAGTTTTGGAAACATCTAGAATTGTTTTGTTTTTTCTCACAACAACTCCATTCTGTTGAGGAGTTTGGGAAGAAGATAACTATCTTTTGATTCCATGCTCTTCACATAAAGAATTGAATTCCCAGGAAGTGAATTCACCAACTCTATCTGACCTTAAGCATTTGATCTTCAAACCTGTCTCATTCTTGGCCATAGATTTGAAACTTTGGAACTTTTCTAATGCTTCATGTTTTTCTCTCAAGAAAACAACCCATATAATCTAAGAATAATCATCAATAAGCAACATAAAGTACCTTTCTCCTTGTAGACTTCTGGTTTTGGAGGGACCACATAGATAAGTATGCACCAACTCCAATACTCCATTTAAATGATGTTGTTTTCTCCAAAAATAAACTCTAGTTTTTTTTCCCATCTGAAACTCCTTGCATATGATGTTAGTAGGCTTCACTAGCTTAGGAATATCTCTAACTGCTTGAGTGGAGCTTACTTTGACAATGTTATCAAAATTCACATGATAAATCCTCCTATGTCATAACTAGCTTACATCAACTTGGGTAATTGAACAAATTTCACTAGCAGCACTTAGGTGAAAAATGTTACCTCTTGTCTTTGTACTTGAAGCAATTACATTTCTAGAAATTCTTAGTATCTTGCATTTTCCATCTTTGAATTGGAGATTGTATCCCTTGTCAACCATTTGTCCAACACTCAACATATTATGCTTCAATCCTTGAACATAAATGACATCATTAGTATTATATTTACCCCCAAGAGAAATAGTGTCTTTGCCACAAATCACACCAGCATTGTTATCTCCAAATGTTACAACACCACCGTCATATTTCTCCAAGCTTACAAACTTTCTTTTGTCACAAGTCATATGATGTGAGCATCTGTTGTCAATCACCCACTCATCCTTTTCTTTAATTCTGGCTGCAAGAGCTTTCTCAATCTTCTTATTACTAGCAGATTCAATGGACACCAGACTATTTCGCTTGATAGCAATGAATACCAATCCATATTCATTTCCATTTTCTTTATCATATTCATCATCAATAACACCTTCTTTAGTATAATAACATTTCTTTTGAAATCTAGACTTGTCAAGTTTGTGCTTAGGAACTCTTTCAGGACATCTAGATGCAAAATGACCTATCTTATTGCAAGAGAAACATTTAATAGGAAACTTTCCTTTATACTTACCATGTCGCCAAAAAGTGTAGACTTTGACACTTTTCACTCATTTGGACCTTGGCCTATGGATCTTGGACCTTTTTCAATCCATTTTTACCTCTTTTCAAGCCTTGTGCCAAAGTGTTGTAAAACATTTTTATGCTTTCCTAGGCTTTTCATCACTTAATTATCCCTTTATTATGCTATAATGATCCCTTAATACACATATATGTCCAACTTCAGTGTGTTTTGTGAGACAATCCTAACAATTAAGAATAATCACATTTTAATTACCGAAAATCAATAAAAATTGCCCAGGTGGACTAGGTCACTACCTTGGACAACTTAGTCCCATGTGGCATAAATTTCAAGTTTAATTTAATTTCTTTCGGGATTCTTGTCTCTAAAACCCTAAGGTTGGTCTACACGATGTTATTTCAGGAATATTAGGGCACAACTTGTATAAATAAACCTAAAAACCCTAATTCCTCATTATGCATCATCCATTTTCTTCTCCATATCTCTCTCTCTCTCTCTCCTTATTCTTCTCAAGAAAGCTAGGGTTTCACATTCTGAGTCAATAAGACATCTTTGTTGAAGCACTCAAGGGATGGATCCTCCATTTCTGCAAATCAAGATCAGCCATCATGGCAAGGTAACTAAGTACATTTCTTTACATTTCATGCTTTCTTACTTTGTTTCTTCATTTGATTTAATTATGTATAAAGGGGCTTGACCAAGGCAAGCCCCCATACTCTAACATCCAACATTTTCTTCTTTCTCTTTGTATGTGTTTGTAGATTTAGGTGCATTGGAAGCTTAAACATCTTTCGACAAGTTGACCAAGCTCTCTAAGGTTGAAAAAACCCTAGTTGAATCTTGGAATACTTCCAAAGACCAGAATCTTCACTTTCGAGACCAGATATCTGGAGGAGCAGAAAACATAGATCAAAGGCTTCAGATCCCATCTTCTGATTCACATAAATTCAAAAGAGGGCTAGGTCACCATTTTGGGTGACCTAGTTCCACTAAAGTTGTTTATCAGAAATTTTGGTAGATCTGGATACCCTTTTGGCTGAAACGGGCTCAGGAATAGTTTTCCAAAAAAATTCCGAAGAAGGACTAGGTCGCCCCACTTGGCAAAAGTGTCCCTTTTGGACTCAACATTGAACTCAACAACATTTTCAGCCCCTATAAGATTCTAAGTGCACAAACCTTTCACCTCTAACATCCTATTTTAGTTTAGTGTACATTTATTAGGTTATTTTGTATATACTTGTATATCTCAATGTGTTTTCTAGTACTTTACATTTCATAGGTTTTACATTCATAGTTAGCTTTTACTTTCAGTTCATTGCATTTAGATCAAAGCATTTAAACACATTCAATCACACACCTCACAAACCTCCAATCTCAAACCCCTCTCTTTGAATGAAAACCCAAAAAGCATATCATTAAGTGGAAAGAGAGTCATTCACAAATCAAGTGCTCCTTAGGTGAAAAACCCTAGGGGCCTAGTAAAGGGGAATCTTCTTTACCTTCTTGTACATATGTTTTTGGTGTTTCAGTTACCTTGTCTTGTACCTTCTCTTTTCACAATCAATGCTTCCAGTTCTTCTAACTCTCTTTCTTCATCTCCAATCTATTTCATTTCATCTTCATAATTGAATTTCTTTTTTGAATTTTCTCCTGAATCATATCTTTGTTGGTAGCTTCTAGATAAAGTAGCTTTAAATGCATATTCTATCTTAGGGGTAGATTCACCAAATTCACTCAGCTCAAAGGTAACAAGATTACCAATCAACATGTCTCTTGTCATAATTTTTATTGTCCTGAGCTCTTCAATAGCATGATATTTCGTTTTGTAAGAAGTAGGCAACGATCTGAGTATTTTAGCCATAACCTCATCTTCTTCCAAGGTTCCACCGACACATCTAATACCCATCACTAGTTCATTTAATTTTTGCATGAAAGAAATAATGTTTTCATCTTCACTCATTCTTATGTTTTCCCACTTGCCTTTCAGACTTTGTAGCTTAGCAAATTTCACTTGTGCATCTCCTTCATACAATGTTTCTAGCTTCTTCCAAATATCACGTGCTATTCTCAGACCCATCACATTTGCACTCAATAATGCTTTTATAGCCTTGATATTAGTTTCAACTTCTTTGATTTCATTAGGAGTAGAGGGACCATTCCGAGGAATAGTATATGTGTTCTTTGTAATCTTCTAGAAAGGTTCACCAATACACTTCAAATGACAGTCCATTCTAGCCTTCCACAGAGAGTAATTTGTACCATCGAATCTAGGACTATCCTTCTTATATGTTGCCATCTCAGATCACCTCAAGCTATTAAAATTATTCAGAGGAACCTTCTATGATACCAATTGTTAGAAAAACAAGGATAGACAATTGAGAGGGGGGGTGAATCAATTGTCATAGAATTTAAAACTTATTTAACCTTATCAACCTTTAATCTCAATTTTGATAAATAACAATGAAAGCATGAATCAAAAACACATAAGAAGCACACATAACACCAATATTTTTGCGTGGAAACCCTGTTAGGGGAAAACAATGGTGGAGGTTAATCCACAAGTTATACCCTGTTAAAAGTATAAGAGAAATGAATAATGGGAATGAATATGCCTTTAGGCACACTGCCTAGAGATCACTACTCAAAGAAGACACACTGTCTAACACAAAAAATTCAAATTAAATCCATCTGAAGAGATTGAACTAATAAATTAGCTTCTTCAAAAGCATGATGACAGTTTTGGTTAGGCACAAAAACACTTCTTCACACTTTGCTCAAATTTCTTCATACTCTGCTCTGCAATCAAATGATCTGATCTTTATTCACACATAGCACTTGCAAACTTCACATACACACCACTCATACATCTCAAATGAAGAATTTTTTTTCTCTTATATATCCACTACATGAAATTACATCAACAACTTTGTCGACCAAAAATAAGGAATAGATGAACACAAACTGTTGGCCCAATTCATGAATAAATCTCAATGTGCACAAATTGAAGTTGGTCACAACATAATGAAGACCTAAAATAATATTTGCGAACGTGCCAACCATTCAAAAATTAATCCATGAGGATTTGCAACACGTTACAACCACCATGTCGGCTAAGAACATGAAAAACTGAACACACAAAGGAAGAATATTCGATCATGAGCACACTGATCAATGCATACATTCAACAAGGACAAAACATGATCTAGAAACATCAATGAACATCACAGGAGCATACACAACAACTAAAATTACCATAACTACATTCTCTTCTTCTAGAACCAGCAGGTATAGTAACAGAATAACTGTAGGAATGTAGAAACTCACAACTTGCTCTAATCTTGATGCGTACCTCTGAGACTTCTAGAGGATAAACTAGATAGGCTCAGAAACAAACCCCTTAATGTGAAAATTTTGAATACCAACATACTAAAATTTCCACCACTCTGAACTTCACAGCTTCACAAACAGTCTCCAACATATTTATTATAATTTTCTCAACATCCTCGACATATACAACCTTCAAGATACCAATGCTAATAATGTTGACATCAATGACAACCACATATCAGCAACACAACCACAACATCCAACATTATATTGGGACTTATGGATAATAAAATAAATCTAAAATGTGGTATAAAAAGCTGTTAAATCCGATGTAAGTAATCGGGCTATTGAAATCATGACCCTAAAGAAGGTGAATTTCCAGTATTTATTAAAAATAAAACAATTGTAAGCATTATTCTATCACCATCATTGCACTACGTTATAAACCCAAATGTACTGATGAATAGTGAATCAACATGCATAAAATATGGGAATCATAAATAATGATAAATACTTTGTGATTTTCAAGAATCATTAACATGTGGGATTTTACAATAATATAAAGAAGAAAAATAGAACTATGTATATACAAGATTGATATGAAAGAAAGCTTGCTTCAGTGTTTCTCTCGAAAGACCATTGTTACATGCATATCAAATGGATAAAGATGAAACTAAGAATATACAAGATGGATAGGAAAGAAAGAAAGCTTACTTAAGTGTTCCTCTGGAAACACCATTGTTACATGTATTTTATTGGTAACTAATGTTGGAGCACATTCCATGCCTATGTATCCACCACCAATTACAACAGCCTTGGCACCAATGCATGAGGCCATAACATTCACAAGTTTGGTTACATCATTTAAATCTCACAAATAACATATATTTTTAGCATCTGATCCATTAATTTACTCCAAATTCCTCATGCTTTAAAACTTAGATGAAAACATCAATTGGCATTAGAACAACTTAATCAACTAAAAAATCAAGCTTATTACCTCGTCATTCCCATTTGGGTTTCTTTGAAACCAATTGACATTCAAAAATTGCAACATCAACAATCATAATCAACAACTTAACCAATCAAAACCAAGCATAAGCTAAGTAAACTAGCACTTGCACGCATGGGAGTTTGAAGGAAAACGTCGATAGGAAAGCAAAGGTATGGAAATAAAGAATTTTAGCATTACATAATAAAGTATATTTAAATACAAATTTATATTATTACAATATATAACTATTGTGGATGTCTTTATTGTTCTTTGATTTTCTAACCAGATGTTTATTCTTTCCAATGTAAAGAGCTTAGGATTTGTATAGTTTGTGACTAGGAAATTAAAATTGTATCTTTATACATAGATTGCACTTGAATTCAAATTCGATGGTCTAATCTACAATAATAATTATCTGCAGTAAAAACAAATAAAAACTTGAGTAGCATACACCTCCCCGAAAGTGCCCTCTGTAAAATCTTGATA
The DNA here is from genome assembly GCA_007115665.2 of Sequoiadendron giganteum. Lineage (NCBI taxonomy): Eukaryota > Viridiplantae > Streptophyta > Pinopsida > Cupressales > Cupressaceae > Sequoiadendron > Sequoiadendron giganteum. Next base: position 398,165,249 of record CM021105.1, on the reverse strand, counting down.
TGGCTTGTGTATCTATATTGGAGAAAACAATTTGCATTTTGAATGCAATATTTTTATAAGTAAATAATTATACTTTATCAATCAATGAACATGAAACACAACCAACACTCAAATTACCTTGTGACTATTATTTTTAAAGGCAAACTAACAATCAACTAAAATTTACAATTATTTTCACTAAAAGAGCTTGAATAATGACACAATGTAAGGCACATGTTCTGGAAAAACTATACACTACAGTATACGAGAAGCATTACAATTGGTTTCAGACTCTGTAAATATCATATCCTCATCACTGTTGTGATGAGACACATGATCTTACCTCCCATATACATAAGAGGGGCACCTTTGATATCATTAGAATGCAGTAGATTTGTTTACTAAAAACCTGTCCTAAACCAAGTTGAAAAATGCATTTGAAATTTATTTGCTACAATCAACACAAACAAATGAACTTGATCCCATCATCATCATATCAATTATTCTATTAATGATAGATTAGAGTGATCTGGAATGTTGATGGAAAAAATATACACTGCATTATAGTAGAAGCCTTACAATTGGTTTCAGACTCTGTAAATATCATGTGTTCATCACTATTGCGGTGAGACACATGATATTACCTGCCATATACATAAGAGGGGCTCCTTTGATATCATTATAATGTAACAAATTTTCTCATTAAAAACCTGTCTTGAATCTATTATCTGGAAAAATAACCTTGCACAACATGCCAACTTCATTTACATTACAGAAAGAGTCAATCAACAAACTATATTTCCAACCTTTGAAATAATACAACAATTCTGATTCTAAAACCCTTGAAAATCAGCTATAATTTCTAGTTTCCTTAATTTTTTAGGGGGATAAACAACAACTATTCAATTTAAACATATACCTTCAGGCCTAATAATTGCAATATTAAACATATAGATGTCAGTATAGGCCTTGTTAATGTGCCTTTTATCATTGAAACCTTACTCAATTAGGTAGATGATAGTAACACCATTTTAATGTCAGTCAAAGAATCATGGAGGGGGTATTTTTATCAGATATTAGGGTAGACATGTATGCAAAATGTGGAAGCATAGAAAAGGCACATGAATTGTTTGACATAATTCTTCAAAGAAAGGTTATCTCATGGAGTGTGATGATTGTAGGAAATGCAGAAAATGGATTTTTTTAAAAAGATTTTGAAACTTTCAAGTAAATTCAATTTGTAGGTGTAAAGATTAGAAGTAATTGGCATTGTTGTAAAAAAGGTAAAGCCCATAGTGTGAAGGCTATAGTAGCTAAACTACATTTGTATGTATAAATAGTGTAAACTTTAGGGAGGTTGTTTGTGTTTGTGTACTTGAACAATGGATCATGATGTTTGTGAAGAATGATATACATGTCACCACTCATCTACTATACAGTGGCAAAAATTAGTTATATTGATTTGACAATAGTCCATTCACCTACTACACTTCACAGTTCTGATTGTCAACATGTGCACTAAGCTTGCATCATAAATTTTCTCCAAATTGGAAGATAGCAATATAAATTTTATCAATATAAGCATACAAATACATAACCAATCTCCCATTGGATAAGTATGATCTAATTTAATAATCTTGCTATCATTCTGAACTGTATACCAAGTGAAACCTGTGTACCATAGATTGCTTTGTTGTACTTGGAAAGGGGAATGCCAAAATCCTAAGGGCTTGCCTTGTTAAAAGTAAACAATAAAAAATAAATCTCAAATTAATTTGCATGAAATTTTATGTAAGAAAAGGTTTTTCCCAACACAAACAACTCAAATCCAACACTATTCAACAAGGAATTGAAACTTCAAACCCACACAAGGGCATTCCTTCATACAAAGCACTCCCCTTCTCCACTAGGTTTGCAAACCTCTTTTGCTCACCTTAACTCTCAAATCTCCCTAACAACCTTTAAAATAAATCACTGTTGTAATACCCCTCCATTTTTCCCTTTTGATCAAATAGTGTATGTTCTCTTATGTTGTACTTTTTATTAGTACCTTGATTATGGTACTCGACTGTTATTTGTTTGCTATCTATAAAGTGACGTTAATGCTATCTTTTGATGTGATGGTATTTTAATATGATGTTATCGGTATGGCATGTTTTGAGTTAACATAAATGGATATTCAAATTAATGATGTTTATGCTTTGTATTATATTAATATCTTAGAATTTTCCATTAGTTACACTGTATTGGTGAAGGGGACGATATCGCATCACTCGCTTGCGAGCGCCCTGCGATTATGAGATTTCCTCTTCACGACGTGTTTTAAGTATGGCATATATATGCATGTGGATATACTCTTTGTTCACAGGTTGACAGGTACAGGACATCGACTCCACCTAGTTTCATAGGGTTGAGCATGTCCATTGCCCAATGATATTCGATTGGGAGATAGTAGCTAGGATTTTCGTGCCAAGTCGTCACCCTAGTCATAATGTGTCGTTAGTCGTAGTGTGGTCCAATGGTTTATATTGCTTAAATTGCCTTATTCAGTTTATTTATGAAAGTTAGAAAGATGTTAAAGTATATGCTTTGTAGCTACGTGAGTGAGTGAATTAATCTGGTTATATGTTTGAAATGAAATTTAATTTAATTAATAAATAATTTAATCTCGCTGTAGATCAATTATATTAATTAATTATTTAAAAGTAATTGTGTTGAGATGGGTAAGATCATTCATTTTGGAAATGCATATTTGATTTGAAAATGGAAATAAAACAAATGCATTAAAATTTCAATTTAGCAATTTTTAAATTCAAAAATTTGAAAAGAAAGACTTTTGCATTTTTCTGTTTTGGAGAATTTTTGAGGGTGGTTGTAGGATTTTTTTGGAGAAAATTTGCATTATCATTGAATTTCTAAACAATTTTGGATTATGGAGTTTTGGAGAAAATAAGAATAGGGGAGAGGAAGAATTTTGCATTTTGTGGGTTTTGGTTTGAATTTGAGGAAATTGTTGATTTGAAGAGGGAATCGAAGCAAGGATTTGTGCATCATCTGGATCTTCTCAAGTTCTTGGATTACCAGGTTCATGTCTTTAGTTTTATTTGTTTAAAAATATTTAAATATATTGTGTTGTTGGAAATCATGTTGGAAAACTCAAAAAAAAAGACCAGATCTATGTTGGATTCTTCATGTTGATTTTTGTTGGCAAATCTCAAACCTTTGTTTTTCTCTATTTGGGTTTCTCAAAAAAATAGAAAATTAAAAAAATTGTTCTTGGCTGTAAATAAATTTTTCAATTTCATTTCCTCAATTTATTTCTTCCATTTCTTATGGGGATGTTTGGATCCTAATATATATAAATATATATATGTATTGATATATATATATATATTTATAACTTGTTTAAAATTTATTTTTTAGAGGGGTTTATGCTGTCTGGTTTTCTTTAAAAAAAAAATGCCCTGTGAAGAGGCGTGGATTTCTAAGAATCCGCAGCGATTTCTTTTGGTTTTGTTTACACAAAAAAAAAATTAAATGAATTTTTTTTGGTGGGGGTCGCTGGGGGCTCAACCCCCATTGTGCCCCATGGGAGGCGGGTGGAGGGAACCGCACCCAACGCACTCCCCACCTCCTTTGTCCGCCACCATTCCCCTCCCCGCAGCCATGCGGACTGTGCATCCCATGACCACCAAACATGGTGGTCGACTATGCACTGCACAGCCCGTGCCACCACTGTTGGTGGTCGGCATTGCCAACGTCACCCATGCCCATAATCCCCACCTCCGCTCCCGCTTACCACCACATCCATAGCGACACCTCCACCAGCACCGCCCATTGCGCCCGCCCCTGTGTAAAACGCGTGGCCGCTGCCATGGCCCAAACCCTTAGCATTATGTGCACGAGGCCCGAGGGAATGAAGTGTGATTTGAACCTTCATTAGGTTTTTTTTTAATATTAAAATATATTTATAATAATATTTTATTATTATGTTTTAATATTTAATATTAATATATATTAATATTAAATATTATATTATATAATATTAAAATATTATGTATTTATATATATATATTTTATAATTAAATATATATATTGTGTGTATATATATATGTTAAAATAATGTTTTGATTACGGAAATAAGTTAAGTTTAATTGAGAAAATGAAATAGGATAATATTGGTTAAGTTATTGTTGTTTTCTTTTTAAATATTGTATTTGGTAAAGGAATGGTTTTGATTATGAATAATATGTTTTCTTCTTAAGACAAGTTAAATTGTTTTATATAGCTATATTGAAATGAAGAAACAATATTCAGTTTAAAGCAATGAATTTTGATTCATTTGTTAAACTAGTTAATGTATCATGTATTTAAATGCTAATAAGGGGATTAAATGGCTAGTATTAATTTCTTCCTTATCGAAAGAGACGACATTTAATTCAGATTTTCTTAAGGCAATTAAGTACTGAATGTTAGTATCAGAAATGGATTTAGAATATCCAAAGGTAGTTTATTTCATGTTCCTTTAGTGACTACTCCCTTCATGTTCTTGTTTGGAAAATGGGTTAAATGAGTGTTCTATTGATAAGTCTTCCAGTTGGGTTTTCAAGTTTGTGGGTTGTTGTTTGTGATGTCAACCTATTATGAATTCTCTTGGGTAGTGCGTTAAACTGTAATCAGTTTGTACCCCGGTTTTCACGAACGGGGATGTTTTGTACCTCCTTGGTTTGGGAGTGGATTTCGTGAGTGGTGCCTCGTTGTCAGGCGTGACTTTGTTACCTTGTTACCTCCAGTGTTTGGAGAGGGTTTGAACTTATGTTGCCTCCTAAAAAAGGAGAGGTCGTGGTATCTTGTTTGTTTGCACTGTTTTACCCTTGGTGTTTGGATGGTATGTGTGTTGTCAAGTAGAAGAGTGGCTTTTGTAGGGGCCAAAGCCCAAAGAGGTAAACTGGGAAACCTTCAGTGGTGGTTTAATTAAGTGATAACTAAAATAATACTTAGAAGATTAGGTGGTACTTCTCACTAATCAAGATAATTATGCCTCACTCATAGACACAAGGGCTCGTTTAGACTTGGGATGAGTGAGAAGGCCTGGAATGGCAAGGTCATCTATCTTTTCTGTACGAAAGGTATTTGATTCCGTATGAGTGATTATGGGGGCCAAGATTCGGTTGAGGCCACCAGGATAACCCATAGTGGGGGCCAGAGCCTATGAAGATTCTTAGAGGACAACCCATGACGAACTGTGTGATGACACTCTGTCTAGGACAACAGTCGGTTTTTGTTTTATGGGTATGGTTTCCTTAACATACCTGATGTGACCATAGTTGGTACTCAATTATATTTTGTATGGTTCTTTTAACATACTTGATCTGCTTTATATCTGGAAGCAATGTGACCATGTAGAGTTGTACTTGTGTTGTACATGTGTTTGGTTTTGTCAGTTGGTTCAGTTATGTTTAGCCTGTGTCTAGTGGTGTTGGTCTTTGCATGGATTCCTTGTTACTATCTCCTAGCATGGGAGGTGGGCCTTTGAGTTCCACTTGGTTGGGTGGCATGCACCTAAATCTGTTGGGCTTGCTTCATGTTCATGTGGATGAGACTTCCAGTTGGAGAGCTCGTTGGATTCAGTATCTGTTCTTGCTTTATTGCATTTCAGTTGATCTTGTATTATTTTACCCCTCAGTTGTTATCAAGGTGGAAGTTGTAACTGTAATTGTTTTTATTGATCTCAACTCATTTGGGGAATGAGAGTTTTAATCTTATTGTTTAATGAATGGATTAATGAAATTGGAAGTTATCTTGTATGCTTTGATGTATGTTATCTTATTTTGGAATGTATGAGTTTAAATTATTTAGTAATTAAATGACATGGTTTGAATTCATGTTTTTTGTTGAGGTTCTATATAACCTATGTCTCATAACCTTAGAGGTTGTTGGCAAAGGGTAGTGAACTTGCTTATTAATTGTTCTTAAACAAAAAAAAAATAGCATGTTTAAGTAGTTGTTTGTAACTTCCTCTAGGGTTTTGTGGTGGGGCGTTACAACTATTCTAAACCCCCATTTGGACCACCTCTAATATACACCAATACTTCCTAGGACTCCTTTTGATCAACATGCACCAAAACCAAGAAATAATGCTATCCACAAGGACAATTAGGCCAAAATTAAAAAGGAGGTGTGACTTAAACTTTCTCTTTCACCCAAATCCTGATTGGGAAACACTCACCTGTCTAATGAAACACAAAATGCACAACTTTTAGGGCAAGATGGACCTAACAACACCCCAAAACAAAAAACCTTCACCTTCCACCATGTAACCCAGGCTTATTGCAAAACCTACTTCTAGACACTTCCAGACCATGCCATCAACTCAGACACACTTATTTCAACATTTCCATTCTCAAAAGTCACAAAAACATCACTTCCCTTAAAGATTTTATCAAACCATAGTCATAGACCCCAAATTTCATGTCTATTCTCTCACAAAATCAACTAGGACAACAAATCATTCTCCCCTATTGCTTCCCCTCAAAACAAGATCCTTCTTCCTAATGTCTACACATCCTCCATGGGACCCATTCCACCAATCATAGTGATTACACTCGGTGAAAGGGTCCTCAATTCATGTCAAATGTTTGCAAAACCCCAAAAAGGGTATACCCGACAAACCTCAAGGAAACGCACAACAAATGATTCAAACACATTTTATCACCTCAAAACAATTGTGAACTATAGATAATTCATGCCACCATAAGTTCCATGAAGAAATTACACAATTTTATGACTGTATGGGCTGTACAGTGGCTGCAAACAAGGAAATGTACAAAAAATACAAAAAATTTGAGAAAAATAGTTTTTATTGTTCTTCCAAAATATTCAAGAGAACTTCTACTTCGAGATTTATCCATTTTAAACTTGATTACCTCCAAAAAAAACCAAATTAATAACTTCTAACTACCTTTCAAACTCTTTATGACCGTTGGGCTTCCAAGCCTTTACAATTTTGCAAGTTTGCAATAGTAGAATTTAAAATTTCTATTTTTTGACATGAAAATTTACAAGTTTTTTGTAGCAAAAAGTGTTCTTATCAAATCCCAAAGAGGTAATATCACAAAGATAAACAATGATAAGCTTCAAGAGGTGTACATGTATTGAAGTTTAATCAATTAATTGAAAAATAGTCATCTACAAGTACTATGTTTTTAGCAACTTAATATAATGGCATTCCACTCCTAATCTTTATCCACCATCTCTGGTGATTATGGCATGATGATTATCAAATATGAATATAAATATAAATTAATCTTTCCTTTAGTTGACATCTATTTCAATACTTTAAAATGTTAATTTTTGTATTTTCAGTCTTTGAAGTTAAATATTCATTGTATGTTTTTTTTCTCTAAATCTCAATCATATATAAAGAAATAAATAATATTTTAGTCTTCTCTAGCTATTTTTGAAAATGGAATACTAGTACCCATCCCTGTCTCTCGTACAACTACCAGTTCCCATCTACAGGTAAGTATGCTTGAATACATTGATTTTAATGCACTCACCAAAAAGGTAGATTGGTGGAAACATTATAAAAAATGTTGAATCAATCCCAAAAAATCGATAAATAGTTTGGCCAGTACATAGAAAGGAAGAGGTTGGCCTACTACCTAATAGTGTCATTATTATTGGCACACTAAATAGTTAAAAATAGCCACACCATCTTCAAATGACCTAACGGATAAAAAGGTTAATAAAAATACCATCTCCTTCTATTTCTTTGACCCAAAACAATAGAAGTGATGGTTATTCTCCATATAGGCCCCTTCAAGTTCTTTAAAATTCTTTGGATCTTGGTGACATTGCCTTTGGATAAAAAAACCAAATACAACAATCTAGTAGATTATTTAGGAAAACGTGTGAGAAGTCCAACTGTCAAATTTGTAAGCACTGGTTGCAAAATTTAAGATGCTTCGACAAGCGCTACCCATGGAGGACACTACTGAGTTACTATCATTTGGGAATTGTAGTGAGGGCAATTCATAAACAAAACCCTACCTGACTGCTCATAATGTTATATTATCACAAGCAACAATTGTAGATATCTACAGAAAAAATATCAAGTTACTATTAATAAGAGGAAAATCTACTATTCTTAAATTAATATTTTATTTGACTATTAAACCATTGGATGTTTAAGTGGAGTGTAGAGTAGATCTGATATTTTCATACAATTTATAGGATAATGGGTGCTTAGCAAGGAGTGGAGTGTGAAAGGTGTGGATATGTGGTGATAGGAAAAGCTATGAGGAAGAGAAGAGGTTGCAAAATGATTGCCAAATATAAAAGCAAAAAATAGAGTGTGGAATGTTGAGGCCATGAAAATCCTTGTGATTGTAATTGAAATTGAATCAAATAAAATGAAATTTGTTTGCAATCTTTAACTTAGTGAATTAAGATATAAATTGTCTATTTGGTTTTGAATTTGTGAACAGTTCTTGAGCAAAGGGGGGGTCCTTTTTGCATCAATACCTACTACATATGATTTATTAAATCCAAAGGGAATGAAGTAAACGAAATATAATAAGTTCCAAAAATGCTTTCTTGTACCTGCCTAGACATGTGAAAAAATGTAAAAGGAGATACCTAAGAAATCGTATTCAAACATCAAGGGGTTATGGATACTATGTTCAGATGAGATATCATTCCAACTACAAGAATATTACTCCGACTACATCAATTGCACAGGTAATTAATTTCTTACATTTTATGCTAGCTTTTGTACCACTAGTTTTTTTCAATGTGATTTCAAATTTTACTCAGTTTATAACTATGGACCATTCACATACAAGTCCATGGTACCAGGTTAAGAGGGTCTCAAAAAGACATGGTAATCAAGGTTCTAAAGCCATGGATTGAAGATGTATATGCTATCATTGTGCCATAGCTCTCCCATGTTTGTGGATGTGATCTATCTTCTACACAAAAAGCATGCACCATTTTATAGCCTTCAGTCCAACTACATCCAAGTATCTTCTTAATTCATCTATCTTTAATCAATCTGCTTACTATTTGAACCTCACCACACCTACCTGCTTCTACAAAGATGTTTTAGAGAAGAACATAAGTTGTAGTATTTTTAGGATCCAACTAAAAAAGCAGTGTTGCTGGAAATACTCAGCCTATATTCATTTATGATCCACGGGCACAACAGGTTTAACTGGTCTTAGTAATAGTGTTTAGGGTATCCTCAAGATAGTCAACATGGGCACAAAGTTCAACCATGCACACATAATGATCAACTATTTATGTAATGCAATAAGGGTTACTAACATGTAAAGTATGTGCAAACCTCATTATGTGAAGTATGTGTTCTTGTGTTCTAGGTGATTGCAGGATTTGCAAAAAATGATTTTTTGAAAAGGCTTTAGAAACTTTCAAACAAATGCAATTGGCAGGTATAAAGCTAAATTTGTTGCCAGAGTCCTCCTTGCCTGTGCCAAAATGGGAGCTTTGGAATGGACAATTAACATGCACCCAAGCATAATGGTAGGGGGATTTTTTCAGATCATGCTATAGTTGGATATGCTCTAGTAGACATATATGCAAGATGTGGAATCATAGACAAAACACCTAATTTTTTTGACAAACTGCCTCAAAGAGATGTCATCTCATGGAATGAGATGATATGATTGTAGAATGTGCACAAAATGGTTTCGATAATTAATTTAATGGAGTCAATGATGGTGTTCCTTTGATAAAGGAGAATTATTGTAGCAACAACCATCACCATACTTTATGAACTCTTCCTTACTAGAACAACCATCATCATACTTTAGATCATCTATAAAATAAAATGCATAGTATGCAAGTATTCACAAAAGAAATTCGTCTGTGTTTTTGTTCTATACAAGGAATGAGGTTAATGAGTATGGAGATTGTATTTCTAGTGATTTCAAGCCTGATGATTTTAATCAATTATCGCCATCTGTTCTGTTCAGAGGCAACATCATCTAGTCTAGGTTAGTAGAAATGTTTAAACTTTTGTTTCTAATCAAGAGTTCCATTTTATGAGAGAAGTGCATCTTTATTTTTTTCTTAGTCTTCATTATTGAAATTTGATATAGAATGTGATTTTGAAGGTATATCATGATATTTATTGTTTCAGTATTTAATTTTGTTTCAAATCGATATTTCTTATCTTTGATATATTTTTCCTAAATTCTGATATTGATAAGAAATATGCTTTTGAAGCTGTAGTTAAGTGTCATGCTTTTATATTTATTTAGGTTCAGGTTCTTTTAGGCCATCATGCTTAGGGCTTTAAGTTTTGGCAATAGTCATAGGTTTAGGAAAAATTTAGTTCTTAGGAATCAAAATCTTTGTTATAATCCTAATTGCCAAGTTTGATTATTATCAAGAATGATTTTTTTTAAAGTTTTTAAATTTGACTATGTAGATATTTTTCATCAATATTTGCGATCATATTCTATGATTTATTATAGAATAAAGTAGTCTGATTTTTCCCTCTCTAACTTCATTCCAATGATAATCATAAAATATGATCCAAAACATTGATAAATGAAATGTTTGACATGCATGAATCATTCTTCAGGTGTTTTGTCTATGTGAACTATGTCTGCATGAACCTAGAACACAAGCAAAGCTTACATTGTTAGGATGTGTTCCAAAGTGCTTCATTAATTCAAAGACTTTGAGAGCTTCCTTTCAAAATCCATTTTGTGTACATTCTGCAATCATATCATCTCATTCCATGCGATGACATCTCTTTGAGGCATTCTGTCAAACAATTCAAGTGTTTTGTCTATGATTTCGCATCTTGCATATATGTCTACCAGAGCATATCCAACTATAGCATCTGACAAAAATCCCCCTACCATTATTCTTTGGCGCATTTTCATAGCCCATTCCAAAGCTCCCATTTTGTTACAGGTAGGGAGGACTCTGGCAACAAATTTGGCTTTATATGTAGCAATTGCATTTTTTTGAAAGTTTCTAAAGACTTTTCAACAAATCAATTTTCTGCTAAGCCTGGGTGATCCCACAATACTGGTTTACAATTTTTGGGCAAATTGGACACTGAACTGATTTTTTTTAACTAAATCTTCACTTTTGGGCTCCTATAGCTGCTAAACCGCGAGGAATTTGAAGATGATGCAAACTAGTGATTTGTTACATTTTGTCTATAGATTCTAACTATATTTTTTTCAAAAAAATTATAATCAGATTGCACTTATTTTTCCATCTCCTTCAAACACTAGTTTTCTTTAAAAAACAACATTTTTAAGGAGTGATGCTCATCGTATACAACATAATTTTTTTGTATGAGGGATAAAATTCTATAATTTTAAAATTTAGATTTATAACTACGATATCTAGCACTTTCATTTGGTTTCATAGTGTTTTATTAAGTATTTTTTCCTTAATCAAGTTTCGAAGTCAAACCAATTACAATTGAAACATAGGCAGACTGTATACAACATATCTTTTTATGTATGTATCGAAATTCAATTTATTTATTTATAGTGGATCAAGGAGATCAATCCCCAGAATGAACATATTTTTAAAAAAAATTATTTTTATAATGTGATATTTTTCCACATGTGCATAACAGAGAGCTTGATTTTTGGTGAAAAACCTATGTTTAATAAAACTAAAAAAACACATACATAATAAAACCAAAAGATATGAAAATTATATTCGTTCGGCAGCTCATTTTAAATACTACCATGATCATTTGAAATAAATTTTAAATGAATTCATTTGATCCCCCTAAAGGTAAATCAAAAGTGTTTTTTTATCAGCATTTTGATAAGTGTAAAGGAGACTCTGTTGTAGGTATGGTTTTAAACTAGAGGGGTTCTATCCAAGGGGGTTTGATCTAAGGTGGTTTGATCAAACCCTCTTAAATTGAAATCTTTAAAATGGAACTTTTTAAGGCTTAAATCATTATATTTTCTAAAAATATGTGATTTGAGCAAAAATCAAAATCTCCCAGAAATTGTAAACCAACTTTGTGGGACCACCCGCCTACAATCATTACATTGCATGAGATGACATGTCTTTGAGGCATTATGTCAAATAGTTTACATGCCTTGCCTATGCTTCCACATTTTGCATGCATATATATCAAATAGTTAATCTTACAAACAACCTTGCCCAACAAAAAGAAAGGTGAGGGAAAGACAAGCTCCACACTCAATGCATGAGATAGGAAGTCTTGGAGTCCTTAGCCAAAAGGGGCTCCCCAAGAGTTTACCACTCTATAGCTGGCCAAGACTAAAAATGGAAAAATATCAACCCCAACATGCATTAAGTAGCCCACACTTGTATTAGCTTCTCTATAACAAGGGACAAAGAATTCCATCTTTAACCACTTGCAACAAGATTGACCTTCCACAATACCATTCTTCAATTTCCAGCTAGGGCAGGAACCTTTAGACAAACCCAAATGATGGTTTGAGAGTACCCCCTACAACAAGTTTACTAAGACCCAAACTAGCATCCAACCTCATACCCTTAAGAAGTGCCTCCAACTTGGCTTCATTGTTGATTTTCTAACCAAGAAAAAGAGAACCACCATGCAATAACTTACTCTATTTGTTCCTCAAGAGAAAGCCAACTCCAACTAAAGTTGGGTTACCCCTAGAATTTCCATCAAATTTCAGTTTGGTGAAACCTTCTAGGAAATTCAGCTATGGTACCTATCAATCTTATTTCCAATTACCCCATTAATAGGGGTTAATAGTAAGTATTTTTGTTTTCCTCATAGTCAGCCTATTATAAGTGTATCTCTCACTATATTTTGAAGTGAAAATATTTTCCTACCATTTTGTACATGTAACATTGATTTCTTATTTTATAATTTTTCTTGCCAACAGTTGAGAATTTGGACAAAGACAAGGTGTTGAAAGCCACGTGGAATTCATTGGAGGGGTAGGGGGATTATAGTGTGGAGCGGCTCAAAAAAATATTTGAGAAATTTGGAACAATGGAAGATATTGTAATCAAGGTTAAAAACTCTAAGAAGAAAGGCTCTGCTATAATTGTTATGGGATCCAAGGAACTAGTTGTGAGTTTTTTCTTCTTTACATAGCTTTGTATTTTAGATAGTACATTTGTTGATTTATGCTTTTATTATGTTGGATTTTTTAGATGCATGTTGTTCTTACTTAATTTTGCTAGAGTTGCACTAGGTTCTCCTTTATGTGCTTTCAGCAGTTCTAGGTGAGTTGTATGTGTTAATGTGTAAATTAAGTTAAAATTGGTTTTTTTTGCTTCTTGGTATTATTTATTGCTTCATGAATTGAAAAAAAACAAGTTTGATATGGGAATTTGGAAAAAAAAAGTTAGCTCTTATGTTATGTTGCTTTGCTCACATTCTGTTATGGTTTATGTTGAGAGTCATTCCTTAGCTCCGTAGTTTGACTTTGATTTAGAATCCCTAAAAGCTTAATGGTATGATCCATTGTAACGTTTGCTTGTAATGGGTAAAGAAAATCGATGTGAGGAGGAGGCAGATGAAACATAGGTAGTAAAATGTAACAAAAATGTAAACAAAATAGGGAAATGTCCATAAAGCTGCAATGCAGAAGATTAATCCTAAGATTGGGGTTGAACATGAAAAATCCATGGTGTTTTGGAGATAGGGATGGTAGTATATCATTTAAAATGCATAGGATTGATCCAAGGATTGGGGTTGAACATGAAAAGATTATGTTCCACTATATTTTGGGCACAGGGATGGAAATATATCACTTAAAAGGTAGAGGATTGATCCAAATATTGGGGTTGAACATGAAAAAGACTATGTTCCACAGTGTTTTGGAGTTAGGGATGGCAACATACAATTTAAATTTTAATATTATGTGTAGCTAAACCTGTAAAAGTTTAAGTTTAGCTATACATGATATCAAAATTTAATTTTAGACATTTATATAATGTATCAGATTCATTATTAAAATTAAATCAAAATGCAATTGACATAGCTGATACCAGTCTAGCAGTAATGTAAATTAGAATTTTTTGATTTCATTGTTTGAATTTTTCTTCTTTAAGCTGCAAAACAACTCAAATGACAATGGTAAAAACAATTTTAAGGATTTTTTTAATGTTTTAAGGTGTTTAGGGTTGCATAAGGGATGTGGGATGGCTTGTGGTCCCCCCACACCCTATTTAATTTCATTTTTTTAAATGAAATGTTCTTGTAAAAACATTGTAATTTTTTCAGGGATGCTTGGACATTTTTGAAATGGTTGAAGGACAACCAAACATCCTGGCAATGTCCCATTGCTATGGAGGGAATTCTAGGATTGTTCTTGGAAATACTGGAGATGAGGGAATACTAGAGGGTGCCCCCCAAAAGTTTCATTGTCCTAGGGACAACTATGGGGATGGGAATGTGGGTTTCAGAGGGGGGATGCATCCCTATGTAACATAGGAAAAAAACCAAGTTAATGTACCTAATATTTTTTGTTTGATTAGGAAATCCACCTTGCAGACTATCATGTGGCTTAGATGCGATGAACAGTGGTTACCTCTTCTGTCAAATTCACATAGGACTTGTAGCTGGCTTGGTTTGTTGGGGTAAGCCACACCCATAAGTATATGTGTTGGTTTATCTATTTCATCATTCAATATTTTGTACGTTAAGTATGTTGAACATTGGTCTGCACTATGAAAAACCCGATGACTTCTCACTTGAGCTCATACCATTTGACATTCACATGTATTTTCTTTTAACTTCACTTAAGACTTGCAGCTGGCTTCATTTGTTGGAGTATACCACACCAAGAATTGGATGTTTTGGTTAACCAATTCATCTTTCAACATTTTATGCATTAAGTATGTAACATGCCTCATGGGGTCTTGAACGTTGGCCTCCATTACTAAAGACCCAATAACTTATCACCTAAGCTCATCCCATTTGACATTCACGCCTATTCTTACTTCATCTATTTACTAAATTTTGATCATCCTCATCATTTTTTTTATGTAGTTGCACATCATATCAACCATCAATTTTTGTTTAAATTGGAAATTTCAGCATACATGAAAAAATAAGCATAATACCATTAGTACATGAACAATTTCACTATACTCATTCAAATGAGACCTCAAGTTCAATCCTCTGCTATTGATACGGGGATGAAAATTAAATCTCTTTTTATATTTTTAGTACTTACTCTATTACATTCTACTACCTTCAACCTCCCCTTTGTTATGCCCATTTGTTTCTTCATATGGATTTTGTACTGTACAACATTGCAAAGGTGTTTGTGAGAATATAATACATTTTTTCTACCTACACCAAAAGAAAAAGTCAAATTTTATCATATTTGGAATCATGGAAACTAATTAAAACTAAAAGTATCCAAAGAAAAATTAATATTCAAATTCATTGGCCGCTACAATTAATGACATTGCAGAATGCCAATAAAAAGAAAAGAAAACAATTCTTTTTGGTCTTATTTATCTACACTTAATCAAACAGGACTGTATTTCTAGCGTTTATGATTAGGTGCACAAACAAAGACTGCGGTGTTTGTCAGCATGTTTATATCACCTATCAAAATCTATACTTTTGTTGTTATTATATTGTTGTTTGTGGTGAGAAATTGAAGACTTACACAAGGATTAGGATAATGTGACATAGGTGATTTCTATGTATTGTTGCTAGCCTTTGAAGTGCAATGACTATTGAGTATCATATACTTTTTGAATTTATTGTTAATCCTCATGCTCTCCTTTTCTATTTATATGACTTCTTCACAGTTTAAATTCTTGTGTTGCACCCTTTCTGAATCTAGAAATCTTGTTAAATATTTTTCCATTTCCTTGTTTGATGCCACTTAGATTCTTAGGCAATAACTTTTCAATGACAACAAAAATATTGTGTTGCTGACATTCAAATAATGATAAGTATTTCTTTTACAGTGAACTTGTAGTATTTACTTTTAATGACATGAAAGTATATGGCCATTAAATGGATGGAGTCATTGGACAAGAAAATAAAGAAAGGCTTGTAGTTACTGACTATTTTTTTTGGATTCATAAAAGAGGGGCATAGGGCCCTTGCTCTTTGTATTAACTGCAGAAAAAAACTATTACATTTCAATTATGCAGGTAGCTCAAAATAGGTAAACAGTAGCTACAATGCCTACTTGAAAATTCAACTTATAAAGTAGAAAAGTAAAGATCATAGTTTCCAGCTTGGTGTTGCCTCAATCCATTGCCACCACTTTTGGGCCACCTTCATAAATCCAACCACCAGCATCCTCTAGGATTAAAACAACATAATGCAAAAGAAATTTGGTCACCCTCTTGACCTTCTTAGTTCTCTCACAATCCATGTGAGCAAAATGAACTTTGCAGGGATGTTTGAAAACATGACATCAATCTCAGAAAAAGAACTCTCACTAACACCAACCCCTATTATTGGAATTTTTTCCACCACTTTTCTTAACTCAAAGATGCAGGCCTCAAGCTCATGGAAGGATGAACTTCACTGCCTAGCACTGAGAGGACACCCAGGAAACATCAAATTCACCTCCAAAGAAGTGCTAAGCCCACCTTTGTATTTCTTTTAGATAAAATGTTCTACCAGAGTTTTAATCAATCCCTTATCCTTCAGAAAATCCATAAGATTAGATACAAACATAGAGCACATGCTAGAGTTTACCCTATTATGGTTTTCCCTCCTAGAAATTTGGAGGCAACCACTGCCTTCAAAGCACTTTCTATAGTCTTATTTGTATTACAAACACATTTTCCAAGCATAGATATGAGATAGGACCAAAAAAATCAATCTCATGTTTGCTTCCATATAGATGGAATATAAGATCCATCACTATTCAAAGATTAAATTGGAGATAAAGAGGTGAAACACATCATAACACCTAGCCTCAAGCCTTAACAAAAATCCATCGAACACTTACCCCAGAAGAGATGCCCAATAGACCAAATTAAAATAAAAGATACTCCAAACTATTCCATATAAAACATTAATGATGTCTACTTTAGCATCCAAAACTTTCCACTTATTGACTTCATTTCCTAATATAATATATTTAAAAGGGTCAATGGCATGATTAACTATTTTCCCTTGCCTGTGCTTCCACATTTTACAATGAAAAAAAAAGAAAGTAGAGTTTGGTAATAGGTAGTATCAACATCATCAACTAAAGACAACATTGCAAGAAAAACAAATAGAAGTTACAAAAGAATGTAAATTATTTGAAAATTATGGGACAATACTGAGTCATTCAACAAGTGAGCATGTTAATAAAGGTAGTGACCAAGAAAATTTGTTCATGTTTAATGCAAAGTATGAAAAAGATAACATAACCTTCACATACCTCCATATCCTTTATTGTAGTCTCATTGGCCCTTATTAACTCTTCATCTTGTGAAGACATGTCAAGAGAATGACCAATGTATAATTTTCCAACCTATAAGAAGCATACGTATTAAGAAAATAGCCGAGATCAACCTTCTCTTAGGTCAAAGAATAAATTTTGTATGTATAAATTTTTATTAGTCCAAACCAAAGTTGAAAACACAAATTTAATTCTAAATGTAACATTTTTTGGTATCTGAAGAAAAATTAAATATTGACACTGAGGACAAACGAGAGGTTCAGGAAGCCCATGGGGGCCAACATCAGGAGAGCCCTGTTGGACCTAGTGGAAGGTGCAGAGCCTAGAGATGTGTTGTTTTTCCACTACAATGGCCATGGTGTTTGTCTCCCTAATAATACCAAAAACAAAGATGATATTGGCTATGATGAATGCATTGTTCCGACTGACATGAATCTTATCACAGATGATGATTTTCATGACTTTTTCAACAAGCTCCCAAGTGACTATATCTTTACAATAGTTGCAGATTCTTACCATAGTGGGGGTCTAATTAAGAAAGAAAAGAAGCAAATAGGAGAGAGTACTAAAAATAGGAATGAATAGAAGAGGGAAGACCAATTTTATGGGGAGCAAAAGAGAGAAGGAAGATTTGGCTTCAAATATTTTTTATCTAGAACTGTGCACAATGTTGTTAGAAATGCCTTTGAGTCTCGAGGCATTCATCTACCTTCCTGACATGGGCACACACACCATAATGAATACAATAAAGAAGAAATAGAGGTGGTGTTGAACTATAGGGAAGGAGAAACTAGAAACCGGTCTCTTCCTCTGTCTACATTGATAGAAATTTTGAAAGAGAAAATTGGTCGACTAGATATTGATGTTGGGAAAATCCAGCCAATTCCTTTTGACATTTTCAGAGAGGATGCAAGCCCCAAAGTGAAAATTTTTGTCAAATTTATTGTGACCAAAATGGAGTCAAATGATGATGGTGGCTTCCTTGGGGCCATTGGAAATTTAGCTCAACAATTTTTGAAGCATAAGTTGGAGGACAATGACGATAGTTTTGGGTATTTAGAGCCAACATTGAAGACAAAGGTTTCCAGAAACCATGAAGTGTATGTTGGATCTACTAATGTGTTGCCAAAAACTGTATACCTTGGCACTTTTTCACTCATTTTGGCCTTTTCCATTGGATTTTGGCCTTGTTTACCTTGATTTAGCCTTGTAAGCTTGCAATTCAACAATAACCTAAGGATGTTTTATTAAGGTGCTGTGAAGTGTTGTAATGCATTTCCTCACTTTTCTAAGACCCTTTCAACATAATTCACCTAAATAGTACATTCTTACACCTTCCTAAGCCTTAAGAAAAAGTGTTGTGATACATTTTCACACTTATCTAGGCTTATCACCCCTAAATTAACCCTTTTTCTATGTTAATTTACTCCTTTAATGTATCTTTAGTCCAAACTTAAGTGTGTTTCAGGAGGAAAAATTGATTAACTTCATTAAAAAAAAAATTAATTCTCGACCACCACTTAAATTTTCCCAAGTGGACTAGGTCGCAACTTTGGGCGACCTAGTCCCTTTAGGCATAAATTTCAAAATTTAAATAAAAATCAACAAGAAAACCCTTTTCGTTTCATCAATTTTGGGTAAAAGAATTGTTGTCAGCCACATGGGCCATCATATCACCTAGATATCGCCACTTTTTGGCCCATCATGATCCTGCACATATAAAACAAAATTCTTTTGCATTGTTGACAAAGAAATTCTTGGCTATATAAAAGTAGAATGCATTGGGGCGGGTGCATGGAAATCGGTAGCACTTCCGTGGACACCCTCAAAAAAAAAGAGTTGAAAAGCATAATGCAAGCGCGTTATAATGCGCTCATGTTATGTCTTCCGTTAAACCTAGGCAAGGTCCCTTCGGCCACAACTAAAAAGCCATAACGCGCTCACGTTATCTACTATTAAAAGAAAAAAAAACAAATGCAAATCTCTCATTTGCATTTTGACTAGTTTTTTTGCTCCACCCGTGGCCAAAAACCCCAAAATATCGCGCTTGCGTTCTAGGAGAAGAATTTCTTCACCAAGAATCCGAATTTCTTCGTAACGATGGCGCCACGATGAGGAGGAGCTGTAAGAGGTAAGGATTCTATGCTTTTTGTTTTGAATTTGTTAGTTTTAGGTTGAATTTGATATCTATTTGTTTGAATTTTTAGGAGATGCAAATCAACCTGCAAACCCTCAAAATCCTCAACAGGAGGACCAACCAAATCCTCAAGATCAAAATCAACCACAACATCAACCTCCTCCACCAATCACTCAACACCCCCTGGCACTCAACAAAATTTAATGAGTGAAATTGAGAACAACAAAAAACAAATTGAGGATTCGATCAATAGGTTGAGTGATCCAAATGGTTCGACCATAGAAAGAATGACTCTAGCAAATTCATTGAAAGATATGTTAACAAACGTAGATTCAATTAGTAAACAAATAACTGGATGGGAAGATAGGAGGTAGGCAGCTAGGGAGTATTATGCAAATAAACTATCATACAAGGATGGGAAAGATTTAAAAATAACAAAAGGTGATTTGTGCTCATTATTCAGCGACCCATGCACAAATCAAAATCTTACCCTCGATGCGAAGAGTTTTCCTATCCATTGGTGCCACCACCAAAAAATGAAGGAGCGGTTTTATGATAGGTGGTACATGGTCTTCGATTACCCACCGTGCAACAATTGCAAGGTCTCGCAACATTTCCTTAGGAAACTATACAGTGAGTTCATATTGAACTAAATCCCAAATTATTTTGATATGAGGGATTTCTAGGGGAAAGGTGGGGGGTCAGCTCAGGATAGACCTGGTGCACAGTTAGATCCTACACGGCAAGGTAGACGAGCTCTCGCTAGGCCACCTCAGGAGCACATTGTTATGCCTTCCACCGTGAAGGAAAGTGCTGACGTAGAGACATTGTAGGAAATCAATACTTTGACCCAAAGTGTCATCCATCATACTAGCCCTATTCTACAATGCCATCCAGGGGAGTCTTCTAGTGGTGCTCTTCGAACACATGTGTGTCAATCTTGCGGGGCTACTTGTTCACATGACCCCACCGACCCTCAGGAGACTGGTACGCAGGATCCGTCTACAACTATGGAGATGGAGAGGGTAGCCGAAATTTTGCATGAGGCATATGGCATTGATAGTCAGGTAAAAGTTAGTGCATGTGTTCATATAAATTAATTTATTAAATTTCAATTTTGAAATGCAAGATTAACTAAAAATGTCTTATGATTTTAATAAAATTGCAGGGTCACAGTGTTGAGATTGGATACACCGCCCCCCACCAACCTTTTTTGTAGTACACCTATCGCTAGGGTATGTAAATAGTAAACAATTATAATTTTATTGCATATTAATGGCATTGTTTTATGAATGGTAATTTAATATGCAATTTTGGATGTTGAACAAACTAATATTGGAGGTTTTGATGGAACACTTCCAAGTGGTGGTGGATTTACTCAAACCTTCACGCAGGTAATAGAATAAAGAGTTTAACTAATGAATCAAGTACTTAATAGATTTGTGTAGTTTATACATGCACATCGTTGATTACATTGAATAATTTACTGTTTTATTTTCAGTTGTTGTGAGATGATATGTAGTGCCCCTCCATATTGGCCTTCCTAGGCGTTTGAGTAAGTATTTATTTGTGATTTCATTGTTTGATGATGTTGTTCATCAGTATTCCATTTTGTTTGGTATCGTTTTGTTTTATATCATTCATTTTAAGTGTTGATTTTTAATGTGTTAATTGTTGATTCTAATGTGTTATCGTTATTGTTAATTAGTTAATTTAATTTAATGATGGGTATTATTATTGTGAAAAAAATAATTTAATTAAGCATTAAATTTAATTAGTAAAGTGAATTGGGAAATTACCAAGAATCTAATTAGATATTAAATTAGTTACAAATTTAAATGTTTGTAGATTTAAATAAATATTATTTTAATTATCCATATTAAATATTTTAAATAGAATAATATTTTAATCATAATATTGCATTATTTAATTATGGATTTATTCAAAAATAATCAATAAATATTTTGTTAATTATTATAAATAAAAAGGGGATATATATATATATATATATATATATATAACTTAAATAAAATGACATTAGATAAAATATATATATAAAAAAAAAAGGGGTGACAGTTATTACGGGATGGAAAGAATTCATAAATTAAAGCTTAGTGGAGTTAGGTGGAGGATTTTTCTAGATGTAAAGATTACCCTCCAAGTGGTAAAACAAGTGAAAAGTGAATTGACGAGTGGAGGAAAAGAATTTAGGAATTTGCCACCTGTTTTGGTTGTTATCGAAAAACTTTAGAAAACTCATCTTTAATTCTTTTGGGGAAAATGGGGGAAAGGATCATTTGGGGAATTGTAAAAGAGAAAATCAGTTTTCACTCTACAGAGGGCTCTGGTAAAAGTTAAGAAGAATTTTACAGCCGAGAGGAATTTGGAGGAATCTGTTTTACAAATGTAAGATTGAATCAACTCCATCACCACCATCAAACTTCATTTAATACATATATATAGTCTTTGCTTTGGGTTTCATTTAGCTTCAATTTTATATGTGTATTATTTCATTGAAAATGTAGGCATTTACTATGCTATATTTTTATTAAGCACTAATTATTTTAATCACAACAGTAGGTTTTAACATATAAGATTTAAAATGGTTACTTAGTCATACATTATCCCCTCTGTTCATTTATAAAAATATATATATAAATATAAAGTTGCTTATAACTAGTTTAAGCATGCTGGTTGTTTGAGATAGTAGTTTAGGTTAGGTGTATTTATATAAATATAAAATATACATGATTAAGCATGCTGGTTGTTTGAGATAGTAGTTTAGGTTAGGTGTATTTATATAAATATAAAATATACATGATTATGTGTTTTGAGTAAATTGATGTTTTTTTTAAAACAATGATTATTAGTTTAAGTGAAATTGATGTATAAAATGTAATTGATTAATTATTATCCTTTGTTTATTTTGGTGGAAATGAATTGTTTTGCTATTGTGTAAGTTGCATTTTCAGTTAATATAAAATAACCGTACGTATATGTATATGTGTGGTATTTTATAAATAAGTATTTTGTTAGTTTTAAACCTAGGGTTGTTTAATTAATTCCCTTAAATATAGTTATTTAATGGATTAAAATTAAATGTAGTCTTTTTTTTAATATATTAAATATTTAAGTAAATATCAGAGAATTAGTTAATTAAGTTAAGTTAAAAAGAAAATATAGAATTTAGGAGATAATGCTTTTAGAATAGAATATAAGTTAAAAGGATATTAATTATGAGTAAGTTAATACCTCGAAAAAAGTGGTAATTAAGATATAAATAAATCAATATTCATTATTATTTTTAATGAGAAGTTAAATTTAAAAATATGGATTTACTTTAAGAAGTTAAAGTGAATAGGTAAATTTGGAAATACTAATTTATAAGGAAAACAATATTCATTATTATTTTTACTGAGAAGTTAAATTTTAAAAAATGGATTTACTTTAAGAAGTTAAAGTGAATATGTAAATTTGGAAATACAAATTTTTAAGGAAAACAATATTCATTTATTATTTTTATTGAGAAGTTAAATTTGAAAATATTGATTTACTTTAAGAAGTTAATGTGAATAGGTAAATTTGGAAATACTAATTTCCTTTAAGAAGTTAAATTATTTTAAGGGAGTCTAAAATGAAAACTAACTCCTTTAGTAACCTCCTTTTTAAAGTGACAAAAATATTTATAAAGTTACTAATATGAGTAATATTAAGTAATTTCATTACTAATTTTATCAATAAAGTTAGTAAGATGTTAATTTGTATTAATTTATTAATGACTCTTTTAATTTAATTAGCAAAATAAATAATTTAAATAGAATTAATTCTATTTCGAAAATGATTAATATTATTGGATCAATAGAGATAGTAAATTAGTGGAATGTTATTATTTGTCAAATATAAATTTTCTTTTGTAAAGGGGTTGTAAGAGATTGACTCCTTATGGTCACATAAACAAGTTTTTATTTAATGATATTAAGACCTCATGGAAAAGTAAGGATTTAACGGATTATTCTAGCAAGATGTTCCATGAGATCTAATAGTTGGTAAGTAATTAGAGTTTTCTTGAATTATAATCTTTTAATTTTGATCAAGTAACTAACGTATTATAAGGTTGAGCTCATTCCCAATCTTTAGTTTGAGATTTTGGATGAATTGATATTGCTTGTTTGATTTTTCGTCGTGTCTATCTTGGATATTCTGTCATTTTTTTCTGCTATTAGATTATTGTGTTCGATCTTGCATGAAGATAATAACCTTTAAAAAAAAAAAAAAAGTGTTGGCTTCTAATTTTGTTGTGTTTATGGGTTTAAGTGGGTTTGATCTAAAATGTTAGTTGTTAGGGTATCGTGTGGGAGAAAATTGAGGTCTCCTTTGGATGCCCTATTTGAGGAATTTATTGTTGATATTGTACTTATTTATATTAGCCTTATTTGAGTTCAATATTTCATAAAGATGTTGCTACTATTATTCTACACTTATCACTTTGTGAGTATAAAATTTGTTTAGTCATTTTGTGAGTACTCCTTTTGTGTTATTTCTGATTGAGAAGACTTTGTACAATGACTTTCTCTTAGACATATTTTGAGATGATTAGGAGCTCGAAATGTTAAATTAACTTTTGTGGTAAATTATGGATTTTTGGCATTTTAGGCTTCCTGAGGCAAAGCAGAAACTTGAATTGTATTGATTCTCTATGGTTGGACCTTTGTAATCCATTGATCTTATTTCTGATTTTGAGTTCTTGTGGGTGTTACCTTGTACCATGGTGTTGAATTTGATGTGGCTTTGAGTGATATGGTTCATGCCTCGCACGTGCATTCGTTCATGGATTTTATGTTTGGTACACCCCTAGTGGTTGTGAGTCTTATTTTAAAAACTGTTGGGGAGGGTGGCTCTTCATGGGGGCCGGCGCACAAAGGGGCTGTTAGGATAACCCATGAAAGAGAAGGTTAAACAAGTGAAAACCTAATAAAATGAACTAGTGGGTTTGGGTAGTAACACATTAATTAAGATAGTAAGATACCTCATCCACGCCGTTAGTGCTTTCAAAGACTAAGGATGGGCTGAGAAGACCGTGGTTGGCAAGATCACTACCTCCTCCTCATGAGAGGCTAGTGGTCCCGCACGTGTCACCTTATGGGGCCGGAGCCTAGTGAGAGGCAGTTAGGATAACCATAGATGGGGGCCGGTGCCTAGTGAGAGGTAGTTAGGATAAACCATGATAAGACCATGCAATGACACTCTCCCATAGTACATGTGTATTTTCCCTTGTTTGGTTGCCTCTGGGAGTATTGTTTGAATGGTTGATGTTCTTGAGGCAATTGGTTCTTGGTGTTGTTGTTGAAGCCTCCAAGTTCTATCTTTTAGTGTTGCACACATGTCTCATGGCAACATGATTGATGTTATCGAAAGGTGCCCTTGATATTTATTGTTGGTTGATTTTGGGTTTTTATTTGAAGGCTTTGGGATCCTAGTGTTGTTGGCACCTCTTATGGTTATTTAGTGTTGATCTATAATTTTTGCATTTGGTTTTGTTGGAATTTTCATTATTTTGTTGTGGCTATGTGATGGAAATGTTGTTGGTTATTATCTTATCTTGTTGTTATCCTTGTTGTGGAGTCCGGTTTGCAATTGGTTCATTTGACTGTTTTGGTTAAGGAATGGGGATCTTTCTTGTCAACTCCTAGCACGAGGGTGGTCTTTCGGGTGTACGTGGTCGGGTGGAACGTGTAATGCACCCCATTGGGTCCCCAGTCTGAGTTCGTGTCGATGCAGCTGATCTAGAACTCCACCTTAGTTCTATTGTACCGTGTTCATTTATGTAACATTCTTGTATTTGATGTATCTTTTTCCTCTCCCTAACAAGATGCTCATGTACTCTTGAAGTGATGTAACGTACTCCTAAAGTGATGTAATGTACTTCTGAAATGGCTGTAATGTATTATTTTACCTTTGTAAACCTTTTGTGGTAGTCTTTACCTAATGTGTTGTATCTATGGAAATATACTCCACTAGTGTTATTTGGAAGTATGAATTAAAATGTAATAAAATGTTATATATATATATATATATATCTTTTCATTCCTTTTGATCATGGATGGTTGTATGATATCTTTATGTAATCTGGATTTATTCATTATCATTATGGTATTAGTTTAGGATTTTGTGATGTCATCGTGTGTACCCCAGAGGATGTAATGTTATTTGTAATCATATAATTTTCTTATACGTAATCTAAGTTCATTTTCATCTTATGTATTGTTCTACTTTCAAAAAAAAATTGTGCGGTGATTGGTTATCCTTTGGGGCTTGCACGACGGGGTGTCACATCATTGGTATCAGAGCCAGGTTCATACATTGGGCACTCTGGTTTCATCTGAGCCCATCATGTTGTCCTAGTGAATTTGTTAAGCTATCACGATGATCACGTCATCAATATTTAACATCATGTGGTCTATGGAAAAGAGTAGAGTGAAAGAAGAATTGTTAAGGGATTCTGGAAAGGATGTAAGGGTATGAATCACACTGTTGATGGAAATGAGTGTACTTATGGAATTATGTATGTAATTTTTTGTTCCCCCTATAAATATATGAAAACTAGTAACTATGCATTGGTTGAGTGTTGTGAATACCCCATATTTGTTTTGTGGGTGATACAGTGCACCCATCCATTCGAAATATGTTGTAATCGGTATGGGATTAACCATACCATTATGTGTGTTGTATGTTTGTTACCTGATTGAGGGCCAACCCACATGTGGTTGAAAATATATATATAAGAGTAGCCAAAAGATAGTTTCATAGATTCTTTTCGTTTGGTTCTCTATCTCCTCAATCTATGAAGAGGTTGTAGTTGTCACATAGTTACTTGGGTGGAGTGTGCAACGTATGCACATTGCGACGTGAGGCAGGGTGTAGCCGAGGAGCACACTCTGGGTCATGTGGATGGTGTGCTCAATCCGCACCTCATGAGGGCTATTGTTATAGCTGGATGATGTTCCCTCCTTCCTCGTTTGGTGGCTAGTATCTAGTCACGTAGTGTTGTATTTTGTAATTTTGAAGATTGGGGACTTCCTATATGATTATTGATGATTTTATATTGACTTTGAAGGCCGACATTTTGTTTATGGCTGATTGTAATGGTTTAGCCACACTTTGTGACCTTATTCTCTCGTAGCCATCATGGGTACATTTGATTTAGTGTTGACATTGCATGCATTTCTTGCTTTATTGCTGAAATTGAATCTTATTTGATCTTTATTTTATGACTATGGTGGCTAAACTAGTTTGTCTTTATTGTTTTCGAGGTCGGCCATGTGTCGTATTGTGATTCCTCTCCAAGGACGTATGATGCAGACTTGGTGAGTGTATATGAGGAAGCAGACATAGGGAACCTTGAGGATGGGGGTATGTGAGGTTATTTTACAACTAGGACCCACTATCCA
>CM021105.1:398098823-398138192 GCA_007115665.2 Sequoiadendron giganteum | reverse complement strand
CCTATGTGTGATGACTATCTCTTGGAGGCTAACCACCTTATACAACAAGGGATAGGTCATTATGGTCTTGCTTGGATGGTTTCACCATGTGTGTGTGGCCTAGCACCATCAAGCCACTGAGTGTGAGATATGGATAATGTGAGATGGATATTGGCTCTTGGCTCATGGATTAGTATGCTGCTTTTCGGTGTCCAAATGGACCCTTGTGTAGCCTTGTGGTGTGATTCCCGACGATGTGAATTTGTGTGTGAATGTAATGAGTGTGTGTTAAACTTGGGATTTGTGCCTTGGGAAGTGATACATCATGTTTTGTTGATTCTGAAGAGGTGTTATTTGAGGGTCTTTGTCGAATATGTGGTGAAATTTTGTGTTGAATAATGAATTAAGTGGAATGCCTTGTGTGTAAATGATGATATTAACGAAAATATGTGCTCCTTGTGTGTGGGTATGTTGTGTTTTTATGGAGGTGTAGCATTTCAAGATAATAAATCGGCTTGAATGATTGGTACTAATGTGTTATGTTTCCACCCTAGTTTGTGATTTTCAGGTTGCCAGCTTTGAATCTCGGTGATGAAGGTAAATTAATTGGTTATGCTTATCTTATGGACTTAGTGTTATGCATTGTTTAGTGATTTTTATGAGACGATTGGTTGTGATGGAATTAGTGTCATAAATGATATAATTGATGTTACAAGGTGAGAGGGATGGTGTAGCATCACTCGCTCGCGAGCGCCCTACTACACTATGACTTCCTCTCACAATGTGGATATTTTGGATATATATATGTTGTTTCAACACTTGTTTTTATGCAAGATTGCAGGTACCCAAGCCTCGATTCCACTTGCACTGTCAGGACTGAGTGAGTCTCATAAATCCCAATGGGTATGATGTGGCAACACGAAGTTGACAAGAAGGGGTCCCCAACCTTGCCATCATCCTCGATGAGGATGAATACCCCCCGACCTTGCAACCCTTCGGTATGGTTTTTATGTTTTGACAGTTGTTTTGTTTGGTGTCTCCTGTTATTTGAGTATGTGGTGATATTATTGTTTGAGATGATATGTATGTTTTATTTTGTTTTGCGACTTCCAGGAGTAAGTCAAAGCCTAGGGGGGGAGGATGTATTGCCGCTTGATATTGGCCTTCCTAAGCATTTGAGTAAGTGTTTGTTTGTGATTTCATTGTTTGATGATGTTGTTCGTCAGTATTCCATTTTGTTTGGTATCGTTTTATTTTATATCATTCATTTTAAGTGTTGATTTTTAATTTGTTAGTTGTTGATTGTAATGTGTTATCGTTATTGTTAATTAGTTAATTTAATTTAATGATGGGTATTATTATTGTGAAAAAAATAATGTAATTAAGCATTAAATTTAATTAGTAAAGTGATTTGGGAAATTACCAAGAATCTAATTAGATATTAAATTAGTTGCAAATTTAAATGTTTGTAGATTTAAATAAATATTATTTTCATTGTTGATATTAAATATTTTAAATAGAATAATATTTTAATCATAATATTGCATTGTTTAATTATGGATTTATTCAAAAATAATCAATAAATATTTTGTAAATTATTATAAATAAAAAGGGGATATATATATATATATATATATTTAATTTAAATAAAATGACATTAGATAAAATATTAAAAAAAAAAAACAAGGGGTGACAGATTGAAAATGTAGGCATTTACTATGCTATATTTTTATTAAGCACTAATTATTTTAATCACAACAGTAGGTGTTAACATATAAGATTTAAAATGGTTACTTAGTCATACATTATCCCCTCTGTTCATTTATAAAAATATATATATAAATATAAAGTTGCTTATAACTGGTTTGAGCATGTTGGTTGTTTGAGATAGTTGTTTAGGTTAAAATCTGGTGTATTTATATAAATATAAAATATACATGATTATATGTTTTGAGTAAATTGATATTTTTATTAAAACAGTGATTATTAGCTGAAATTGATGTATAAAATATAATTGATTAATTATTATCCTTTGTTTATTTCGATGGAAATTAAATATAAGTTGCATTTTCAGTTAATATAAATAACCGTACGTATATGCATATGTGTGGTATTTTATAAATAAGTATTTTGTTAGTTTTAAACCTAGGGATGTTTAATTAATGCCCTTAAATATAGTTATTTTATGGATTAAAATTAAAGAGTTGCATTTTTAGAGAATATGAGTAAATGTAGTCTTTTTTTTTATATATTAGATATTTAAGTAAATATCCTTTAAGAGAATTAGTTAATTAAGTTAAGTTAAAAGGAAAATATAGAATTTAGGAGATAATGCTTTCAGAATAGAATATAAGTTAAAAGGATATTAATTATGAGTAAGTTAATACCTCGAAAAAAGTGGTAATTAAGATATAAATAAATCAATATTCATTATTATTTTTACTGAGAAGTTAAATTTAAAAATATGGATTTACTTTAAGAAGTTAAAGTGAATAGGTAAATTTGGAAATACTAATTTATAAGGAAAACAATATTCATTATTACTTTTACTGAGAAGTTAAATTTAAAAATATGGATTTACTTTAAGAAGTTAAAGTGAATATGTAAATTTGGAAATACAAATTTTTAAGAAAACAATATTCATTTATTATTTTTATTGAGAAGTTAAATTTGAAAATATTGATCTAAGTTAAAGTGAATAGGTAAATTTGGAAATACTAATTTCCTTTAAGAA
Organism: Sequoiadendron giganteum; assembly: GCA_007115665.2. Taxonomy (NCBI): domain Eukaryota; kingdom Viridiplantae; phylum Streptophyta; class Pinopsida; order Cupressales; family Cupressaceae; genus Sequoiadendron; species Sequoiadendron giganteum. The sequence continues at coordinate 398,135,479 of CM021105.1, read as the reverse complement.
GTTAAATTATTTTAAGGGAGTCTAAACTGAAAACTAACTCCTTTAGTAACCTCCTTTTTAAAGGGACAAAAATATTTATAAAGTTACTAATATGAGTAATATTAAGTAATTTCATTAATAATTTTATCAATAAAGTTAGTAAGATGTTAATTTGTATTAATTTATTAATGACTCTTTTAATTTAATTAGCAAAAAAATAATTTAAATAGAATTAATTCTATTTGGAAAATGATTAATATTATTGGATCAATAGAGATGGTAAATTAGTGGAATGTTATTATTTGTCAAATATAAATGTTCTTTTGTAAAGGGGTTGTAAGAGATTGACTCCTTATGGTCACATAAACAAGTTTTTATTTAATGATATTAAGACCCCATGGAAAAGTAAGGATTTAACGGATTATTCTAGCAAGATGTTCCATGAGATCTAATAGTTGGTAAGTAATTAGAGTTTTCTTGAATTATAATCTTTTAATTTTGATCAAGTAAATAACATATTATAAGGTTGAGCTCATTCCCAATCTTTAGTTTGAGATTTTGGATGAATTGATATTGCTTGTTTGATTTTTCGCCGTGTCTATCTTGGATGTTCTGTCATTTGGCTCTACTATTAGATTATTGTGTTCCATCTTGCATGAAGATAATAACCTTTTTAAACAAAAAAAAAGTGTTGGCTTCTAATTTTGTTGTGTTTATGGGTTTAAGTGGGTTTGATCTAAAATGTTAGTTGTTAGGGTATCGTGTGGGAGAAAATTGAGGTCTCCTTTGGATGCCCTATTTGAGGAATTTACTGTTGATATTGTGCTTATTTATATTAGCCTTATTTGAGTTCAATATTTAATAAAGATGTTGCTACTATTATTTTACACTTATCATTTTGTGATTACTCCTTTTGTGTTATTTTTGATTGAGAAGACTTTGTACAATAACTTTCTCTTAGTCATATTTTGAGATGATTGGGAGCTCGAAATGTTGAATTAATTTTTGTGGTAAATTATGGATTTTCGGTATTTTAGGCTTCCTGAGGCAAAGCAGAAACTTGAATTGTATTGATTCTCTATGGTTGGACCTTTGTAATCCATTGATCTTATTTCTGATTTTGAGTTCTTGTGGGTGTTACCTTGTACCATGGTGTTGAATTTGATGTGGATTTGAGTGATATGGTTCATGCCTCGCACGTGCATTCGTTTATGGATTTTATGTTTGGTACACCCCTAGTGGTTGTGAGTCTTATTTTGAAAACTGTTGGGGAGGGTGCGTCTTCATGGGGGCAGACGCACAAAGGGGCTATCAAGATAACCCATGAAAGAGTTGGTTAAACAAGTGAAAACCTAATAAAATAAACTAGTGGGTTTGGGTAGTAACACATTAATTAAGATAGTAAGATACCTCGTCCACGTCGTTAGTGCTTTCAAAGACCAAGGATGGGTTGAGAAGGCCGTAGTTGGCAAGTTCACTACCTCGTCTTCATGAGAGGCTAGTGGTCCCGCTTGTGTCACCCTATGGGGCCAGAGCCTAGTGAGAGGCAGTCAGGATAACCATAGATGGGGGCTGGCGCCTAGTGAGAGGTAGTCAGGATAACCCATGATAAGACCGTGCGATGACACTCTCCCATAGTACCCATGTATTTTCCCTTGTTTGGTTGGCTTTGGGAGTATTGTTTGAATGGTTGATGTTATTGAGGCAATTGGTTCTTGGTGTTGTTGTTGAAGCCTCCAAGTTCTATCTTTTAGTGTTGCACACATGTCTCATGGCAACTTGATTGATGTTAATGAAAGGTGCCCTTGATATTTATTGTTGGTTGATTTTGGGTTTTTATTTGAAGGCTTTGAGATCCTAGTGTTGTTGGCACCTCTTATGGTTATTTAGTGTTGATCTATAATTTTGGCATTTGGTTTTGTTGGAATTTTCATTATTTTGTTGTGGCTATGTGATGGAAATGTTATGGGTTGTTATCTTATATTGTTGTTATCCTTGTTGTGGAGTTCGGTTTATAATTGGTTTATTTGACTGTTTTGGTTAAGGAATGGGGATCTTTCTTGTCAACTCCTAGCATGGGGGTGGTCTTTCGGGTCCATGTGGTCGGGTGGAATGTGCTATGCACCCCATTGGGTCCCCATTCTGAGTTCGTGTTGATGTAGCTGATCTAGAACTCCACTTTAGTTCTATTGTACCATGTTCATTTATGTAACATTCTTGTATTTGATGTATCTTTTTCCTCTCCTTGACAAGATGCTCATGTACTCTTGAAGTGATGTAACGTACTCCTAAAGTGATGTAATGTACTTTTGAAATGGCTGTAATGTATTATTTTACCTTTGTAAACCTTTTGTGGTAGTCTTTACCTAATGTGTTGTATTTATGGAAATATACTCCACTACTGTTATTTGGAACTATGAATTGAAATGTAATAAAATGTTATATATATATATCTTTTCATTCCTTTTGATCATGGATGGTTGTATGTTATCTTTATGTAATCTGGATTTATTCGTTATCATTATGGTATTAGTTTAGGATTTTGTGATGTCATCGTGTGTACCCTAGAGGATGTAATGTTATTTTTAATCATATAATTGTCTTATACGTAATCTAAGTTCATGTTCATCTTATGTATTGTTCTACTTTCAAAAAAAAAATTGTGCGGTAATTGGTTATCCTTTGGGGTTTGCACGACGGGGTGTCACATCATTGGTATCAGAGCCAGGTTCATACACTAGGCAGTCTGGTTTCATCTGAGCCCATTATGTTATCCTAGTGAATTTGTTAAGTTATCACGATGATCACATTATCAATATTTAACATCATGCGGTCTATGTAAAAGAGTAGAGTGAAAGAAGAATTGTTAAAGGATTGTGGAAAGGATGTAATGGTATGAATCACACCATTGATGGAAATGAGTGTACTTATGGAATTATGTATGTAATTTTTTGTTCCCCTTGTAAATGTATGAAAACCAGTAACTGTGCATTGGTTGAGTGTTGTGAATACCCCATACTTGTTTTGTGCATCCATAACCCATAGGGCCCATGGGATGGTGATACGGTGCACCCATCCATTCGAAATATGTTGTATTCGGTGCGGGATTAACCATATTATTATGTGTGTTGTATGTTTGTTACCTGATTTAGGGCCAACCCACATGTGGTTGAAAATATATATATAAGAGTAGCCAAAAGATAGTTTCATAGATTCTTTTCGTTTGGTTATCTAGCTCCTCAATCTATGAAGAGGTTGTAGTTGTCACATAGCTACTTGGGTGGAGTGTGCAACGTATGCACATTGCGACGCGAGGCAGGGTGTAGCCGAGGAGCACACTCTGGGTCATGTGGATGGCGTGCTCAATCCGCACCCCATGAGGGCTACTGTTATAGCCGAATGATGTTCCCTCCTTCCTCATTTGGTGGCTAGTATCTAGTCACATAGTGTTGTATTGTGTAATTTTGAAGATTGAGGACTTCCCATATGATTACTGATGATTTTATATTGACTTTGAAGGCCAACATTTTGTTTATGGTTGATTGCAATGGTTTAGCCACACTTTTTGACCTTATTCTCTCGTAGCCATCATGGTTACATTTGATTTAGTGTTGACATTGCATGCATTTCTTGCTTTATTTTTGAAATTGAATCTTATTTGATTTTTATTTTATGACTATGGTGGCTAAACTAGTTTGTCTTTATTGTTTTCGAGGTCGGCCATGTGTCGTATTGTGATTCCTCTCCAAGGACGTATGAGGTAGACTTGGTGAGTGTATACGAGGAAGCAGACATGGGGAACCTTGAGGATGGGGGTATGTGAGGTTATTTTACAACTAGGACCCACTACCCACCTATGTGTGATGACTATCTCTTGGAGGCTAACCACCTTATACAACAAGGGATAGGTCATTGTGGTTTTGCTTGTAGGTTTCACCATGTGTGTGTGGCCTAGCACCATCAAGCCACTGAGTGTGAGATATGGATAATGTGAGATGGATATTGGCTCTTGGCTCATGGATTAGTATGCTGCTTTCTGGTGTCCAGATGGACCCTTGTGTAGCCTTGTGGTGTGATTCCCGACGATGTGAATTTGTGTGTGAATGTAATGAGTGTGTGTTAAACTTGGGATTTGTGCCTTGGGAAGTGATGCATCATGTTTTGTTGATTCTAAAGAGGTGTTATTTGAGGGTCTTTGTCGAATATGTGGTGAAATTTTGTGTTGAATAATGAATTAAGTGGAATGCCTTGTGTGTAAATGATGATATTAACAAAAATATGTGCTCCTTGTGTGTGAGTATGTTGCGTTTTTATGGAGGTGTAGCATTTCAAGATAATAAATCGGCTTGAATGATTGGTACTAATGTGTTATGTTTCCACCCTAGTTTGTGATTTTCAGGTTGCCAGCTTCGAATCTCGGTGATGAAGGTAAATTAATTGGTTATGCTTATCTTATGGATTTAGTGTTATGCATTGTTTAGTGATTTTTATGAGACGATTGGTTGTGATGCAATCAGTGTCATAAATGATATAATTGATGTTACAAGGTGAGAGGGACAGTGTAGCATCACTCGCTCGCGAGCGCCCTACTACACTGTGACTTCCTCTCACAATGTGGATATTTTGGATATATATATGTTATTTCGACACTTGTTTTTATGCAGGATTGCAGGTACCCAAGCCTCGATTCCACCTGCACTGTCAGGACTAGGCGAGCCTCATAAATCCCAATGGGTATGATATGGCAACATGGAGTTGACAAGAAGGGGTCCCCAACCTTGCCATCGTCCTCGATGAGGATGAATACCCCCCCACCTTGCAACCCTTCAGTATGGTTTTTATGTTTTGACAGTTGTTTTGTTTGGTGTCTCTTGTTATTTGAGTATGTGGTGATATTATTGTTTGAGATGTTGTGTATGTTTTATTTTGTTTTGCGACTTCCAGGAGTAAGTCAAAGCCTAGGGGGGGAGGATGTATTGCCCCTCGATATTGGCCTTCCTAGGCGTTTGAGTAAGTGTTTGTTAGAGATTTCATTATTTGATGATGTTATTCGTCAGTATTCCATTTTGTTTGTTATCGTTTTGTTTTGTATCATTCATTTTAAGTGTTGATTTTTAATGTGTTAATTATTGATTGTAATGTGTTATCGTTATTGTTAATTAGTTAATTTAATTTAATGATGGGTATTATTATTGTGAAAAAAATAATTTAATTAAGCATTAAATTTAATTAATAAAGTGATTTGGGAAATTACCAAGAATCTAATTAGATATTAAATTAGTTACAAATTTAAATGTTTGTAGATTTAAATAAATATTATTTTCATTGTCGATATTAAATATTTTAAATAGAATAATATTTTAATCATAATATTGCATTATTTAATTATGGATTTATTCAAAAATAATCAATAAATATTTTGTTAATTATTATAAATAAAAAGGGGATATATATATATATATATATATATATATATATATATATATATATATATATATATATATATATATATATATATATATATATAATTTGAATAAAATGACATTAGATAAAATATTAAAAAAAGAAAACAAGGGGTGACAGTTATTATGGGATGGAAAGAATTCATAAATTAAAGCTTAGTGGAGTTAGGTGGAGTATTTTTCTAGATGTAATGATTACCCTCCAAGTGGTAAAACAGGTGAAAAGTGAATTGATGGGTGGAGGAAAAGAATGTGTGGAGGAAAAGAATTTAGGAATTTGCCACCTGTTTTGGAGGAAAAGAATTTAGGAATTTGCCACCTGTTTTGGTTGTTATCGAAAAACTTTAGAAAACTCATCTTTAATTCTTTTGGGGAAAATGGGGGAAAGGATGGGAATTGTAAAAGAGAAAATCAGTTTTCACTCTACAGAGGGCTCTGGTAAAAGTTAAGAAGAATTTTACAGCCGAGAGGAATTTGGAGGAATTATGTTTTACTGAGATTGACTCAACTCCATCACCACCATCAAACTTCGTTTTCCAGCTGTGGTTTTGTTTCTTTTTTCTAAAGAATTTAATACATATATAGTCATTGCTTTGGGTTTCATTTAGCTATTATCCCCTCTGTTCATTTATAAAAATATATATATAAATATAAAGTTGCTTATAATTGGTTTAAGCATGCTATTTGTTTGAGATAGTAGTTTAGGTTAAAATTTGGTGTATTTATATAAATATAAAATATACATGATTATGTGTTTTGAGTAGATTTATGTTTTTTTTAAAACAGTGATTATTAACTTAAGTGAAATTGATGTATAAAATGTAATTGATTAATTATTATCCTTTGTTTATTTCGGTGGAAATGAATTGTTTTGCTACTGTGTAAGTTGCATTTTTATTTAATATAAAATAATCGTACATATATATGTATATGTGTGGTATTTTATAAATAAGTATTTTGTTAGTTTTAAACTTAGGGTTGTTTAATTAATTCCCTTAAATATAGTTATTTTATGGATTAAAACTAAAGAGTTGCATTTTTAGAGAATATGAGTAAATGTAGTCTTTTTTTTTATATATTAAATATTTAAGTAAATATCCATTAAGAGAATTTGTAATGCCCCGCCAAGTAACCTTAAAGGAAGTTGCAATTAACATCATAAGCGAACCATTTTTTTTTTTTTAAAGTGCATTTAACATACACATTCACTTACTAATTAACAACAACCTCTAAGGGTACAAGGTTAGGATTACTTAAACCCACACATACATATTACATATAACCATAGCCTTATGAACTTTATGAAATAAACATCATACATCATAAGAATACCACATAACATAATAAGATAATCAACCAAGATACAATCTCATAAAAATTAACTTAATCCAATAGTTACATCACTCATTCCCAGAATGAGACAGTAGTATAAATGTATTACAATTACATAACTCCACTTCTTATAAAAGAGGGATAAAATACCATATACAAACTGAAATATTACAATACAAGAAATTACAACAAGAACTGCGAGCTGTCCATCTGGATGTCTTGCCACCAAATACTGAAGATCGATGGGGACCAAACAGTTTTGGTAAATGTTCCACCCTACCAATGTGGTACCCGAAGGCCCGCCCCCCATGCTAGGAGATAGTAACAAAGTAACATGGACAAAGATTCTAGTACCTCTAACCAAAGGAAGACTCATACTAACTCATACTGTTATAACCAAACAAATGAATTAACAATTACAACTCATTCACCATACAAGTACAAATCAAGTACAACTCAAGTACAATACAAGTACAATACAAGTACAAATTAAATACAATACAAGTACAACTCCAACATCACTGACATAGGTCACATTGCTTCCAGACATAATAATAATCAAGTATGTTCACAGAACCATACATATAAAACAATTAACAATAGTTGTCCTAGATAGAGTGTCATCACAAGGTTTGTCATGAGATCTCCTCTGGGCATTCTTCATAGGCTTCGGCACAAGTAATCTTGGTGGCCTCAATCGAATCTCAGCACTCATACTCACTCATGCGGAGTCAACTATCTCTCGTACAGATAAGATAGTTGATCTTGCCATTCCAAGCCTTCCCATTCATCCCAAGTCTAAACAAGCCCTTGTGTCTATGAGTGAGGTAAAATTATCTTGATTAGTGAGAAGTTAGTCCTAATCTTCTAAGTACATTATTTTAATTATCACTTGTTTAAATCACTCTTGAAGGTTATCCAGTTTACCTCTTTGGGCTCTGGCGCCTAACAGAAGCCACTCTTCTATTCGACAACACACACCCAAACAATCCACCAAGAGAACCACAAGTGCATACCAACTAGGCATCATAGTCCACTCCAACACAAGGAGGATACAAATAATAGAACTCACTCCAAACATCTTGGAGGCAATAAACACATAGTCCACTCCTTTCATAGGAGGCAACAAGATGAAACTACATAACAAGGTCACTCCATACAAGGAGACATGAATCCCATAATCCGCTCCTAAACCAAGGAGGTGCAAACATCCCCGTTCGTGAAAATAGGGTAAAACTGAAAAGATGCCATGCACTACCCAAGGGAAAACAATTGGATGGCATAAAGATTCAACAACCCTTATCTTCTAAGTTCTTCTGGAACACTTATAATTTAGGACTAACACTAAATCCCAAAACCAACAATGCAACTTGACGACATAGCAATAAAAGCATTCAAGTCATCAATCAAATCTAATATTTGGATTTTCTAAATCCATGCTCATTCAATAAGTAGTGTTGACAAAGTCAAAGACACGATAACTAGATCATCTAAAATAATCATAACCCTTATTTCCCTTTTCATTATAAGAAATCTAAAAATAATTAAACTTACTTCCCTTTACTAAAACAAAGAATTAAATCCTTTAAGATAATCATGAGGAAGATACTACTTTTAGATATATATCTCTTTCATAATCCAATCATAATGATTCAATTAATCTAAATAGAAATTAATAAATCACATAATTGATTGCCTCATCAATAAAACAACTTCTTAATTTACTTTTAAATTGACACAAATCCATGCAAATAAACTCTTTCCATTTCTTAACCAAATCTTACATTTCATTCAATTTCCTATTTAGAACATGCAATCACTTTAATATGATAAAATATTTTTCTCTATACATTTTCTACACATACTAATCATTTCTTTTAAAACACTAATAATACCCAATTTGCAAACAACAGAATAAAATAATATAAAATATTATTTATTCTCTCAAATGGATATATACCTTCAATATATATATACTAAATATAAATTAATATATTTAAATATATTTAATCATTAACATATCTTCTATTCTTTACAGAATATCAAATTGTTTAATTCAAAATAAAATATCCCTTATCATCAATATTCCAAAATATAAATATATTTTTCCAATTAAACCAAATTAATAATTGGACCTTTTACATATGAATTTAAATTCTACAATTAAATCTTAAATTATGCATTCTTTAAATCAAATATTTAACTCCTTTAATTAAACTTTAACATGCCATTTTAAAATAAACAATAATTTCCCCATATGTTTATAATTTTAATTCCACTAATCTAATATACAAATTTTATTTAAAATAATATAAATAAATATAATACTTTAGTATTATAAATTATAATATAAAATATTATTAAATAATATTTTAATATTATAATAACAATACCTAAAATATTAATATTTATAAATATCAATTTATTATTATTTTATTTTCAGAACAGCCATGGGAAAATAACTTAACAGCAGTCTCATGTTTCAAGCATAACTCAAAAACTACGATCTGGGTATTTACAATTTTTTGACACAGACAAGAAAATTCCAAAATGCAAAAACCCTTTAAATTTCCTGACAACCCAGTTTGTAAAAGTAAAGTTATAGGCACGCAACCAGACCATTTTACCATGAAAATATAACTATACTGCAGATTTTAAAATCCGTTTTTTGATAATAAACAGAAAGTTTCATTTTCTAAAAACATTTTAAATGCATTGTTCAATCTCTATGTTTGATTTCAATAACAATAAATCAATTTCTCCAAATAATTTAAATTCAACTAAGGTTTTCACAATTTTCACTCAAGAATTTTCACAAGCAAAGGCTGTAAATTTATTTAATTATTTTCTTCTAATATCAAGTTTGTTTTCTAAAACAGATTTAACAAACAAATCTTTAATCACTACTATTTAAAAAAAAACAATCAAGAACAATAAAACACAAAGAGGAAAACCTGGTACAAGAAGCTACAGGAAGAGATGAATTTCTGATGCAAGCCTCCTCCAAAGATTTCCTTAATTTTCTTCATTGTTCTAATGAATCCAATCCAAAATCCAACAAATGCAAACAATCTTTCCTCCAATCAATTCTACAATCAAATTTTCTTCAAACCCTTGTGCAAATTTTCCAAACTTTCTTTCCTGCTATAAAAATAAATTTTCCTAAAAAACTTTCTGCCCTAAAATTAAAACACGTATTCTTTATAAATCAACAATACCTAATACAACCCTAATTCACATTACATGCAAATTAGATATTTCAATTTCAATTTGAAATTTCAATTTCATTTTCACTTTTCGAAAACCCACTTTCAATTTAGAATGCAATTTGAAATAATAAATTAATTTCCAAAGTTGCAACCAATTTCCCAAATAAACATTTAATTACAATTTCTAATTTAATTCCCACACGTTGGAATTAAATTCCAAAATTAATTTTAATTCTTTTATTTCCTTTCATTCTCTTGCATCACGTTTAATTAATTAATTTAATTATTTAATAACTAAACTCAACCCCCTTGGATTAAATTTAATTAATTAAATAAATATAATTAATTAATTTAAATATAAACTTTTATCCACATTGCATTATTTAAATTAAATAACCATCAACATGATTTAAATACAATTATTCTAAGTATCTATTTCCAAATCAATAATCCTTCAGAATTAAATAACATCAAAGCAAGACAAACAATGACTCGACACACACAACTGACGACACACTAAGGCTAGGGCGTAGACTTGACACATGTTACCTAACTACTATCTCTCGTTCAACTTAACCGTTGGATCGACACGCTCAAACCTGTGAAACCAGGTGGAGTCGATGACATGTACCTGCAATCCTGCAACCAAGTAAACAACATCATACAATATATCCAGCATATAATACACACCATGAAGAAGAAATTACGGATTCGCAGGGCGCTCGCAAGCGAGTGATGTGAACTCGTCCTCTTCACCAATACACTCATCGAAACTGACACTTCCATCATAATCCAATAATCTCATAATAATATCTCATGTTAACTCTACAACATTATTAATCCATAATGCATGTGAAACAAAATCAGATAACTACATCCCACAATAATAGTTGTTGCTCAATAGTAGCGATCAAAACATCATAACGAAATGTATCCAGAAGCAAGGTAACTGCAACCAAACATAGCATAAAGCAACTTGAACAAGAAGCAAAATGGAGGGGTATTACAGAATTAGTTAATTAATTTAAGTTAAAAAGAAAATATAGAATTTAGGAGATAATGCTTTCAGAATAAAATATAAGTTAAAAGGATATTAATTTTGAGTAAGTTAATACCTCGAAAAAAGTGGTAATTAAGATATAAATAAATTATTTTAAGGGAGTCTAAAATGAAAACTAACTCCTTTAGTAACCTCCTCTTTAAAGTGACAAAAATATTTATAAAGTTACTAATATGAGTAAAATTAAGTAATTTCAATAATAATTTTATCAATAAAGTTAGTAAGATGTTAATTTGTATTAATTTATTAATGACTCTTTTAATTTAATTAGGAAAAAAAATAATTTAAATAGAATTAATTCTATTTGGAAAATGATTAATATTATTGGATCAATAGAGATGGTAAATTAGTGGAATGTTATTATTTGTCAAATATAAATGTTCTTTTGTAAAGGGGTTGTAAGAGATTGACTCCTTATGGTCACATAAACAAGTTTTTATTTAATGATATTAAGATCTCATTGAAAAGTAAGGATTTAAAGGATTATTCTAGCAAGATGTTCCATGAGATCTAATAGTTGGTAAGTAATTAGAGTTTTCTTGAATTATAATCTTTTAATTTTGATCAAGTAAATAACGTATTATAAGGTTGAGCTCATTCCCAATCTTTAGTTTGAGATTTTGGATGAATTGATATTGCTTGTTTGATTTTTCGTTGTGTCTATCTTGGATGTTCTATCATTTGGCTTTGCTATTAGATTATTGTGTTCGATCTTGCATGAAGATAATAACCTTTTTAAACAAAAAAAAAGTGTTGGCTTCTAATTTTGTTGTGTTTATGGGTTTAAGTGGGTTTGATCTAAAATGTTAGTTGTTAGGGTATCGTGTGGGAGAAAATTGAGGTCTCCTTTGGATGCCCTATTTGAGGAATTTACTGTTGATATTGTACTTATTTATATTAGCCTTATTTGAGTTCAATATTTCATAAAGATGTTGCTACTATTATTCTACACTTATCATTTTGTGAGTATAAAATTTGTTTAGTCATTTTGTGAGTACTCCTTTTGTGTTATTTTTGATTGAGAAGACTTTGTACAATGACTTTCTCTTAGTCATATTTTGAGATGATTGGGAGCTTGAAATGTTGAATTAACTTTTGTCATAAATTATGGAATTTCGATATTTTAGGCTTCCTGAGGCAAAGCATAAACTTGAATTGTATTGATTCTCTATGGTTGGACCTTTGTAATCCGTTGATCTTATTTCTGATTTTGAGTTATTGTGGGGTGTTACTTTGTACCATGGTGTTGAATTTGATGTGTCTTTGAGTGATATGGTTCATGCCTTGCACATGCATTCGTTTATGGATTTTATGTTTGGTACACCCCTAGTGGTTGTGAGTCTTATTTTGAAAACTGTTGGGGAGGGTGGCTCTTCATGGGGACCGGTGCACAAAGGGGTTGTCAGGATAACCCATGAAAGAGTTGGTTAAACAAGTGAAAACCTAATAAAATGAACTAGTGGTTTTGGGTAGTAACACATTAATTAAGATAGTAAGATACCTCGTCCACGCTATTAGTGGTTTCAAAGACTAAGGATGGGTTGAGAAGGCCATGGTTGGCAAGATCACTACCTCGTCCTCATGAGAGGCTAGTGGTCCTGCACGTGTCACCCTATGGGGTCGGCGCCTAGTGAGAGGCAGTCAGGATAACCATAGATGGGGGCCGACATGTAGTGAGAGGCAGTCAGGATAACCCATGATAAGACCATGCGATGACACTCTCCCATAGTACTCGTGTATTTTCCCTTGTTTGGTTGCCTCTGGGAGTATTGTTTGAATGGTTGATGTTATTGAGGCATTTGGTTCTTGGTGTTCTTGTTGAAGCCTCCAAGTTGTATCTTTTAGTGTTGCACACATGTCTCATGGCAACTTGATTGATGTTAACGAAAGGTCCCCTTGATATTCATTGTTGGTTGATTTTGGGTTTTTATTTGAAGGCTTTGGGATCCTAGTGTTGTTGGCACCTCTTATGGTTATTTAGTGTTGATCTATAATTTTGGCATTTGGTTTTGTTGGAATTTTCATTATTTTTTTGTGGCTATGTGATGGAAATGTTATGGGTTGTTATCTTATATTGTTGTTATCCTTGTTGCGGAGTCCGATTTGGAATTGGTTCATTTGACTATTTTGGTTAAGGAATGGGGATCTTTCTTGTCAACTCCTAGCATGGGGGGTGGTCTTTCACATCCACGTGGTCAGGTGGAACGTGTTATGCACCCCATTGGGTCCCCAGTCTGAGTTTGTGTCGATGTAGCTGATCTAGAACTCCACCTTAGTTCTATTGTACCATGTTCATTTATGTAACATTCTTGTATTTGATGTATCTTTTTACTCTCCTTGACAAGATGCTCATGTACTCTTGAAGTGATGTAATGTACTCAAAAGGAGTTTCACATACATTCTTCGTAGGCTCATTTTGGTAGTGAAACCAAAAACCTCTTGCATCATTGAAATGAAAAAAAAAATTATTTATAGCAGGTCTGAAGCCATTATCATTCTCCATCAGTTCTTCATGTATCCACTCTCCATTAATGACTATCTCATGACCTTCATGAATGTAATGCCCTGCCAAGAGACCTTAAAGGAAGTTGCAATTAACATCTTAAACGAACCAATTTTTTTTTTATAAACTACATTTAACATACATATTCACTTACTAATTAACTACAACCTCTAAGGCTACAAGGTTAGGATTACTTAAACCCACACATACATATTACATATAACCATAGCCTTATGAACTTTATGAATTAACCATCATACATCATAAGAATACCACATAACATAATAAGATAATCAACCAAGATACAATCTCATAATCATTAACTTAATCCCATAGTTACATCACTCATTCCTAGAATGGGACAATAGTACAAATGTATCACAATTACATAACTCCACCTCATAACAAAAGAGGGGTAGATAACTTATACAAAATGCAATATTACAAAACAAGAACCGTGAGCTGTCCATCTCGATGTTTCGCCACCAAATACTGAAGATAGATGGGGAACCAATGGTTTTGGTGCATGTTCCACCCAACCAAGTGGTACTCGAAGGCCCACCCCCCATGCTAGGAGATAGTAACAAAGTAACATGGACAAAGATCTACAATCCACTAACCAAAGGCAGACTCATACCGACTCATACTGATATAACCAAACAAATGAACTAACAAGTACAACTCAATAACAATACAAGCACACATCAAGTACAACTCAAATATAATACAAGTACACATCAAGTACAACTCCAATATCACTGACATAGGTCACATTGCTTCCAAACATAGTATTAATCAAGTATGTTCACAGAACCATACACATAAGACAAATAACAACAGTTGTCCTAGATAGAGTGTCATCGCATAGTAGTCATGAGATCTCCTCTAGGCATCCTTCATAGGCTCCGCTAATCCTGGTGGCCTCAACCGAATCTTGGCACTCACACTCACTCATGCGGCATCAAATACCTCTCGTACTGAAAAGATAAATGATTATGTCATTCTAGGCCTTCTCACTCATCCCAAGTCTAAACGAGCCCTTGTGTCTATGAGTGAGGATTAAATTATCTTGATTAGTGTGAACTACATCTTAATCATCTAAATACATTAATTTAATTATCACTTGATTAACTCACTTTTGAAGGTTACCCGATTTACCACTTTGGGCTCCAGCCCCTAACAAAAGCCACTCTTCTATTCGACAACAGACACCCAAACAATCCACTAAAGAAAACACAAGTGCATACAAACTAGGCATCAAAACCACTCCAACACAAGGAGGATACAAATAATAGAACTCACTCCAAACATTTTGGAGGCAACAAACACATAGTCCACTCCTTTCACAGGGGTGCAAAACATCCCCGTTCGTGAAAAATGGGTAAAATTGAAAAGACGCCACGCACTACCCAAGGGAAAACAACTGGATGACATAAAGGTTCAACAACCCTCATCCTCTAAGTTCTCCTAGAAGACTTATAATTTAGGACTAACACTAAATCTCAAAACCAACAATGCAACTTGATGACATAGCAACAAAAGCATTCAAGTCATTAATCAAATCTAATATTTGGATTTCCTAAATCCATACTTATTCAATAGGTAGTGTTGACAAAGTCAAAGACACGATAACTAGATCATCTAAAATAATCATAACCCTATTTCCCCTTTCATTATTGGAAATCTTAAACAATTAAACTTACTTCTCTTTATTGAATACAGAGAATTAAATCCTTTAAGATAATCATGAGGAAGATACTAATTTTGGATATACTAAATCCATATCTCTTTCATAATCCAATCACAATGATTCAATTAATCTAAATAGAAATTAATAAATAATATAATTGGTTGCCTCATCAATAAAACAACTTCTTAATTTACTTTTAAATCAACACAAATCCATGCAATTAAACTCTTTCCATTTCCTAACCAAATCTTACATTTCATTCAATTTCCTATTTAGAACATGCAATCACTTTAATATAATAAAATATCGTTTCTCTATCCACTTACCCATATACACTAATCAATCCATTTTTAAATCTCTATTCAATAATATATTGCATACATCTTATTAAAATGAAATACAATAATGAATTTACCTTTAACATATTTTTATATGTTCCATATTATATATACACAAAACATATATATTAATAAACTCAATTATATAGATTCTTTAATATTCCAATCACAACGATTAATTTGCTCTATGAAAATAAAACATAATAACTATTGCCCTTTCAAAATTAATTGAAAAAGAAATTAAATAAGTGCCTTTATAATAAAGGATAGACTAGTTCAAATAATTTAAGTCGAATCCATTGTTTTCCTTTAAAACTAACATAAATCTTTTACAATAATTCTTTTCAATTTCTTAACCCAAACCTTATATTTCTTCTAGTTTTCCAACAACACCCTATGTTAATCTCATCTAAAAGTTTCCCTTTCCAAACTCTTATTACATACATCCATTTATTCAAACCATAAAATATACATTTTCAACAGATAAATTGTTCAA
Source organism: Sequoiadendron giganteum (assembly GCA_007115665.2). Classification (NCBI taxonomy): domain Eukaryota; kingdom Viridiplantae; phylum Streptophyta; class Pinopsida; order Cupressales; family Cupressaceae; genus Sequoiadendron; species Sequoiadendron giganteum. The sequence goes on along the minus strand of CM021105.1, from coordinate 398,119,410 downwards.
ATAGAAAATGATTAAATTAAAATAATTAATTGTCTCTTCATAATAATCAATTCTTGAATTTACTTTTAAAACAACACGATCTCATGCACTACCAAGAGAATTCACAACAGCTTGACATCACAACGACAACCCTCACAAACAAAAGACCAACTAGAAGACTTATAAACTAACAGGTATTCAACCCATTCTCAAAGCATAAACATGAAAGACATAATCATTGAAGGCAATAGAAGAAATTGCATTTGGATACTCTAAATCCATTTCTCATTTCATTATGTAATTCATTATATCGATAAAATTGAATTAAGAATTCATTTTTTCAGATAGGGGAGAAATTACACTAATATGTTATTCTCTAATTGCTCTGAACAAAATAAGTATTTTCAACTATAACTCAAAACATTTCGCTTTAAATTAAATAACCAATTGCCCTTGCAAATTAAATCATTATAAAATTAATCAAATTAACATTTGGTCTCTTACATAACTTATTGTGTTAAAATAAGATCAATATTTGGACTATAACCCAATATCATAAATATATTTTTCCAATTAAATCAAATTAATAATTGGACCTTTTACACATGAATTTAAATTCCACAATTAAATTTTAAATTATGCATTCTTTAAATCAAATATTTAACTCCTTCAATTAAACTTTAACATGCCATTTTAAAATAAACAATAATTTTCCCATACGTTTATAATTTTAATTCCACTAATCTAATATACAAATTTTATTTAAAATAATATAAATAAATATAATACTTTAATATTATAAATTATAATATAAAATATTATTAAATAATATAAAATATTATAATAACAATACATAAAATATTAATATTTATAAATATCAATTTATTATTATTTTATTATCAGAGCAGCCATGGGAAAATAACTTAACAATAGTCTCGTGTTTCAAGCATAACTCAAAAACTACGATCTGGGTATTTGCGATATTTTGATAAGAATAAAAAAATTACAAGGTGCAGAAATCCTTTAAATTTCCTGATAACCCAGTTTGTGTAAGTGGAGTTATACACGACGCAACCAGACCATTTTACCATAAAAATATAACTACCCTGCGAATTTTAAAATCCGATTTTTAATAATAAACAGAGGGTTTCATTTTCTAAAAAAAATATTTTAAATGCTTTGTTCAATCTCTATATTTGATTCCAATAACAAAATAATCGATTTCCTCAAATAATTTAAATTCAACTAAGGTTTTCACAATTTTCACTCAACCTGGTTCAAGAAGCTACATGAAAAGATTAATTTCTGATGCAAGCCTCCTCCAAAGATTTCTTGAATTTTCTTCAATCATCCAACGAATCCAATCCAAAACCCAACAAATGCAACCAATCTTTCCTCCAATCAATTCTACAATTAAAACTTTCTTCAAACCCTTATTTGTGCAAATTTTTCCAAAATTTCTTCTTTGTTGTAAAAATGTATTTTTCCTAAAGATTTTTTCTGCCCTAAAAATTAAAACATGCATTCCTTATAAATCAAAAATACCCAATTCAACCCTAATTCACATTACATGCAAATTAGATATTTCAATTTCAATTTCAATTTTCGAAACCCATTTTCAATGCAATTTCAAATAATAAATTAATTTCCAAAGTTGCAACTAATTTCCCAAATAAACATTTAATTACAATTTCTAATTTAATTCTCACACGTTGAAATTAAATTCCAAAATTAATTTTAATTCTTGTATTCCCTTTCATTCTCTTGCATCACATTTAATTAATTAATTTAATTATTTAATAACTAAATTCAACCCCCTTGATTAAATTTAATTAATTAAATAATTTAAATATAAACTTTTATCCACATTGTATTATTTAAATTAAATAACCATCAACATGATTTAAATGCAATTATTCTAAATATCTATTTCCAAATCAAGAATCCTTTAGAATTAAATAACATTAAAACAAGACAGACAATGACTCGACACACACGACTGGCGACACACTAAGGCTAGGGTGTAAAATTGACACATGTTACCTAGCTACTATCTCCCGTTCAACTTAACCGTTGGATCGACACGCTCGAACCTGTGAAACCGGGTGGAGTCGATGTCATGTACCTGCAATCCTGAAAACAAGTAAACAACATCATACAATATATCTAGCATATAATACACACCGTGAAGAAGGAATTACGGATTCGTAGGGCACTCACAAGCGAGTGATGCAAAACCGTCCTCTTCACCAATACACCCATCGAAACTAACACTTCCATCATAATCCAGTAATCTCATAATAATTTATCATGTTAACTCTACAACATCATTAATCCATAATGCATGTGAAACAATAATCAGATAACTACATCTCACAATAATAGTTGTTGCTCAATAGTAGTGATCAAAACATCATAACAAAATGTATCCAATATCAAGGTGACTGCAACCAAACATAGCATAAAGCAAACTGAACAAGAAGCAAAACAGAGAGGTATTACAATGAAACGAAACACTTATCTCATTTGTGATAGAAGAAATTTATGAAGATTTATCTTCCTCCTTATGAACCATTCATTATCATGAGAGATGGGTTCTTGTGAACCACTACTGATGAATCATGGGTCAATGAGTTTGACTTGTAAAACTACATGATTGAATCTTGATAGCAATATCACAATATTTATATATCTAAATGTGTTATTTTCTTCAGCTAAAATTTGTGCTTATACTTATGTGATTGATGTATGTTTGTGTATGGGATCATAGTAATTTCTATTTGATGATGCTATTGTGTCTTTAAGGTTTATTTATTAAAGGGTGCATGAAACAAGTTTTAAATCCTTACAAATCTTTGAATTTCTTAGGGTTTTCTATTTGTCGAGTCTGGGCTCCGAGCCCGAGTCCAAGTCAAAAAATGGCTTGTCAGGTCTGAGGCGAGTCCTAATCTTGTAACACTGGTGTGAACACATCGAGGAATAATGTATATGCCGATGAAGAGAGAACCCATCCTTGTTTCCAAATAAACCATGGTATAGATATGGTTGGCCGAGATAAAACATCACTCTCCTAGATAGTTCGAAGCATAATCTTTCATGGCTAAAAACACACCTTCATTATGTGTGTTCTTGATCCTACTGAAGAAATGGTGGAACATGTTGTAGATCAAATATTGCAACCCTAAGTCCACAATAAGGTTACTTGTCCTGATTTCCGCAAATGTCTTTAAGATGTTCATCCTTCTTGAGTAATGTAAACTATTGATGTTATCTAGATCTTTGAAACTATCTGCAATCATGTGCAATACTATAGAAGCTAGAGCTATATCTAATACTACAAATGATTTCTCAATGGAATCGTGATAGCAATATCACAATTTGACACATTATAGAAAATACCTCCTACTTATCAATTGATGAGCTAAAGTGATGCAGAGTTCTATCCCTCAAGAGCACTCTTGCTCTTCCCAAGACCTATTCTCTGGTCTTCCTAGGATATTCCTCTCTACCCTACTCAGGGATCACTCCTAAACCCCTCTCACCACATAAGACTCTCCACCAATTTCAAATTCTTCTCCATCACTCCCAATCCACCACTAAGCTTCCTTGGGCTCCACACTGACCGAAAGTGTCCTAACCACTCCAAGGCTAGGGAAGGGTATCCTAGTTGTCCTTTTGCTTATTTTTATCCTCACTAATCCATCTTATTGGATTATTTCACCTTTTACCCATCACTTTTTTGAAAAACTTAATTTTAGGCCTTGTAGCCTTTTGCCCCAATTTGGCCTCCTAGAACCTGTTTTCTTGACTTTTCTCACAAACAGTCTTAACAACCCCCAAATTTTTTTGTAGATTCTTTCTTTTGACCATCAAGGCTCCAAGATTTACTAGGCCTTAGGTCCTACAAGTGTCTGTACATATGATTGTCCTCAAACCCCCTATTTTCAAGGGTTCCTAGGGTTTTTGGCTCTTTTTCCTTCTTTGAGGGCTTCAACGACCTCCTCATCTATCCTCCTGGAACACACATGACTGAGATACATGTTCCTACACTCCCATACTCTTTATTGGCACAAACCAATCCATTTATCAACTCTCCTTGTTGCTATCCTCTCCAAGCTACTAGCCAGAATGCACTTGCACTCGCCTAGTGCTTGATGATTTCATCACCTTCCCTACAAAACAAGACCCCAAAACCTATAAGTACACTATTTACATAGTCCCCAACTTGATTCCAAGTGGCCATGAGAGGAGAGCAATGAGAAGTCAAGTGGGACTCATTATTCACAAAACTGGCCTGAACCGACAATGAGACCAAGAACACCAAAAACTTGCAAAAAGATAACCAGTCGGTCTAGATGACTAATATAATACTACACAAGGTAAGTAAATGACAAAAATGGAAGACTCAAAGCATTAGATAAGTCCTTTCAATCCATTCTTGATTGGATGAAGGCTCAAATACAAAAATTCAATGAAAACTTGCTCTCTTCCAATCACAAAAGTGTACTCTCCAAGTCTCAATTCATGAAAACAATCCTCCAACCCAGGTATTAGAGTTTTTCTGACATTATATACCTTTCTCCCATGTGCTAAGACCCTTGGGTTGGGCTTAGAGCATCATTAATGCCATTTTCCAGCTTTTAAGACAAATAGCCAAGGCAACATTGCTCAAAATGCTCACAATGTCCAAGACTTACCCAAACCGCAAGCCCCTAACAAACCTATTTCCAATTCACTCATCAAAAACACTCTTGGGACTTTACATCATAGTCCTTATTCCCTTGGTGGTTGGATAGAGCCACCTACAAGCCAAAATTGCAAAGATCTCTAAAAGACCTTAAGGTGCTCCTGCACCATTCTCCCCCCTGCAACAAAGAAGTTAAGGAACCTATGGTGTCAAGAGCTCCTCACTAATTCCATGCTTCTTAAAGTCACTTTCTGCTATCCAAGTAGCCTCTGACTCTAGTTGATGTCTCCACTTCACTAGGTGCGCCATGTATGTCTTGTGCCTAGTCTTCTTCTTCACCCTTGAGTCTAGAATCTTGTCCACTTGTGGTCTGATCTGATCAAGTACCTTGAGTTCATCCACATCCTTACTGACCTTAGCACTATACTGTTCCTCATCCATTTTTGGTCCTTTATACTTCACCAAGTCCTTCACATTGAAGATAGGCGAAATGGACATCTCCTTGGGTAACTCCATCTTGTATGCATTGGATCCATACTTAGCCAACACTTTACATGGCCCTATCCTTTTTATCTGCAGCTTACTTGGTATGCCTTTCTGTAGTCTTGCCTTGTTCAAGTATACCATCAAATCACCTATTTCAAATTGTAGATCTCTCTTCACTTCATCTCTTTTAGCCTTCAACTTCTAGTTAGCCTCCATTAATGTCTTCTTTACCTACTTATGAACCTCTCTCATTGACTGAGCAAAATCATCAGCATGTCCACTGATTCCTTCATAACCTTTTAGGTCTCTGAGCTCAAGTACACCCCTTGGATGTAACCCATATACAATTTCAAATGAGCTCTTACTAGTAGACCTGTTTGTGCTATCATTGTAGGAAAATTCTACCTGTGAAATGACTTGTTCCCATCCTTGTCCATACTCCTTAGTTCGACACCTCAACAAGTTACCAAGTACCCTATTTATCAAGATTTATGGTGAGGTTCTCCTCTTGAAGTTTCTTCAACACAAGTTCTAGGTGCTTCATATGTTCTTCTTTTGTTTAGCTAAAGATGAGGATAACATCTAAGTAGACTACCACAAAGACTCCTATAAAGTCCTTCAAGACCTCATTCATCACCCTCATAAAAGTGCTAGATGCATTTGTAAGCCCAAATAGCATTACTAACCACTCATATAACCCCTTTGTGGTTTTAAAAGATGACATCCATTCATCTCCCTCTTTCATCCTAATCTGATAGTAGCCACTTTTTAAATCAATCTTGGAGTAGTACTTATCACCCCCTAAACAGTCCATTAAGTCTTCTATCCTAGGAATAGGAAACCTATATCTAATGGTTATCCTATTTATGGCCCTAGAATCAATACACATTCTCCACTTATCTCCCTTCTTAGGTTCCAACACCACTAGAACATCACATGGGCTTATGCTTTTCCTGATCAACCCTTGGTCCAAAAGTTCTTGAACTTGCCTTGCTATCTCCTTGTTCTGCTCTGATGTCATTTTGTATGCAGCCTTTTTAGGAAATGTTGCTCCTGGTACAAAGTCAATTTGATGACTAATTGCCCTCTTACGTGGTAGTGTAGCTGGTGTGCCTTCACAAATGATATCCCTGAACTGATCCAATAGTTGCTTCACCTCTGCTGTCATAGGTAGCTGACTAGGTGACTCCTCCTCCTTTGGCTTCAACATGATTGCATAGACAACTCCTTCTTCCTCCATGTCTCTTAGGAATTCCTTTCCACTCATCAAAAGTACAGTGGATTCTACCTTTTCCACTGTGCCTTCTTGGGGGAAAAACTTTGTGGTTAAGCGCTTGAGCTGGAGTATACTGGAATGGGTGACCTCCCGGGAAGGCCTAGTGCCTCACCTCTGTGAGCATCACTTAGATGCAATGAGTGCTAAGTGGGCCATTCAATATCATTTCAAATTTGTTGTTTTAAGCAACTTACAAATTTGCAACTTAAGACTCCTCCAACCTAAGGGATTGATCCGGTGGAACATAGCTTAGAGCGATTCCACGTGGTTTAGTGCAAAAGAGGACCATTCCTAGCGTAAACATAACTATTTGGATGTGTTGGAACAAACCGCTTGGTCACACAAGTTGCAGAACGAAAGTTGCACCACTCTGCAACTTTGCATTGCTTGCATTTGATGCTTTTTCCATCAAGTGAAAATCTGCCACCACTGGAAAATCACTCCGAGATAGCCAAAACCAAGAGAGGTTTTTGTAGATAGGATCAACACAATCCTATAGGATCAGATGAGAAGTTTCTAAGCATCATGACATCTGAGTAATAGCACGCTAAAGTTTGCAGCCATTTTGCACTTTGGACCCTTAAGGGATCGATCCAGTGGAACATAGCCCAGAGCGATTCCATGTGTTTCGGTGCAAAAGAGGACCATGCCTAGCATAAAAATACCTCTTCGTATGTGTTGGAATAGTTTGCTTGGTCACACGAGTTATAGAGTGAAAGTTGCACCACTGTGCAATTTTGCACAGCTTGAATTTGACACGTTTTCCATCAAGTGAAAATACGTCGCTACAAGAAAACCACTCCAAGATAGCCAAAATCGAGAGAGGTTTTTCTAGAGGGGTCCAATGCCTTTCTTTTGGATCAGATGAGAAGTTTCTAAGTGTCATGGTATCCAAGTAATAGCATGTTGAAGTTTGCAGCTATTTTGCACTTTGGACCCTTAAGGGATCGATCCGATGGAACATAGCTAAGATCGATTCCACATGTTTCAGTGCGAAAAAAGACAATGCCTAGCATAAAAATACCTATTCGAATGTGTTGGAATAGTCCGCTTGGTCACACGAGCTGCAGAGAAAAAGTTGCACCACTGTGCAACTTTGCACAGCTTGAATTTGACATGTTTTCCATCAAGTGAAAATACGCCGCCACGACAAAACCAATCCAAGATAGCCAAAATCGAGAGAGGTTTTTCTATAGGGGCCCAACACATTTCTGTAGGATTAGATGAGAAGTTTCTAAGTGTCATGGTATTCGAGTACTAGCATGCTGAAGTTTGCAACCATTTTGCACTTTGGACCCTTAAGAGATCGATCCGATGGAACATTGCTCGGAGCGATTCTACGTGTTTCGATGTGAAAGAGCACCATGCCTAGCATAAACATACCTACTCCGACGTGTTAGAATAGTCGGCTTGGTCACCTGAGTTGTAGAGCAAAACTTGCACCACTTTGCAACTTTGCACAACTTGAATTTGACACCTTTTCCATTAAGTGAAAATTCGCTGCCATGAGAAAACCACTCCAAGATGGACAAAACCGAGAGAGGTTTTTTTAGAGGGGCTAATGCCTTTCTGTAGGATCAAACAATAAGTTTCTAAGTATCACGGTATCCGAGTACTACCATGCTGAAGTTTGCAGCCATTTTGCAATTTGGACCCTTAAGGGATCGATCCGGTGGAACATAGCTCGAAGCGATTCTACATGCTTCGGTGTGAAAGAGGACCATTCCTAGTGTAAACATACCTATTCAGACATGTTGGATCAGTCTACTTGGTCACACGAGTTGCAGAGCGAAAGTTGAACCACTTTGAAACTTTGCACTGCTTGAATTTGACACCTTTTCCATCAAGTGAAAATCCACCGCCATGAGAAAACCACTCCAAGATAGCCAAAATCGAGAGAGGTTTTTCTAGAGGGGTCCAATGCATTTCTATAGGATTAGACGAGAAGTTTCTAAGTGTCATGGTATCCAAGTAATAGTATGCTGAAGTTTGCAGCTATTTTGCACTTTCGACCCTTAAGGGATTGATTTGGTGGAACATAGCTCAGAGCGATTCCACGTGTTTCGGTGTGAAAGAGGACCATGCCTAGCGTAAACATACCTATTTGGATGTGTTGGAATAGTTGGCTTGGTCACACGAGTTGCAGAGCGAAAGCTGCACCACTTTGCAACTTTGCACAACTTGAATTTGACATCTTTTCCATCAAGTGAAAATCCACCGCCACGAGAAAACCACTCCAAGATAGCCAAAATCGAGAGAGGTTTTTCTAGAGGGGTCCAATTCCTTTCTGTTGGATTAGACGAGAAGTTTCTAAGTGTCACGGTATCCAAGTAATAGCATGTTGAAGTTTGCAGCTATTTTGCACATTAGACCCTTACGGGATCGATCTGGTGGAACATAGCTCAAAGCGATTCCACATGTTTCAGTGTGAAAAAGGACAATTCCTAGCATAAAAATACCTATTTGGATGTGTTGGAATAGTCTGCTTGGTCACACGAGTTGCAGAGTGAAAGTTGAACCAATGTGCAACTTTGCACAACTTGAATTTGACATGTTTTCCATCAAGTGAAAATATGCCGCTACGAGAAAACCACTCTAAGATAGCCAAAATTGAGAGAGGTTTTTCTAGAGGGGTCCAGTGCCTTTCTGTTGGATTAGACGAGAAGTTTCTAAGTATCACGGTATCCAAGTAATAGCATGTTGAAGTTTGCAGCTATTTTGCACTTTGGACCCTTAAGGGATCGGTCCAATGGAACATAGCTTAGAGCGATTCCACGTGTTTCAGTGCGAAAAAGGAAAATGAATAGCATAAAAATACCTATTCGAACATGTTGGAATAGTCCGCTTGGTCACACAAGTTGCAGAGCAAAAGTTGCACCATTGTGCAACTTTGCACAACTTGAATTTGACACGTTTTCCATCAAGTGAAAATATGCCGCCACAACAAAACCAATCTAAGATAGCCAAAATCAAAAGAGGTTTTTCTAGAGGGGCCCAATACATTTATGTGGGATCAGACGAGAAGTTTCTAAGTGTCACAATATCCGAGTACTAGCATGCTGAAGTTTGCAGCCATTTTGCACTTTGGACCCTTAAGGGATTGATCCGGTGGAACATAGCTCAGAGCGATTTCACATGTTTCGGTGCAAAAGAGGACCATTCCTAGCATAAAAATACCTTTTTGGATGCGTTGGAACAATCTGCTTGGTCACACGAGTTGCAGAGCAAAAATTGCACCATTGTGCAACTTTGCACAGCTTGAATTTGACATGTTTTCCATCAAGTGAAAATCGACTGCCATGAGAAAACCACTCCAAGATAGCCAAAATCGAGAGAGGTTTTTCTAGAGGGGTCCAATGCCTTTCTTTCAGATTAGACGAGAAGTTTCTAAGTGTCATGGTATCCAAGTAATAGCATGTTGAAGTTTACAACTATTTTGCACTTTGGACCCTTAAGGGATTGATCCAGTGGAGCATAGCTCAGAGCGATTCCACGTGTTTCAGTGCGAAAAAAGATAATGCCTAGCATAAAAATACCTATTCAGATGTGTTGGAATAGTCCACTTGGTCACACGAGTTGCAGAGCGAAAGTTGCACCATTATACAACTTTGCACAACTTGAATTTGACACGTTTTCCATTAAGTGAAAATACGCCGCCACGACAAAACCAATCCAAGATAGCCAAAATCGAGAGAGGTTTTTCTAGAGGGTCCCAACACATTTCTGTAGGATTAGACGGTAAGTTTCTAAGTGTCATGGTATCCGAGTACTAGCATGTTGAAGTTTGCAGCCATTTTGCACTTTGGACCCTTAAGGGATCGATCCGGTGGAACATTGCTCGGAGCAATTCTACGTGTTTCGATGTGAAAGAGAACCATGCCTAGTGTAAACATATCTATTTGGATGTGTTGGAATAGTCGGCTTGGTCACATGAGTTGTAGAGCGAAAGTTGCACCACTTTGCAACTTTGCACAACTTGAATTTGACACCTTTTCCATCAAGTGAAAATTTGCTGCCATGAGAAAACCACTCCAAGATAGACAAAACCGAGAGAGGTTTTTCTAAAGGGGCCTAATGCTTTTTTGTAGGATCAGATGAAAAGTTTCTAAGTATCATGGTATCCGAGTACTACCATACTGAAGTTTGCAGCCATTTTGCACTTTGGACCCTTAAGGGATCGATCCGGTGGAACATAGCTCGGAGTGATTCTACATGCTTCAGTGTGAAAGAGGACCATTCCTAGCATAAAAATACCTATTTGGACGTGTTGGATCAGTTTGCTTGGTCACACGAGTTACAGAGCGAAAGTTGAACCACTTTGAAACTTTGCATTGCTTGAATTTGACACCTTTTCCATCAAGTGAAAATCTGCCGCCATGAGAAAACCACTCCAAGATAGCCAAAATTGAGAGATATTTTTCTAGAGGGGTCCAACGCCTTTCTATTGGATCAGACGAGAAGTTTCTAAGTGTCACGGTATCCAAGTAATAGCATGCTGAAGTTTGCAACTATTTTGCACTTTGGACCCTTAAGGGATCGATCCAGTGGAACATAGGTCGGAGCGATTCTACGTGTTTCAGTGCAAAAGAGGACCATGCCTAGCGTAAACATACCTATTCAGATGTGTTGGAATAGCTCGCTTGGTCACACGAGTTGCAGAGCGAAAGTTGCACCACTTTGCAACTTTGCACTGCTTGAATTTGACACCTTTTCCATCAAGTGAAAATTCGCCGCCACGACAAAACCACTCCAAGATAGCCAAAATCAAGAGATGTTTTTCTAGAAGGGTCCAATGCCTTTCTGTAGGATCAGACGAGAATTTTCTAAGTGTCACGGTATCCAAGCAATAGCATGCTGAAGTTTGCAACTATTTTGCACTTTAGACCCTTAAGGGATTGATCCGGTGGAACATAACTCAGAGCGATTCCACTTGTTTCGGTGTGAAAGAGCACCATGCCTAGCGTAAAAGTACCTATTCAGATGTGTTGGAACAGTTGGCTTGGTCACACGAGTTGCAAAGCAAAAGTTGCACCACTTTGCAACTTTGCACTGCTTGAATTTGACATATTTTCCATCAAGTGAAAATCCGCCGCCATGAGAAAACCACTCCAAGATAGACAAAATCGAGAGAATTTTTTCTAGAGGGGCCTAACACCTTTCTGGAGGATTAGATGAAAAGTTTCTAAGTATCATGGTATTCGAGTACTACCATGCTGAAGTTTGTAGCCATTTTGCACTTTGGACCCTTGAGGGATCGATCCGGTGGAACATAGCTCAAAGCGATTCTACATGCTTCGGTGTGAAAGAGGACCATTCCTAGTGTAAAAATACCTATTCAAATGTGTTGGAACAGTCCGATTGGTCACACGAGTTGTAGAGTGAAATTTGAACCACTTTGCAACTTTGCACTGCTTGAATTTGACACCTTTTCCATCAAGTGAAAATCCGCTGCCACGAGAAAACCACTCCAAGATAGCCAAAATAGAGAGAGGTTTTTCTAGAGGGGTCCAATTCCTTTTTGTAGGATTAGATGAGAAGTTTCTAAGTGTCATGGTATCCAAGTAATAGCATGTTGAAGTTTGCAACTATTTTGTACTTTGGACCCTTAAGGGATCGATCCAGTGGAACATAGCTTGTAGCGATTCCATGTGTTTCGGTGTGAAAGAGGACCATGCCTAGCATAAAAATAACTATTCGAATGTGTTGGAACATTTTGCTTGGTCACATGAGTTGCAGAGTGAAAGTTGTACCACTTTGCAACTTTGCACGGCTTGAATTTGACACCTTTTCCATCAAGTGAAAATCTAGCGCCATGAGAAAACCACTCCAAGATAGAAAAAATCAAGAGAGGTTTTTCTTGAGGGGCCCAACAAATTTCTGTAAGATTAGACGAGAAGTTTCTAAGTGTCACAGTATCCGAGTACTAGCATGCTGAAGTTTGCAGCCATTTTGCACTTTGGACCCTTAGGGGATCGATCCAGTGGAACATTGCTCAGAGCGATTCTACGTGTTTCAATGTGAAAGAGGACCATGCTTGGCATAAAATTATTTATTCAGACATGTTGGAACAGTCCACTTGGTCACACGAGTTGCAGAGCGAAAGTTGCACCACTTTGCAACTTTGCATTGCTTGAATTTGACACCTTTTCCATCAAGTGAAAATCTGCTGCTATGAGAATACCACTCCAAGATAGCCAAAATAGAGAGAGGTTTTTCTAGAGGGATCCAACGCCTTTCTGTAGGATCAGACGAGAAGTTTGTAAGTGTCACGGTATCCAAGTAATAGAATGCTGAAGTTTGTAGCTATTTTGCACTTTTGACCCTCAAGGGATCGATCCAGTGGAACATAGCTCCAAGCGATTCCACGTGTTTCGGTGTGAAAGAGGACCATGCCTAGCGTAAAAATACCTATTCAAACGTGTTGGAACAGTCTACTTGATCACACGAGTTGCAGAAAAATGTGTACAAATTGTTTACATGACCTTTATATGACCTTTTTCACATTGTTTACATTTGAAAATTCAAAGTTTGCAAATTTTCCTACTCAAGACATTTACAGAACAAGGTGCTACTGCACCAAACATGAACTTCAACATTACAATATTTGAGCATATCTCATTATGTAACTAAATCTTATTACAATGCCTCTGGCACTTCGTTCTCTCAAATCTTTTACAATGTCACTCATACATTCAGGATTCTCTTTAAATGTCTTAATCATAGGTGCTCATCATGAGGTTAACTTCAAATGAGTAACTTGAGATTCCCTCGCTAAGCTTCACTGTTCTCTTACAATGGCTTGAAATCAAAATTGAGATTTGTCAAAATCATCAAAATAAGTATGTTGCATTGCTTTTTTGGCTGAGATTTTCTTTGATGGCTCTTAAATCAGCATTTTTTGCAACGAAAGATCAATCAACCCTTAGTAGTTTACTTAAAAATATGAAAAGTAAAAGAGAAAAAGAAAGAGCATCCAAAATGGAAATGAAATAAAAATAGATGGAAGGCACTTACAGATATTGCATGCAGGCATCAAAATAAGGATGTTGCATTGCTTTTCTAGTTGACATTCTCTTGGATGGCTCATATATTTGCATTTTTTGCAAGGGGACACCAATCACTGTAAAAGAAGATGATAGCATTTGCATCAAACAAATTAATGTGCATACAAGTATAAATTAATAAGAACCAATGTGCATATACTTACAAATTAATCCAACGAACCATGCGGGTCTACTCTACTCTTTATTGTGTCAAGTATTGCCTCATGGTTAGACTCACAGACCTTCCATAATGACTTGTTCAAAGGTCTACCCCCATATTTGGTCAAATGAACATTGGATGCCACGATAAGGTTCTAGTAATGAAGAATCTTACGATGCATGTCAAAGTCCTGAAATAGCCAATGTTTAACACTTGAATGTGGGTACCTTCTAAGCCATGTTCCAGTAACCACAACTGACCCTGTAGGGTATTCAATGTTTACTCCATCTATAACTGGGGCCTCCAATTTATTTTTTGTCTCAACAAAACGACACAAGTAATAGTTTGTTCCCTCTTCATTGTCTTCATCTGCAATAACTACATAAACATGCCCTGCATTGATATGTGCACAAAATCTCTTGAAATTTGTCAACATTACAAATATAGTACAAAGTAAGATCTAACGATATGGAATTTCAACAACTAAGAAAGTAGATATATCACCTCGTTGAACTAGATCTGATATGTGGTCAAAGTCGACCGATGATTCTATCTATGTCAGTTCCAATGTCGTCGGAGGGTGATATGTGTGAAGTGGGCTAAGATAACTTGTGAACCATTTGTCAACCCACTCCCCTAACTCACAATCATTCCAGTCTTGCATTGTACATGAAGAACAAAAGCATGCCATCTTTCATGTATCGATACTCCATGAACCTATATTTGAGCTAAGGAAAGAGTGTACCTCACTCGATCCTATTAGTGTACAACAGTCTTCATATGGTGCAATGTTAGTATCATCTATCAACCAAAAAAATCTACGAATTGAAGATGTACCTTCATTACCTGGACCCATCAAAGCATTACACCACTCGACGATTGATTTTGCATCCGTCAACTTTGCACTGTCTTTATACTTTAACTCTTCTCGTGCTAATGCTCTTTTCACGCATGCTCCTACACCATCATGCTCCCCCTTTCCATGTTCAGCCTCACAAAAGTTCCACATATGTTGAACACCTGTAATGACATGCATCCTGCACAACTAGTAGAACATGCACGAGTTCTTGAACTGTGTTGCACATTTATTAGACCATATTATATGTTGATCGTATTCTATGCCCCTCTAAGCCAAACTACTGTAGAAGATCTTGAAGCAACCTTGCACGAACTCTAGAGAATGTGTGCGATCATCACTAAAGTAAAAGTGGTAATCCCTCAATACCTTCCTTTGCTCATCTGTACTATCAGATGCATGAATGAATGCTATGTGCACAAATATCGAAACTTGTGTGGAGTTGTAATACTGTGACTGCACCTCATGTTGTGGCTGTACAGTGTAGTTCTCTACAAAGTCAACCATGGATATTATGCTTCCAACTGGAAAGGTGTCCTTGCATAGCTTGAATTGTGTGTCCAACCATTGGGCTCTATGGGTATGCATTGCATACTCGGACAATATATTGTCACGAAATGTGGTCATAAATTTGTACACTGGAATCTTCTCAATAACCAAATCACACCTTTTTTCTTGAGACCCATCTTTTGTAGCATATGGCACTATTTTATACTTCTCGAACTCTACTAGTTTTTGTCCCACCTCATTTGTGCTTTCCATATGTTGACATATTGGCATACGCTGGAAGCCACCGCAATGCTCACATGAACCATCCAAGCGTGCTGTCCTATAAAATATTTGGCTATCCTCTATTTCACATAATTTTTTTTATAAGAACTCTCTTGAAGATTTTGGTGGGGCTTCTATGCCACAATCCTGCAAAACATCGTTAGTATGCAAATCTAAACATATAGAACGATAAACATTGTAATGGTTAGAAAATTCAATATGTAGTCTACAACAACAAGTAGTGCGTGTGTGATTTATCTTGACATAAAAAGGTTTAAGCAGTTCAAAAAATCTTTGAGAAATACTAATTTGAGGATAATTATTTTCAAATTTTTGAAAAAATTGGGTCTAAGTCATATCCAAAAAATGCTTTGGATGTGGCTCACGATTCTGACTACCGATTCTCCTTCTTACCACATCCCTTTGATTCGGAGATGGCCTTGTGTTATTCTTCCAATACTCTTCAATTAGTGTTCTCAAGGCTTCGACAACTTCTTTATCTTTTCGTGACAGTCTCCCCGAGAATGCCCATAATTCATTTGTATCATTGCCCTCAATTCTTTGCCGCCTTTGAATGGCTCTTGATAAATTTTTTCTACTAATTCCCATTTTTTCACTAGTCTTTTTAATTAAGTGAGCTCTCTTTTTTTGACAACTTACCAAAGTCGATGTAATGACATGTCGGGTGGCATTACTATCCTTTGAGCATGAGGTCTTACCCACACTCTCATAAGCATCCATTAGATTCTTCACAATAGTGTCTTCACTCGATGTATTCGATGTTGTCAACCCAAGAGTCTTCATGATGTTCCTATACTTTACACCCCGCATCATTTCAACAAATAGTTGACATCTTGTAATCTCATTTAGCCTTTCAAAGAATCCTTCCAAAATCTTATCAGCATATCTTCCACAAGTGCATGTTGAAATCTTACCTTCCATGTGCTGCAAAATCTCATCATCAATATTAATCAAATACTTTGGCTTTCTACGCAAAATTCTTGGTGGTGTTCTCCTAGGTACATACATCTCAACATTAGGAATTTCATCAATATTTCATTGAGGTGGGCTAGATTGCATACCTTCGATCGAGGGTGGAGAAGAAGACATGCCTTGAGGTTCACATGGAAATGATGGTATACCTTCTTCGTCAATTTCGAGTGATGATGGACTCTCAACTTGAGATGTGTTGGATGGTGTCCAACAATATTCACTTGCGGTAAATGGTGTCCCTCCATGTTCACTTGTAGTAGATGGTGTCTGTCCATATTCACTTGTGCTAGATGGTGTCCCTCCATATTCGCTTGTGCTTAATGGTTTCCCTTCATATTCACTTGTCATAGAGGGTGTGTCTCCAACTACGGTATCTGAATCTGTCTTACAATGATGCTTTCGCACTCATGCCTTTTGTGCTGCCAATTCTCGTTCTCTTTTTGATGGTTGAGGTTCCTCTACAATCGGGTTGTTTTCATCAATCGTTTCCAATTTCTTCTTTTCACGATATGTCGCCACCCGAACTCTCTCCTTTTCTTTCAAGGTTTCGTTCTCTTCGTCTATTAGTTTCCTCTTTGTTTTTTTCTTCGGCCTGGCAGATAATTTTATTTGTACCATGGTAATGAGATGAATATTAGTTCCTAAAAAATGTATCCATTCAAGATAATTGAAAAATATATGTCATTGAAGGCTTCATTTAAATAATACTTAAAATCATCGTGTACAAAAGTAGGGTCTTTTATTGTTGAACATTCCTTGGAATGAAACTAATGACAATAGGATCTGTGGTTCTTAGCTCAAACAAGCACTTTTCCATGAGAATTTGAGGAACCAAGTAGTGATTTTGAAAAATTGTTGGTGCAGGAGCACCTTAAAGGTCTTTTGGAAGATCTTGGCAATTTTGGCTTGTAGGTGGTTCTAGCCAACCACCAAGGGAATAAGGACTATGATGTAAAGTCCCAATAGTGTTTTTGATGTGTGAGTTAAGTCAAACTTAGGGTAGCCTAGAGCCTTGAAGTTTGGAGAAGCCTAAACGATGAAATTAGGCAAATTAGTCCATGTAGACTTGGCAATTTGTCCTAAAAGTAGGAAAAGGGCATTAATGATGCTCTAAGCCCAACCCAAGGGTCCTAGCACATGGGAGAAAGGTATATAAGTTCAGAAAAACCCTAATTGAGCATGTGGGAAAGCTATTTTACGATTTGGAGTTTTGGAAGGGGAATTTGTGAGTTGGAAGAGTGCAAATTTCATTGAATTTATGTTTTTGTGCCTTCATCCAGTCAAGAATGGATTGAAAGGACCTGTATAATGCTTTGAGTCTTTCAATTGTGTCACTTAATTACTTTTTTAAGAATTATATTAGCCATTTAGTTCAATTTCTTTCTATTTTGCAAGTTTTTAGAGTTTTTGGTCTCATAGCCGGTTCAGGCCAGTTTTTGGAAATAATGATCTCCACTTGAATTCCTGTGGCAAGGCTACCATGGACAATTGGAATCAAGTAGTGGAATATTTTTAAAATGTACATATGGTGTGTGGTGTCTTGGTTTGCAGGGGAGATGGTGAATTCATCAATAAGTAGGCGAGTGCAAGTGCATTTTGGCTAGTGGCTTGGAGAGGACAACAATAAAGAAAGTTGCTAAATGGACTGGTTTGTGCCAATCAAGAGAAAGAGAGTGTGGGAACATGTATTCCAGACATGTGTATGGAAGGAGGAGAGTTGATGAGGTCATTGAAGCCCTCAAAGTTGGAAAAAGGAGCCAGAACCTTATAAACCCTTGAAAATAGGGGGTATGAGGATAGTCCTATGTACAAACGCCAAAGGGAGTAAACACCTGGTAAATCTTGAAGCTTTGGGTACCACTAGAAAGAATCTATAAAAATATTTGGGGATTGTTAAGACCGTTTTTGAGAAAATCCAAGAAAACGGGTTCTAGGAGGCTTAATTGGGCAAAAGGCTACAAGGCCTAAAATTGGGTTTTTCAAGAAAGTGATGGGTACAAGGTGAAAGAATCCTATGAGATGGATCAGCGAGGACTCAAATCAACAAGGGGATAGTGAGAATTCCCTTTCCTAGCCCCTCGAGTGGTTAGGACACTTTGGGTCAATGTGGAGCCCAGGGAAGCTTAGTGGTGAATTGAGAGCAATGGTGAAGAATTTGAAATTGGTGGAGAGTCTTATGAGGTGAGAGGGGTTTAGGAGGGATCCCTAAGTAGGGTAGAGAGGAATACCCTAGGAAGACTAGAGAATAGGTCTTGGGAAGAGCAAGATTTCTCTTGAAAGATAAGACTCCCCATCAATTGTTGAAGGAGTGGTCTATGTAATGAACTTTTGACCTTGTTCAGGGTATTTTGAAGATGTTTGATGCTTTGGAATGGTCTGGGAAGGCCCGGGTATAGGAGTTTCTACAAACCCTCCCTTTTTGCATTGAAAAATGGGGGTTTTTGTATTGGAAGCCTAGTTGAGCGGGTAAGGTCCTAAGACCTAGAAATTATCTTGTTTTGAGACCTAATTAAACACTTTTTTTGGGTTTGGAAGTCTAGTGTGAAGATCTAAGGGTAGTTCCTTTGCAAAATTGGCCTACTTGGAGGCCTAAAATAGTGAAAAAGGTCAGTTTTCTTAATGTTGTCCCAAAGGATTCATGTGATGGGTTAAGGTATGTCTTGCAACTCTGAAATTGGTGCTACAATCATTCTTTTATTTTCCTAGTGTTTTCGAAAGTTTTGGAGTTAAGGGCCCAAAATTGGTTTTGCACAATAACTAGATTCCAAGGGTGAAATTTAGGAAATAATGTTTTTGTTTGTTGTCCAGCTTGGAGGAGTGTTGGGATTGGTCCATTATGCCTTTTTAATCTTCTTAGATGGCTCTTGAAGGAAAGTTGACATCTTCAATGGTTTTGGGTCCTCTAACTCTACATAAAATACGAGTATCATAGTTTGAAGTGTGTGCATGGTTTGGGAGATACATGTGAGAGTTTGTAGATGTTTGGCTACTAGTAAGGTGGAAAGTGAACAAAGGAACTTAGTTTGTGTGTAAGGGAAGACTTCTGAAATGTTTCATTTTTGTTTGACTATTGTTTGACTAACTCAAACAAAGATTTATTAAGCAAATAATGGTTTGGTTGTGCCTTAAGAATTATAGTCCGTGTTTATAAACAATGGTGCCATTATGGAAGATTTAAGACAACTTGAGAATGACATAATCATTGGTTGATGTTTTGAGGAACCTAGTTGATTGTAATCAATTATTTTCAAGATTTTCAAGGTGTTTTGAAGGTCCTTAAGGAATTGGGAACTCTTAATGCTAATTTGAGTATACGAATCAAATGTTTTGTGAAGGGAAATATAGTTGAATAAGTGTGTCAAGAAAGGTGTTGATTTCTTCCTTTGTACTGCATCAATTTGTGTAGAGGTATTGGAAGGTGTTTGGATCCTTCAGAGGAATGGTAGAGGCTTGGAGTTGTCTTAAAGGATGAATTTTGGTGAATGGTTTTGAATTTCTATAATTGGCAAGTGTAAAATGGTAATTAGCAAGTGTAAATAATTGTGTATATAATTTGGTAATTAAATATGTCCATTGACAACATAAGGTTGTAATGACAAAAAAATTTGAAAGGAAGCCATAATAGAATGAAAGAAAAATTGTAAAGACTTCACATACCTTAAAAACTAGACTTTCAAATGGAGGAGCTGAACCCAATTATGTAGCCTTAGCTTCTTCTTTCTTCAAACTCCACAACAGTTTGAGTTGTTCAAAATCTTTTTTCCTTCCACACTTCAATTGTATATCAGTTTTCAATGGAATTCAAACTTCAATTGATATTATATGTCTTTCAACGTGGAAAATCTGCTATTTCATGCAAAGGTGGTAAAAAGATCATGGAATGTGAAAAAGATGCTTGCACACTTCACAACATCATCAAAAAGACATTTTTTGTCAGAGCACGCACAAAACTAGGGGAATATGCAGACTGTGGGCCTTCAAATCATGGGTATATAGATTTTTTTACCATTTTAGTGGACTACAAAACACACACGTGTTATAATGCAAGCATGTTATGTGAAATTTGGTTTTCTTAGTGTATTTTTTAGAGTATAGGAGTTTCTGAGAGAGTGGGAGGGAGAGAGGGGGAGAGTGGAAGATAGAGAGGGAGGGAGAAGGGGAGAGTGGGAGAAAGAGAGAGGGAGAGAGTGGGAGATAGAGTGGGAGGGAGAGAGGGGAGAGTGGGAGATAGAGAGGGAGGGAGAGAGGGGGAGAGTGGGAGAGAGTGGGAGAAGAGGAGAAGTGGGGAGTGGGAGATAGAGACCTAAACCCTCAACCCTTAAACCCTAATCCCTCA
>CM021105.1:397719428-398098723 GCA_007115665.2 Sequoiadendron giganteum | reverse complement strand
GAAGTAATGAGCTTCCCTTATTGACGATTGGTTGAGTTGGAGCAAGAGATGATGGGGGTCAGGGGATGAGTTGAATGATGCTTTGAAAAGATGGTGGTGTGAATGAGATTGGTGGCATAATCTTAAGAGGTGTCTCCACAATAATGTTTACATCAAAATCAAAAGGGAGTTTAGCCCCTTCTTTTTCCAATTCTAGCAAATAATATGAAGGATTTAGTCTTATCATGGCATTAACAATTTTATGATTCTTGGGATTTTGGACCAATTCTATTATTTATCTTGAGTCACCCCCAAGATATTATTGGTGATGTGTTCCACTTGACTTTCCTCTTTAGGATCTTGAGGTATTAGAGGAGGATTAATTGGAAGGTCAATGGATATCCTAGGGTTGAATTTTGTTTCAGTTTTACTCAAATTGCTTGAGGTAGATGTTTTTTTGTTTTGCTCCATGTTTTTCTTTTATTGAGATTGAGTTTGAACCATAAAATAAGGATCAACTTTCAAGAATACGAGAGAAAATCTCTAATTTCCTAGGTTGGTTTAAACTTTTAGGCTCAAAGAAGAAAATTTGAGTTTGCTTAAGGATCAAAGAATGAGGATGAGATAAATGAAAGATGGGTGATGTGAATGATTAAAATCTTAAGAATCTTGAAGGGACGCTAGACTTTAGGACTTTGATTTTTGATTTGATTTGATTTGAATTTGATTTGGATTTGGATAATGAACTCATTAACCCCAAGAGGTTGGATGTTTATCTTGGAGTGAATTTATTCACAAGGATTGATAATTTAACTAAGCACATGAAGAAGGATTCATCTATACATACTTAGTCAAACAAGATGATTTTTTATTTGATTTAAAGGATTTTCCATAAGTCTAGCATGAGGTATTTTTCCAAGATTCGAAGAGTTGTTGATGGGATGAGATTTGATTGATGTTTGAAGGATGGATAAGAGTGTTGAATTTGATCCTAGGTTGGACATAGAGAGACTTATTTCTACAAGACCTTGGTATTGAAGAACATGCTTGGACTTCCTATGTGAGGAATTCAAACCTTTGAAAGAGACTTGGATTTTGATTGTAACAAAATTCATAGAAATTGGGACTATTTTTTGAAGCTTTCTTGTAAAAATTGTAGACCAACCTTTCTCTAACTTTGTGAAGTCTTGAAAGATGCTCCTCACGAGCTTTTGGACTAAGGAACTTGTGACAATTTGGTTTGGGAACTTTGACTTTTCGGGAAATCATGGGATTAAACACATGTAAAGTTAAATTGTTTGTTAGCTTGCTTAGATTGACACTTTCTTGGTTATGTTTCAAATTGAATGTCTAATGTCCTAATTTCTTTTCATCCCACAAGGTCTATTATGTGGAAATCAAGGAAATCAAGGAAATCAAGGCAAAATTTTCCTAATGTTGAATTTAGTAAGAACAAATTGTGATATAAATCCAAATACTTAGAAGCCTCTAAGGATAAAATCCCTAAGGCAAGCAAGAGAACTTGGATTTATCAAAGGTATTTGCTCCTCCAAAAGGGTTTGAAATTTTGAGGTTTTGGTGAATGTTTTCAAGTGTTTTAGATCCAAGCATAGTGTTTTGATTCCAAAGTGATGCATAGTCCTAGGATAAATTAAGACAATATTTGTTGAGTTCCCACTTGGATAAATCCAGCTACGCCTACTCTTAATGGATGATTAGATGCTTGACCACACTAGTTCCCCTCCATGGCACACACTTCTCGTGTCAGCCAAGCATCAATACCCATGAAAATCTCATGGCATACTTCTCATCTTTACTAAGAGCCGTAAAAATGTGGGATGGCTTTAGAACGACCATTTTTGCACCAACAAATAGATAGGGATTTTGGCTTTTACACAATTTTGGCTCTTAATCAAGGCACCCATTTAGAAGGCCACACGAGAGGTAGGATCAACCCATATAAAGATTATCACATGCTTGTCCGTAGGAGCTCCTGTAATGATGAGATTTCCTCAACATTCAAATTTATATACCGGTTGGGAGTAGCTTGGCATTTAGCTCATTGCCGGTTTGAGTCGTTCCCTTGGGGTGAGTACTTTTTCCCACCAAGGCAAGCTCTCTAATGGTGACAATAGTGAGCAAGCACATCTATAGTTTAATCAATCTTTGTTGAGAAACAAAGAGGGAACACTCACGATATACTCCACTCACACTAGCAAGATTTTGTTCAATTTTAAGAATCCAAATTGAAGTGTGGAGGCAATCACTTATACAACTTAATATCACAAAAAATTCTTTTGATTCTCAAGATCGTTGTGAGCCACGAGAGAAGGGCATACATCTTTTTAAATGATATTACTTTGGATAAGGGATTACAAAACATAAAATACACTTGTGCATTTTAGATTCCAAAAGCACTAATGTATTCATTTTATAGCACCAAGATGAAGTGTGAAGTTTATTGTTCAATTTTAGACCACATTGAAACTCTAGTAAGTGTTTAAGGTTCAATTTTAACCAATTTAAAAATGTCAAATCAATGGTTAATTTTAAACTCAAATCAATCTAGTTGGCCTAAAAAAGAAAATAAAAGTAGGAAATGGATGCTTCAAGCTATTATAACAAGCATTAAAAAATACTTTTTTCAAGTTCCAATGCCCACTTTCTTCAACTCAAATCTTCTTGTTATTTTTCAATTCTAATGCCCAAGTCCAATGTCCTTGATTCTTTATGCAATCCTGCAAAGATCACAAAGCTATTACAAATAAGATTTATTTTAATATTAGAAGAAAAAAGAAACTTAGGCATTTGATATTCATATTGCCAAATAATTGAAAAATCATTCATATGTTAGAGCTTTATACCACCAAATTAGAGAACCATTTATAATAGTGATGATAGAATGATAACCAAATAAATGACAAGAAACTCCCTTTTTGTTTCTCTACGAAAGAGTGTCACTTCTCATAGTCGCATTCATCATACTTAAGTATAGTATGTTAAATCCAATTGGCTACAAGTATGCAATTATGATCAAACCTAACACCAAAGTACTTGTATTGGTTATTCAATTGCATGCAACAAAAACACTCAAGAGTAAAATTCAAGTCAATAGCATTAGAAGTCAGCTTTGAGATTCAAGCACTCAAAAAGAAATAATGGCATTTACTACCGCTGGTAGAGATGACCTGCACACCACTATTGAAAGATTAACAACAAACAAATTTTATATTACGAGAAAGTCCGAGACTTCTACTTTGACATTGAAAATAAATGGATTTTCAAAGCTTTGCAACAGGAACATTTATGAGAGCATCAACAGATCTTTGCATATCTAAAGCCAACTTTCCACTCGAAGGGACATGACAATGTGCATTAGTAAGCTTTCTAAAGACCACATTTATTCCTTGTAAAAGTTCACTGATCTAGAATAGGAATATATATGCCCTCTCAATATAGGATCCTAGCTCAAAAGTTCACTGATCTAGAATAGGAATATATATGTAACAAGGCATGATAGGGTCATTAACACAGAAGCATTACACTACAAGACTAGCATGATATTTCCACGCAGTTGTTGTAGAATACACACATTGTAAGATAACATGTTTTTTTGTTTTGACTCAAGCAATAGGTCCAAGCATAAACAATGATGCGAGACTTTTTTATTCTTTTCGGTATTGAATCCAGGTGTAAACAATGACCCAAGATTGACTTATGTTGTATGGCTCAAGCAATACAAAGACTTTGTTACTTATAGTTCATGTTCCAAGCAATAAACACAATACTTTAATTTGGTCCACATAGTCTAGCCGATAATTGCGATATCCTTCAAAAATTTAGAGAGTCACTTTCTTAACTTGTGCTAATTTTGAACTCATTATGTTTGACCAAGCGTTTGACAAATTCCTGGCGTAATTTTCTTATCAGACTTTCTCATCAATTTATGAGTGTCATGCCTTACTATAGAGTCCTTTGCCTTCAATACCAAGGCCGCATAAAAAAAAAACAAATGGGAACCTGGATGTTAGCTTGGTGTTCAAGACATTTGAGAATAAAAATAAGCGTCAACTTTCACAATAATAATGACAAGTGAGTTTCAATTTGACGTTTCCGTGGTGAATGTTGTGATAGACATGTATGCAAAATGTGAGAGTATACAAAAGGCATGAGAAGTGTTTGCCAGAATGCCTAAAAGGAATGTTGTCTATTGGTCAGCTATGATTGGGGGGGGGGGCAGTGTATCATGGAGTTGATAAAGGTTCATAATAGCAACAAAACTCATAGCTCGTGGCGGGCAGTGTACCAGTGCTGAAATTTTTGTTTGATATTGATAGACAATCGACGAGGGTAGATGAAGGTGATAAACTTTTAAAGAATCCAACTACTCTAAAAGTGGACAAGCATGACTAATGGGAATTTCTAAAGACCATGAATGATGCATATGAAGACATAGTGCAAATTTAGTGCAGGAGAAGAAATGATATGTTTTGGCTATGCCTCTTAAGAAAGTAGTCTAATATAGGCACACAATGCCAGCCTACAAATTTCAGTATTGTTTTGACTGCTAGGCATACAAATCTATATATTATTTTGAATGCAATCTAGCCTCAGGCTTGTACGTACCATTGATTCAAGTTGACGAAAGACCAATTCATTAATTTCCATCAATTCAAATCCCCTACAAACAAAATCAAGTTATCATTTTTTTTATGAGATAACCAAATCTTCTGAAAAAAGTCAATCGAGTGACTTAAATTGCACTGCCCAGCTACAAAAGTAGTTTTATTTGAACACTAAAAGCATCAACTAGCTAACATCCGAGTGTTATGATCATCATATATTTTTTGAATAGTACATTCTTTCTATGTAGTTGGAAAATTAACTATTTATCTTCCATTATACTATCGATGTCAATGTACAATTACTCTTTTTAAATCTTCCAAATCTTAAGTGTTAAAAACGATTGATATTGAATCAGCTTTGAAGCGGACAAAAAGTGGAAAGAAAGAAGTTTCTTTATGTGATTATATGAATGATTATAACAACCATGATTATATCAGCTAAATAAAACATGAGGTTATTAGCTTTTCTAACAATGTCATTCAAATGTAAGGTTGTCATTCACTCATACATGTGCACAAGCATTTTGATTACAATAATTAACACTGCCATGTGTCTAATCCATGTGCTTCTCACCTACCAACAATGAGTCTCAAAGAGTGATTGATTTTTTTTGTTTGTTAACAATGCATACGGACCCCAAACATATGCTTTGTTTTCACTAAAACTTACACAATGATCATTCAAACTATTGAAATCAGGTTGGAGCTTTAGAAAATCAGCTTGAATGAAAATTGATAATGCAAATGGGAAACATAGACTCAATGAGAATGAACTAAATTCAAGATAGCGTAAGAATGCATTCAAAAAACTAGACGTGCATATGATAAAAATCTATTACTTTCAAATGGATTTAGGAAAATGCCCTCCTTCTAGTGCCAGATGTAAGCATCTAAATCAGATAATCACCCACAAAGAATTTGTAACAAAGGAAAAGCATATTTAGATCAGCAATATTAAAGTTTTACAAAGTATTAAGCTAAAAAAACTCCTTAATTTTCAACAGTATGAATATCATTATTTTTCAAATTATTGATTGAAAGCTTGTACACACAAATACAAACTGATCAAGAGTTTGGTGAATGAACTCAAGAATTATTTGTCACAAGTCATTATATTGTATTCTAGTCATGAAAAACACAGTGAGCAAATAATGTTAGGAGGGGAACTTAGATACATCATGCTTCATAAATAAGCAGGTTGTTTGCCAAGTTTCATAACTTTGGAAGAGTACCACGAGTGTTTCAATGAATGTCTTTACACATTTTAATCTTCCTAGTGGTGATATGTGTTTAGTCACAGTAGATAGAGTTTTCACAAATAGAAAGAGACTGCAATTACTGGAACAAAGGGGGTGGGGTTTCAGAATATGGAGTTCAATACAAACCTTCTTCAACTTTCTGGAGCTCAACAACCATATTGATACATCAAGGTTTCGAACTCAAAATAATAGAGTTTTCCATGAATGGTGGCATGGCTGTGTGCATACCTAGAAATCTAAACAAATAAGGAGGATGCAAAGGCCATGGCCTGTAAAACTACAAGAAATGAAAACTTAAGTTATATCAAAGGAAGAGAGAGATTCAACCTTCTAACAGGCTTCTAGAAAGTAAAATACAAAAATAAATAAATAAAATATAAGGATCTCAACTATCATGAGCCCATTGAGAAAAAGAAAAACCCTCGACCATGGAAACAAAGTTTCTTTCAGGGTCAAGAGAGTATTATCTTCAGAAGAAAACCCTCTATTTTTAGGGCGTAGCCCATAAAAAACAAGGGTCGAATAAAAAAGAAAGCTATATCAAATGAAATCTCAGTCTTATCGATCAAATCCTCTGATACCCACAATGGAGATTTTTTTTCAAAGCCAGAAGTGAAGAATGGAATGAGTAGATTTTTTTTTACAAACCCGCGACCTGGGGTTTTGTTTTTTTTTAATAGGAAAAATAGCTTCCAGTATATCTTCAAATGAAGTTTTGGGTTTAATGAGTGCTTAGAACATAAGGGTTTAATACATGTATTGACAAGTGCCTGTAGCATTTAAAATTCACAGCCTAGGTTTTTCTGTATTTATTATTATTAAAATACAAAAAAGTAAATAAAATGCAAATTTCCAGAAAACCTAGGGATTGTTGGGAAGACTGTGAAACAAAGTGGAGGAGCTCAACTACAAGACAAAGGCAATTTTCATAATTTCAAACCCAGAAAGATGAAAAGCTCAGCTTCAAAGCAAATATAGATGCAACCATAAAAGAATTTATATTATCAAGCATGGATACATAGAGTAATCTTAAGTCTCCACAAGAAATCAATAGAAGGATTCAAAAGATGCTGAGATTTCATGTGTTAGTACTTACCCAAATTCAATTTTGAGCCATCATAGAGTGAAGTCACCAAATGAGGTGTCCCATGGCTTCATGAATCCATTCTCTATGGCAGTCAGGAGATAAGAAATCAACATAAGGAATGAAAAAATATGAAAGAAATCAATGAAGAATGGAGGAGTCGCGACCATAGAGGGCCTATATTAGCAAGAAATGAGAAAAAATAGAACTACTTTCTCAGTCTTGGTTCTAAAAATGGCTTACCAGTTTTTTCCTTTGAGGAAATAAAAAAGAAATGCAATAAAAATGTCTCTATATGGCCTTGAATCCACTATCAAAACATTTTACAGAGTTTCAGAAACCCTATGTCAATAGTTTAGCTTCTTCCTGAAGCTTCGATACAAATGAATAAATGTTTCATTTTTTTCCTTTTATTTTTAGAGTTTTCATAACCCTATATGCCAATGGAGATTTGAGCACTTTTGTCAATGTTCTAAAAAATGCAATGAAAAACAATTAAGGTTTTGGGCTAAGAGTTATGTCTTATGCCTTAGGTTATACACTTGTATTTACCATGTAATATGGTCTTTGTGACTTTATTGAGCTTTGCTTTGACTTCTTTGTGGCCGAGTCATGGGCCTTTTTTAAATTTTACATTCCTTTTAAAATGTAAAATATTTACCTAAAGTGATAACTTATAAATCACTTAAGAGTAAATGTTGTTTTAATGCAAAAAAAAAGTACTTGAGAAGTTTCAACGCATGAGGATATGGATAAGCTTTGAGTTATGATTTGCAAGTGTATAGGGAGGAATTTGCAAACACATGGAGGAGATATAGTTGTTTTTTACTCAATTATGAGCATTGGAGAGCATCTTGGAGTTTGTTTTGCATGCTTTTATGGTGGACTTGGTCAAGTTTGACCTTTTCATGCATGGTGAAGCCTTTTGGAGTGGATCTACATGCTATATTTTTGGCTTTTTGGGGGAATCCAACCCAAAAAGTTTCTAATAGCTATTTTGATGGATTTTTGTTTATTTTTTGTTTAGATTATGTACTTAGTGACTTTTACAGTCCTCAAACAGATTTTGGCATTTTTTGTAACTCTTATGGATATAGAATACAGGGGAGACCTAGTTTATTTTTGGTAATGAAATCCTTGCCTATTTGTTCTTGCAACTTTGTGTATTTGTTAAGTGATTGATCAGGTTATTAGTGAAATTTTTATATTTTCCTTCTAACCTTGTCTCATAAGTTATACTTTTTTTGCAAAGTGTAAGCTAATGCAGGTTGCTAATTATGCCAAGAAAGTGCAGATACCTTTCAGTTGTGAAAATTATCTTCCTTTTGTCAATTATTATATTTAGACCCTTTAGTGAAATATTTTTGCAAAAAACTACTATTACAAGTTGTGCAAACTTTATTTCTACCAAATAGAGCCAAGTGTTCAAAATTTCCAAGTTTTCCATTTATCCTTTGTAAGTTTGGTGTCTCACTTCATGATTAGTTTTTTATATTTTAGTATTTTTTAGTTCTCCTCTATTTTCCTCACAATTTTATTAGTTTTTAGGTGATAAACTAGCTAGAATTCAGCCTCATCCGGAGATTCACTCCAGTCTTTAGGTCCCCCACAACCTAGGAGTGTTTCAATGTTCCTTCAAAAAGCTAAGTTTTGGACCTTAGCAAGGGTGCATTTTTTAAAGATAAAAGGTTTTTCAAAGACACACTTCACATATACAAAGTAAATGTTAAAGTTTAAAGGTACATTAAGTTAGTTCAAACATATGAAAGTACAAACACACAAAAGTGAATACATACCTAAGTTTAAAATGTTTCACAAAAAATCACTTCAACTACACACTAAGTAAAACACTTAAGTGTAAACATGTCAAAATACAAACACTCAAAATGTATGTCAAAGTTCAAACATATACCATAAATTGAGTATCAAAGTTAGTACTCTTCAAAGTGAACGTGAAAGTTCAAACATACACACACATGTCAAAATACAAATGCAACAAAGTGGTTGTCAATGTTAAAACATATCTCACACAAAGTTTATTCAAATAAACACTTCAAACATATATTAAGCAAATGCTAAAGTTTAAACATTGACATAAGTGAATGTGAAAGAGCTCAAAGACATTTTGCACAATTTTTGTTTATTATGCATATAGTTTTTCCAAAGACACACTTCACACATATACAAAGTAAATGTTAAATTTTAAAGGTGCATTAGGTTAGTTCAAACATATCAAAGTACAAACACACAAAAGTAAATATATGCCTAATTTAAAATGTTTCACAAAAAGTCATTTCAACTACACACCAAGTAAACACTTAAGTTCAAACATGTCAAAATACAAGCACACAAAGTTCAAAGACACACTTCACACATATACAAAGTAAATGTTAAAGTTTAAAGGTACATTAGGTTAGTTCAAACATATCAAAGTACAGACACACAAAAGTAAATATATGCCTAATTTTAAAATGTTTCACAAAAAGTCACTTCAACTACACACAAAGTAAACACTTAAGTTCAAACATGTCAAAATACAAACACACAAAGTTCAAACATATACCATAAAGTGAGTATCAAAGTTAGTACACTCTTCATACAAAGTTAATGTGAAAGTTCAAACATACACACATGTCAAAGTACAAATGCAACAAAGTGGTTGTCAATGTTAAAACACACACTTCAAACATATATTAATTAAATGCTAAAGTTTAAACATTGACATAAGTGAATGTGAAATAACTCAAAGACATTTCACACAATATTTGTTCACTTCACACATAGTTTTTTCAAACATACACTTAACACATATAAATTAAATTAAATGCTAAAGTTTAAAGGTTTATTTGGTTAGTTCAAACATATGAAAGTACAAACACACAAAAGTGAATGCATGCTTAATTTTAAAATGTTTCACAAACAATTACTTCAACTACATACAAAGTAAACACTTGAGTTCTAACATGTCAAAATACAAACACACAAAATACATATGTCAAAATTCAAACATATACCATAAGGTGAGTATCAAAATTAGTACAATCTTTATACAAAGTGAATTTGAAAGTTCGAACATGCACATGTCAAAGTAGAAATGCAACAAAGTGGTTGTCAATGTCAAAACATATTTCACACAAAGTTTGTTCAATCACACACTTCAAACATATATTAAGCAAATGTTAAAGTTTACACATTGACATAAGTGAATGTGAAAGAACTCAAAGACATTCCACACAATATTTGTTCATTTCATACATAGTTTTTTCAAACACATACTTCACATGTATACAACGTAAATACTAAAGTTTAAAGGTACATTAATTTAGTTCAAACATATGAAAGTACAAACACACAAAAGTGAATACATGCCTAATTTAAAAATGTTTTACAAAAAGTTACTTCAACTACACACAAAGTAAACACTTAAGTTAAAACATGTCAAAATATAAACACAAAATGCATATATCAAAGTTCAAACGTATACTAAAAAGTGAGTATCAAAGTTAGTACACTCTTCATACAAAGTGATGTGAAAGGTCAAACAAACACACACATGTCAAAGTACAAATGCACCAAAGTGCTTGCCAATGTTAAAACATGTTTCACACAAAGTTTGTTCAAACATACTTCAAACATATATTAAGCAAATGCTCAAGTTCAAATATTGACATAATTGAATGTGAAAGAACTCAAAGTCACTTTATGCAACATTAGTTCACTTCACATATATTTTGTTCAAACATACACTTTACACATAAGCGAATGTCAAAGATAGTACACATTTTACATAAAATTAAAATAAATCTCACACAAAACTAGTTCAACCATGCATTAAGTAAACACAACAAAGCTCACACACTTGATATAAATATTAAATGTAAACAAAGTGACTATCAGGTGTCAAAGTTCAAACATACCAATTAAATGTCCAAATAAATAAATAAAAAGTCAATTCCAATGTGCAAACACACACCACACAAAAACACTTAAAGAATTCCCAAACTAAAACACGCTAAACAAACATGTTTAAATTACAATCTTCTAATATAATTAACCAAGACCTTATAGATTCAATACAACCATACTCAAATTTTATTAAATTGTTTTTTTTAATAAAAGATGTAATTTTATTAATAAAAGTATTACAAAACACAGAAGACTTATCGAGCTGGCAAGAAATCACAAATCTGCCATGGTAATTAAAGAAAAACTAAAGGAGAACTTTAGGTTAAAATTTAGCTGTTGTTGGAGACCGATCCATCATTGTGTGAATCATTTATGTTTGCAGCTTTACATTAATTATTACAATTTCTGGATCCAACATTCAAACAGGAGTAGCTTAGCTGGAAAGCCTCAAAATTTCTGAAGCAAACTATTAGACAAAGCCAGGCATAAAAGGCAGAAACAAAAAAAATTGTGCAGACATTGTTGATGTTCTGTTAAACTTCCAAAAAGCTAGACTCGTGCATATAAGATAAGGAGGTAAAACATGCATAACGAAGAACTTTTCTGAAAGACTAAATGCTCTGCGGGGAGAATGTAAAACAGGCACCTGGAAAAAAATATTGTCCAAACAATCAGTTGTCAGGATAAAGAGAAGGAACCTCAGAGCTTATCCGATAATTTAAGGAATACAAAATCTAATAATCTCTTCCCTAATCAAAACGCTTCTTCGAAATGATCTCAGAATCACAGATCAGTTAATGAATGCCAATCATCCTCTAAATAAATGAAAAGCCACAATTGGTTGTCAGGATGAAGTGAAGGAACCTCAGTGCTTATCAGATACTTCAAGGAATAAACTATCTAATAATCTCTACCCCAACCAATACACTTCTTTGATATGATCTCAAAATGAAAGGGTGGTTAATGAATTACAATCATCCTCTAAATAAACGAAAAGCCACAATTATCCTATTCGAGGAGGATTGATGGCACTGAAGGCTTCACAAAGAACAAAAACTATAAGCACTTGGAACTCAAAACCTATAGAAACAAGATGATTTCACTCAAAACAGGGTGAAAGAAAAATAGGAGACGTTCGAAAATGACATCCAAAACTTTCTTGTGTGACTAGTTTAGTAAGGATGAAGGTTTAGCAGTTGGACCTGACAGCCCCCAACTGTGATTTCATTTTACTAGTGATAATGTAAATACCATGCAAATGTCTTATATGGTTAACACATCCTTGCATTTCATCTCAGCTTCAAACATAATCCAAAAGTAATTTTAAAAAAAGCAGGTTCAAATATACCAAAAAAATGGCACAAGAGCTGAGAAAATTATTTGCCGA
Source organism: Sequoiadendron giganteum (assembly GCA_007115665.2). NCBI lineage: Eukaryota > Viridiplantae > Streptophyta > Pinopsida > Cupressales > Cupressaceae > Sequoiadendron > Sequoiadendron giganteum. The sequence continues at coordinate 398,086,483 of CM021105.1, read as the reverse complement.
ATTCATACAAACCAAAAACTTAAAACTGAAATAAACCCACAAGAAATTCAATAAGGGAAAGGAAGTTGACTTACTACTTCCTTTAATAATATAAATCTTACTAATATTCAATTTTTTAAGATCAAATATATTAACATGCCTCTCCAGTTATAATAGAATTTATGTCATAAACTCAGAACCACCCAAAAATAGAAAAAAAAAAGGATTTGCTTTGACAACCGGGAGAAGTTTGTGACTGTTTTATAAAAGGTACTTCTATACAGTTTGGCTTTCTAGTAGATTGTTGCTCTACCAGTTGCAATTACAGTGGGGGTTTGTATTTGTATTGAATCTTGAAGATAAGTGATATACTTACTACTTCCTTTAATAATATAAATCTTACTAATATTCAATTTTTTAAGATCAAATATATTAACATGCCTCTCCAGTTATAATAGAATTTATGTCATAAACTCAGAACCACCCAAAAATAGAAAAAAAAAAGGATTTGCTTTGACAACCGGGAGAAGTTTGTGACTGTTTTATAAAAGGTACTTCTATACAGTTTGGCTTTCTAGTAGATTGTTGCTCTACCAGTTGCAATTACAGTGGGGGTTTGTATTTGTATTGAATCTTGAAGATAAGTGATATACTTGTGTTCTAATAGTCGGATATCTACTAACTAATGGTAACAATATAGTTAGTTTCATAAACACATAGTGTTTTTATCTCACCACCAGGTGAGACACATGGGAATTGTTCTCCCATTTGCCTTGTTATTTTGTTGCTCTACCGGTTGCCATTACATTGGGGGTTTCTATTTGTATTGAATCTTGAAGATAAGTGATATACTTGTGTTCTAATAGTCGGATATCTACTAACTAATGGTAACTATATAGTTAGTTTCATAAACACGTAGTGTTTTTATCTCACCACCAGGTGAGACACATGGGAATTGTTCTCCCATTTGCCTTGTTATTTTGTTCAACAAGGTGCACAACATGTGACCTCCACTGTGAAGTATATATACTTTCACCATTAGGCCAATCAAGGTTGTACAGTGCATAAAAAAGAAAATAAATTAGTCAATGAGAAAAATCATAATTTGGCATTCGCAAAGACAAAAACCTCACCTGGAAAAGAGTCACTTGTACGGCTATATGTGTGCACAGAGCATATTAACTCTTGAGCTGATGGTGCTTGCTTTCCTTGCTAAATGACAGAATGTTACCAACCATGAATATGTTACTAGAAAAAGAAATAAGGTTCACAACTAAAACAGTTATTTGCAAATCATCCACTTACAACTACACAATAACAATTGCAAAATAACACCCATTGTTTATTTGCAAACCTCTGTGGGCTTTCCAACAGAAAATCCATCAAGGAACAGATTGACAGCAAAAGAAAATCCATTTACATATCATTGTGTGAATCATTTATGTTTGCAGCTTTACATTAATTATTACAATTTCTGGAAAGCCAACATTCAAACAGGAAAAGCTTTGCTGGAAAGCCTCAAAATTTCTGAAGCAAACTAAATTAAGGATAACTTTGTGTGAATCATTTATGTTTGCAGCTTTACATTAAATATTACAATTTCTGGAAAGCCAACATTCAAACAGGAGTAATTTTGTTGGGAAACCTCAAAATTTCTGAGGCAAACTAACTTTCTGAAGCCAAGAGCCATTACAGTTCTACGGTTCCTAAAGGGAGATGGAGCTATTTAGCATTTCATTGATAACACTAATTATTACAGATTAAGGATATTATAATATTTAAATAATTACATTACAATAAATATGTCAAATCGTTAACTATGATGAAACAAAAAAAATAATTTATTCTGCTATAAAAGAATAATATAAAAATCAACAAAAAACAATAGACTGAAAAGAATGGTCATGGCCAGTGACCGTTCCCTGCAGCCTCGGGGAGAGGGCAAATTCAACCCCTCCCAAATAATTTTTTTTATTAAACAACAAATCCATTTACATATAAATTTACAAATTAATTGACAAATTAAAATTTGCTTTGCATTGCATTGTATTGACTGCAATAACAATTGGGAAATTCTAAGCGTCACTCTACAGAAATTTCAGCGTTCCCTACGAACTTGAATCACAAAAATACTTGATCAAAGATCTCGAATGTTTTCCCTGCGTATAAATTCATTACAAGATAGTGATGAATGTTAAATAGATCACAATTGATTTAAGTACTGTAAAGCTGAAAATTAAACTTTTGTAACCTACATGATTGATGATAAGAAGCTGAAAAAAAGCCTCATGATCCATAACATAAACTGAAAACACATTCAATATATACCCATATAAACAGGTTTCATCACTGCATTTAAAAACTCATTAACACATGAAATACACTTACTTCCATCGCAAGATCCTCCAAACACAACCACAGGTGAAACCTCTGCTGTCATTCATTTTGAGATCTGTAATCAATATAGTGAAATCAGCCAAAGCTTGAGAGGAGCTTAGATCAATATTGTGGTGGCTAAGCCACATCTTTACTTCCGAATGGCATTGATACGCCACAATAACGATGCTGAAATCAATTTAAATCCATATTAAGATTTGCTTGGACTAATCACACTAAAATAGAACCAAAATAGGTTTCCACAGCTCGTTCTTGTAATTGCATGTAAAGAAGAAGCATTCACTAGATTTTTATGGCCAGAATATACCACCCATCACAGAAAATACACGAACTAGTACATCTTTTTCCTGGTAATGGGTAGTTAGATTGAACCATTACAATCTTTAAATTGGATTTTATTTAAATTTATGTTGAGGTGAGATGAATTTGATGGATGTAATTTAAATTGAATTCAACAAATTTGGTGAAAGGAAATAAATTAATTCAATTAAACCGTAATTCTTCGGTGAAAGATACAAAATTGACTAAACATCTTGATGGTCATTATCATTCAACGAAAACCTGCCTAACAAAATAAACTAGTATATCTAGTTTTATATAAAATCTATATAAGTAACGCCGAAAGATATATTATGAATAAAAGAGACTTAACCATTTGGATAACCCTCAAATTACCAAGCTTCACGTGTATATCTAATTCCTCTAGCTTTCATAAAATTCCTTACCTTTCGAACATCACCTCACCAACTACTTCTGCATAAATATTTGACAGAAGAGCATAAGGTTTATTAATGCAATCATTGAAAGATATATATGGTCTAAACTACTCTAAAGGACTTGAAAGTCATCTTATCTTATCTTCAGTTGGGCAAAAACTGTTATCTTCTCTTCAGTTAGTCAAAAACTGCATAACATGAATTTTGACAGTGTAAACAATTGTACAAAAATGAAACACTGCAAATTATTTCATAGAAAAAAACAATATACCAAAAACAAAAACTGTTATAATCATTGCACTTGTGCATATATTCAGTAATTAACCATTTTACAACATTCAGAGCAGGTTCAATTACTTGCATTCATTAATTGAAACTAATGAAGTGAATTTACAACATGATACTGTGTTTTTTATTGTAGAGTTTTGAAATGTTAAATACAGTTTTCTTGGTTTTTTGTTTTGTTTTTGTTTTAATTTAAGTTCTCTGAAAGATTGATTCTATACTTGTGCTTCGTCTTCATTAGCTTGGCTTGAGAAATCTTTTCAATAGAGCTCTTCATTATTTGCAGTAGGAATGTTACAAATCTGTTGGTATCTACTGCCGTCAGATCTAGCTCCAGGCCTTCGCAACTTTATAATCTATGGCCTTGTTTAGTGTGAAATCATTTAATGGGAAGGTTACCTTCCATTTTTTGCCAAGTATTGCACTTCTTAGGAAGAACAAAAAAAGAATTCTATAGAAGAAATGGAGCTGAAGGAGAATGATGCCTCTGAATTGCATTGCTAAATGATTCTTATGATTTGAGAAAAATGTTGGGCCCTGGCCATAGACTCCCATAAGATTCCCTTATGTACGTTGAGCAGAAAAAAATCCCCAACCATAATTGTAACTTTGAGTGTAACAACACAAAGAAGGCATTATTGCATGCAATTGAACATTTCAAGGTTACACCTTGACCAACATATATCAACACAGCCTCAGACTTAAATTTAAACAGACTTGGTATAGACTGTTACAATCATATTTGCACGCTTTTCATAAAGGCCAGCAAAGTTCAGGGAAAAGACAACCACTGGTTGATGTACAAAAAAAAGAAAATATAAAACTTCTTTAGTAAACAGTCAATTCCTTTTGAAAAATACAATTGTTAGAATGCATTTACCAGTTCATGGCTGATCTCCTACAATTTTCTAAAGATGCGTAGGAAGTGGCAGTTTCTCTAACTCTTTGCTTTCTTCCCTTTAGTTTTACCATGTTTTGTTGCTGTCCTGGACTGCTGTGGGGTTCTAATTTATGTCTACTTCATTTCTAATGTGTTGTTTGTGGCAATTGCTCTCTTTTCTCTACCTTATTCCCTATAACTTCACTAGGTTTAGTTGTTGTTTTGGGTTGCTGTGGGGTTCCTAACTTTTTGTTGCAGCAGTGTTGTAGCTTTTGCATAGTTCCCTATAAGGTTGCTCTTTTGGTAGTTTCTCTTCCTTTTCTGTCTGTTGTAAAAGGGTTTGGGCTCCTTTTAAAAACCCAAAATTTACCTTTAACTAAAACTAAAAGAACATATATCTTTAAAAATTTAGAAATTTGCTTTAGGAACAAAGTGACATAAGCTTCAAATTCCATAGGCAGATCATTTTGTGTATTGAATATGAATGAACAAAACCAACAAACATATATTAATAGACCTCATTCAAAAAACAATAATTGCCCTGCTAGAAATAATCTTACAGAATCCATTTCCACGGAGACCTGACTATCAACATACTTTGTCATCCCTTTCTGTCAAAACAATCTATGCAAATCTGTATAGGCAATGCTATGCAATGGTATACCTCTCTGCTTCTTGCCCATCTCATCTTTTTGAGGAGCATATTCTTTCTTGCAACAGTATATCAAGTAAAATAGTGAGTGCATCCTAAGTGAGAACTTTTAATCTCAGTTTTTTACGCAATAATTAAGAGATAGTTCGTCAAACCAAAAGAATGGCATCAGATATCTTTCAATCCTCAAACATTCCTTTTGATCAATAATAACGTAGATCATAGGAATGTAATCATATACTCTCTAGGGTAGATGTTGCCTTGAAACTGCCATATTATTCCTTTGTAGGGTGATATTTACCACCTATGTTCTGCAATAGTATACTGCTCCTATTGTGTCTATGTCCTCTTATATTCATGATTCCATCTCTTCAACTTAGTAAATTTGTTCAAAAAACGCATAATGATTTTGTACTTACTGTAATGTGATATCTTCACTTTCTTATTGATTAGTGCTTAACAATCATTTTCCTTCTTGTGATTGTTTAAAGACATTGGCCCAAACCAAAACCCTTCTCTTCTCCCGGCGAACAAACAAGATCGAATGCCCTACCCCAACTCCCGCTTTCACTAAAATTCATACCCAACTGTTTGTGTTACGCACCGATATTTTCTCTCTTGTATCTGTCGGCAGAAAACCTAAAGCGCAGTAATTTCTGCCAGCACATGATACTCAACGGTGTGCAAGGTAGGCGGTTTGTGACACATCCTAATTCTAGGAAAACATCCTTTACAACCGATCAATATAAACGTCCTCAGTTTTTTCTTATTTTAAAAATCTCATTGTACACGGAAAAATGCCGCTGCAGTTGAACGCCTTTCGGCGTAACAATTGTCCATCTTATAACGACTACAAGCTATTTATATTCCGCCACAAAGCCCGCTTTTTAGCACTGCAAAACATTTTTATTCTCGTAGTTTGTGATTTTATTTTGTTTATTCCTGATGGGTAGCTTCGTAGGCCATGTTGTACAAGGCTTAGGGTTTATGCTTATTAGGCTGTGTTACCTCTTCAATACAATAAGAAATTATGCTCAGTCCCCATACCAGCCCCTGGTTTCCTGTTAAATTTAGGGGCAGAGTAGTAAAGCATGTCGAGCTGCTGGCTACTTTAGCGGGTGCCTGCCTCTCCATTTCTGCAGAGCATTTCATTGTTTTTTCTAGAGAATACCACTGGCTGCTACAGCTTATTGTTCTAGTTAGCTTGGACTCCACTATTTTAGTGGCCATGGTGAGGTCAATGTCGATTTTGTTTCAGGGAATATGGTTTGTACACATGGGATTCATGCTGTGGATTCCTGCGTTTATTCCAAAAGGGTGTAAAATGCACGCAGAGAATGGTCATATGGTGTTGAGATGCGATGATCAGGGGGCTAACATGAGGGCCAAAGCCCTGGCCAATTTGCAGTTCAATTGGTACTCTTTACTTTAAAATGCTGCAACATTATGGCCACGAAAATTAGTCTCTTATATTTCAGTGGAAGGCAACAGAGATGAGAAAGGTATGGAGATGGCAAACGCCGCTAAAAATAGCAGCTACAGACACAGGTGGTCAATGGATGGATCACAGAGTTCCATGGACATGGAGAGTATGCAGCCTCTAAATCTAGAAAGATGAAAAAATATATTTCTTCTACCTCTTTTCATGCGTCTATATCTACAAATATTTGTCCTGTGAATTTCTCCAATTCCATTTTCTAATAAAGTAGAACTATATGTATAGCAGAGCATACCTCAATCGGAAGCGCCTTGAATTGAAAATGCCATTCTACAGACCGTTGTAAATAGCTTCCTCTGCCTCCTCGGGCGGAGCACACGGCCGCTGTTCATCTCACGGGTCTTCCCCAAGGGTTACAGAGTGAAGGGTGAAGCGTTACAGAGATGGCACTTTGCCTCCAGAAATAGCCCTCCGCCGTTTTATTCTGGGAGGAAGCGGCCATGCTTTTTTTTTCTGAACGGTGATAACACTAACAGCCATGCTTTTTTTTTCGTAACGGTAATAACACTAACAGCCATGCTTTTTTCCTTAACGGTAATAACACTAACAACCAGGCTCCCCTAAACCCTCCATGGCTGTAGTTTCAGAGCCGTTGGGCCACGCTCCTCTGAACATTATAATATCATCTTTCAACATTATAATATTATCTTTTATTTAAATAATTATTTAATTTTTAATATATTAAAAATATCATCTTTAAACAATATAATATTATCTTTTATTTAAATAATTATTTAATTTTTAATATATTTAAAAAATAATTTTATTATAAAATTTATATTTTTTATTCATTCAATATTGTTAATTTACGTCGAAGGCATATCCTATTTTGAAATACTCGAGCTGTTTTTTACTGCCAATGGTTAATAATCAACCAAACACATTCCAATGCAGTTATATCAATCTGGCCCGTTCAATGCTTTTGGATAATATTTTATTATTTTCCGCTTCCCGATGTTCGATTTTTTTTTAACACTATAATCTCAATCGGCCGCGTTCGCCTTACAACCACCAGCTGTAACTTACAACCACTAGGCTGTATTTTTATTTAATGTTTAGATTTTTTACACCTTCATCGCATGGGAAAGTGAATATTATATTTATTTTTACCTTCATCGGATGCGGAAAATAATAAAATTTCCCCTCTGTACATTCTCTGAATATGACCTTTCTTTTACAACAATTGTTTCACTTAATTTTTTTAATATTTCTACATGTATTTATCTTCTACAATCATTTGCTCCTGCAAAATTAAAAAAAACTATCTCAAAGCTTGTCAATTCTTTCAGTCAACAAGGTATTCTTTTACACTCAAAAAACTATCTCAAAGCTTGCCAATTCTTTCAGTCAACAAGGTATTCTTTTACACTCAATTGTTTGCTTGCTTCTTTTCCTCCAGAAATTTTTATTACATTCTTAAAAACCCTTACGGCTTAAATTTTTATTCCATTTTACTAAGCATACTCTTAAACTTCCTGGGTCTAATTTTAATTTTAATAAACATACTCTAAAACCTTCGCCCATACCTTATTTGTAGGCTACAGCTCGCCAAATTGAAAGACTATAGGTCAATACCAATGAAGAAAAACTTGGAGGAGTTGGAACATTCGGCTGTTCTTAGCCGTTTTTTTCTCCTTTCCCCATTGCACATTGCCTTCTTTTCTTACCTGTTTTTTGTTGCTTTCCCCACTGCACATTGGGAGAGGGCACACAGGAAGAGGGAAGGCTACTACTTTCCAATCACAAAGATTCTTGTTCCAAATCCCACGCAGTCACAGAGGTTTCCTCACCCCTACACACTTGGTAGGTCAAGGGAAGGGAGCGGCCAGGTAGGGAGCCATGTGCAGGGAGGAGAAAACCATCCATTACACACCATACACAACCACCAACTCTTCTATTTCTCATGCAATAACATAGGATTGGTAAAGACACGACCTAAGGGAGAAAACCATCCATTACACACCATACACAACCACCAACTCTTCTATTTCCCATGCAATAACATAGGATTGGTAAAGACACAACCTAAGGGAGAAGAAAGATAAACACTAGACACAGGAAGGAGAAGGTGTGTGGAGAAGAAAGAGTAGAGGGTGTAGTACTGGTAGGTATACGGTACGTCCAAGGCAGCAAGGAAAAACACCACAGGAGTTTAAGAAAGAACAGAGGAAATTCACAAATCATTTTCAGAATTTACAAGGTATGTCGTGACAAAGGCAGTACACATGCCGTGTCCTTTCTCCCACATTTTGCATACACGTCCACAGACAAAGAGGCTACTAGCAAGGTAGTGCAGCTTGGCTTTACATATGGCTAGGGCTGCATCCATCCTCTTTATCTACATGACCCAAACCATACCAAAAAATATGTGTTGTTTTTTTGGGCTAATTTCTTTGAATAAAGTCAGTGTAACAACTGTGTAAGGATAAAATAATAAATAAAAATGTCAAAGTATCTAAAAAAGAAATTACAAATTTGATTTTATCACTTTACATTCATTTCTTTTATTTATTTTTAGTTAAATATAATCTCTGCTGCTATGTGTTCTAATTTTTTAAAATAATTATTTATATATTTCTTACATTTACACTAAATAGTTAAAATTATAAAGCTTTATTTTTTTCCCAAATTAATTATTTATATATTTCTTAAATTTAGAATATCTAGTTAAAAAGTATTACATATATTTTATTTATTGTATTTTATATATGTATTATATATATTTTTGTTTATTTTATTTTATAATTTAGTTTATATATAATTTAGTCTAAATATAGAATAAATAGTTACTTTTCATTTATTAATAATACATTTGTCATTATTACTACTTTATTTCAATTTTAAAATACTAAATTTTGTACCCATTTGAATACTATAGAATTTATATATCATTTATTATTATATTTCTTTTTATATTATTCTATAAAATAATAGCATTCTTTTAATCAGAGAGGCTTGGGTTTGTTTTTTATTCTTCCTATTTCTTATTTAATTAATTTCAAAAAAATAATATCAATTTAAATTATTATATAACAAATATTTTGTGTTTTATTATAATAATAAAAAATAATTAAAATTTTATATACAATTAAATAATAAGTAAACTTTAAATATTTAGCATATTCAATTATTATGTTCTTATAATACATCTATAGTTTTATATAATATAAAATTTATATATTCTATATAATAATAAATAAACAATTTACTATTATATAATATTATATTACATTTTAAATATTAAATTATTTATATATTTCAATTCGTATTAATACTACTTTATATAGCATTAATTATATATTTATTTTAAACTATATATATATAATAAATTAAAATTTAGTATACAATTAAATAATAAATAAGCTCTCAATATTTAGCATTTTCAATTATTAAATTCTTAAAATACATTTACAATTTTATATTATATATTATGATATATAAAATTTATATATGCAATATAATAATAAATAAACATTATACTATAATCTAATATTATATTACATTTTAAATACTACATTATTTATATATTTAAATTAGCATTTATATTACTTTATATAACATTATTTATATAATTACTTTATAATGTTTATTATATTTTAATTTATATTTTTAATTCAAAATAAACCTTTCAATTATGAAGATATTTTTAGCCAAATCTATTTTGTGCAAACATACTTTCAGCAAAATGTAATGTCCAACATTCCAGTTTTATAATTGGATAAGAGAGGTATAACAAATTAGATAGATCTGATGTTTGCTACAATTCATTTTGTTCATCATGGACAAAACAAAATACTGAATATAAAACTAAACTATACATTCTATAATTCTTAATCATTTGGTTACAAAAAATAATACCAAAATCTCTCCCCAATTCACCATCCACAAACTCTATGGCAAACTCACTAAAACCAAACTTCTTATAGCTGCTGCTTCAATCTATTCACAATAAACAAAAAATATCTCTAAAAAATATCACAGCCGACACTCCCTACAACTGCAGCCTTCCTGGTAAAATAGTGTAGGCCAATGAGAATAAGGAAATCATAAGCAACGTGTACAATGCTACCGAGCCAAATGTGGGAGGCATGCAACTGCAAAGTGTATGCTTGCTGTGGGTCCTTTTAATATACATAAAATAATATATATAGCTTAAATTGGTTTGACCAAACTGCTATTTTATGGCAAAATTTTTCCTTTTACATTAATGCTGGCTAATGGGAGCATGATGTGGAAAAGAGAGAGAAATTCAGAATTTCCTCTTTGTAAAGCAAATGAATGTTAGGGGATAAAAAATGGGTCTGGAGAGGGATGGTAACAACCACTCATGGTAAAATTCTGATGTTTGTTATTTGAAAAAAAACTATTTACCATATATAAATATAGACAACTTTGGCAAATATTTGTAAATTTTATTTGTAGTTGAAGTTTAAAGTTAGTTTTAAGTTTGTTTAGATAATTAAAGTTCATAGTTTTTTTCATTTATAAATAATTGAGGTAAAATTTTCATTTTTAAATAATTAAATCTATTTTTACAACAAGTTTGATAATTGCCATTGTGATTTTTAAAAAAACTCATAAATTTTTCATTTTTTAATATTTATATTCATTTTTCCAAGTATGCTTGTTTTTTTTCAAACTGATTTTTACATATTCTTTCCAAATTTATTATATATATAAATGGAAATAGAAATATTTGAAGATAATCAAAATCTATTTTCTAATATAATTATATGAAAATACCTAGGAGAAAACATAAAAAATGCTATGAAAATCTAATAGAAATAATAATTAGACGAATATAGTAAGGAGAAATTAATAAATTTGGTATGAAAATCTTGTTTTCCTTTTTCAATATATTTGACATAACTTTTACCCAGAAAAAATAGAACTTTTTAAATTTTGACTTCAATTAAATTTCAGTTAGCATTGCCTATATTGAATATTTACTTATAACTCATCTTCAATCTCAACCATTTTCTTTTTAGATTCTTTGAAGTTATTTTATTTACTATTGTATTATACTTTAAATTTATTTAAGAGCTGTTTTTTTAACTTATTAAATCACATTAGGTCCCCTTCTTTGTTTTTTGTTATATTTTATTTATTAAGAAATTTATTGTTCGAGTAAATACATGTGCTAGATATCTTTGGTCTCCTAGTACCAACAATGATGTATTATAATTGAATATAGTGTACTACAAAAAAAAATATTATGAATTTATTTAATAGTAGTGTGATTTTTTTTTTATTTGAAAAACATGCATTACAATTCTTTATCTTTATTTCAGCTATATTAATTATGTTTTCCCATTGTTTCAATTTCTTTTATTTTTCATTTATAAAATCCTTGACTTAACTCATCTCAAGAAATGGCTAGCCAAAATCAAATGCCTGATATCATCCAAGTTTCTAATGCGGATACACTAAACAATAAACACAACCCTAATGTATCTTTGAATCCCCATCATGTTGTAGCAAAGTCTTGTGCATCTGTAAATCAACCAAAAAGCCTTGGACCTGTTGTCGAACATCTAGCAACTACTATCACAAATAGTTGCCACACCATTGTCCACAATTTCAAAGATGTTTTCCAATCAATGCCTCAGGTACAAGATTTGGACATCGAAAAGCTTCAGGATACACTGTCCTCGTTCCAAAAGAGCTACACTAAATTGGAGGGCCTTTGCACTTTCCTTAGGGAAATATATTATGGTCGCTTGTACGAAAATGATGACACACCCTCTCTAGTCCGTGCATACGAGATGTACCTACAAAATATGTGATCAAATACTTGAACTATTTACTATGTAACCTCTCTAAAGCTAACTATGTATATAATCATAACACTCTAGCGAACCCTTCATTTTGATGGTATGCAATTTACATATACATATCCATGTGCATAATATGTCACTTTATACATGTACTTCTCACTATGTAAATCTCGTACAACTAACTATGTTTACAATCATACTTTGTATTGTTTGACCTCATGTATTACAATCTAAAGTGACTTAAGAGTCTTCTATTTATATGCTATAGAATAAAAAAAAATCCTTTTCAAAGCACTTGCTCAGTAAATTTATAGTTGCAAATTCTTTTAATTTCTTCTACTTTTATTATAATTGTGTTAATAATGAATTTAAATAATTTATTATCATTTTCAAAAAAAATAGTTACAAAATAATTATAACCTAGACTTATTACAAATATTTTGTATTTTGATAGGTTTACCTATTATTTTTCACTTATGGATATACATTTTTTTTATGTACATTTCAACTTTCACTATATACATGTTTTCTGCACACATACACTGGATACATTCAAACCATACACCTACGTTTTTTCCCCTACTACCCTAGTCAATTAAAAATTTTAACATATTTTAATTTCACATATATTAAAGATTGGAAAGAACTTTTCTTCAATACCTAATTCCCATACTCTTAAGTTGCGTGCAAGACAACCACTTCCTCAAACTTGCAAGGTTATTATGTCAACATTAACTACAAATGCAATTTCCAACATACTTGGTGGCATACCCAATTTAGGGCCAATTTTATAGGTTGTATCTATTAAGTCCATTCAACAACCTAAAACTACAATTGTCAAATTCCGCATGCAACTATCTGATGGAATGCATAAACATGTTGCTCTACTACCAACAGAGTTCAATGAGTTTGTCTTAGACGAGGCGTTAGTTAAAGGTTCTATTGTCCATCTCAAAAACTACAATTGTAGAAAGTTCCCCACATTCACGTACATGCATACTTTCCTTCTATTGTTTAAATCTTATTTGTTAAGCATCTACATCTCATTAATACGTATCTTTGTCCTTTCATTGCAGGGCAATTGTAATTCATAGTTTGGAAATAATATCAAACAATGAATCATTGGTTGGAACTCCAACTGCTATCCATCAAGCTACAAATTATGCCCTCTAGCAGCTCTCAAGAGCAATTTACCAATTCCCAAGCCACCAATTCTTCCATTGAAGAATCCAAAACATCAATGGAACACCACAACAAGGCCCCATTTGAACCCATTCCAATTGCATTATTAACCCCTAACCATAAGTTTTGGACAATTGAGGGTTGTGCATTGGCTAAAAGTCCAATTCACAAGTACAAAAATGCAAGCCATGATGGAAAAGTATTTGGGTTTGATTTCGTAGATAAAGCAGGCATTGCAATACATGTCACTTGTTTTAATGACCTTGTAGACACGTTATACCATCTTGTAAACTCCAATAGCCTATATGTAATAGCTAATGGCCGCATCAGAGTTACCAACATGAAATATAGCAGCAACACAAACCCTTATGAAATTTTCCTCCATTCCTCTTCAACTATAATTCCATCCACTTGTGTAGACTCCAGTATACCCGAGCACACCTATCATATCCGAAGCATAGATTCATTAATGTCATTATCTATTTAATACCCTTGTAGATGTCATTGGCATTCTCTTGTGCATCTCCTCTACATCAACCATACGTAAGAGAGATGGTATAGAAACAATAAAGTGTACAACAACCATTATAGACATGTCAAGTCGTACCATTGATATTACACTTTGGGGTCACCATTGTGAAATTGTTGGTAAACAAATATCTGACCTTTCTATGCAACTAAACCCCCCCATTATTTTGATCAAGAGTGGACGCATAACATCTTGGTCTAGAACATCCATAGATACTATTTTCCCAACTACCATCATAATCAATCCCAACTTGGTAGAGCCCACTACATTACAAACCTGGTATGCAACTAAAGGTACTACCAAACCCTACCTTTCCCTCTCAAAGAGCCATTTTCCCACCGACAAATTTGAAAATCCAATTCCTATTTCAAGTATTACAGAGATAGGCTTTGTTGAGAAAAAAAAAATGTTTGCATTAAGTCCACTATCACAAAGCTGCACTTAGACAACTTTTACTACCTTTCTTGCCCTCGCTTGGTGGAAAACAAAAAATGTAAAAAAAAAGCTTTTGCAAATTTCTCCTGGTTCGTTTAAATGCCCCAAGTGTTCTTCAGAAAATTTAGAGTGTGATTATAGCTATATACTAAAGATGGACTTACAAGATGCTACAGGCCAACTTCTTAAAGTTACTGCATTTGAAGAACCAACAACTACATTGCTAGGTGTTTTTGCAGAAGATTTTCAACTCCTACTAGCGGACAATAATGTTGCTAATGACATTATCACCAATGTTGTCAATTGCCAGTTTCTACTTGCTCTTACCATCCAAACAACTATTTTTGGTGGGCATGAAATACAAAGCATTATTACAACAGCTGTAAAACGTGTTTAGTTTTTAAAGATGTCACTCGACATGTAAAATCTACTATATGTTTGTAAATATTTGTTTCTACATCTCAAACAAAATGGTTTCTATTACTATGTTCAATGTTCTATCACCACATCATGTTGTTCCCTCCGATTTTTGCATGCTTATGTTTGTAAATATATGTTTTTACATCTCAAACAAAATGGTTTCTATTGCTTTGTTCAATGTTTTATTGCCACATCATGTCTACAATTTATTTACATCATATTTCTACTCATAATCAATTCTTCGCTTGGTTATTTATTATTCCACCATGCTACAATTAAATATTTGGATTATTTTTTAACATGCTATTTCTTACGATTTATTATTAGTTTTTGATCATTTATAATTATGTTATTTCCACTTATGGTGCAATAAACTCTTTTCATGTACAATGTTACATCAATTTCAAATTTTATATTTCTGTAAACATAAATGTGTCAAAATAACCATAAAGGATCTATATATATACTTACCAATTTACATCAATTTCAACGTTTTTTACATATTTTCACATAAACTATTCAATGGACTTGGAAAACACAAGATAGGCAGAAAAACATGCTCGTCGAAATCAACAACAACGAGTACGCTACAATGCAAGAAAAGATGACATCAACAAAAGAAGACGACACAATGCACATATTGCCATAGATCATGCCTCCACATCTACACTCCCTCCACCTGCTAATCCCTCCCACCTACATACACCTGCAATTGAACTCCATAATCCAATTCCAGCAAATTCATTTTCTCATGTCCATCCACCTCCAAATTTTTCTCAAAATTTTTATGCTGCTAGAAATACCTTTCGTTCAAAGTTGGATAAACTTGCAAATATGTCAACCTGTTTCATCTGCATGGAGAAATATCCTAGCATTAAAACAAGGCAATCACATGGACTTTCTACTTGTTATCGATGTGCATCTGAAAAAAATGGCCATCGCTTTTTCGAATGGAATAACATGGATCCTGGTGAGCAACCACTCTGTTTAAAAAAACTAACGCAAGTTGAAGAGATGCTAATAGCAAGGGTCAATCCAATTCTCCAAGTTACCTATGCCAAGGGCGGCCAACTAAAATATAGTGGCCACATTATTTGTTTTCCTCAAGATGTTTCTACTATTGCAACCCACTTGCCTAGGCGTATAGATGATTTAGATATTTTAATTGTTAACAAAGAAAACATAGAGCACCAAGACTACAACTTCTACATAAGTAGAACACGTGTATTTGAGGCCTTGCAATATAAAATCTTACACGACCCATACTACAGATTCATACAATTCGATGATATTGCATTATCATCACTGCCAGTTGCTTCCACTAACATTATAAACTTGCTACATGCAACAAACACTATTCCTAGTCCCATAGCTACAACCATGATGCATATAGATGAAGCAAATGATGACTATTTGCAAGAAAACATGCCACCCAGTACTTCATTTATTGCAAGTCTTCCTGCTACACGTAGAGAAGTTGAAGAACTATGCTCTTTATTGCAACTTGGAAAAGGTCGACCATTCTTGTCTATAGATTGGCCACCAATATCTTCATCTCCCATCAATGAGTACACCACTGAAGGATTGTTGTAATGGCATTCCCTAGTTTGTTTCCAAAAGGTGTTGTTGCGTTCAAACAAAAACGCATCAAAGAAGTCAAATTACATGAGTATGCTCTCCACCTTCTTAGGTACCATGATAATAGGTTTGGCCAACACCCATGCTTTAGGTACTTCATACTGAATATTCTCATGCGCCATTGCAGCCAAGCCACATCATCTGTTTTCGTCCAAAAAAACATTGACCCTTGCCTTCCAACAACTATCTTTGATCTTCATCAGCGCCTAAAGGACTTGCCTGATGACAAGCTTGCTGAACAACTCATGCGCTTTGGCTCATCAATTCATGGAACATGCCCATTTTGGAACCGTTGTAGAGGAGAGCTATTAGATATGGTCATACAAGTCGGTTGTCCAGCACTATTCTTTACACTCAGTGCAACTGATACAAAATGGCTAGACTTGCATAGTATTATGCCATCTACTGCACCTACAAATCCACAAGCAGCTTATAGATGGAGGATAGAAAATATAGTTCAAAATCCACACCTTAATGAACACAGGCTTGATTATGTCGTCAGACCCATTTGCCGGTTACACTCAATTGCTTAATTGTGTAGAGTGTCATACAAAGTGTACCTTGCAAACATGCCTTAGGAGAAAAGGCCCAAGCTTTCAATGTCAATATAAAGCCCCTTGGACCATGCAAAATCACTCAAGCCTTATAATAGATGAGCTTGGCCAACCTACTTTCACCCCATGTCACAATGATGATCGTATAAACCTACACAACCCTTCTATAATCTCTATTTGGAGGGCCAATGTAGATTGCCAACCTGTACTCTCCATCCATGTTGTCCTCAAATACATTGCAAAATATGTAGCTAAAGTGGAAAGCAAATCAGAAACATACCATGACATGCTTTCTCGCATTTCAACCAATATTGAGTCTGACATGCCAACCCCAACAAATTTTTGAAAAATGCTTGCTGAAACACTAGTGGATCGTGATATTGGAGCCCAAGAAAGTTGCCACCTTCTAGTAAAACTCCCCCTCACCCTCTCAAGCAGGATATTTGTTTCTTTAAATGTTAGCCAAAAAAACTTTCGTCATCTTTCTATCTCCCCAGCAACAACTGCCACATCCCCAAATTACATTGATGCTTACATGGCCCGTCCACCTAATCTTGAGTCCATGTCTCTTATTGAAGTAACCAAAAAATGGACATTCAAAACATCTAGAAAGCATAGCCTCTGGAAAGAGCATTCCATACCTGCCATTGTTCGCATCTCCCCTCACTTCATAATGATCCCTACAAAAGATGACATAAACTTTGAAGGATTTTGTTGGAGTGAACTACTTCTATACAAGCCATTTCGCAACATTGTCAATGATTTGGGTTCATCATCTATTCAAATTATAGAAAAGTGGGAGAGTTTTTCCAAGGATTATCATCCTTGGCATGTACTATGCACAACACCTGAAGCTCTAGAAGATACTAATTCAAGCACCTCTTCCAATGGAGATGATACAATGCAAGATAACAACCAATCTGAATGGCAAGTATTGTCTCGCCTATACCCAAGTCTTCCCCTCCACTTTGATGAACTAGAAATGCTTGGTAGACGTGACATTGACCTTAACCATGATTGGGGTTCTACCCAATTCAATCCACACCAACAAGTCTTTGCTACTACATTCATAGAATCCAACCGTCCAAAATTCTAACTCCGCCATCTTACCAGTTTCCCTACCCAACAAGATTTGTCTATCCAACAACAAAAAGCATTTGATATAATTTTGTCACATGCAAATGCTAATACTTGGCAACCTCCTCTAAAAATAATTATTTAAGGTACTGTTGGAACTAGTAAATCACACCTGATAAAAGCCATCAAATTTTCATTGATGACCTTAACCCACAATGGCCAATCACCATTACTACTTCTTGCACCTACAGGTGTAGCAGCATTCAACATACAAGCATCGACAATTCACTCTTCCCTTCGAATACCTATCAAAGAAATGGACCCCCTGCAAGGTCAATCACTAGCAAACTTCCAAGAAAAAATGTATTGCATTAGGTACATATTGAGAGATGAAATGAGTTTCATTGGACCCAAGTTGCTTGAATGCATTGACATGAGGTTACGTGAAGCATTCCCCAACCATAACCAGATTCCTTTTGGAGGTCACTCAATCATGTTCTTCAGTGATCTAGGACAACTTCCACCAGTCAAGGACATCCCCATGTATGCCTCTAGCTCATACGGGGGAATTCTATGGAAAAGCTTCACAAAGGTTATCACACTAACCAAAATATTTCGTCAAATTGGTGAAGATCCTGCACAGATTTCTTTTCGGTCTCTCCTCTCTAATTTGCGCAATGCAAAACCTACAATTGAAGATTGGCAAGTTCTAATGTCACGTTCCAGCTCAACACTTCCCCCTACAAAGCTGACTACATTCCTACCCTCCATACATCTTTTTGCAACAAATGAAATGGTCTCGCTACATAACCATCGTATGTTATTATCTTTAGGAACATCGATTGCAATGTCAACAACAGAACAACTACGGGGGCCACCATGTTCAAATCCAGCAGAAGAACAACTTCACTCTATGATTCTTTTATGTGTTCAGCAAAAGGTTATGCTATGTTCAAATTTATGGGTGGAAACAGGCCTTGTTAATGGTGCACTCGGGGTAGTGAAAGCAATCGTCTACAAGGATGGTGAGAATCCACCTTCACTTCCCTTGTTTGTTGTTGTTCAATTCAATAATTACATTGGCCCTATTTGGGACCACAATAATCCTAAAAATATCCCACTTTCCCCTTTGAGTCGTGGGCTCCGCCATCAAATCCCGCTCAAAATGGCATGGGCCTTAACAATACACAAATCACAAGGACTAACACTTGAAAAGGCAACAATCGACATCGGTAATGTGGATCAGTAGGGCCTCACATTCACAGCTATTTCTAGAGTACATGCACTTGCAAACCTTTGCATAAAACCAACTTTCACATTTGAACGATACGCACGCATGCAACAAAGCCCTCATGTAGCTCGTTGCAAGCAAGAGGAAGAACGCTTATTGGCATTGTCAAATTCCATCTTTTGAGCAAACACTAGTGACAAAAAAAGTCACAGGTTAGTTTCTTCTCTTTAGCCGCTTACATTTCCCCTACTCCAATACTATAAAATCATACACTACGAATCAAACATTAAAATCTACTTGCTATTCATTTTTTTACAGGTTTGCAAATTCTTATGAGCATCAATAGTGACAACTGGAAAAAAAATTGTACCTATAATATATGAAGATCCAATATTATTTTGTACTCTACATTGCTAAACTTTCATAGTTTTTGTGAGAACACAACCCTATACAATACTCTCTTGGTTAATGTTGTTGTTCACATTTATATAATTTTGGATTGTACTACTTCAGCAATCAAGAAAATATCAATGTTGGTCACTATGCTTGTGCATTAGGTTTGACGAATATATACTTGTTTGGTATTCATATGTCCCTAACCTCTTACTCTTAAATTCCAGTTAATGAGAACAGTCATTCAAAAATATGATACTACTTCATACTTTTGTAACAATCTTGTATGTTGTTGTACATTTACTATTGCAGCAAAAAGTGCTTTGATAAACATGTATACACAATGTGGGATCACTGAATACATCATAAGATTACTGGGAACATATTAGTTTTTAACATTTAATTGTTGAATAAATCATAAGAATATGCACATCAAATGTTCTCTTGTACAAAATTATATAGTTCTAAACTATTGTGTATCTCTAGAAAAGTTCAAAATTGTGTATTTCATTTTAAATCCTTTCAAGAAAACTTCAAAATTGTGGATACTCCTTCAAGAAAACTTCAAAATCATGTATTTCATTTTAAATCCTTTCACATTACATTACAGTCAAAGTACATACCCCATGTTGTTGCTGACGATATTCTTTACTATCAGATACACCAATTTTTAATGCATATAAATTTCCTACTGCAGCAATGGCCATATCAAGATAGATAATGAAGTTTTGAACATCAGCAGCCTCTTCCGCACTTTAAATTTTTTCAATGCATATTTTACAAATTCCAAAGGATTATTACTGTAGACGAAAGTGCTAGTGAGAAAAGCATGGGAGAAAATAATTGTGTGAAATTGTGGTAGCTTTGCTAGCAAAATAAGACATTCTGAAGGGAAACAAAACTACACAATGGATTTTTCCAAGCATCCATTCATTAAATCCAAATTTTCCAAGTTTTTCTATTAGGCTAGTGTCTATCAAAGCAATCAAGCCACTGTTAATGCATTCTAAGTCTATACAAAATCAAACAATTTGTACAAACTTGTCATATTGTCTACAATTCTATAAAAAAATTACCTTTCATACTAACTATAATACTAATAATGCAGGTCGTAGAGAAGCATAAAAAAGTAAAAGACCATCTGCCCTTGGATGAACCTGCATTCCTACTTTTATTTATGTTTCTCTTGTTGGCTCTTCTACCTATATTACTACTATAGACAATACTTAACTTTCTTATGTTGTCATTTAAATAGATCAAACTCTCCTTTTACATGTTCACATTATGCAATACATCGTATACTACACAATACTTTACCTTCTTATATTACTGTTTAAATAGATTAAACAATACTGTTACATGTTTATAATATTAAACATGCTCACAATTGCATTTGCTAGATTTTCTTTTCAAAGTTTACCCAAGCTTTCTTACCTGATATTAAATATGCTATTACTTTTGTTACCTATTACGTACCTATTAAAAAATTTCCAAAATACATTGACCTCTATCCTCCTAATTTACATAAACAAAAATGAGTAGTACACTTGTTGGCCACGTAATGCATTTCATGTAGACTGATTAAGAAGCATACACACACGGTGAGAATGGCAAGAGTGTTATGTGCGAACATGTCAGAATATAGACTTGGAACAAATTTGGTTGTTCATTGATGCATTAGAATACTAGTATGTGGTTCCTATATAGAGCAATATTGTTTTAGATCCACTCCACTGTATAGACTTACAATGCATTAACAGTGGCTTGATTGCTTTGATTTAATGACCCTATGTTTATAGAAATCCATTGCTTGCTTCTGTTTTGCTATGTAATGCCCCGCCTTGCAACCCTAAAGGAAGTTGCAATTAACATCATAAGCGAACCAAATTTTTTTTTTATAAAGTGCATTTAACATACACATTCACTTACTAATTAACAACAACCTCTAAGGCTACAAGGTTAGGATTACTTAAACCCACACATACATATTACATATAACCATAGCATTATGAACCTTATGATATAAACATCATACATCATATGAATACCACATAACATAATAAGATAATCAACCAAGATACAATCTCATAAACATTATTTTAATTCAATAGTTACATCATTCATTCCCAGAATGAGACAGTAGTACAAATGTATTACAATTACATAACTCCACCTCTTACAAAAGAGGGATAAAGTATCATATACAAACTGAAATATTACAATGCAAGAAATTACAACAAGAACCGCGAGCTGTCCATCTGGATGTCTCGCCACCAAGTACTGAAGATAGATGGGGACCCAACGGTTTTGGTGCATGTTCCACCCTACCAATGTGGTACCCGAAGGCCCACCCCCCATGCTAGGAGATAGTAACAAAGTAACATGGACAAAGATTCTACTACCTCTAACCAAAGGTAGACTCAAACTGACTCATACTGTTATAACCAACCAAATGAATTAACAAGTACAACTCATTCACCATACAAGTACGAATCAAGTACAACTCAAGTACAATACAAGTATAAATACAATACAAGTACAACTCCAACATCACTAACATAGGTCACATTGCTTCCAGACATAAAGTAGATCAAGTATGTTCAAATAACCATACACATAAAATAATTAACAACAGTTGTCATAGATAGAGTGTCATCGCAAGGTTTGTCATGAGATCTCCTCTGGGCATTCTTCATAGGCTCCGGCACAAGTAATCCTGGTGGCCTCAACCGAATCCCGGCACTCATACTCACTCATGCGGAATCAACTACCTCTCGCAAGAACAAGATAGTTGATCTTGCCATTCCAGGCCTTCTCACTCATCCCAAGTCTAAACAAGCCCTTGTGTCTATGAGTGAGGATTAAATTATCTTGATTAATGTGAGAAGTTAGTCCTAATCTTCTAAGTACATTATTTTAATTATCACTTATTTAAATCACTCCTGAAGGTTATCCAGTTTACCTCTTTGGGCTCTGGCGCCTAACAGAAGCCACTCTTCTATTCGACAACACACATCCAAACAATCCACCAAGGGAACCACAAGTGCATACCAACTAGGCATCATAATCCACTCCAACACAAGGAGGATACAAATAATAGAAACTCACTCCAAACATCTTGGAGGAAACAACACATAGTCCACTCCTTTCACAGGAGGTACAAAATATCTCACTCCAAACATCTTGGAGGCAACAACACATAGTCCACTCCTTTCACAGGAGGCAACAAGATGAAACCACATAACAAGGTCACTCCATACAAGGAGACACGGATCCCATAATCCGCTCCTAAACCAAGGAGGTGCAAACATTCCCGTTCGTGAAAACCGGGTAAAACTGAAAAGACGCCATGCACTACCCAAGGGAAACAACTGGATGGCATAGAGATTCAACAACCCTTATCCTCTAAGATCTTCTGGAAGACTTATAATTTAGGACTAACACTAAATCCCAAAACCAACAATGCAACTTGACGACATAGCAACAAAAGCATTCAAGTCATCAATCAAATCTAATATTTGGATTTCCTAAATCCATATTCATTCAATAGGTAGTATTGACAAAGTCAAAGACATGATAACTAGATCATCTAAAATAATCATAACCCCTATTTCCCTTTTCATTATTGAAAATCTAAAACAATTAAACTTACCTGCCTTTACTGAATACAAAGAATTAAATCCTTTAAGATAATCATGAGAAAGATACTACTTTTGGATATACTAAATCCATACCTCTTTCATAATCCAATCACAATGATTCAATTAATCTAAATAGAAATTAATAAATAACATAATTGATTGTCTCATCAATAACACTTCTTAATTTACTTTTGAATCGACACAAATCCATGCAAGTAACTCTTTCCATTTCTTAACCAAATCTTACATCTCATTCAATTTTCTATTTAAAACATTCAATAACTTTAATATAATAACATATTGTTTCTCTATCCATTTTCCATATACACTAATCAATCCATTTTCAAATCTCTATTCAATAATACATTGCATACATCTTATAAAAACGAAATACGATAATGAATTTACCGTTAACATATTTTACATGCTCCATATTATATATACACCAAACATATATATTAATAAACTCAATTATATAGATTCTTTAATATTCCAATCCCAACGATTAATTTGTTCTATGGAAATAAAACATAATAACTATTTGCCTTTTTTAATAGAGATAGTTCCTAAATTTAATTCTAATGCAAACTAATACTATTGCAAACAATCTTTTCAATTTTCTATCCGGAATCTATGTCTCATCAACTATTCATTTAAAAACATGCAATTTCATCAATGTATAAAGATATCTTTTGGCTTGTCTATTTGGCCATGCATTCATATTGTTTCTAATTAAATCTCATTAATTAAAACAAACATTCAAATATAAATATTTCTATAATTCTTCAATATATTTAAATATCTTTTTCCTTATCAATTTTGACCATACATTCAAAACTTATCATTTAAATTCTTCATGCAAAGCTAAATTACACGCACTTAAATAAAACAAGGTAACTACTGATTGAAAATACTCATGGATATATATATACATCTCAATATATTTTATTCAATCATATTAACAAAATAAAAATTTCCTTTTAAATCAAATAATTTCTTCTATTAAAAAAAATATCTTTCTCTATACATTTTTTACACATACTAATAATTTCTTTCAGAACATTAATAATACCCAATTTACAAACAACAGAATAAAATAATATAAAATATTATTTATTCTCTCAAATGGATATATACCTTCAATATATATATACAGATATAAATTAATATATTTAAATATATTTAATCATTAACATTTCTTCTATTCTTTACAGAATATTAAATTGTTTAATTCAAAATAAAATATCCCTTATCACTAATTTTCCAAAATATAAATATATATTTCTCCAATTAAATCAAATTAATAATTGGACCTTTCACACATGAATTTAAATTCCACAATTCAATTTTAAATTATGCATTCTTTAAATCAAATATTTAACTCTTTCAATTAAACTTTAACATGCAATTTTAAAATAACAATGATTTTCCCATATGTTTATAATTTTAATTCCACTAATCTAATATAAAAAATTTATTTAAAATAATATAAATAAATATAATACTTTAGTATTATAAATTATAATATAAAATATTATTAAATAATATTTTAATATTATAATAACAATACATAAAATATTAATATTTATAAATATCAATTTATTATTATTTTATTTTCAGAACAGCCATGGGAAAATAGTTTAATAGCAGTCTCATGTTTTAAGCATAACTCAAAAACCACGATCTGGGTATTTGAGATTTTTGGACAGGGGTTAAAAAATTGCAAAATGCAAAAAGTTTTTAAATTTCTTGAAAACCCAGTTTGTGAAAGTAAAGTTATAGGTGACGCAATCAGACCATTTTACCATGAAAATATAACTATACTACAGATTTTAAAATCCGTTTTTTGATAATAAACAGAAAGTTTCATTTTCTAAAAACATTCTAAATGCATTGTCCAATCTCTATGTTTGATTTCAATAACAATAAAATCAATTTCTCCAAATAATTTAAATTCAACTAAGGTTTTCACAATTTTCACTCAAAAATTTTCACAAGCAAAGGCTGTAAATTTGTTTAATTCTTTTCTTCTAATATCAAATTTGTTTTCTAAAACAGATTTAACAAACAAATCTTTAATCATTACTATTTTAAAGAAAACAATCAAGAACAATAAAACACAAAAAGGAAAACCTGGTATAAGAAGCTACAGGAAGAGATGAATTTTTGATGCAAGCCTCCTCCAAAGATTTCTTGAATTTTCTTCAATCCTCCAATGAATCCAATCCAAAGCCAAACAAATGCAAACAATCTTTCCTTCAATCAATTCTACAATCAAACTTTCTTCAAACCCTTGTGCAAATTTTCCAAAATTTCTTCCCTGTTGTAAAAATGTATTTTTTTCTAAAAACTTTCTGCCCTAAAAATAAAACATATATTCTTATAAATCAAAAATACCTAATTCAACCCTAATTCACATTACATGCAAATTAGATATTTCAATTTCAATATTTACAACCCTAATTCACATTACATGCAAATTAGATATTTCAATTTCAATTTCAATTTTCAATTTCAATTTCACTTTCAATTTCAATTTTAATTTCAATTTCAATTTCACTTTTCAAAAACCCACTTTCAATTTAAAATGAAATTTCAAATAATAAATTAATTTCCAAAGTTGCAACCAATTTCTCAAATAAACATTTAATTACAATTTCTAATTTAATTCTCACACGTTGGAATTAAATTCCAAAATTAATTCTAATTTTTTTATTTCCTTTCATTCTCTTGAATCACGTTTAATTAATTAATTTAATTATTTAATAACTAAATTCAACCCCCTTGGATTAAATTTAATTAATTAAATAAACTAAATATAATTAATTAATTTAAGTATAAACTTTTATCCACATTGCATTATTTAAATTAAATAACCATCAACATGATTTAAATGCAATTATTCTAAATATCTATTTCCAACTCAAAAATGCTTCAAAATTAAATAACATCAAAGCAAGACAGACAATGACTCGACACATACAACTGATGACACACTAAGGCTAGGGTATAGACTTGACACATGTTACCTAGCTACTATCTCCCGTTCAACTTAACCGTTGGATCGACACGCTCAAACCTGTGAAACCAGGTGGAGTCGATGTCATGTACCTGCAATCCCGCAACCAAGTAAACAACATCATACAATATATCAATCATATAATACACACCGTGAAGAAGGAATTACGGATTCGCAGGGCGCTCGCAAGCGAGTGATGCAAACTCATCCTCTTCACCCATACACTCATCAAAATTGACACTTCCATCATAATTCCAATAATCTCATAATAATATCTCATGCTAATTCTACAACATCATTAATCCATAATGCATGTGAAACAATAATCAGATAACTACATCCCACAATAATGTTGTCGCTCAATAGTAGCGATCAAAACATCATAACAAAATGTATCCAATATCAAAGTAACTGCAACCAAACATAGCATAAAACAACTTGAACAAAAATCAAAACGGAGGGGTGTTACATGCTATAGAATGTCTCATTTTGTTGGCAAACCTGCCACAATTTGGCCAAATTATTTTTGTCTTTTCTTTGTTACTGCCTCTTTTTTCTACTTAAATTATATGTAATTGTTTGTAAATGAATATAATTTTTTACTAAGCTAAATTAAAATTTTATTTGTAAAAGAACTAGTTACTTATGTAAGGTAAAATAGAATGAATCGCTTGATGATGAATATAATTACCTTTGTAGTAATTGTAGATTAGTTTAGTAAGGTAAGGTAATCCGTATTTGTAGTTGCTAAGGATTGTGTTTTGTAAAGTAATTTACTGCATGGGTAAATAATAAATGCATTTTCAAATTAGTAAATTATTGAAGTAATGGATCGAAACTAATTTTTGAAATTAAATAAAATGAAGTTATTTTTGAATAAATAGTAAGTATGGGTAAATAATTTACATGTTGATTAATATCAATTTTATTTTTTAATATAAATTAGATCATTTGTAATACTAATTTGTATAACTTCGAAATGAACATTGCGTTTTGCAATATAATTTAATATGCCATGGTCAAATATTAGATGTATTTTAAAAATAGAAAATTGATTTAGTAGTGGTAGAAAGCTCTAATTATTGATATTGAATAAAATAAAGCAATTGTTGGAGTATATTAAGTAGTAAATAATTTTGAAAATAAGTTTTCTTACTTATATTAAATAAAATTAACTAATTATTTCACAATATAGTAAGAAGTACTAAATATGTGCTTGCTAGTTTGCCTTAAATTACTTATATTATATAAAATTAATGAACTGTTTGACAATACAGTAAGTAGTACTACATATGTGGTTGTTAGTTTGCAATAGTCTTTTAAATAAAAATACTAATTTTCTTTTGAATATAAACTAACTTATTACTAAGTATTTAGGAAGAAATGTTACATGATAATTTTTGTAAATGTGTAGAAATTCTTGTTTACATGAATAATTACAAATTGAAATAGTGTTGAAAAAAATCTTTGAATAAGATAAATTATTTTGTAGTAATTAGAAAGTATGTTATGATTTGAGCAACAATAATGAGTTAAATTTACTAGAAGTGTTGAAAAGTTAATTTCGTTTGCAAGTAGTATATTTTTTGTAACTTAAAATTTGGTAAATATTAAACAATGACAAATAGGCCAAAAAAAAATCAATTTTATGAAAATATTCATCAATGAGAGAAAGACCCAAAAAATCAACATTAGGCAAATATTAATGGATTTTAGGTTGAGGCTAGTGGTTTGAAGAAACTACGTTGAGGCTAGTAGTTTAAAGCATTTCCAATACCTCGTGATGTGTAAATGATGGACAGTTGTAAGTGGGAACAATTTTCTATGCCTCGGTGCAATGGATAGGTTCTAGGCGTTGGATGTGTGCCTAGATAGTGAAAATGGCAAGGGTGTTACATGTATATGTGTAGGAATATAGACGAGGGAGAATTCTGATCTTTGGTAAATGCATAAGATTATGGTCTGCAAGTTTTGTGATGAAAGTGGAGGCCAAAAGAATGAGATAAAGGTGAGTTATTATTGGATTGTGATGTATTAGAAATTGAATCTAGAAGAACTTAGAGTATTTGGTAAAACCTAATTCAAAAGATTGTAGAAACAAAGTGGATGCGAAATAGTAATTGGTGTGGGCAAGTTTGTGTTAAGTGTGAATGCATTAAGTGCATTTTGTTAACATTGTGTTTGCAATGGGAACTATTTTTTGGGATTGGAGTGGAGACAAAGATCTGTAAAGCTGAAAAGACATCTAGTTATTGAAGGAGAGAGTGGAAGGTCAGAGAATGATATGTTTTTGCATATTTGTTTGCAAGGAAGTCTGATTGTCGAAATATTTGTAAAAATTGTATAAATTAACTAGTATTCTAATGCATCAATCAATAGTCAAATTTGTTCCAGGTCTATATTCTGACATGTTCACACGTAACACTCTTTGCATTATCACCATCCATTCACTCATTTGACATTCACAACGTGTGCACCATAGGATAGCATACACAAGTACTACCATTACCAATTGTTCACAATTCACATAGTACTAGAAACATAATTCATGATTTATGTTGGACAACTAACATGAACAGAAGCAGAGAGTGCATAGTCAATCCATGAAATATTGGGTGAGTGCTTGTTTCTGATTATTGTTTGTTTATTGTTTGTTTGAGAAAGAGCCATAGAAACAATGTTCAAGTGGTTAGTGGCTCATCTACTTGTTTCTGATACTTAATAACTAGAAGCGTTATAGCGGGAGGTGAATGCTTTGGGCAAGATTTTGTGGGTTGTGAGTGCTTTGAAAGCCTTAACTATATGCATATTGTCTGAATAGCTTTTAATCTATCAGCAAAGCTCATAAAGCAGATTGTGTGAGATGTGTAGCCAGGACATATTTTTGTTTAAGTATGGGTATGGAAATAGTGAATGCATAGTTAACTCGTAAAATCTTAAGCGAGTGCAGGGATTTGCTTGTGCTTATTATTGTTTGTTTTTAATTTGCTAAAATTTTAATGTGTTTTAACTTTTGGTTGTGCCTTTGCATGCTTGTTAAAAGGGCTAACGATGCAAAGTACACACATTAGATTACTTATGCTTTGACCAAGGTCTTGTGGGTTGTGAAGATAGTGAATGCTTCAATTATTTGTTTATTTTTTGATTGGATATTTCCCTATTGGCAAAGCTTCGAAAGCAAACTGTGCAAAATATGTTGGAGAGTTGGCAAGGACGGAAACAAAAAATGCATAGTTAACTCATGAAATGTGAGACGACTACTAGGTTTTCTTTGTGCTTAATCTTGTTTGTTTGTTGTTTGTCAATAAGCTTGTGTGTTTTTAGCTTTGAGTTTCATTATTGGATGTTTGTTATTTTGTGGCAATGCACTATTGGTTAGTGACTTGTTTTTTTGTTTAGGATGCTTTATTGTTGTTACAAGGACTAATGTGAAATTCTTACAAAAATTTATCATGCTATTGTATTTTTTTATAAATTTGATTGTTATTTTTGTGACTCGGATTTATGACAAATGCATAGTCATTTTTTTGAAAATCTCATACATTTTTAGCTCATAGTTTCACTTTTGCATGTTTTTTATTATGTAAAAATGCATTACTAGTCTATGGCTTCGCCGTTTGTTTGTGAAATTTTATAACTAAAAGTATTTTTACAAATATTTTGAAATAAAATTAAAATTTAAGAGGTTTTGCATGCATCCCAATGCATATCGAAATATTATATCTAGAATCAATGCATTCTATTTTTATATAGCCAAGAATTTCTTTGTCAACAATGCAAAAGAATTTTGTTTTATATGTGCAAGATCATGATGGGCCAAAAACTGGCGATATCTAAGTGATATGATGGCCCATGTGGCTGACAACAATTATTTTACCCACAATTGATGAAATGAAAAGGGATTTTAAAGAAGATTCTCAGATTTCCACCAATATATATTATGCTTTACTTTGAATTTAATAAATAATTATTATATTCATTTTCTATTTGAATTACAACTAAAATCTTGATTGATAGGTTGATTGAAAAACATCTATAACTTTCAAACAGTATCACATTTTTTGAATCCAAAACATGTGTCACATTCTATGCTTCACATACTATAGGATTAAAAATTAAAAAAAATGAATTTCATGAAGTTTTGACCAAGTTAAGGTGGTTAGACATATGAGTTTTTATATTTTTTAAAAGTTGTAATAAAAAAATAATAATTAATTATTTACTTGGAAAAAAATTACAAAAAAATATGCATCACATTGGGACATGAGTCCCCTACTTATATCTAAAATATTATAAGAAAATATTATCATTTTATTGTCGTTAGGGTGGTTAGGAGACACCTACTTCTTATTTTTTCCCTCATATTTAAGTACTACTACGTTGAAATTTCAAATTTTCACCAAATAGATTTTTTTTTTAGAAAAATAAACCAAGTAGTTCAAAAAATAAATTCAATTTTCTACATATTCTATTCTTACATATTTTTGAAATAATATAGATAACTTATTCAATTTTTTACGTCAAGTTGCCTAACTTTAATTTTTTGAATTTTATTGCCACTTAAGGGCCTGTTTTTTCCATGATGATCCTGCACATACCTTTTACATAGAAACAATAGTCTACTAGGCATTGGGATTGGTTCCTATGACCAAAACTAGTACACCATGTTCGTTAAAAGAAATTGGGTAGAAAGCAGAGAATAGTTTCATGTCTATGAATTACATAGCATGTTATACATTATGCTCATCTGTCTTTTTTGAAAGTCATATTCTTGAACAAGCATTCTCCTTTATTGTTCACAACTCTTCCAATATATAATTGTAAGACACATTGGAAGAATTAAATTTCATTGTAAACAAAGTGAGAGGATGATACAATAATTTGACTTTAAATCTTGTTGCTAAAAGAGCAAGCCTATTTTTAGCAAAAAATATCTTTGTCCTACACCTCAATTGTACAACAAGTGGTTCTTGTCACAAGTAGAATGTAGCCAAATCAACACAATTGATGGCGTAGAACCTGGTATTGGCAAACATGAAAGAGACAAAACCACATTAGATTTTTCCAAATATTGAAGAATTAAATCAAAGTTGTCTTAAAGGTACTGCAAACAAGCGAACACATATTAAAGGTACTACAGTGAATGAAAAAAAAATAGGAGGAAATGTATTCAGATTGTGCAGTGCAATCAGTATTCAAAGTGAAACATTGGATATGGGTTGCATATCACTATACTCAATTTTCTATTCAGTAAATTAGGTTATTCAAACAACTCTCCCCTCTATTGTTCACAATTCTTCTAGAGCATAATTTGTAGAGACATTGGTAGGCTTAAAATTCATTGGAAAGAAAGCAGAAGAATGATAGAAGAATCTGACCTTATAGTTTCATGTTCAAGAGTGTGAAATAGTTGCTCTAAGAAAAATCTATACATTTGGCTTCAGTTGCAAGCAATGGTGCCTGTGAGTTGACGGATTAGACAAATGAGCATAGTCAATGACATATAATATGTTATTCATAAACATGAAACATAACATATGATAAAAATTGCAAACCAAAAAAGTCCAATGTAGATTTTTTTGTAAACATTTAGACATTAAATACAAATTTTCCAAGCTTTGTTGGTAGACTAATACGTAATTAAGCAATGAATACATAGTGAATGTATTATATGCTTACACAGTTGAGAAAATAAAAATATAATATGTTACTCATAAAAATGAAACACAAAAACATATTATAAAATTTTCCATAAGGGAAACAAAACTACACAATAGATTTTTCCAAGCATCCATTCATTAAATCCAAATTTTCCAAGTTTTTCTATTAGGCTAGTGTCTATCAAAGCAATCGAGCCACTGTTAATGCATTCTAAGTCTATACAAAATCAAACAATTTGTACAAACTTGTCATATTGTCTACAATTATATAAAAAAATTACCTTTCATAGTAACTATAATACTAATAATGCATGTCGTAGAGAAGTAGAAACAAGTAAAAGACCATATTCCCTTGGATGAACCTACATTCCTGCTTTTCTTTATGTTTCTCTTGTTGGCTCTTCTACCTATATTACTACTGTAGACAATACTTAACTTTCTTATGTTGTCGTTTAAATAGATCAAACTCTACTATTACATGTTCACATTATGCAATACATCGTATACTATACAATACTTTACCTTCTTATATTACTGTTTAAATAGATTAAATGTAGTGCCTCTCGTGATACTGCTCTATTATGATACTGTGTGGATACTGTTATGTTTGTTTCATACTCGTGATTACGTTGGTGATTGTTTCACCTTTTTGACTTATGTGTTTTTTTTGGATGCACATGATACTATTTTATGATGTTGATGGTATAATGATGCATGGTGTTCGTCTTTACCTGACTTTGCAATATTGTGTGGTTATGTAAATTGTGTAATACTCATTTCATGATATTTTTGGTGAATGTGCTATTGCTTGAGGTTTGGGTGAGAGGGACGGTGTTGCATCGCTCATCCATGAGTGCCTTGCCACACTGCAATTCTCTCTCACGGTGTGTATGGCATCAAATATATATATATATTGCTTCGACACTTGTGTTTTTATGCAGGGTTGTAGGTACCCAAGCCTCAATTCCACCTACACTAGCAGGACAGGGCGAACCTCATAAATACCCAATGGATATGACGTGGTTTAAGGATTTGACAAGGAAGTGTCCCCATCCACATCTATTGTCCCGTCAATGTTTGACGATGTCATCCATCAGTATTTTATCCTGTATGGTATTGAACTGTTTTATGTCGATCGTTTCAAGTCATAAATCCTGATGTGCTTATTGTTTTATTTGGATGTGTATCATTATTGATAATTGGATAATTAATGTGTGTTTTAGTATCAGGCATAGTCGTTGTTTATGTTCATTTAGGCCTTGTTTTGAGCTTCGTAGCTCATTTTTATAATATGGATTTAATTATAGTAATAAATTAAATTATTAATTTATTAAGGGAATCTTAATAATTAAAATATTAAATTAATGTACATATTATAATTATATTGAAATGCAAATGTACCACAAATTTGCATTTATAAATGATGGTTATTTTAATTTAAAATAAAGTGGATTGATAATCGACAAAGTTCAAATTTAAAATTTAAATTATTTGATAAATTTTAAATAGAGGGATGTAATAAAATATTACCCCCTAAAGTAAGGTTTTTAAAAACAAAATAAAATAATAAATAACAACTATGTGTATACATATTTATTTTAAAAGTTTTTACCCACCCAATGATACCATTAAAATAATGAAATAAACATTGAAATTTTGTTACAGCAATCAAGATTAGTAGGGGTAGATTTCTTAATTTGCTAAATTCCTCCAAGTGTTAAATATAAGGTGTCGGGTGGTGAAAATAAAAGTGGGTAATTAGCCACTTGTCTTGTTTATGATTAAGCTTTCTTAATAAAAGAAAATTGGAGGAAGGGAGCCAAGAAGGACGATAAAAACAAGAAATTGGCTCCGGTGAAAGAAAGAAAAAACTTTGCAGCCGAGAGGACTCTGGAAGGAAAACGAGAACTTGGGGAAATTGCAGAAGAAAGGATAGTCTTAATACTTCATCCTCATACGGAAAATCTCCAAGTTGGTTATTATTTCAATTTTCTTTTCCTTACAAGTATTTGTTCTCAAAAAATATTAAGAGTGGAGATTTTGTTTTACACACTTAATATCCATAGGGTTTGCATGATGATTCCCCTGTAATCCTTGAGGGGTTTTCATTTCCTTAACTAGACTTAAGATTGTTAGTTGTAGTGTTTAGACTTTGGAGAGTGTATAAATTTAATTAATCTCCCTGAAATCCTATCACACTCGTACTTGAAAATAGAAGGTTGTGAGGGATAAATAATCTCCCTAATTCCGTTGTTCACCAATCTAGCAACTGCACTTGAATTTAATAGGAAGTTTTAAGATTTGAATTATTATTTTTGTTGGCAATCTATCACTGTAATAAATAAAATTAAGCTTAAAAGAAAATAGTAAATTACATTTAATTTTATTTTATTAATATACATATATTTCTTATAAAGAAAAGAGGAGAGTAATTAAATTAGATAAAAAGAGGTTGTTGAGTTAGTTACACATAAATGGCTATTTTAATGTAATTTAAAGTTGTTTTCTTTTATACATAGTATTTTATTTTTATACTATGATTGTAGTTACAGAAATTTTCATTTAAGGGGAGTTATTACTTTTGTAGATAGTTGATTACCAAAAATAAAATCTTTATTTTGGACTAGTTAGGTAGTAAATTTAAATAGGAGATCATGTATGGATAATAAATTTTGGTGTATCATTATAGATGGTGAAATTATATAGGGGTGAGTAAATAAATGAAATTCACGAAGTAAGGTAATTGATCATTAAAGTGGTTAAAGTTAAATTTATTTACGAACTATTAGATTTATTTATTTCCTAATACATTTAAATTAGATTTATTTTCAAAGTGCATTCAAAATTAGATTTAACTACAAATTAGTTAAAGTTAAATTTGTTTACGAGATTCCTTTACTATTAGATTTGTGATTTGCGTAAAGGTTATATTTTTTGATTAAAATTATTTGTAGTAAACAAATAGGTTACATTCCAATTTAATTTATTATTTTAATGTAACAAATATATATAGCTTATATTCATGCTAGGAATTTTAAAATCGAGAGGGATCTGATGGTATACATACTATAGTTTTCCAGAGTGCTTATTTAATTAAAATATATTATGATGGAAATTCTTTTAATTATAGTGTATTATTTAATTATTTATTGCATTATCTTTAATAAGATTGGATTATGATCACATTTAAATGAATGGGTATTATAGTCGTCTTTGAACATGTTTAGATGGTTATTTTGTTTATATTCTTAGTACTTTTTGGAATTGATTTCTTATGAATGCTAGTAGTTCCTTGATTGATCATGTTTTCCTCTTGTTTTATTTCGTTATTGAGGTGATATTTATGTATAGTCATGTTTTGGATGAGTTGGGAACCCTTAAATGTTTAAGTCACTTCCTTTTAGTAAGCCTTTCAATAAGTTTTGAGTGTAAGTTGTTATGCTTCCAGAGGCAAAGGGAAACCCGTTGTGTGTTGCATTTTACCATGATTAGACCTTTGAGTTCCATGGATCGTATTCTTTTTCTTGAGCTCTCGTGGGTGTACCTTGTTCCATGAGCTCCCTTGCCTTTGGTTATGACTATGAGCGAGATGGTTCATGCCTCGCATGTGCTTTCATCTTGTCGCTTTTATGTTTGGTACACCCCTAGTGGTTATGAGTCTTATTTCAAAAATTGTTGGGGAGGGTGGCTCTTCATGGGGGGCGGCGCACAAAGGGGCTATCAGGGTAACCCATGGAAGAGTTTCCTAAACAAGTGATAATATAATTAACGAACTAGTGGGTTTGGGTAGTTTGTAAGACCCCTTTGTTTTGCCCTTT
Source organism: Sequoiadendron giganteum (assembly GCA_007115665.2). Classification (NCBI taxonomy): domain Eukaryota; kingdom Viridiplantae; phylum Streptophyta; class Pinopsida; order Cupressales; family Cupressaceae; genus Sequoiadendron; species Sequoiadendron giganteum. The sequence goes on along the minus strand of CM021105.1, from coordinate 398,050,702 downwards.
TGACCGAACAGTGTTTTGTTTGGTTAAGCCTTATTTTCTGTTAAGTGCTTTGAATTAGAACTCGGTTGTTATTTGATCGTTATCTGTAAAGTTATGCAAATGTTATATTTTGGTGTGATGGTGTAATTTTCTGATGTTATTATTATTGCATGCTTTGGATTAGCATAGTGGATAATTGATTTAATGATGTTTTGTCTTTGATTATATTAATGATGTTAGACTCGTCAGTCAGTGATACTGCATTGGTGAAGGGGACAGATCGCATCACTCGCTTGCGAGCGCCCTGCGATTCCATGATTTCCTCTTCACGGTGTGTTTTAAATTTAACATATATATATGCATGTGGATATACTCTGTATTGCAGGTTGACAGGTGCAGGACATCGGCTCCACCTAGTTTCACAGGTGAGAGTGTGTCCAATGCCCTACGGTATTCGATTGGGAGATAGTAGCTAGGTTTCCGTGTCAGGTCGTCACCCTAGTCCTTGTTGTTGTCAGTTGGTTGTCAGGTCGTATTGCTTTGGGTTTCATGCCCTCTCTTCGTATTTAATTGCAAGTTGGGAAAATGGGTAATTAAATGGTTTAATGCATTTTAGTTGTTGATTAATTTGATCTGGAAATTATGTTGAAATATAATTATTTTGTTATTTAATTTAATTTAATTAATAAATAATTTAATCTTTGATTAAATCTATTTTATTAATTAATTAAATTTATGATGATTAAATAAGTTGAGTGATCTATTTTGAAATTAATGTTAATTGGATATTTGTTGAAATTGGAAAAAATTAAAGAAAATGATTTAATTTGCAATTTGGGAAATTAGAAATTGGAAATGAATCAAAAGTCAAGTTGAAAGTTTGAAATTGGAAAATTGAAATTTAAAATTAAAGAAATTAGATATTTTTGCATTTTCTGTTTTAAAGAATTTATTAGGGTGGTTGAAATTGGAGGGTTAAATCCTTTGGTTGGATTTTGGTTTTAAAAAATATATATATATATATTTATTAGGGTGGTTGAAATTGGAGGGTTAAATCCTTTGGTTGGATTTTGGTTTTAAAAATATATATATATATTATTGGGGGGAGAAAGAAAATTTTGGAAGAAGTTAAAAAAAAAAAAAATGAAATTTTGGAGAAGGATTGAAATTAGGATTTTGTGGGTTTTGGATCTACTTGGAGGAACTAGAATTTGAAGGAGGAATCAAATCATGGTTCTGTGCTGTATCTAGATCTACTCAAAACAATTGGAAATCAGGTTCATGTCTTAAGTTTTTATTTGTTTTGTAAAAAATCTAAGTTTTGATATAAGTTTTCTTCAAAAAAATCTCTGTTTCAAAGGTGTTCTTGGCTGGAAAAATTTGTTCTTCAAATTTATTTCTTCAATTTGAGTTGGGGTGTTTGAATCCCTTTATATATGTATATATATTTCTTTTTAAAATTAATCCCTTGGGAAAGGAATTATGCTGTTTAAAATTAGAATTAAACCCTTGTTTGAAAGTTTAATTTTTCGGATTTTTTTATTAAAAATCCGCAGGCTTGTTGAGAAAATAATTAAAAAATAAAAATAAAAATAAATTCTTGTTTTGTTGGGGGTTGGGGCTCAACCCACAGCCTCCCCCATGGGAGGCGTTGTGGGGAGCCGCGCCAGCCGCCCCCGCCGTCGCTCGATGGTGGCTTAGCACCGCCGCCACCACAGTGGTGGTCAGTTATGCTAAGCACAGTCGCCACCACAGTGGTGGTCAATTGTGCTAAGCACAGCCGAGCCACCCCTGTGGGTGTGGCTGTGCGCCGACCGCCATCCTAAGCTCCCTCCACCTTCGGTATTGCCACCACCCACCTCTGCCCACATACACCCAGCCACCCACGGCGACTCTATCCGCTCCATCCACCGCCCTTGTATTAAATGAAACCCGCGTCCGACATAAACAAAGCACCATCGGCCATAAGAAACCCGTGGCCATGAAAAGAAATCCGCGGCCAGGAAGCATGCGGCCCAGCCCTAACCCTAAATCACGCGGCCCGAGGCACAAGGGGGGTGTGTTTAAATATAAATAAATAAATAATATTTTATACATTAAATATTATTTTAATATTATAATATATGATATTAATATTATCATATTATAATATTAAAACATATATTTTAAATGTCTATTTTATTATTATTTTGATTAGATGATGTTTTTTTTCTTATAATTGTTTATTGGGAATGATTGATTTAAAAATTATGTTTAGTAGAGAATATGATTTTTTTTAATATATGTTTATATATTAAAATGGTTAAGAAATAACTAGCATGATTAAATTTAATTGGGAGAGTTTATTTTATTTATTTTTGGATAAAATATCTATATTTGTAATTGTGGATAAATTAAAATGTATGAGGAAATTATCTCTTTTAATGGCATGTTTTAAATTTAATTGGGAAAATTAAATGTTTGATTTAGAGGATGGTCGATTTAAATTTGATTTAAATTGTGACGCCAAAAGGCCAATCATTGATTTAATTTAAATATGATTGTGAAATTGAGACATTAGGTTTTAGTCAATTATTGTTTTAATTTAAACAATAGATTGGACAAGGGCGGTCAATTATTTATTTTAACGAGATGTATTGTGTACTTAATCAAATTGTTGATTTAATGGGAAAAATAATAACATTGCTAGGTTAAATATTGAATTTAAAGAAGTGTGTTTAAATGTCAAAATTAATTGATTTATTTATTTAAAATGATCTAGTTTGCAAGAACGTATGATTATTTAATTTAAAACGTTGTATTTTGAATCATAGAAGTAAATGCTTAGTTTATGGTTTAAGGCAATTAGAGAATTAAATGTTTTGTTTAATCTTCATCCTTTGTCTGACATAGACGTTATTTGGAACAGTTTAATGTGCAATAAATTATTGAATGTTATTGAAGGGACATTATTAAATCAAATCTATTGTGACAACAATCTATTGAGTTTTGTTAAACGAAGGGGATTTAGGAAATCTGGAGTAGAATTAATTATGATTAAATTGCTTGTTTAAATGTAACCTCTTACATCATCGCTTGAGGGAAATCAATCAAAAAGGGTTAAGTCTTCCTGATAGGTTTTAAAGATGAGGGTTGTCATATCATGTATCAATCTGTTTGGAATGATGAAGTAAATGTTTATTTCAATATTATTTAAAAGCAATTAAGAAATTAAATACTTTGATTAAATTGTCTTCTTTTGCTTGAAAGGGGCGTTATTTAATTAGTTTCATTGCGACATTAATCTACTGAATGTTATTCAAGAAAATGGATTTAATATATCCAAATTAGTTTGTTTCCTCGCAACTTGATTTCGTGATTGTTTCCTCTGAGTTCATGTGTTTGGGAAAATGGGTTAAGTGTCATTAATTGTAAGTCTTCTAGAGGACCCTAGTGGTTGGGAGTGGTCATATTGTGATGTCGACTGTTGTGATTTTTCTTAGATAGTGCATGAGGATTGTGTATGTGTTGTACCCGATTTTCACGAACGGGAATGTTTGTACCTCCTTGGTTTAGGAGCGGATTATGGGATCTGTGTCTCCTTGTAAGGAGTGACTTTGTAATGAGTGCATCCTTGTCAAGAGCGGTCGGAAGCGGCCTTGTTTTGTGGTTTGTTGCCTCCAGTGTTGGAGTGTGTTTTAGTTTGTGTTGCCTCCTGAGAAAGGAGAGGTCGTGATGTCTTGTTTGTTGCACCTTGGTTCCATTGTTGTTTGGATGGTGTGTGTGTGTGTTGTCCAGTAGAAGAGTGGCTTGCAATGAGGGCCAGCACATGAAGTGGTGCCAGGATAACTCGTTGTAAGTAATTTAATCAAGTGATAACTAAAACAATATTTAGAAGTTTAGGACTAACTTATTATTAATCAAGGTTTTTTTTTTATACCTCACTCATGGACCTAAGTGCTCGGTTAGGCTTGGGATGAGATGGGAAGGCCTGAAATGGCAAGGTCATCTATCTTGTCTATACGAAAGGTATTTGGCTCCGCATGAGTGAGTATGGGGGCCGGGATTCAGTAAAGGTCACCAGGATAACCTTTTTCTTGTGGGGGTCGGAGCCTAGGAAGATTCCCAAGGATAACCCATGACGAGCTGTGTGATGACACTCTATCTAGGACAACAGTCAGTCTTTATTTTAGGGGTATGGTCTCTTTGACATACCTATTGTGACCATAGTTGGTATTCGATTTTGTGGGTATGGTTTCCTTAACATACCTAGTGTGACCATAGTTGGTATTCGATTATTATGTGTATGGTTCTCATAACATACTTGTTCTGCTTTATTTTTGGAAGCAATGTGACCATGTAGAGTTGTCCTTGTGTGTTACTCGTGATGCTCTTGAGTTGTACTTTTGGTGTACTTGGGTTGCACTTGTGAAGTGCTTGTGTTGTACTTGCTTGGTATCTGAGTTGTGCTTTAGTTGTTCATGTGTAGATCTTATGATGTATTTGTGAGGTTCATGTAATTGGTTGTTTCAGTTTAGTTCAGTTTTGATAGCCTATGTCTAGAGGTAGATGGTTTTGACTAGGATTCCTGGTTACTATCTCCTAGCACGGGGGGTGGGCCTTTGGGTTCCACTTGGTTGGGTGGCATGCACTTAAATTCGTTGGGCTATCTTCATGTTCTTGTGGATGAGACTTCCAGTTGGAGAGCTCATTGGTTTCATTTCCCATTCATGCATTATTTCATTTCAGTTACTCTTGTATTATTACCCCTCTCATTATTGAGGTGGAAATTGTAATTGTAATCTTTATTTATTGGACTTGCCTCATTCGGGGAATGAGAGTTGTATTTGTAATATTTAATTACGAATAAGTGAATTTGAAAGTTATCTATTATGCTTGGTTATAATTTATCTTGTATGGAATGTATGCATTCTTGTTATCTTGAGTAGATAAATGTTATGGTTTCATTTATGTTGTTGTTTTTGTGGGTTGTTAAGTTGTTTTAGTCTCGTAACCTTAGGGGATGGTTGCATTTGGAAGTGAATTTGTGTAATAGTTGTACTTAAAAATTAAAAAAAAATAGCATGTTTAAGTAGTTGTTTGCATCATCCTCTAGGGTTGTGTGGCGGGGCGTTACATAGTTAACATTTAATCAAGATTAATTATATGCCTCACCCATACCGTTAGTGCTTTCTCAAGCTACGGATGGAGTGAGAAGACCTGGTCGATAAGATCACTACCTTGTCCTCATGAAAGGTAAGAGATACCGCATGAGTCATCCTATGGAGCGGTGCTTGGAGATAGGCAGTTAGGATAACCATAGATGGAGGCGGCACCTTGTGATAGGTTGTCTAGATAATCCATGAAAGGCCATGCGATGACACTCTCCCACAGTACCCATTTACTTTCCCTTGCTTGGCAGCCTCTGGAAGTGTTGATGTACTTGTTTGATGTTGATTTATGTCAAGTATTGGTGTTAGACTTTTCTTCTTGACCTTGTTTGGATGTGGATCCTTTCTTGTCATCTCATAGCACGAGCGGGTGGACCTTCGGGTCCACATGGTCGGGTGGAACGTACTATGCACCTTATTGGGTTCCCAAGTTGTGTTCGTGATGTAGAAGTGGATGCAGTCTCTAGAGCTTCACTTGGTTGAAGACTATCCCACATTTTTTATCTTATTCTCCATTATGTATCATTCTTGTACTCCATTTACTCTTCCCGTTGATATAAGGGAAGCATCATGTAATGTACGATTGAATCCATGATATGTTGTATATGTGGAAATATGCTCCACAATTGTAATATTAAACTATGAATTGAATTGTAATAATATGAGGTATCCTTACTTCCTTTTGTTCATGGTTGGTTGCATGTACCATTATTTTATCTTGTGATTGTGTGTATCTGTTGTTATGTTCTTGGCATTATCTTAAGCGATGTTGTTGGTATGGTTTTTACATTTAGTAATGCCACCACGTCTACCCTAGAGAATGTAGATGATTCTATAAATGTATAATGGATTTTCATGTAATGTACATACATATTCGTCTTATATATATTTCTCTTTTTTTACAAAAAAAATTGTGCGGTGTTTGTTGTCCTTTGGGGTTCACACGGCGGGGCGTTACACCATTGGTATCAAAGCAAAGGGTTACAACTCTGGGTACTTCTAGGTTAATTATGCCCATTAGGTTAACCTTTGTGCTTAACTCTTGAACTCGCATGTTCCTCTCTAATGTCACACAGGAACATGCCTCCGGGTAGAGGTCATGGTCATGGAAGAGGCTGAGGTGGTGGCCATGAAGTCGACTACCAAAGTTCATCTTCTTTGAGCTCCCATGAGTTAGAAAGTGAGGAACATCAGAGTTCCCAAAATAATCTGGGAGGTGAAAGGCAGAACCTGGAACAAGTGAGTCAGGAAGGAGGGCAGTTGCGACACCTCCTTGAGGAGATTCTTGGTCGTTTAGGCCCTAGGCCGGAGAAGGAGCAGCAGGTAGAGAGTGAAAGAGAGAGGTCTCTAAGGTGGAAGTAATTATCAATAGAGCAAGATGCAGTAGCGACAAGTCACATGAGGGACTTGTTGAGAGCTCACCCTCCCACTTTTAATCTTGCTAGCGGAGGACTTGAGGCAGAAAATTGGTTAATAGACTTGGATCACTTCTTTGTGATGCATCCTTATAGCAGTAATACTCGGGCTAGGTATGCCACTATACATCTTAGAGGCTTTGCATCTACGTGGTGGTGACTAGAAGAGCAGAAACTAAACCTAGACATCAGTATGGTGACTTGGGAATTGTTTTTGGAGAGATTTAGGGCTCATTTCCTCTCAGATCATTGGAGATAGCGTCGAGCAGATGAGTTTCATGAGTCAAGACAAATGGAAATGTTCGTTGAGCAGTACGAGCATCGATTCTTTGAGCTGAAACAGTATGCAGGAATCGATAATGATGAGACAATGCTTATACAACACTTTGTCAGGGGCTTAAACATGTGAATCAGAGGAGGAGTTTGGGTCTTCGAACTGAAGACAATGGAGGTAGTTGTTGAGAAGGCCCATCTAGTAGAGGAAAATTTGGCCATGGCTTGGGGAGGTCACACAGGTGTGCAGTTTGGCAGTGCACCTGCATTTGGTTTTGGTTCATGAGGTGGGTAACCTCAAGCTACAAGAACTTCTAAGAGTCAGCATGCGCCTTCTAAGGGTGGACAACAGGATCAAAAATCGTAGTCTAAGCACAAAAGTTCCCAATCTCAACAGAGCAGCAAAACTCAATTCAGAAATAATCGGTGTTGGAAATGTAATCAGCGTAACCATTTTGTGCAACCTGCACAAAGTTCACAGTCGACACCCAGTTGGAAAAAATTTCAGTTGTCAAATGCACCATTGGGTGGTGGAGGTTATGGATGAGGTACAGGTTGTTTCTCCTGTGGACAATAGGGACATATTGCTAGAAAATGTTCAAAGAAGAAGACTTTAGGGTTCAATCAGAGGCCAATCGCTTCCGAGACGACACTGGGCGATGTAGGAAGATCTCATCGAGTCTTTGCGACATTTGACAATAGTCAGACTGAACATCAGGGCATCATGGTTGAGACATCAGGTGTGTTACAAGGCACTAGTATTTCTATTCTCTTTGATTCTGGTGCATCAGATTCATTTATTTCCCCTTTAGTAATAGAGCATTGTAGATTGGTGGTAGCAAGGCAAGGCGTTAAGTGGTAGGTCGAATTGGCCTCCGAGGCAAAGGTAGCAGTTGAGTCATTTGTTCAAGGTTGTGGTTTGAAAATTGGGTTGTTGTTGTCTTCAGTGGATCTTTGAATCCTACCTCTTGGGTCCTATGATGTTGTTTTGGGTATGGATTGGTTGAATGCTCACTAAGCGATAACAGATTATCGCCGCAAGGCTGTGCGGTGTGTAGATGATTCAGGAAAGGAAGTGGAGATTGTCAACATATAAAGACCCATCTCACTGCGGATGATTGATGTGATGCAACTAAAGAGGTGTTTTCATCAAGGTTGTCAGTTGTTTGCTGTGTTAGTCAATGACTTGGATTTGGGAGAAAGTCAAGAGGTGTCATTAGATGACTATCCTCTCCTTAAGGAATTTACAGATGTTTTTCCAAGTGAAATTATGGGAATGTCACCTAAGCATGACATTGACTTCAGAATTGATCTTGTACCTGGGGTTGAGCCTATATCTCGAGCTCCATATCGGATGACAACTCAAGAGCTTCAAGAGCTCCATTTGCAGTTAGAGGAGCTTTTAGCAAAATGGTTCATTTGTCCTAGTGTTTCCCCCTAGGGAGCACCAGTTATATTTGTAAAGAAGGACGGTTCACTTTGTTTGTTGCATCAACTACAGGTAGCTAAACAAGCTGACTATGAAGAACTAGTACCCTTTGCCGAGAATTGATGATCTATTCAATTAGATAAAAGGGGTCAAGTATTCTTAAAGATAGACCATAAGTCGGGATACCATCAATTGCGGATAGTCGAAGCTGATATTCACAAAACAACATTTTGCACTCGGTACAAGAATTATGAATTCACTGTTATGCCATTTGGGTTGACAAATGCACCATCAGTTTTCATGAGCCTGATGAATGGATTCTTTCGTACCTATTTTGATAGATTTATTCTAGTGTTCCTCAATGATTTCCTGATCTACTCAAAAACTATGGAGGAGCATCAAGAACACTTGAGACAGGTGTTGCAGTGCCTAAGAGACAACCAGTTGTATGCGAATTTGGCTAAGTGTGAGTTTTATAACAATGAAGTGAAATACTTGGGTCACGTCATCTCTAGTGAAGGTATCTTTGTGGATCCTTCGAAGATTCAAGCCATAGTTGATTGGCTTGCACCCACGAATGTTCCTGAGATTTGTAGTTTATGGGTTTGGCAGGCTACTATCGACAGTTTGTGGAGGTCTTTTCGAGGATAGCAAATCCCATCACTACCCTTCAAAGGTAAGGGAAAAAGTTTGTTTAGTCAGAATAGTGTTAGTTAGCGTTTCAGACCCTTAAGGAAAATTTGACCAGTGCACAAATCTTAGTAGTCACTGATCCTACTAGGGAATTCGTAGTATGTATAGATGCTTCCTTGGATGGCCTAGGAGCCGTTTTGATGCAAGAAGGTTGTGTGATTGCATTTGAGTCCCGCAAGCTCAAGGATCATGAGTTGAATTATCCCACGCATGATTTGGAGTTAGCCTTTGTTGTGCATGCCCTTGTGAGATGGAGAAAAATTTTATTAGGGCATCGGTTCGAACTTCATAGCGATGATCACAGCCTGCAGTATATCTTTATACAGTCAAACCTAAATGCTAGACAAAGGAGATTGATGGAGTTTCTTTGCGATTATAATTTTGAGGTTAAGTACATCTAGGGCAAGGAAAACGTAGTGGCAGATGCTCTGAGTCAACGGAGGCATGAGATATCTGCAATAACTCTTGGTGTGGACTTGAGAAGCCACATCCTCGTAGCACTTCCTATAGATAGTTGGTATTGGGAAGTGAAGGCAAAAATTGAGTCAGATAGGGTTGTAGAGGGAAATTTTGTTGGTTATGCTCTGGAATCTGACAGGTTTTTGTGATTTTTGGGTCATATGTATGTACCTCCTGTAGAGGGTCTTCGGACCCTAATCATGACTGAGGCACATCGCGCTCCCTATTTTGCTCATTTGGGAGTCAAGAAGATGTATGCAGACCTTCATTCACTGTACTTTTGGGCTGGAATGAAGAGAGACATTGTAGACTTTGTGGCGAGATGTTTGGAATGTCAGAGAGTTAAGGCAGAACACCAACATCTTACAGGTCTTTTACAACCTCATCTTGTTCCTGAATGGAAGTGGGATATCATGTTAGTGGACTTTATTGTCGGTTTAACCTTGTCTTCTCATCGACACGATGCTATCATGGTCACTGTTGGCAGGTTGACCAAGGTGGCACACTTCTCTCCTGTCCGATCTTCCTACACTGCTTCCTCTTTAGCTAGAATTTTCATGGAGGATATTATTCGACTGCACAAAATTCCATGAAGGATCATTTCTAACAGAGATCCGGTGTTCACTTCTGCATTGTGGACATCATTGCAGCATTCCTCAGGAACTCAGCTAAACTTTAGTTCTTCCTACCATCCTGAAACAGATGGTCAAACTGAGAGGGTCAACCAGGTTCTTGAGGACACTCTTTGTATGTACGTGATGGATCAACAATCGCATTGGGAGGATTATTTGCATCTGGTAGATTTTTCTTATAATAATGGCTATCACAAATTTATTGGCATGGCACCCTTTCAGGCATTATATGGTTGTCCTTGTCGGACCCCGTTGAGCTAGGACCATCTTGAGGATTGAGTTCTGTTTGGACTTGAAATGCTTCAGGATATGGAGCAATAGGTTTCTCGCATCAGATAACACTTAGTAGCAACTCAAGATAGACAAAAGAAGTATGTTGATGCTCATAGGGTCGACCGTTAGTTTTCTATTGGCGGTTTTTTCTGCGAGTGCGTCCACGAAAGAGTCCAATCTGTTATGGAAAAGGCTCTAAGCTCACGCCTTGTTTTGTGGGACCATTTGAGGTGTTGGAGAGAATTGGCCTTGTTGCTTATTGCCTAACATTTCCACCCAGTCTATCGCATATACACAATGTGTTTCATGTTTCTATTCTTAGGCCCTATTATCCAGATGTTTCTCACGTTCTTGATTGGAATGCATTGCAGGTAGAGGACGGGCAGCTGGCACTCAATCCCGTGGTCGTGCATCAGCACAGGAGACTCATTCTCAGGGGCAGAGAGATTGAGCAAGTGCAGGTCCAATAGGACCCTAATGATGAGTCATCAACATCTTGGGAGGATTCATCCCGTATTCGAGAATCTTTTCCTTTTTTATTTTTTGGCTTCCAAGAGTAAGTCTAGTTCTAGGGGGGAGGATGTAGTGCCTCTTGTGATACTGCTCTATTATGATACTATGTGGATATTGTTATGTTTGTTTCATACTCGTGATTACGTTGGTGATTGTTTCAACTTTTTGACTTATGTGTTTTGTTTGGACGCACATGATACTATTTTATGATGTTGATGGTATAATGATGCATGGTGTTCATCTTTACTTGATTTTGCAATGTTGTGTGGTTATGTAAATTGTGTAATACTCATTTCATGATATTTTTGATGAATGTGCTATTGCTTGAGGTTTGGGTGAGAGGGACAGTGTTGCCTCGCTCATCCGTGAGCGCCCTGCCACATTGCAATTCTCTCTCACAGTGTGTATGGCATCAGACATATATATATTGCTTTGACACTTGTGTTTTTATGCAGGGTTGCAAGTACCCAAGCCTTGATTCCACCTGCACTAGCAGGATAGGGCGAGCCTCATAAATACCCAATGGATATGATGTGGTTTAAGGATTTGACAAAGAAGTGTCCCCATCCGTGTCTATTGTCCCGTCAATATTTGACGATGTCATCTGTCAATATTTCATCCTGTTTGGTATTGAACTATTTTATGTCGATCGTTTGAATTCATAAATCTTGATGTGCTTTTTTTTTATTTGGATGTGTATCATTATTCATAATTGGATAATTAATGTGTTTTTTAGTATCGGGCATAGTCGTTGTTTATGTTCATTTAGGCCTTGTTTTGAGCTTTGTAGCTCATTTTTATAATATGAATTTAATTATAGTAATAAATTAAATTATTAATTTATTAAGGGAATCTTAATAATTAAAATATTAAATTAATGTACATATTATAATTATATTGAAATACAAATGTAACACAAATTTTCATTTATAAATGATGGTTATTTTAATTTAAAATAAAGTGGACTGAAAATCCACAAAGTTCAAAGTTCAAATTTAAATTTAAATTATTTGATAAATTTTTAATTTTAATTTTAAATTATTTGATAGAGGGATGTAATAAAATATTACCCCCTAAAGTAAAGTTTTTAAAAACAAAATAAAATAATAAATAACAACTATGTGTATACATATTTATTTTAAAAGTTTTTACCCACCCAGATTTGATTAAGCATGATACCATTAAAATAATGAAATAAACATTGAAATTCTTTCCTGTTAAGTAAACAAGCATGTTACATTCAAAGTTAATTTATTATTTTAAAGACACAAATATAATTTTTTAATTATTTTAATGATCTTTTTATAAGCGAAATGTCAAAACGTAAATAAGTATTGTGTTTACTGATGTACATTTAAAAATTGATTTATTTTCAGAATCATTCCTAATACATTTAAATTAAATTTATTTTCAAATTTCATTCAAAATTAGATTTAACTACAAATTAGTTAAAGTTAAATTTATTTATGAGATTCCTTTACTGTTAGATTTGTGATTTACGTAAAGGTTATATTTTTTGATTAAAATTATTTGCATAAACAAATAGGTTACATTCGAATTTAATTTATTATTTTTAAGTAACAAATATATATAGGTTATATTTTTAAATTTAAATTATTCTAAATAAACAAATGTTCAAGCTAGGATTTTAAAATCAAGAGGGATGTGATGGTATACATACTATAGTTTTCCAAAGTGCTTATTTAATTAAAATATATTATGATGGAAATTATTTTAATTATAGTGGATTATTTAATTATTTATTGCATTATCTTTAATAAGATTGGATTATGATCATGTCTAAATGAATGGGTATTATAGTTGTCTTTGAACATGTTTAGATGGTTATTTTGTTTATATTCTGAGTACTTTTTGGAATTGATTTCTTATGAATTATAGTAGTTTCTTGATTGATCATGTTTTCCTCTTGTTTTATTTCGTTATTGAGGTGATATTTATGTATATTCATGTTTTGGATGAGTTGGGAACCCGTAAATGTTAAAGTCACTTCCTTTTGATAAGCCTTTCAATAAGTTTTGAGTGTAACTTGTTAGGCTTCCAGAGGAAAAGGAAAACCCATTGTGTGTTGCATTTTCTCATGATTAGACCTTTGAGTTCCATGGATCATATTATTTTTCTTGAGATCTCGTGGGTGTACCTTGTTCCATGAGCTCCCTTGGATTTGGTTATGACTATGAGTGAGATGGTTCATGCCTCGCATGTGCTTTCATTTTGTGGCTTTTATGTTTGGTACACCCCTAGTGGTTATGAGTCTTATTTCAAAAAATGTTGGGGAGGGTGGCTCTTCATGGGGGCCGACGCACAAAGGGGCTGTCAGCGTAACCCATGGAAGATTTTCCTAAACAAGTGATAATATAATTAATGAACTAGTGGGCTTGGGTAGTTAAAATTTAATCAAGATTAATTATGTGCCTCACCCAAACCATTAGTGCTTTCTCAAGCTAAGGATGGAGTGAGAAGACCTGGTCGGTAAGATCACTACCTTGTCCTCACGAAAGATAAGAGATCCTGCATGAGTCACCCTATGGAGTGGCATTTGGAGATAGGCAGTCAGGATAACCATAGATGGAGGCGGCACCTTCTACCTATATTACTACTGTAGACAATACTTAACTTTCTTATGTTATCATTTAAATAGATCAAACTCTACTATTACATGTTCACATTATGAAATACATCATATGCTACACAATAATTTACCTTCTTATATTACAATTTAAATAGATTAAACACTACCGTTACATGTTTATAATATGGAACATGCTCACAATTACATTTGCTAGATTTTCTTTTCAAATTTTACCCAAGCTTTCTTACCTCTTATTAAATATGTTATTACTTTTGTTACCTATTACCTATTAAAAAATTTCCAAAATACATAGACCTTTATCCTCCTAATTTACATAAACAAAAATGTACACTTGTTGGCACGTAATTCATTTCATGTAGACTGATTAAGAAGCATGCACACATGGTGAGAATGGCAAGAGTGTTACATGTGAACATGTCAGAATATAGACTTGGAACAAATTTGGTTGTTCATTGATGCATTAGAATACTAGTATGTGGTTCCTATATAGAGCAATATTGTTTTAGATCCACTCCATTATGGAGACTTACAATGCATTAACAATGGCTTAATTTCTTTGATTTAATGACCATATGTTTATAGAAATCCATTGCCTGCTTCTATTTTGCTTCAGAATGTCTCATTTTGTTGGCAAACATGCCACAATTTGGCACAATTATTTTTGTCTTTTCTTTGTTACTACCTCTTTTTCTACTTAAATTATATGTAATTGTTTGTAAATGAATATAATTTTTTAGTAAGCTTAATTAAAATTGGTATTTGTAAAAGAACTAGTTACTTATGTAAGGTAAAATAGAATAAATTGCTTGACAATGAATATAATTACCTTTGTAGTAATTGTAGATTAGTTTAGTAAGGTAATCGTAATCAGTATTTGTAGTTACTAAGGATTGTGTTTTGTAAAGTAATTTACTACATGGGTAAATAATAAATGAATTTTCAAATTAGTAAATTATTGAAGCAATGGATCGAAACTAATTTTTTAAATTAAATAAAATGAAATTATTTTTGAATAAATAGTAAGTATAGGTAAATAATTTACATGTTGATTAATATCAATTTTATCTTTTAATATAAATTAAATCATTTGTAATACTAATTTGTATAACTAGGAAATGAACATTGCATTTTGCAAAATAATTTAATATACCATGGTCAAATATTAGATGTATTTTGAAAATAGAAAAATGATTTAGTAGTGGTAGAAAGCTCTAATTATTGATATTGAATAAAATAAAGCAATTGTTGGAGTATATTAAGTAGTAAATAATTTTGAAAATAAGTTTTCTTACTTATATTAAATAAAATTAACTAATTATTTCACAATATAGTAAGAAGTACTAAATATGTGCTTGCTAGTTTGCCTTAAATTACTTATATTATATAAAATTAATGAACTGTTTGACAATACAATAAGTAGTACTAAATATGTGGTTGTTAGTTTGCAATAGTCTTTTAAATAAAAATACTAATTTTCTTTTGAATATAAACTAAATTATTACTAAGTATTTAGGAAGAAATGTTACATGTTGATAATTTTTGTAAATGTGTAGAAATTCTTGTTTACATGAATAATTACAAATTGAAATAGTGTTGAAAAAAAATCTTTGAATAAGATAAATTATTTTTTAGTAATTAGAAAGTATGTTATGATTTGAGAACAATAATGAGCTAAATTTACTAAAAAGTGGTGAAAAGTTAATTTCGTTTGCAAGTAGTATATTTTTTGTAACTTAAAATTTGGTAAATATTAATCAACGACAAATAGGCCAAAAAAAATCAATTTTATGAAAATATTCATCGATGAGAGAAAGACCCTAAAAATCAACATTAGGCAAATATTAATGGATTTTAGGTTGAGGCTAGTGGTTTGAAGCAAGTACGTTGAGGCTAGTAGTTTGAAGCATTTCCAATACCTCGTGATGTGTAAATGATGGACAGTTGTAAGTGGGAACATTTTTCTATGCCTCGGTGTAATGGATAGGTTATAGGCATTGGATGTGTGCCTAGATAGTGAAAATGGCAAGGGTGTTACATGTATATGTGTAGGAATATAGACGAGGGAGAATTCTGGTCTTTGGTAAATGCATAAGATTATGGTCTATAAGTTTTGTGATGAAAGTGGAGGCCAAAAGAATGAGATAAAGGTGAGTTATTATTGGATTGTGATGTATTAGAAATTGAATCTAGAAGAACTTAGAGTATTTGGTAAAACCTAATTCAAAATCTTGTAGAAATAAAGAGGATGCGGAAAAGTAATTGGTGTGGGCAAGTTTGTGTTAAGTGTGAATGCATTAAGTGCATTTTGTTAACATTGTGTTTGCAACGGGAACTATCTTTTGGGATTGGAGTGGAGACAGAGATCTGTAAAGCTGCAAAGACATCTAGTTATTGAAGGAGAGAGTGGAAGGTCAGAGAATGATATGTTTTTGCATATTTGTTTGCAAGGAAGTCTGATTGTTGAAATATTTGTAAAAATTGTATAAATTAACTAGTATTCTAATGTATCAATCAATATTCAAATTTGTTCCACGTCTATATTTTGACATGTTCACACGTAAAACTCTTTGCATTCTCACCATCCGTGCACTCATTTGACATTCACAACATGTGCACCACAGGAAAGCATACACAAGTATTACCATTACCAATTGTTCACAATTCACATAGTACTAGATGCATAATTCATGATTTATGTTGGACAACTAACATGAACAGAAGCAGAGAGTGCATAGTCAATCCATGAAATATTGGGTAAGTGCTTGTTTTCGATAATTTTTTGTTTACTATTTGTTTGAGAAAGAGCCATAGAAACAATGTTCAAGTGGTTAGTGGCTCATCTACTTGTTTCTGATACTTAATAACTAGAAGCGTTATAGTGGGAGGTGAATGCTTTGGGCAAGATTTTGTGGGTTGTGAGTGCTTTGAAAGCCTTAACTATATGTATATTGTCTGAATAGATTTTACTCTGCCATCAAAGCTCATAAAGAAAATTGTGTGAGATGTGTTGCCAGGACATATTTTTGTTTACGTATGGGTATGGAAACAGTGAATGCGTAGTTAACTCGTAAAATCTTAAGAGGGTGCTGGGATTTTCTTGTGCTTATTATCGTTTCTTTTTCATTTGCTAAAAAATTTATGTGTTTTTTAACTTTTGGTTGTGTCTTTGCATGCTTGTTAAAAGGGCTAACAATGAAAGTACACACATTAAATTACTTATGCTTTGACCAAGGTCTTGTGGGTTGTGAAGATAGTGAATGCTTCAATTATTTGTTTATTTTATGACTAGCTATTGCCCTATTGGCAAAGCTTCGAAAGAAAACTATGCAAAATATGTTGGAGAGTTGGCAGGGACATAAACAACAAACGCATAGTTATCTCATGAAATGTGAGACGACTACTGGGTTTTCTTTGTGCTTAATCTTGTTTGTTTTTTATTTGTCAAGAAGCTTGTGTGTTTTTAGATTTGAGTTTCATTATTGGATGTTTGTTATTTTCTGGAAATGCACTATTGGTCAGTGACTTGTTTTTGTGTTTAGGATGTTTTATTGTTGTTACAAGGACTAATGTGAAATGCTTCCAAAAATTTATCATGTTGTTGTATTTTTTTATAAATTTGATTGTTATTTTTGTGACTCAGGTTTATGACGAATGCATAGTTAGTTTGTTGAAAATATCATACATTTTTAGCTCATAGTTCCACTTTTGCATGTTTTTTATTATGTAAAAATGCATTGCTAGTCTATGGCTTCACTGTTGGTTTGTGAAATTTTATAACTAAAAGTATTTTTACAAATATTTTGAAATAAAATTAAAATTTAAGAGGTTTTGCATGCATCCTAATGCATATCGAAATAGTAAATCTAAAATCAATGCATTGTACTTTTATATAGCCAAGAAGTTCTTTGTCAACAATGCAAAATTTTTTTTTATATGTGCAAGATCATGATGGGCCAAAAAGTGGCGATATTTAAGTGATATGATGGTTGATGTGGCTGACAACATTTTTTTACCCAAAATTGATGAAACGAAAAGGGTTTTTAAAGGAGATTCTCAACCTTCCACCTATATAAATTATGCTTTACTTTGAATTTAATAAATAATTATTATTCATTTTCTATTTGAATTATGACTAAAGTCTTTATTGATAGGCTGATTGAAAAACATCTATAACTTTCAAATAGTATCACATTTTTTGAATCCAAAACATGTGTCACATTCTATGCTTCACATACTATAGGATTAAAAAGAAAAAAAATGAATTTCATGAATTTTTCACCAAGTTAAGGTGGTTAGACATATGAGTTTTTATATTTTTTAAAAGTTGTAATTGATAAACAAAAAATAATTAATTATTTACTTGGAAAAAAAATACAAAAAAATATGCATCACATCAAGACATGAGTCCCCTACTTATATATAAAATATTATAAGAAAATATTATCATTTTATTGTCGTTAGGGTGGTTAGACAGATACCTACTTCTTATTTTTTCCCTGAAATTTAAGTTCTACTACATTGAAATTTCAAATTTTCACCAAATAGATTTTTATTTTTTTAAATAAATCTAGTAGTTTAAAAAATACATTCAATTTGTTACATATTCTATACTTACATATATTTGAAATAATATAGATAACTTATTCAAATTTTTACGTCAAGTTGCGTAACTCTAATTGTTTGAATTTCATTGCCACTTAAGGGCCTATTTTTTCCATGATGATCCTGCACATACCTTTTACATAGAAATAATAATCTACCAGGCATTGGGATTGGTTCCTATGACCAACAATAGTACACCATGTTCCTTAAAATAAATTGGGTAGAGAGTAGAGAATAGTGTCATGTCTATGAATTACATGGCATGCTATACATTATGCTCATTTATCTTTTTTGAAAGTCATATTCTTGAACAAGCATTATCCTTTATTGTTCACAACTCTTCCAATATATAATTGTAAGACACATTGGAAGAATTAAATTTCATTGTAAACAAAGTGAGAGGATGATACAAGAATTTGACCTTAAATCTTGTTGTTAAAAGAGCAAGCCTATTTTTAGCAAAAAATATATTTGTCCTACACCTCAATTGTACAACAAGTAGTTCTTGTCACAAGTAGAATGTAGCCAAATCAGCACAGTCGATGGCATAGAACCTGGTATTGGCAGAAATGAAAGAGACAGAACCACATTAGATTTTTCCAAATATTCAAGAATTAAACCAAAATTGTCTTAAAGGTACTGCAAACAAGCGAACACGTATTAAAGGTACTACAGTGAATGAAAAAAAATAGGAGGAAATATATTCAGACTGTGCAATGCAATCATTATTCAAAACATTGGATATGGGTTGCATATCACTATACTCAATTTTCTATTCAATAAATTAGGTTCTTCAAACAACTCTCCCCTCTATTGTTCACAATTCTTTTAGGGAATAATTTGTAGAGACATTGGTAGGCTTAAAATTCCTTGAAAAGAAAGCAAAAGAATGATAGAAAAATATGGCCTTCTAGTTTCATTTTCAAGAGTGTGAAATAGTTGCTCTAAGAAAAATATATACATTTGGCTTCTGTTGCAAGAAATGGTGCCTGTGAGTTGACAGATTAGAGAAATGAGCATAGTCAATGACATATAATATGCTATTCATAAACATGAAACATAACATATGTTAAAATTTGCAAACCAAAAAATTCCAATGTAGATTTTTTTGTAAACATTTAGACATTAAATACAAATTTTCCAAGCTTTGTTGGTAGACTAATACGTAATTAAGCAATGAATACATAGTGAAAGCATTATATGGTTACACAATTGAGAAAAGAAATATACAATATGTTACTCATAAAAATGAAACACAAAAACATATTATAAAATTTTCCATAAGATAGACAAACATGATAATTTTTTATAAACATTCAGACATGTAATACAAATTTTCCAACTTTTGGCAATAGGCTAGTTGCTATCCAAGCAATGAATACATAGTAAATGCATTCAATGCCTCCAAAGTTTAGAAGATCAGTCTTGGTATTTCATAGAAGCAATCAATTTTATTTGTGCGAATTTTCATTTGTTTATTGTCCATTGACATATGTCTTAAGTTGTCGTTTGTGCCTACTTTCATTTCTTTATTGTTTGTTAAGAAGCTTCTATGTTTTTAATATGCACAATTGAAATCATCGTATATGAAATTCATTAGTTAAATTTTTGCCAGGATTTATAATGTCTTTCTAGTCTTAAAATTATCTTAAACATAAACATTAATATTATTGGAAAAAAATAGACCAACATGATAAATATTTCCAAGTATTTGGCATTAGCCCTTGTAACAGCAACCAAGCATCATAAACACATAATTAACACATTCACTGTCGTCACTATCCACAATAACTTGGTCAAAGCACATGTAATTTAATTTACACACTTGCCCCATTAGCCCTTGTAACAACAACCAATACTTCTAGTTAACAAGTACCATAAACACACAACAAAACCATTGATGACTACTGCACTTCTACACAATAACGAACATGCAAAACTGTAAACAATAGCTAAAAAACCTCCAAGCTTCTCAATGAACAATAAACAAACAATAATAAATTTTGCAAAAATAGACCAAGCTAAAAATACACAATATTTTTAACAAACAAGAATAAGCACAAATAAAGCCTAGCTCTCATTTCACATTTCATGAATTAACTATGTACTTGTTGCTTCTACACCCACCAGCCCTCCAACATATCTTTCACATTTTTCTTTCTGAGCTTTCCACACACTGTACCAACCACTCAAGAAATAAACACATAATTAATGTATTCACTGCCTGCATAGTCCACAAGACCTTGCTTAAAGCACATGTAATTTAATGTACCCACTTCCCTCACTAGTCGTTCTAACAACAAGCAATACTTCTAGTTATCAAGTACCATAAACACACAACGAAGCCATTCGCAGCCATTGCACTTTTGTGCCAAGCAATTATGTGTGAAGGCTTGTGCAATTTGCATTGAGAAATTTAATATTTGCCAAAATATATAATGTCTTATTTTCATAATTTACTTTAACAAAAATGAATAGTAGACTTAATAACACTTAATGCAATAACACATAAGGGAAAAATGTTAGAACAACACAAAATAGTCGTATTTGAAGAAAACAAGTGAAAATAGTACTGTTGATTGTAGAGAATTTTTTCCATGAAAACATTTTTAGTATTAAACTATAACGCCCCGCCACACAACCCTAGAGGAAGTTGCAAACAGCTACTTAAACAAACTAATTTTTTTGTTTTGTTTAAGTACAATTAATAAGAAATTTCACTATCTAATGCCAACAACCTCTAAGGTTACGAGACAGAGGTTATATAGAACCCAAACAAAAAACATGAATTTAAACCATGCCATTTATTTAATTAAGAAATAAAACACATACATTCCAAATAAGATAACTTACAACAAAGCATACGATATAACTTTCAATTTCATTTATCCATGATTAAACAATAAGATTACATATCTCATTCCCTAATGAGGTAAGTCCAAAAGACATGATTACAAATTACATCTTTCCACCTCGATAGTAAATGAGGGGTAATAAATTACAAGCGTCAACTGAAATGAAATAAATCAAGAATTGAAACTGAATCCCATGAGCTCTCCAACTGGAAGTCTTGTCCACATGATCATGAAGAAATCCCAATGGATTAAGGTGCACGCCACCCAACCAAGTGGAACCCAAAGGTCCACCCCCTATGCTAGGAGATAGTAATAAGGAATCCTAGCCAAGGCCATCTACCTCTAGACACATGCTAACATGAATTGAACCAAACTGACACAACCAAACACATGTAACACACAAGTACAACTCAACATGGTTACATTTCTTCCAGATATAAAGCAGATCAAGTATGTTAAGAGAACCATACACATAATAATCAAATACCAACTATGGTCACATTAGGTATGTTAAGGAAACCATACCCATAAAATCAAGTACCAACTGATGTCCTATATAGAATGTCATCACACATTCCATCATGAGTTACTCAAGTGGATCTTCATAGGCTCCAGCTAACTTGGTGGCCTCAACCGATCCCCTAGCCCTCATACTTACTAATGAGGAATCAAACACCTTTCGTAAGGACAAGATAGATGACCTTGCCATTCCAGGCCTTCCCACTCATCCCAAGCCTAAATGAGCACTTGGGTCTATGAGTGAGGCATAATTATCTTGATTAGTGAGAAGTTAGTCCTAATCTTCTAAGTACATTGATTTAATTATCACTTGATTAACTACTTCTGAAGGTTACCCAATCTTACCTCTTATGGGCTCTGACCCCTAACGGAAGCCACTCTTCTACTTCACAACACACTTTCAACCATACTCCAAAGGTACAAAGTGCAACAAACAAGATATCACGACCACTCCTTTCTCAAGAGGCAACATAAAATGAAACTCACTCCAAAACTAGAGGCAACAAATCACATAACAAGGTCACTCCTTACAAGGAGACATAGATCCCATAATCCACCCCTTTCACAAGAGGCGCAAAACATCCCCGTTCGTGGAAATCGGGTAAACACTGACTAGACACCATGCTCTACCCAAGGGAATTCATAACAGGTTGACATCACAGAATGACAACCCCCAACCTCTAGGGTCCTCTGGAAGACTTACATATTAAAGACACTTAACCCATTTGCCCAAACAAGAACACGAAGGAAATGTTCACTGAAGTCAATTGAAAGAAACTACCTTTGGATATTCTAAATTCATTTCCTCATTACATTCAGTAATTCATTGCATCAATAAAACTAAATTAAAATACGTCTTTTCAAATAAGGGAGAAATTAACACTAATCATTTAATTTCCCTACTTGCATTTAAATAATGAAAAATCAACCAGTTTATTATATAAATCAAATAAGTTGCTTTAAAATAAATATAGTGTTCCTCGTTTCAATGTAGTGATTTAAAATTAACTTGACTTGAAAATGTATTATTTTAAAGTCAAAACTATTTTCCTTAAAATAATATTTAAAAAATAAAACAATGCTTTAATTTAAGTTAACATGTTTTTCTTTTCTATTTGCTCAACTTAATTTAATTCATGCCATAAGAAAAACCAACATTGGTTAAATATATATACATATAATATATATATATATAACATATATACCTATTTAATTATAAGAACATAAATATATATAATATTATATTATTATATAATATAATATTAACCGTTAATACATATTATAGTTGATATAATACATATTAATAATTAATATTATAATATAAATATTATTATTATATATATATATAAATAATAAATATATTTTATTTTAATTTATTTTTTGTACCAAAGTTGATCGACCTCGAACTACGCGCTAACCCTTAGGGTTGAGCCGCATGGACCTCGGGCCATGCGCTAAGGATGGGTGGGTTCGAAGGCACCGATCACGGAATATAAAAGCGGTGGCGACGACATGTTTGACGCAGGGCGGTGGCGGAAGCCGGGCCAAGCGGTGGCCAGGCGTCGGCAATGCCTACCCCAAGTGGTGGCCGGCGGTGCCAAGCCGCTGCTCGACAGGGGTGGGTGTGACTGGCGCAACTCCCCACAACGCCTCCTATGGGGGCAACTGTGGGTCAATTCCCAGCTGCCCAAAGGCATCTAAAATTTTAAATTTTATGTTTAAACCAAAAAATATTCCTAAACATTTTTTTTTAAATAACTATTTTCCCACGGATTTTGAAATCCGCACCCTTTCATGGGGCCTTCTTAACAAAAAAAATTTAACAACAAACATTTTAAAAAAGAGAAATTTTTATATATATATATATATATATATATATATATACTTATATATCTATTTTCACAACTGAAAATTGCAAACAAATTGAGAAAATCAAGTTGAAACAACCAGTTACAACCAAGAACAACATTTTTTTTTCTTGAGAAAACTCAATTAAAAACAAAGGTTTTCAATTTTAAAGCAAGATTTAACATGGGTATTTCTTGCAAATAGCAAAAGGAGTTTTAAACATTCCCAAACAGTATAATAAAACTGTAAAACTTTTCAAAATGAAAAACTAATTGAAAGAACCTGGTTCCAAAAGCTTGATAACTAATAATGGAGCAAAGCCTTCTCCTCAATTTCAATATCCTTCTTAGCAGTCCAATTCAGCTTCACCAAAACACCAAATCCAGAAAACCCACCAAAAAAATGCAACAATTCTTCCTCTCTTTTCTTTTCGATTCTTCAAACTTGTTCCCCAAAAACTTGTAAAGGATTTTTCAAATAATAAAGAAAATCTCAAAAAAATCTCATGCACTAACCCTCATCAGTTTCCAAAAACAGAATAGCAAAATATCTCAAAATATCTCTCTTTCAATTTTTGAATTTAAATTTTTTTAAAATGCAATTAAAATATTTTCTTTAATTTTCAATTTCACATAATAAAAACCAAGAATTTTCAAGATGAATAACTTATCTAATTTCAACACAATCAATTTAATTAATTAATAAAATAAATATAATCCATGATTAAATTATTTATTAATTAAATTAAATTAATAATAAAATAAATTACATTACTAGCATAACCCCATATCAATTTAATCCACAAGTTAAATGCATAAAGCCATTTAATTACCCTTTTCAACTTGCAAATAAATAATCGAAGAGAGTGAACAATATAAAGCAATTAACCCGACTAAGACCCGATGACACACTATGACTAGGGTGACGACTTGGCACAAAAAACCTATCTACTATCTCCCAATCGATTACCGTTGGGCAATGGACACGCTCAAACCTGTGAACCCAGGTGGAATCGATGTCCTGTACCTGTCAACCTACGAACAAAGAGTATATCCATATGCATAAATATGTCATAAATAAGGCACACCGTGAAGAGGAAATCTCAGAATCGCAGGGCGCTCGCAAGCGAGTGATGCGATACCGTCCTCTCCACCGATACAACGTAATTAACTGAAAAATATAACATACTAATATAATCCAAAGCATAAAGCATCCTTAATTCGAATATCTATTTATGTTAATTCAAAACATGCCATAATGACAACATCATAATAAAATACCATCACATCAAAATATAACATTCATGTTGCTTTACATATAGTGATTAATTAGAAGCCGAGTACCATAGTCAAAGTACTAATAGAAAATACAACATAAAAGAGCATAACACTGTTCGATCAAAAGGGAAAAACGGAGGGGTATTACATAAACCATGTTGCATACACACTACTAGAATTTGGCAAATAAATGACTACGTGACTAAAACTTTTAGTCACGTGACTAATACTAGTAGTATTTTGAAAATAAATGACTAATTTGGTCATTTATAAGTGACTAATTTGGTAATTGGGTAAAATCACAACTAAATGACTAAATAAATGACTAATCTCAGACAAATAAAAATGACTAAATAAATCACTAATATCAGACAAATAAAAATGGCTAAATAAATGACTAAATATATGGCTAAATAAATGACTAAATATATGGCTAAATTAATGACTAAATAAATGACTATTGCTCCTCTATTCTTTTTTCTTTTGAATTTGATCATAATCCATAGACCTAATTAAGCCCTCCTCATGGGGCCCCTACCTAAGCAAGCCATTTGGTAGCCTAGGTTGCTTGGTGCACCATAAATACCTATTGTGTGGAAGGCATTGCCTCTTGATGCAGTCTTATGGCCTTCACATATTTTATAAAAAAAATTAACATTTACATACTCTAACTTTTAATTTTTATTATAGAATATAATATATAATAATAATATAACCTATATATACTATTAAATATAATAATAAATATAATTATATTATATATAATTTAATCTTATTAATAATATATTAAATATATATAATATATTTATTATATTACTTTTTTATCACTAAACGAATCTTAATGATATCAACTTTTCTCAATCCATATAGATTATTGTTAGATGATTTATGGATTTGATTGTATAAGAATGTTTGCATCAACATTTTGAATTACACTTCATGATCCATCATCAAGATAGATGAGAGCTCAAGGAGAAAAATGATAAGTTGCAGACGAAGAATTAGCTAAAAAAGGCCAAGAGAAGGGATAACGGAGAGAGGTGGCATGTATAGCAAGGATAATAATAGATAACCAATAGGCCACTTGGACCAAAAGACATATTCAATTAAAATGATACACTACAAATAGAGAAGAATAAATAAAGAAAAATAAAAAGTTCAATCAAAAGGCTATTGAAAATTAAAATAATAAGAGAATACCAATGAGAAAATTAAATTAAATTCCCTTTTAAGTATGAGACAATTTAAATTAAATTCAAATAAAATAAAATTGATCAAATTTAAGTTTGGAAATTAAATTAGCTCATTTTAAATATCCAAATATAATGATAAATTGTCTCATATTTATATTTAAATTAAAATGTGTCATATGTATATTGTAAAGATAGAAAAATAAGTAAGAGACAATTCAAATTAAAAATAACTAAGAGAATTGATCAAAATTAATCTTTAAAATTAAATTAGTTCATTTTTAATTATTCAAGTATCATTATAAATTGTTTTACAATTATAATTATTCAAGTAAATTATAATTGTAAACCAATTTTTAATTATTGAAATGAGCTGATTTAATTAAAAGGAGATAAAGAAGTTAAACAATAAAAGAAAAAGAAACGAATCTTAGTCATTCATTATTTTTTTCCATTTTTTTAGTGGTTTTTCACCATATTTTTTTTCTCTTCCCCCCACTATTGGTTCCCGCTCCTCCAAACTCTTCCTCACTAGTATTGAACTTTCACTTCTCTAATTTGGTGAGCTGCAGTCTGAAAATAAGGATTCACCGAGGGTTCAAGGTTTTCCTTTTTTGAATTCAAGAATCTAAGTAAGCCCTTAATCTCTATAACAATGGAGTTAGAGGCTAGATCAATGCATTTATGCTTCTATAACACTTTTCTCTCATTTTTTAGCAGGTCTTTGATTAGTATGGAGTTAGATCTAGGGAAACCATTTCAACACCAAATCTTGTTAAAGAAATTAGGCTCAAGGTAATCTTGGTTTGCAAATTTATTTTATACCTTGAGGTTTGTAGTGTCAATATATATATATATTTAATTGCAATGCCTTTGGAAATGATCATTTTTTACCACAAACATTTTTTTTTTGAAAGATTAAAGACTAGACCAGATAGTCAATCAACAATCAAAATGGAGTAAATGGAATTCCATTTACCTTGCCTTTCATGAACTGCTAAGGCATTTAATCCACAGGAACACAAAAAATGCCTAAGAATTTGTCCTGATGTACCCTATATGATTTACTACTTATTAAACCATTATCAGAACACACATTGCAAAGTCACACTTATGCAAAAACTACGGTTTATAACTTTATATGCTCAAATGATTAGATCATGGTTTTCTAATCACAAATAAAGGAGGCATTTGCATGTCGATCACTACAATAGAGACCTGGGCACTGTGTAAAACCTTGATTTGAGAGAATCTTTTGAGATTTCATCACTAGCTCCTTGTTTTCCATGGGACCATCATGGTCAGAAAGTATTGCTTGAATTGCATTACGTAAAGCTCCATATGCTTTATTAAGGTTTCCAGTAGGATTTACATCAGCAGAAGTTTGATCAGATTGGCAGGCACTGATCAAAATTCCCATATCTCGAACCCCATTCTTAGTTGAACCACCAAAAATGTATCTCTAGACCTAGGGAAAAAGGATTCCTCTTGCTAGGCTCTTAGGGTTTTTCACCCTAAGAGCACTTGGTGAGAGAATTGCACTCTTGCCTATAGGTGGATACAAAGGTTTTTGGCAGTTGCATTCAAAGGGAGAAGGTTGATCAATGAAGGTTGTGATAAGTTTGTGTAATGTGTAGTTGAAACTGAAAGTAAAACTATACCAATCTAAATGTATGAAAATGTGAATAAAACTAAACTAAACTAATGCAAAACTAATGCAAAACTACTCTAAAATGACATAAATGTGTATATTCTAGAAAATAACAAAAGGGGTGCACCTGGAAAAGTGATGTTGTAGATGAATGTTCCCAAAATCCTCTGGAAAATGTTTGAAAATAGTAGGACACTTACACCAAGTGGGGCAACCTAGTCCTCCAACAAGGAAACTTTTCCAAAATAGGTTTCAGGGAAATGGGTGCCCAAAAATGCAAAATCCATTTCCCAGGCCTAGCCCAGTGACAAGATCGCCAATAGGGGTGACCTAGTCCTCTTGTGGCTTTTACAGGAATTAGTGCTTGATTCAGTGGGTCTCGGTTGATGTTTCCCTTTTCTGTAGTAATCTGTGATAGAAACTCTTGAAAGTGACATGTAGCTTGTCTTCTTCCTTCTTCTAGGGTTTGAGCCTTGGATGCGACTTGAGGAGAATGTTCGTACTTCTTGAAACACTTTGTATTTCACCAAATTTGCATAAAAACTTGCAATCACATGCAAAGACCAAGAGAATATTGGGGTTAGTAAATAGGGGTTTTCCTAAGTCAAACCCCTTTGTAGGTGATTAAACCCAAATGAGATGAAAGAAAAGGAATGTAAGATTGAATGGTAAACTTAATGGAAATCCTTACCAAACCTTTGTTGTTAATGGTCTACAACATGCAAGAGAAGCTCCAATGGAGATAGCTTGTAAAACCCTAATGCTTGAATGCTTGCTTGTGAAGTCTTGGATGTTTGAGTACTTGAGAAGAGAGATGTAAAAATAAGCTTGGGAGAGAGAAAAATGAGGATGAAAACCCTTATTTCTACATGTGAAACCCTGATTTTCTTGAAATGCAACATGATAGGCTGACCCTAGGGTTTAGGAGGCAAGATTCCCGATCATTTTTATTTAAAAACTGAAATTTATGCCTAAAGGGACTAGGTCACCCAAAGTGGTGACCTAGTCCACTTGGGAAAATTTAAGTGGTGGTCTAGAATTAATTTGTGTTTAATAAATTTAATCAGTTTTTCCTCCCAAAACACACTTAGGTCAAGACTAAAGATACATTAAAGGGCAAAATTAGCATAGAAAAAAGGGTTAATTTAGGGGTGATAAGCCTATATAAGTGTTAAAATGCATTACAACACTTTACAACACTTTGTCTTAAGGCTTAGGAAGGTGTAAGAATGTATTATTTAGTTGAATTATGTTGAAAGGGTCTTAGAAAAGTGGGGAAATGCTTTACAACACTTCACAACATTGTAGTAAAACATTTTTAGGTTATTGTTGAATTACAAGCTTACAAGGTTGAATCAAGGTAAACAAGGCCAAAATCCAATGGAAAAGGCCAAAATGAGTGAAAAAGTGCCAAGGTGTACACTTTTTGGTGACACATTTATCTCCCACTTTAGTGAGAGTATGAACATACTTCAAACTCACACTAAAGTAGTTGAACCATGTGTGTTGAGCGAGATCTAATGCACTCATTCTAGTAAGGTGAGATGACTCGTGATCAAGAGGGATGATCAAGCCCCCAAGATCAAGATCCCATGGCCAACTAAGCATAAGTATAACAGATCACAAAAGGAGTGATATGAAAAATTCAAATCAAGCTTTGACTGTTTGTCCATCTAGTTGTGGATTAGATCTAGGATGTTTGTCTAAAAGGAAAGGATATACTCACTCTGGGCCGACGATAATTTTAGTTGTCCGCTAGGTGAGAATTCTAAAAGGTGGTGAGATACATACACACTTTTGGTATGCACTCACACACAAAAAGGTGGCTATGGGGAAATTCATGCCACTAGTTGGGCTTCCCGCTCAACCATACCAAAGTTATACCTCATGATAACTTTGATAAGGTACCACAAAAGATAGGGGTGCGGTTCATGAGACAAGAAAAGCCTTGGATGCTTATAAATCATGAACAAGTGCAAGATGGCACAACAAGCATGAAATTTGTGCTATGCAAGGTGGCCATGTATGCACAAATACAAAAGTCCAACATGCAAGTTGCAAAAGTGAAAAGTGCAAAAATGAAAAATGAAAGTGTTCAAAGGAGTCTTGTTTAGTTCATATGAGGTCTTTGACTTAGAGAACATTGTGTGTAGTATCTTCAAAAGAGTACCAATCAAAGGATAGAAGATTCCCAACTTAAGGGATGCAGTGTGTCACATCAAACCACTAAGAGGAATATAATATGCTAAGAAAAGTCACACTTATGAAGGAAATTACACTGAATGTCATCCACAAAGTAAGAAACACATCATTTGAAGTGACAAGGCTGCACTAGGAAGCATGGGAAAAGAAAAAGAAAATGTGAATGCAGAAAATAGTATAGTGCCAATGTATGACCCCACTTTAAAGGGATTGCTACACACCGCTTTGTGAGCAATTGATTTAAAGTAGAGAAAGGAAAAAGGCAAAAGGGACATTAGAACCTACTTGAAAAGCCCAATGTCAATTGATAGGTATCCAAGAAAGGATACATCATGCAAAAAAGAAGAAAGCAAGAGAAAAAGGGGGGATATGCCCCCAAAATGAAAAACACCAAACACATAAGGGATCTATGGATTTGGGGTCAGTATGTTCGTTTCTGCAATGTTTATTTTAGAGAGCGGGAAACTATCATCATTCCCCAAAATACATAGAACTGGAAGAAGGACACAAAGAGAGCGAAAACAAATGAAAAAGAAAGAGTCAATTTGGGTCAACATGGAAGAGACATAGGATGTCTCGACATTTTGCATCATCCCCAAAAAGGACCATAGAAAGAAAAATAAAAAGACAAACGCAAAAGAGCCTTGGTTTTGATTCAACATGAAGGAGACATTGTGGTCTCAATGCCTTGCATCATCTTCAAATGAAATTCATAGTAAAAAAGAAGAGAGCATCATTTGGGTCAATAAGAAGGAGACATTGTGGTCTCAATGCCTTGCATCATCCCCAAATGAAAGGCAAAAAGGAATTAAAAATAAAAAGGGATTCATTTGGTTCAACATGAAGGAGACATTGTGGTCTCAATGCCTTGCATCATCCCCAAATTAATGGCAAAAAGGAAAAGGGAAAAGAGAAAGGGATTCATTTGGGTCAACATGAAAGAGACATTTCAGTCTTAATGCCTTACATCATCCCCAAATGAAAATGAAAAGAAAAAGGTGAAAAGAGAAAAGGCATGCACGAAACATAGAAGGGAGATACATATAGAATAATTTCACAAAGAGTAAGAAAATATCAAACTAAACAGGGAATACACGCCACACAAATGAAAAAAAGAAAGAAAGAAAGAAAGAAAGAAAAATAAGGACTAGTAAGGTGCATGTGAATTACACTGCGATCATGTAATTTTCCTCCCAATCTTGCTCAATATAAAACTCAGGAGGGTGACTAGCGAGAGGAACGACGACAATTTATGAACTAGCATCAAGATCAACGCTAGTCCTAGGAGAACTCTCATGAATGTTCATGGAAGAGGAGAATAGTGAATTCAAGGTTTGATGGACCTCTTCATCGATTCAAGCATTCTCATCATCATCATCATTATCTAAGTTGATGACAATGGTGGGGCGTATGACAATATTAGTGGTGGCTTGTAAAAAAAGTGGTGCGGGAGGTATAGGATCTAGCTACAGGGGTGGAGGAGGAGGATCAATAGGCATGGCCTCAGGAATAGGTGGGTTGGGCTCTTCAACTAGGTCTTCCTCATGAGATTGGCGAGCAAGAGCATGACAATGACGTCTACGCTTTCTAGCCTCTTTATTCCTTGTTGATGTTTGGTCAAGGTGTGTGGGGGAAGGGGTGGGATAATCCATCATAGGTTGTGCATCATCTCGAAGAGGAGGGATAGGAGGAACAATGGGTGGTTCATCCACCTTCTCTTTAGCTTTATAGAATTTTTTAGTGTGGGGTGGGAGGACGGAGTTATGATCATGATCCTTAGGCCTCTTGGATGATGTGGAGGAGGTTTCAGGAGTAGGTTGGCTAGGCATACCAGATTCTTGTGGCAACATGGCTTCATCCAGGATGGGTGAGTCTAAGGTAGAAGGAGGTATGTTATGTAGAGAAAGTTCAAAGATCTTCTTGGCTTTGAAATTTTGATAGGCAATGAAGAAGAAGTCCCATCTAGGGGTGATGGGATCCATAGGTTTAGGAAAAAAGACATCCAGGGAAAAGTTACCCTTAGAGGATAACGGGTTAAAACCACTATGGTGGACAGTAAATATTTCATTGTCAATAGGAAAATTCACACACTTGTGGGTGACGAATGGGACCGCTTTCATAGAATGAAGCCATGGATGGCCAAGTCGTAAATGAAATTGGTCTAATTGAGGGATAATTGAAAAGGTAACATCCAATGTTTTCAGACCTATTTGTAATGGGAGGGAAATCGATCCAATTGTTGGGCATGCAAAACCATTGTGTGTTTTGACCCATGTAGTAGGTTGATTATAGACATATTGATCAATATTATGTAATACTAGAAACTCTTTTGTGATGACATTGTCACCACATGCGAGATAGATTATATGAGTATCCCATTGGTGGGCTTATCATAAATGCGACCAGATATGTAGAGAGGGCCATCAAGAAGGTTTCATAGTATATCTTGTGTAGAAAAGGAGATCTCAAGAGGTCTTTTTGTTGGGGCCTTATGATGGATAATGTCTATTGCTCCTACCATTTCATTAATAAGTGTGACATGGTTTACCGAGGAAAGAGAAACATAATGTAAATCTTGTGAATCCACATTGATGACATCAGGTGGGGAAGTTTCACTTGGTTTTACAAATGAAACATTATGATTGGGCATGGGGTTGGTAAAGATTTGTAAGTTTTGGTTAGGGGGTGCCACTGATTTATTGCTTTTAACATTAACTCTTACAATAAATAGACATCCTGAATCAATTAGGTCTTGCATGAGGTGCTTTAGACGCTTGCATTGTTCAGTGTCATGACCGTTTTGGCGATGAAAGTAACAATAAGCAGTGGCATTATAAGAAGGGGGTAATGGTTTATTAGGATTAGGTTTATGGACGGGAGGTAAAGAAAACATTTTCTACTGAAGTAATTGGGTCAACGTGTTATGAAGGGTGTCAGGAAAGGGTGTGAAAGTACGCTTAGGATCTTCGTAATTAAAAGGCACTATGGACTTAACAACGACCACTTGGTTATTAATGGGTGGAGGTTTTCGGGATGAAGGATTAAATTGGAGAAATACTTTGTTTGGTTTATGAAAAGGTTGGGGATTGGATTGGGAAGAGTTATCAAACTTCTCATCATGACTAGGAGTGAACCGTGAGTCGCGACTGCTAGTAGAATTATGGTAGTCACAGAGTGCTTGACATAGGTGCATAAAGGAGGGGAACTTCATGAGAGTAAGTTTATCTTGAAGGGATGTCACAATGTTTTCAGTAAACATCTTCTGTAGATGGGTATCGAGTATCTTAACATCATTCAAGGAATAAAGAGCTTTGTAACGAGAGATAAAATTAGTTATCTTCTCGGTATTAGCTTGTTTACATCTCATGAGGTCTGCTAAAGTTTTCTTTGGAGCCATGTGAACTTGAAAGTGATTAATGAATGCATCCACTAATTTTTTTAATGAACTAATGGAATTATTAGGCTGGGAGGAGAACCAATCTAAGGCTGCATCTTTAAGAGTTCTTGGAAATAACTTAGCGAGCAACTTATCGTCAAGAGCGAAGTTGCTACAGAGGTCAGCATAGGCATTGACATGGTTAAAAGGATCACCCTTCTCGCCATACTTCTCGAATCTAGGGATCTTTATTCTTTGTGGCAAGAGAGTGTGGAGGATGTCAAGGGACAACAAATTACTATGAACATACTGGGAGGGGGAGCCATATTGGTTTCGGTTAATGGTGGATATTTGTTGTTGCATAGAAGTTACAATGTGAAAAATTTATGTAATGAGAGGTTCACTGTAAGTGCTATGAGGTGGGAGGGAGAGAGGTGAAGGGGTGAAAGTGGTGGAAGGGGAAGTGGTAGGAATAGTAAGGGAAGGGATAATGGAAGAGGTGAGGGTATGGGATGTCACAAGAGAATTAGGGATGCTAGTGGTGATGGTGAGGGGAGGTACCACATTACTAACCTATTGCATAGTGGTTGTCACACTAGGAGGTGTATAGTTCATAATAGAAGAAATGATTGAGGGGGGAGGAATAAAAGGTCCTCCTTGGCCAAACATAGGAGTGGGTGAGGGAGATATCTCAGGTGCATGTTTTTCATCGATTTTTGCAATCCTTTTCATGATATGTAAGCCATCATCATGATCAAGTAAGTGGTGTAGGTTCTCAATTGCAGGAATAGCGGTTCCAGATATGGGTTCAAAGCTAATTTCATGTTGATAATCAATGAGAGGAGCATGGATATGGAAGATCTTATCAAGTGGGATTTAATTGTTATCACTATTTGTATCATCTAGGTGCAAGGAATTACTAAGGATAGTTTCTAAGCCTAATGCACCATTGTCAATACCAGGAGTTGAAGATGGAGGGATGCCAAGATCTACAAAAAGGGTGTTGTTGGTAGATTTCATGGTCCTAGAAATTTTTCTCACAACTGTATCGGAAAAGGAACACTAAATGCTCATATACGACTCCCTAAGGCAATGTAAGCAATGGTGACAATAGGGCTTGTAACTAAGTTTCCGGAATAAAACACAAAAGGAAAAACAAGAAAGCTGTAAGACAAAAAATACTGGAAAATTTTTGGGAATTTGATAGAAAATAAATCCAAAGTACTAGGTCACCAGTGTGGCGACTTAGTCCTAGTAGTGTTGTTTTTGAAAAATTCCTGAATTTTTACCTAAGTTTTCTACTTTTTCTGCTTTTTCTGATTTTCCAATACAAACAGAAATTTGAAATGCAATTTTTTTGTATTTTCTTGCTTAAAATGCAATACAATGTGCAATTCTATCATGACTTTTCACTAAATGCACTTTTTTTCACTAAACCTAGGATGCAAACAATGCAATTTTTTTATTTCAATGCAAGCTATCTCTAAGATGAAATACAAAAATCATAAAGCTAGATAATGGTCTACAGTCAGGTTCACCAAAAGGAACCACCAAAAATGTATCTCTAGACCTAGGGCAAAAGGATTCCCCTTGCTAGGCTCTTAGGGTATTTTACCCTAAGAGCACTTGGTGAGAGTATTGTACTCTTGCCTCCAGGTGGATACAAGGGTTTTTGGCGGTTGCATTCAAAGGGGGAAGGTTGATTGATGCAAGTTGTGATGAGTGTGTGTAATGTGTAGTTGAAACTGAAAGTAAAATGATACTAATCTAAATGTATGCAAATGTGAATAAAACAAAATTAAACTAATGCAAAACTACTCTAAAATGACCTAAATGTGTATATTCTAGAAAATAACAGAAGGGGGGTGCACCTGGAAAAGTGATTTTGTAGATGAATGTTCCCACAATCCTTTGGAAAATGTCTAAAAATAGCAGGACACTTATGCCAAGTAGGGTGAACTAGTCCTCCAACAAAGAAACTTTGCCAAAATAGGTTTCGAGGAAATGGGTGCCCAAAAATGTAGAAACTCTTTTCTGGGCCTAACACAAGGACAAGGTTGCCAATAGGGGTGACCTAGTCCTCTTGTGGCTTTCTGAGGAATTAGGGCTTGATTTTGTGGGTCACGATTCATGTTTCCCTTTTCTACAACAATCTATGACAAAAACTCTCGAAAGTGACATGTAGCTTGTCTTCTTGCTCCTTCTAGGGTTTGAGCCTTGGATGTGACATGAGGAGAATGTTTGCACTTCTTGCAACACTTTTTACTTCACCAAATCTGCATAAAAACTTGCAATCACATGCAAAGACCAAGAGAATATTGGGGTTAGGAAATAGGGGTTTGCCTAAGTCAAACCCCTTTGTAGGTGATTAAACCCAAATGAGATGAAAGCAAAGGAATGTAAGACTGAATGATAAACTTAATGGAAATGCTTACCAATACTTTGTTGTTCATGGTATGCAACATGAAACAGAAGCTCCTATAGAGATAGCTGTTAGGGTTAGAAGGTAGATATCTAACAAGTTAAATGCAGATTTATCAGTAAAACGAAGAAATAAACACACATAAAAATTATAGCAGAAACAAGACAACACAAAGAATTTAACGTGGTTCACCCAATCTGGGCTACATCCACAAAACCGCAACCATGCAATGATTTTATTATCTAGTGCAAAACATATTACAATATCGTGAATAATGCCATGCTACAACTCCCCATCCCAACCACTTATAACAAGCTTTTAGAAGCTTCCAGAAATTAGGGTTTGCAAAGTTGGCATTTTTCTTTTTCGATGAAGCGAAAAAGGGTGAATTTTTTTTCTTCTGGAAAGAATACATGAAGAGTGTACAATACTAAATAGTGTACATTATGGCATGATCAGTCACCACATACCAACAATAGCTTGTAAAACCCTAATTCTTGAATTCTTGCTTGTGAAGTCTTGGATGCTTGAGTCCTTGAGAAGAGAGATGTCAAAATGAGCTTGGGAGAGAGAAAAATGAGGATAAAAACCCTTATTTGTACATCTGAAACCCTAATTTTCCTGAAATGCAACATGATAGGCCGACCCTAGGGTTTAGGAGGCAAGATTCCTGTTGATTTTTATTTAAAATTTGAAATTTATGCCTAAAGGGACTAGGTCGCCCAAAGTGGCGACCTAGTCCACTTGGGCATCTTTAATTGGTCGTCGAGAATTAATTTTTTTTTAATTAAGTTAATCAATTTTTCCTCCCGAAACACACTTAGGTCGAGACTAAAGATACATTAAAGGAGTAAATTAACATAGAAAAAGGGTTAATTTAGGGGTGATAAGCCTAGATAAGTGTGAAAATGTATCACAACACTTTACAACAATTTATCTTAAGGCTTAGGAAGGTGTAAGAATGCATTATTTAGGTGAATTATGTTGAAAGGGTCTTAGAAAAGTGAGGAAATGCATTACAACACTTCACAACACCTTAGTAAAACACCATTAGGTTATTGTTGAATTGCAAGCTTACAAGGCTAAATCAAGGTAAATAAGGCCAGAATCTAATGGAAAATGCCAAAATGAGTGAAAAAGTGCTAAGGTATACACTTTTTGCTGACACATTAGTAGATCCAACATACACTTCATGGTTTTTATAAACCTTTGTATTCAATGTTGGCTCTAAATACCCAAAACTATCACCATTATCCTCCAACTTCTGCTTCAGAAATTGCTGAACTAAATTTCCATTGGCCCAAAGGAAGCCACCATCATCATTTGACTCCAGTTTTCTCACAATAAATTTGACAAAATTCTTTACTTTGGGGCTTGCATCCTCTCTGAAAATGTCAAAAGGAATT
This sequence comes from Sequoiadendron giganteum, assembly GCA_007115665.2. Classification (NCBI taxonomy): domain Eukaryota; kingdom Viridiplantae; phylum Streptophyta; class Pinopsida; order Cupressales; family Cupressaceae; genus Sequoiadendron; species Sequoiadendron giganteum. The sequence goes on along the minus strand of CM021105.1, from coordinate 398,013,927 downwards.
GGCTGGATTTTCCCAACATCAACATCTTGTCGACCAATTTTCTCTTTCAGAATTTCTATCAATGTAGACAGAGGAAGAGACCGGTTTCTAGCTTCTCCTTCCCTATAGTTCAGCACCACCTCTATTTCTTCTTTATTTTATTCACTATGGTGCTTGTGCCCATGTCAGAAAGGTAGATGAATGCCTTGAGACTCAAAGGCATTGCTAACAACATCGTGCATGGTTCCAGATAATAAATCTTCCTTCTCTCTTTTGCTCCCCATCAAATTGGGCTTCCCTCTTCTATTCATTCCTATTTTTAGTACTCTCTCCTATTTGCTTCTTTTCCTTCTTAATTAGACCCCCACTATGGCAAGAATCTGCAACTATTGTAAAGATACAATCACTTAGGACCTTGTTGACAAAGTCATGAAAATCATCATCTATGATAAAATTCATTTCAGCAGGAACAATGCATTCATCATAGCCAATATCATCTTTTTTGTCGGTCTCAGTAGGCAGACGAACACCATGGCCATTGTAGTGGAAAAACAACACATCTTTGGGCTCTACACCTTCCACTAGGGCCAATAGGGCTCTCCTGATGTTGGCCCCCGTGGGCTTCCTGAACCTCTCGTTCGTCCACAGTGTCAATATTTATTTTTTCTTCAGATACCAAAAAATGATATGTTTAGAAATAAATTTGTGTTTTCAACTTTGGTTTGGACTAATAGAAATTTATACATAGAAAATTTAGTCTTTGACCTAAGAGAAGGTTGATCTCGTCTATTTTATTAATACGTATTCTTCTTATAGGTTGGAAAATTATACACTGGTCATTCTCTCAACATGTCTTCACAAGATGAAGAGTTAATAAGTGCCAATGGGACTACAATAAAGGATATGGAGGTATGTGAAGGTTATGTTTCTTTTTCATACTTTGCATCAAACATGAACAAATTTTCTTGGTCACTACCTTTATTATGCAATATAATAAAAGTAATAAAAATGTTGTTATGGACACATGAACTAATTAATTATTGGACCTGTACTCTTGGAAATCCATTTCATTAATTTAGAAGAGAGGAATCTAAGTAATTACTATAAATACGAGAATTTTTTTCTTTCCTCGTTGAATGACTTAGTCTTGTACAATAATTTTCAAAAAAATTACATTCTCTTACAACTTTTATTTATTTTGCAACGTGTCTTTAGTCTATTGACAGTTGATGCTACACATTACAAATGTTACTTGCTTTCTTTAACTTTTTCAGAAATGATATTGGCCTCTGTTCAAAAAAATGGTAATTAACTTGCTCACTTGTTGAATGACTTAGTATTGTCCCATAATTTTCAAATAATTTACATTCTTTTTTAACTTCTATATGTTAGTCTTTCAATGTTGTCTTTATTTTATGATGTTGATAGTACCTATTACCAAATGCTACTTTCTTTCTTTTTCATTGTAAAATGTGGAAGCATAAGAAAGAGAAAATATTTAATCATGCCATTGACTCTTTTAAATATATCATATTAGGAAATGAAGTCAATAAGTGGAAAGGTTTGGATGCTAAAGTAGACATCATTAATGTTTTATAAGGAATAGTTTGGAGTATCTTTTCTTTCAATTTGGTATGTTGGGCATCTCTTTTGGGGCAAGTCTTTGATGGATTTTTCATAAGGCTTGAGGCTAGGTGTTATGATGTGTTACACCTCTTTATCTACAATTTAACCTTTGAATAGTGATGGATCCTATATTCCATCTATATGGAAGCAAAAGCAAGATTGATTTTTGTGGTCCTATCTCATATTTGTGCTTGGAAAATGTATTTGTAATACAAATAAGACTATAGAAAGTGCTTTGAAGGTAGTGGTTGCCTCCAAGTTTCTAGGAGGGAAAACCATAACAGGGTAAACTCTAGCATGTCCTCTATGTTTGTATCTAATCCTATGGATTTTTTGAAGGATAAGGGATTGATTAAAACTCTGGCAGAACATTTTATCTAAAAGAAATACAAAGGTGGGCTTAGCACTTCTTTGGAGGTGACTTTGGTCTTTCCTAGTTGTCCTCTCAGTGGTAGGCAGTGAAGTTCATCCTTCCATGAGCTTGAGGCCTGCATCTTTGAGTTAACAAAAGTGGTGGAAAAAATGCCAATAATAGGGGTTGGTGATAGTAAGATTTCTTTTTCTGAGATTGATTTCATGTTTTCAAACATCCCTGCAAAATTCATTTGGCTCACATGGATTGTGAGAGAACTGAGAAGGTCAAGAGGGTGACCAAATATCTTTTGCATTATTTTGGTTTAATCATAGAGGATGCTGGTGGTTGGATTTATGAAGGTGGCCCAAAAGTGGTGGCAATGGATTGAGGCAACACCGAGCTAGAAACTATGATCTTTACTTTTCTACTTTATAAGTTGGATTTTCAAGCAGGCATTGCAGCTAGTGTTTACCTATTTTGACTGCCTACATAATTGAAATATAATAGTTTTTTTTATAAAGTTAATACAAAGGGCAAGGGCCCTATGCCCCTCTTTTATGAAGCAAAAAAAAATAGTCAGTAACCACAAGCCTTTCTTTATTTTCTTGTCTTGTGACTCCATCCATTTAATGGCCATATAATTTCATGTCATTAAAATTAAATACTACAAGTTCACTGTAAAAGCAATATTTATCATTATTTGAATGTCAACATGAAAATATTTTTATTGTCATTTAAAAGTTATTGCCTAAGAATCTAAGTGGCATCAAACAAGGAAATGGAAAAATCTTTAATAATATTTCCTAATTTAGAAAGGGTGCAACACAAGAATTTAAACTGTGAAGAAGTCATATAAATAGAAAAGGAGATCATGAGGATTAATAATAAATTCAAAAAGCATATGATATTCAACAGTCATTGCACTTTAGAGGCTAGCAACAATACATAGAAATCACCTATGTCACATTATCCTAATCCTTGTGTAAATCTTCAATTTCTCACCACAAACAACAATATAATAACAACAAAAGTATAGATTTTGACAGGTGATATAAACATGCTGACAAACACCGTAGTCTTTATTTGTGCACCTGATCATAAATGCTAGAAATACAGTCTTGTTTGATTAAGTGTAGATAAATAAGACCAAAAAGAATTGTTTTCTTTTCTTTTTATTGGCATTTTGCAATGTCACTAATTGTAGTGGCCAATGAATTTGAGTATTAATTTTCCTTTGGATAATTTTAGTTTCCATGATTCCAAATATGATTAACTTTGACTTTTTCTTTTGGTGTAGGTAAAAAAAATGTATTATATTCTCACAGACACCTTTGCAGTGTTGTATAGTACAAAATCCATATGAAGAAACAAATGGGAATAACAAAGGGGAGTTTGAAGGTAGCAGAATGTAACAGAGTAAGGACTACAAATATAAAAAGAGATTTATTTATCATCCCCATATCAATAGCAGAGGATTGAACCCGAGGTCTCATTTGAATGAGTGCACTGAAATTGTTCATGTACTGATGGAATTATGCTTATTTTTTCATGTATGCTAAATTTTCCAATTCAAACAAAAATTGAAGGTTGATATGATGTCCAACTACAAAAAAAAATGATGAGAATGATCGAAATGTAGTAAATAGATGAAGTAAGAACATGCGTGAATGTCAAATGGGATGAGCTCAGGTGATAAGTTATTGGGTCTTTAATAGTGGAGGCCAACGTTCAAAACCCCATGAGGCATGTTACATGCTTAATGCATGAAATGTTGAAAGATGAATTCGATTAACCAAAACATCCAATTCTTGGTGTGACCTACTCCAACAAATGAAGCCAGCTACAAGTTTTAAGTGAAGTTAATAGAAAAGACATGTGAAAGTCAAATGGTATTAGCTCAAGTGAGAAGTCATCAGGTTTTTCATAGTGGAGACCAATGTTCAACATACTTAACGTAAAAATGTTGAATGATGAAATAGGTAAACCAACACATATACTTATGGGTGTGGCTTACCCCAACAAACCAGGCCAGCTACAAGTCCGATGTGAATTTGATAGAAGAGGTACCCCCTATTCATCGCATCTAAGCCATAGGATAATCTGCAAGGTGGATTTCACAATCAAACAAAAAATATTAGGTACATTAAATGGTTTTTTTCCTTTGTTACACAGGGATTCATCCCCCCTCTGAAAACCACATTCCCATCCCCATAGTTTTCCTTAGGACAATGGAAATTTTGGGGGGCACTCTCTATTATTCCCTCATCTCCAGAGATTTCCAAGAAAATTCCTACAATGCCCTCTATAGCAATGGGACATTGCCAGGATGTTTGGTTGTCCTTCAACCATTTCAGAAATGTCCAAGCATCCCTATAAAAATTCCAATGTTTTTAAAATAACATTTCATTTAAAAAAATGAAATTAAACAGGGTGTGAGGGGGACCACAAGCCGTCCCACATCCCTTATGCAACTTAAAACATAAAAAAAATCCTAAAATTGTTTTTACCATTGTCATTTGAGTTGTTTTGCAGCTTAAAGAAGAAAACTTCAAACAATGAAATCAAAAAATTCTAATTTACATTGCTGCTAGACTGCTATTAGCTATGTCAATTGCATTTTGATTTAATTTAAATAATGAATCTGATACATTATATAAATGTCTAAAATTAAATTTTGATATCATGTATAGCTAAACTTAAACTTTTACAGGTTTAGCTACACATAATATTAAAATTAAAATTGTATGTTGCCATCCCTATCCCCAAAACACTATGGAACATAGTCTTTTACATGTTCAACCCCAATATTTGGATCAATCCTTGACCTTTTAGTGAAATTTTTCCATCCCTGAGCCCAAAACAAGTGGAACATAATTTTTTCATGTTCAACCCCAATCCTTGGATCAATCTTATGCATTTTAAGTGATATACTACCACCCCTATCTCCAAAACACCATGGATTTTTCACGTTCAACCCCAATCTTAGGATCAATCTTCTGCATTGTAGCTTTATGGACATTTCCTTGTTCTGTTTACATTTTTGTTACATTTTACTACCTATGTTTCATCTACCTCCTCCTCACATCGATTTGCTTTACCCGTTACAAGAAAACATTGCAATGGATCATACCATTAAGCTTTCAGGGATCCCAAATCAAAGTCAAACTACAGATTTAAGGAATGACTCTCAACATAAACCATAACGAAATGATGAGCAAAGAAACATAACATGAGAGCTAACTTTTTTTTTCCAAATGCCCATATCAAACTTGTTTTTTTTTCAATTCATGAAGCAATAAATAAGACCAAGAAGCAAAAAAACTAATTTTAACTTAATTTACACATTAACACATACAACTCACCTAGAAATGCTGAAAGCACATAAAGGAGAACCTAGTGCATCTCTCACAAAATTAATTAAGAACAACATGCATCTAAAAAATCCAACAGAATAAAAGCATAAATTAACAAATGTACTGTCTAAAATACAAAGCTATGTAAAGACGAAAAAACTCACAACTTTTTCCTTGGATCCCATAACAATTATAGCAGAGCCTTTCTTCTTAGAGTTTTTAACCTTGATTACAATATCTTCCATTGTTCCAAATTTCTCAAAGATTTCTCTGAGCCGCTCCACACTATAATCCCCCCGCCCCTCCAATGAATTCAATGTGGCTTTCAACACCTTGTCTTTGTCCAAATTTTCTGTTGTTGGCAGGAAAAATTATAAAATAAGAAATCAATGGTACATGTACAAAATGGTAGGTAAATATTTTCACTTCAAAATATAGTGAGAGATACACTTATAGTAGTCCTACTATGAGGAAAACAACAATACTTACTATTAACCCCTATTAATGGGGTAATTGGAAATAATATTGACAGGTACCATGGCTGAATTTCCTAGAAGATTTCACCAAACTAAAATTTGATGGAACTTCTAGGGGTAGACCAACTTTAGTTGGAGTTAGCTTTCTCTTGAGGAACAAAGAGAGTAAGTTATTGCATGGTGGTGCTCTTTTTCTTGGTCAGAAAATCAACAATGAAGCCAAGTGTGAGGCACTTCTTAAGGGTATGAGGTTGGCTACTAGTTTGGGTTTTAGTAAACTTGTTGAAGGGGGTACTCTCAAACCATCATTTGGGTTTGTCTAAAGGATCCTACCCTAGCTGGAAATTGAAGAATCGTATTGTGGAAGGTCAATGTTTTTGAAAGTGGTTAAATATGGACTTATTTTCCCCTTGTTATAGAGAAGCTAATACAAGTGTGGACTACTTAATTCATGTTGGGGTTGATATTTTTCCATTTTTAGTCTTGGCTAGCTATAGAGTGGCAAATTCTTGGGGAGCCCATTTTGGCTGAGGACTCCAAGACTTCCTATCTCATGTATTGAGTGTGGATTTTTTCTTTCCCTCACCTTTCTTTTTGTTGGGCAAGGTTGTTTTTAGGATTAACTATTTGATATATATGCATGCAAAATGTGGAAGCATAGGCAAGGCATGTAAAATGTTTGACAAAATGCCTCAAAGAGATGTCAACTTATGCAATGCAATGATTGTAGGCTTTGCAGAATATTATTTTGTTGAAAAGGTTTTAGAAACTTTCAAAAAAATGTAATTGGTAGGTATAAAGCCAAATTCATTGCCAGATCCCTCCCTTCCTATAAAAAAATGGGAGCTTTGGAACGGGCTATGAACATGAACCCAAGCATAATGGTAGGGGGGTTTTTGTCAGATGCTATAGTTGGATATGCTCTGGAAGATATATATGCAAGATGCAGAATCATAGATAAAACACTTGATTTTTTTGACAGAATGCCTCAAAGAGATGTCATCTCATGGAATGAGATGATATGATTGCATTATGTGCACAAAATAGATTTTAAAAGAAAGCTCTCAAAGTCTTTGAATTAATGAAGCACTCTGGAACACATCCAAACAATGTAAGCTTTCCTTGTGTTCTAGGTTCATGCAGTCATACTTCACATAGACAAAACACGTGAAGAATGATTCATGCATGCCAAACATTTCATTTATCAATGTTTTGGATCATATTTTAGGATTTATCATTGGAATGAAGTTAGAGAGGGAAAAATCAGACTACTTTATTCTATAATAAATCATAGAATATGATCGCAAATATTGATGAAAAATATTTACACAGTCAAATTTAAAAACTTTAAAAAAATTCATTCTTGATAATAATCAAACTTAGCTATTAGGATTATAATAAATATTTTGATTCCTAAGAACTAAAATTTGCCTAAACCTATGACTATAGCCAAAAATTAAAGCCCTGAGCATGATGGCCTGAAAGAACTTGAACCTAAATAAATATAAAAGAATGGAACTTAACTACAAATTCAAAATCATATTTCTTATCAATATCAAAATTTAAGAAAAATATATCAAAGATAAGAAATATCGATTTGAAACAAAATTAAATACTGAAACAATCAATATCATGATATACCTTCAAAATCAAATTCTATATCAAATTTCGATAACGAAGGATAAGAAAAAAATATAGATGCACTTCTCTAAAAAAATGGAACTCCTGATTAGAAACAAAAGTTTAAACATTTCTACTACCCCAAACTAGATGATGTTGCCTCTGAACATAAAAAATGGCGATAATTGGTTAAAATCATCAGGCTTGAAATCACTAGAAATACAATCTCCATACTCATTAACCTCATTCCTTGTCTAGAACACAAACACAGATGAATTTATTTTGTGAATAATTGCATTCTATGTATTTTCTTGTATAGATGATCTAAAGTATGATGATGGTTGTTGCAGTAAGGACGAGTTCATAAATTATGGCGATGGTTGTTGCTGCATTCATTCTCCTTTATTAGAGTAACACCATCATTGACTCCATTAAATTAATTATCGAAACCATTTTGTGCACATTCTACAATCATATCATCTCATTACATGAGATGACATCTCTTTGAGGCATTTGGTCAAAAAAATTAGGCGTTTTGTCTATGATTCCACATCTTGCATATATGTCTACCAGAGCATATCGAACTATAGCATGATTTGACAAAAATCCCCCTACCATTATTCTTGGGTGCATGTTCATTGTTCATTCCAAAGTTCCCATTTTGGCATAGGCAGGGAGGACTCTGGAAACGAATTTAGCTTTATACTTGCCAATTGCATTTGTTTGAAAGTTTCTAAGGCCTTTTCGATAAATATTTTTTTTGCAAATCCTGCAATCACCTAGAACACAAGAACACATACTCTACATGTTAGTAACCCTTATTGCATTACATGTATAGTTGATCATTATGTGTGCATGGTTGACCTTCTTGCCCATGTTGGCTATCTTGAGGATACCCTAAACACTAATACTAAGATGCTAGTTAAACTTGTTGTGCATGTAGATCATAAATGAATATAGGCCGAGTATTTCCAGCAACATTGCTTTTTTAGTTGGATCCTAAAAATATTGAAACTTATGTTCTTCTCTAAAACATCTGTGCAGAAGAAGGCAGGTGTGGTGAGGTTCAAATAGTAAGTAGATTGATTAAAGATAGATGAATTAAGAAGATACCTAGATGTAGTTGGACTGAAGGCTATAAAATGGTACATGTTTTTCGTGTGTAGAAGATAGATCACATCCACAAACATGGGAGAGCTATGGCACAATGATAGCATATAGATCTTCAATCCATGGATTTATAAACTTGATTACCATGTCTTTTTCAAACCCTCTTAACCTGGTACCATGGACCTGTATGAGGCTAGTCCATAGTTACAAACTGAGTAAAATTCGAAATCACATTGACAAAAATTGGTGGTACAAAAGCTAGCATAAAATGTAAGAAATTAATTACCTATGCAATTGATGTAGTCAGAGTAATATTCTTGTAGTTGGAATGATATCTCATTTGAACATAGTATCCATAACCCCTTGATGTTTGAATACGATTTACTAGGTATCTCCTTTTACATTTTTTCACATGTTTAGGCAGGTAGAAAGCATTTTTGGAACTTATTATATTTTGTTTACTTTATTCCCTTGGGATTTAATAAATCATATGTAGTAGGTATTGACGCAAAAGAACCCCCACTTTGCTCAAGAACCGTTCACAAATTCAAAACCAAACAAACAATTTATGTCTTAATTCACTAAGTTAAAGATTGCAAAAAAAATTGATTTTATTTGATTCAATTTCAATTACAATCAAAAGAATTTTCACAGCCTCATCATTCCACACTATTTTTTTCTTTATTATTTGGAAATCGTTTTGCAACCTCTTCTCTTCCTTATAGCTTTTCCTATCACCACATATGCACACCTTTCACACTCCACTCCTTGCTAAGCACCTATTATCCTATAAATTGTATGAAAAGATCAGATCTACTCTACACTCCACTTAAACATACAATGGTTTAATAGTTAAAAAAAATATTAATTTAAGAATAGTAGATTTGCCTCTTATTAATAGTAACCTGATATATTTTCTATAGATATCTACAATTGTTGCTTGTGATAATATAATATTATGAGCAGTCGGGTAGGGTTTTGTTTCTAAATTTCCCTCACTGCAATTCCCAAACGACGGTAACTCATTAGTGTCCTCCATGGATAGTGCTTGCCGAAGCATCTCAAAGTTTGCAACCAGTGCTTACAAAGTTGACAGTTGGACTTCTTACACTTTCTCCTAAATAATCTACTAGATTGTTGTATTTGGCTATTTGATCTAGAGGCAATGTCACCAAGATCCAAAGAAATTTTAAAGAAGTTGAACAAGCCTATAAGGAGAATAACAGTCACTTCTATTGTTTTGGGTCAAAGAAATAGAAGGACATGGTATTTTTATTAACCTTTTTATCCGTTAGGTCATTTGAAAATGGTGTGGCTATTTTTAACTATTTAGTGTGCCAATAATAATGGCACTATTAGGTAGTAGGCCAACCTCTTCCTTTCTATGTACTGGCCAAACTATTTAGGGATGTTTTGGGATTGATTCAACCTTTTTTTGCAATGTTTCCACCAATCTACCTTTTTGGTTAGTGCATTAAAATCAATGTATTCAAGAATACTTACCTATAGATGGGAACTGGTAGTTGTACGAGAGACAGGGATGGGTACTAGTATTCCATTTTAAAAAAATGTTGGAGAAGACTAATATATTATTTATTTCTTTATATATGAATGAGATTTAGAGAAAAAAATCATGCAATGTATATTTAACTTCAAAGACTGAAAATACAAAAATTAACATTTTAAATTATTGAAATAGATGTCAACTAAAGGAAAGATTAATTTATATTTATATTCATATTTTATAATCATCATGCCATAATCACCAGAGACGGTGGATAGAGATTAGGAGTGGAATGCCATTATATTAAATTGCTAAAAACATAGTACTTGTAGATGACTATTTTTCAATTAATTGATAAAACTTCAATACATGTACACCTCTTGAAGCTTATCATTGTTTATATTTGTGATATTACCTCTTTGGGATTTGATAAGAACATTTTTTGCTACCAAAAACTTGTAAATTTTCATGCCAAAAAATAGAAATTTTAAATTCTACTATTGCAAACTTGCAAAATTATAAAGGCCTGGAAGCCTAACGGTCACAAAGAGTTTGAACAGTAGTTGGAAGTTATTAATTTGGTTGTATTTGGAGGGAATAAAGTTTAAAATGGAGAAATTTTGGAGTAGAAGCTCTCTTGAAGATTTTGGAAGAACAATAAAAACTATTTTTCTTAGATTTTTTGTATTTTTTGTACATTTCCTTGTTTGCAGCCACTATAGAGACCTTATAGTCATAAAATTGTGTAATTTATTCATGGAATTTATGGTGGCATGAATTATCTATAGTTCACAATTGGTTTGAGGGGATAAAGGTGTGTTTGAATCATTTGTTGTGTGTTTCCTTGAGGTCTGTCGGGTATACCCTATTTGGGGTTTTGCAAACATTTGACATGAATTGAGGACCCTTTCATTGACTTTAATCACTATGATTGGTGGAATGGGTCACATGGAGGATGTGTAGACATTAGGAATAAGGATCTTCTTTTGAGGGGAAGAAATAGGGGAGAATGATTTGTTGTCCCAATTGATTTTGTGAGAGAATAGGCATGAAATTTGGGGTCTATGACTATGGTTTGATAAAATCCTTAAGGGAAGTGACATTTTTGCGACTTTTGAGCATGTAAAGGTTGAAATAAGTGTGTCTGAGTTGATGGCATGGTTTGGAAGTGTCTAGAAGTAGGTTTTGCAATAAGCCTAGGGTACATGGTGGAAGGTGAGGGTTTTTTTGTTCGGGATGTTGTCAGGTCCATCTTTCCCTAAAAGTTGTGGATTTTGTGTTTCCTTAGATAGGTGAGTGTTGCCCAATCAAAATTTGGGTGAAAGAGAAAGTTTAAGTCACACCTCCTTTGTAATTTTGGCCTAATTGTCCTTATGGATAGCATTATTTCTTTGTTTTGGTGCATGTTCATCCAAAGGAGTCCTAGGAGGTATTGGTGTATAATAGAGGTGGTCCAAATGGGGGTTTAGAATAGTGATTTATTGTAGGGGTTGTTAGGGCGATTTGAGAGTTAAGGTGAGGAAAAGAGGTTTGCAGACCTAGTGGAGAAGGGGAGTGCTTTTTATAAAGGAATGCCCTTGTGTGGGTTTGAAGTTTCAATTCCTTGTTGAATAGTGTTGGATTTGAGTTGTTTGTGTTGGAAACAACCTTTTCTTACATCAAATTTTATGCAAATTAATTTGAGAATTTTGTTTTATTGTTTACTCTTAACAAGGCAAGTCCTTAGGATTTTGGCATTCCCCTTGCTAAGTACAACAAAGAAATCTATGGTACATAGGTTTCACTTGGTATACAGTTCATAATGATAGAAAGATTATTAAATTAGATCATACTTATCCAATGCGAGATTGGTTTTGTATTTGTATGCTTATGTTGATGAAATTTATATTACTATCTTCCAATTTGGAGAAAAAAATTGATGCAAGCTTAGTGCATATGTTGACAATCAGAACTGTGAAGTGTAGCAGGTGAATGGACTATTGTCAAATCAATATAACTAATGTTGGCCACTATACAGTAGATGAGTGGTGACATGTATATCATTCTTTGCAAACATCACGATCCATTGTTCAAGTACACAAACACAAACAACCTCCCCAAATTTTACACTATTTATACATACAAATGCATTTTAGCTACTATAGCCTTCACACAATGGGATTTACCTTGTTTACAACAATGCCAATTACTTCTAATCTTTACACCTACAAATTGCATTTTCTTGAAAGTTTCAAAATCTATTTTTTTTAAATCAATTTTTTGCATTTCCTATAATCATCACACTCCATGAGATAACCTTTCTTTCAAGAATTATGTCAAACAATTCATGTGCATTTTCTATGCTTCCACATTTTACATACATGTCTACCCTAATATCTGATAAAAATACTCCCTCCATGATTCCTTGAGTGACATTAAAATGACGTTACTATCATCTACCTAATTGAGTAGGCTTTCGATGATAAAAGTCACATTAACAAGGCTTGTACTGACATCTATATGTTTAATATTGCAATTATTAGGCCTAAAGGTATATGCTTAGATTGAATATTATTTGTTTATCCCCCTGAAAAAAATAAAGAAACTAGAAATTATAGCTAATGTTCAAGGGTTTTAGAATCAAAATTTTTGTATTATTTCAGAGGTTTGAAATATAGTTTGTTGATTGACTCTTTCTGCAATGTAAATGAAGTTGGCATGTTGTCCAGGGTTATTTTTCCAGATAATAGATTTAGGATAGTTTTTGAATGAGAAATTTTTTTGCATTATAATCATATCAAATGTGCCCCTCTTATGTATATGGCAGGTAATATCATGTGTCTCACCGCAACAATGATGAAGACATGATATTTACAGAGCCTCAAACCAATTGTAATGCTTCTACTATAATGCAGTGTATAGTTTTTCCATCAAAATTCCAGATCACTCTAATTTATGTCAATTGTTTCCTCACTATCCCAGTCCACCGGATCCAAGCTTTTAGTGCCAATGTTTAATGCCTCATATGATGGATCTAATACCACTCCATCATCTATAAATGTGTCAGGGATATCATATTTGATCCCAAGCTCTGCCATGAGTGAGATGGGAAACCTCTCATAATTCTTCTTCCTAAGGTCATACTCATCCTGCCAGTCACTCCAAAAATATTCCAACAAATTGAAATATTTATCAAAAGTAGAAGGCAACAAGGCATTCATCTGCTTCCTCGGGTCAAAGTACTTCCGAGCTGTATACAAACCTAGTTTTAGATGTATCAAATCACTTCACACTACCTTTGCTCCCACTAGATGCTGATAGCTATAGTCACCCAACTGCATGGGGAACTTGTCACATCTTGTTTTGTGTTTCAATCCAAACCGAGCATTAACCCCCAGTGCTTGATAAACAAATTTCATCAACACTATCCTATTATTACAACATCTTGGCAGAAAATGTGGATAACCTTCAAATCTAGCTAGCTTGAAGTATGTGAACTTGGGCTATTGAATGTACCAACATCCCCATTCTGTGATAAATGCCATAGCTTATTGGCTCAGTCTATACCCTACATCTCCATTCAATTGGTTAATGATCACATATAGAAATGCAAAATTAACCCTTCTAAGTTGTGTTTTAGATACTTGCAGAGATAATTGATCATAATGATCCCACACCTTATTTTGTCCATCTGACTCTCCCAATATTCCCACTCTCCTTAAACCTGGAAATATACCTCCTTTGGCAGCTACATAAACAATATAAGAAGTCATAAAGAAACACTTGGTTTCTCTTATCCTTGTCAACTAGTCATGTATAGCATCAGACACCACCATTGGCCAATCAAATTGTTCTTTGCCATTCAAAATGGTCTGAATAAATGAAAACATCCACTCCTTGAAGTGAAATGCATCCCTTTTCCCAAATACCCTAGACAACATCATGATCAAGTCTGATACTTCTTTGTAAAAATCTGCCCTATTGGATTGATCATGAAGTTTGGTCAAAGATTTCTTCTCCTTTCTCAACCATTTCTTATTCAAGTGATCCTTGTTGGATGATTTGTATTTGCTATATTTCTCCAAAGTTTCAACCTCCTTTAACTGTACAAGGTTCTTCAGATTTGGGACACTAAAAATAGTTTGAAACATTTGAGGAGTGAGATCAATAATCACATTGTCCTATGAATCGACACACTGCCTAGTGGCTAGATTGTAAGCACTGGTTGTTGTCATAATCAACTCAGGGCACTGAACAGATAGAGGGAATAAAGTGATATGAGGCAAACCAAACTCAACAATATTTTGTGTTCTCCCTGTTATCTTCAGCAAACATTTCTGAATACAGCTCCTCAAAATTATATGAGCCCAGATTGGTGTCAGTGATGTTTGACCAATCTTATTCCAGTTTGCTTGCTATGACCACACGACCCCTACGGTTATACCTCAAGGTATAGGGTAACTATTCTGGCTTGATCTTCTTGGGCTTAGCTGCTACCTTCGATGTTCCTGCAAGTCAGTACCTTTGGACAGCTTCTCCTGATGTTCTCGACATCCTTTAGCTTTCTTGCAACAAAACCTCTAATTAGATTCTTGAATAAGCATCACAAAATATGCCTTAAAATCATACCTTTCATACATACATCGGAGGCAGAACCAGGCAGAAAACATCCTAAACAATCCCCTTTTAACACACTGTCGGGCTCAGAGCCAAAAATGTTATCGATATTTCAATAATAACAAGTGGACTCAGAGTCAGAACTGGAATGGTGATCGGAACCAAAACCGGAATGGAAACGAATTATGTTTCTTTCAGATTTTCTATTTTCACATTTTGTTTCGGTTTCGCTTCCGCTTCCGCCTAATTTATTGTTATTTTGAAATAAAGCTTCTCCCTATAAGCAAAGTCGGAGACGAGATGGAAATGGAATCAATACCTTCTGGAAAACATGATTTAAAGTTCTAGATTCATTCTGATCCCGCTTCTACCTAAAAGGGCCATGATGTCATAAATGCTTTTAACAGTTTAATGCATATCGTCATGATTAAAGACTAAGTCATATTAAACGAAAAGGGGCTAACATATAACATGATAAGACCATCCCCATATGACCGGGCCAACTATAATTTCTATGGAATCATATTTAAATTAAAACGCGAATTCAAAAATTCATCTAAACCCTAATCTAAAATAAAATCGATATAAAAACTAGGGAACAAATTTAACCCTTCTATTTAACCAAATTGAATTCACGATATGATTTCCTAAGTAAAAACCAATTTTAACAAACCCTACTCACTCTAAAAAAACTTGAATTTAATCTACACATTTAAAATCTAAAGTAGTACAATGCGATCACAACTAAAACGTGAAAATGACCGTGCTGTAAAACCAAGAAACCAGATACCAAAAGCCAAAACGAAGACAAGAACAATAAAAAAACAAAGAAAGAAAAATAAAACATGCAAACCTACTGAGAATCACGAACTTGCCCAAAGAAAAACCATCTAACACGAACATAAACGAAAAAACATGAAAGTAAATAAAAGAAGAACGAGAATAGGATCCCTACCTCGAACGCAAATAAATAGGAAAATCTCCTAAAGAAATTCGTAAGCAACTGTCTCTCCTTTCAATCGATTTACTCCAGAAAAGCTCCACTGTTGCTCTACTTCACTCTTCGATTTATTAACAATAATAATGATAACTACTCGTTTAATCCCTAATTAAGGAAAAAAAACTAGTAGTTTCATGCATACCTAGAACCTATCATTAATACCATCAATGCAGCAGAGCAGAGTCAAAACTGCAGAGGAACTAGCACATCACTACTGTGCGATTTCAGTAAAAATTCAATGACAAAAAAAACCGGCGAGAGCGGAATCGAAATGAAAACTAATCTAGAATTTTTTTTAATTTCCCGACATGGTTCTCGTTTCGGGTCCAGTTTAGCCAACAAAGATAAAAGAAAATCAAAACAAAAAGACCGACACAAGAAAACATAACATAAAAACTTAGTCTAAAACAAAATTCCAAAAAGCGGAGGTGGAGACGGAATGAATTTGGATTTTGAAACTTCAAATAAAATTTGAGTTAACTTCCACCCTAGATCCAGATCCCACAAAGACAAAAAAAATAGTTCAAAAGAGAGACTATCGGGATGGGGAATCAGAATGAGTTTTGAAAGAAGTTTCAAAACCCGATCCAGTTCCGGTTCCAACAAAGACAGACTAAACCAAAGAAAAACAAAGTGTTGGAAACGAAAGACTCCAAACTTTGTTTGAAAAACAACCAAGGATAAAAACAAAAAAGGGGGACCCATTTTGACCAAGGAAAAAGATGGGGTGGTTATGCAAGGCATAATAGGAGGTAAAGAAGATTCCCCTTTACTAGGCCCCTAGGGTTTTTCACCTAAGGAGCACTTGATTTGGGAATGACTCTCTTTCCACTTAATGATATGCTTTTTAGGTGTTCATTCAACGAGAGGGGTTTGAGATTGGAGGTTTATGAGTTGTGTGATTGAATGTGTTTAAATGATTTGATCTAAATGCAATGAGATTAAAGTAAAAGATAACTATGAATGTAAAACCTATGAAACGTAAAGTACTAGAAAACACATTGAGATATACAAGTATATAAAAAATAACCTAATAAATGTACACTAAACTAAAATAGGAGATTAGAGGTGAAAGGGTGTGCACCTCAAATCTTATAGGGGCTAAAATATTTGTTGAATTCGATGTTGAGTCCAAAAGGGACACTTGTGCCAAGTGGGGCGACCTAGTCCTTCGGATTTCTTTTGGAAAACTACTCCTAAGCCCGTTTTAGCCAAAAGGGTATCTAGATCTACCAAAATTTCTGGTAAAAAACTTCAGTGGGACTAGGTCACCCAAAGTGGCGACCTAGTCCTCTTCTGAATTTTTTTGAAACAAAATATGGGATCTAAGGCCTTTGATTTGTGTTCTCTTCTCCTCTAGATATCTGGTCCCGAAAGTGAAGATTTTGGTCTGTGGAAGTCTTCCAAGATTCAAGTAGGGTTTCTTCAACCTTAGAGAGCTTGGTCAAATTGTTGAATGATCTTTAAGCTTCCAATGCACCTAAATCTACAAACACACACAAAGAGAAAGAAGAAAATGTTGGATGTTAGAGTATAGGGGCTTGCCTTGGTCAAGCCCCTTTGTAGATAATTAAATCAAATGAAGAAACAAAGTAAGAAAGCATGAAATGTGAAGAAATGTACTTAGTTACATTTCCATGATGGTTGATCTTTACTTGCAGAAATGGAGGATCTAGCCCTTGAGCGCTTCAACAAAGATGTCTTACTCACTCAAAATTTGAAAAACCTAGCTTTCTTGAGAAGAATAAGGAGAGAGAGAGAGAGATATGGAGAAGAAAATGGATGATGCATAATGAGGAATTAGGATTTTTAGGCTTATTTATACAAGTTGTGCCCTAATATTCCTGAAATAACATCATGTAGACTGACCTTAGGGTTTTAGAGACAAGAATCCCGAAAGAAATTCAATTAAACTTAAAATTTATGCCACATGGGACTAGGTTGCCCAAGGTGGTGACCTAGTCAACCTAGGCAATTTTTATTGATTTTTGGTAATTAAAATGTGATTATTCTTAATTGTCAAGATTGTCTCCAAAAACACATTGAAGTTGGACATGTATGTGTATTAAGGGGTCATTATAGCATAATAAAGGGATAATTAAGTGATGAGATGCCTAGGAAAGCATAAAAATGTTTTACAACACTTCGGCACAAGGCTTGGAAAGAGGTAAAAATGGGTTGAAAAAGGTCCAAGATCCATAGGCCAAGGTCCAAATGAGCGAAAAGTTTACAATTTTTGGCAGCACATTAAGTATAAAGGAAATTTTCCTATTAAATGTTTCTCTTCCAATAAGATAGGTCATTTTGCATGTAGATGTCCTAAAAGAGTTCCTAAGTACAAACCTGACAAGTCTAGATTTCAAAAGAAATGTTATTATGCTGAAGAAGGTGTTATTGATGATGAATCTGATAAAGAAAATGGAAATGAATATGGATGGGTATTCATTGCTATCAAGGAAAATGATTTGGTGTCCATTGAATTTACTAGTAATAAGAATATTGAGAAATCTCTTGTAGCCAGAATTGAAGAAAAGGATGAGTGGGTGATTGACAGCAAATACTCACATCATATAACTTATGACAAAAGCAAGTTTGTAAGCTTGGAGAAATATGATGGTGGTGTTCTAACATTTGGAGATAAAAATGCTTGTGTGATTTGTGGCAGAGGAACTATTTCTCTTGGTGGTAAATATAATACTAATGATGTCCTTTATGTTGAAGGATTGAAGCATAATCTATTAAGTGTTCGATAGATGGTCGACAAGGGATACAATCTCCAATTCAAAGATGGAAAATGTAGGATAGTCGGAAGTTCTAGAAATGTAATTGCTTTAGGTACAAAGACAAGAGGTGACATTTTTCACCTAAGTGCTGCTAGTGAAATTTGTTCAATTACCCAAGTTGATGTAAGTTGTTTATGGCATAGGAGGCTTTATCATGTGAATTTTAATAACATTGTCAAAGTAAGCTCCACTCAAGCAGTTAGAGATCTTCCTAAGCTAGTGAAGCCTACTAGCACCATATGCAAGGAATGTCAAATGGGAAAGCAAACTAGAGTTTCTTTTTGGAGAAGACAACATCATTCAAATGGAGTACTGGAGTTGGTGCATACTAATCTATGTGGTCCCTCCAGAATCAGAAGTCTACAAGGAGAAGGGTACTTTATGTTGCTTATTGATGATTATTCTAGGATGATACGGGTTGTTTTCTTGAGAGAAAAATATGAAGCATTAGAAAAGTTCCAAAGTTTCAAATGTATGGCTAAGAATGAGATAGGTTTGAAAATCAAATGCTTAAGTTTAGACAGAGGTGGTGAATTCACTTCCTGGGAGTTCAATTCTTTATGTGAAGAGCATGGAATCAAAAGATAGTTATCTTCTCCCCGAACTCCTCAACAAAATGGAGTTGTTGAGAGAAAGAACATAACAATTCTAGATATTTCAAAAACTATGATGTTGGAAGGTAATGTACCTCATATCTATTGGAGAGAAGTTGTAAGAATTGTTGTATAAACTATTAACCGGGTAAATGTCAATGGTAATTCTGGTAAGACTCCTTTTGAGCTACGGTTTGGTTATAAGCCTACTGTTAAATATTTCAAAATCTTTGGAAGTAGATGTTATATCAAAAGAGATGAGGATATAGGCAAGTTTGATGCTAGGAGTGATGAAGGAATCTTTTTGGGTTACTCTACTAAGAGCAAGGCCTACTAGTGCTATAATAGAAGATTGAGGAAAATGGTTGAAAGTGAAAATGTCAGAGTTACTGAGGATACTGATAGATCATCTAGATACTATGGATATGATTTAGATGAGCAACATGATATTACTAAGAAAGGAAAGACTTCTCAGACACAGAATCAAGCTCAAATTGTTCCAATGAATCAAGAGAGTCTAGAAGGAGAAGCTAGTGGAAGTGCAGAAGAAAGAACAGAAGAACTAGAAGTTCAAGAGAATCTCAAAGTTCTGAGGTATGTAAAGCCAAATCAATATGAATATTAGATTATATGAGACAAGAACAAATGTGTGCAGACCAAAAGAAGAATTGTAGAAGAATATTGTGTGATTTCCAAGACTAGGCACACAAAAATGTCTTCATCTGGTGCATTCGAGAATGTTGTTTTAGGTCTTCATCTGGTACAAGACATTTTTTTGTGCAATAGGTGAATTCAAGGATGTTGTTTTAGGTCTTCATTATGTTGTGACTGACTTTGGTTGGTGTACATTGAGAGTTTTTCATGAATTGGGCTAACAGTTTGTGTTCATCAATTCCTTATTTTTGGCCAACAAAGTTGTTGATATAATTTCATGTAACAGATATATAAGAGCGATTATTTTCTTCATTTGAGATGTATGAGTGGTGTGTATGAAAACTGTACAAGTGTTATGTGCAAATAAAGATCAGATCATTTGATTGCATAGAAGAGTATAAAGAAAGTTGAGCGAAGTGTGAAGAAGTGTTTATGTGCCTAAACAAAACTATCGTCAAGATTTTGAAGAAGCTAATTTCTCAGTTCAATCTCTTCAGATGGATTTAATCTGAAATTTTTATGTAAGACAGTGTGCCTGAATGCATGTGCATTCCCATTATTCATTTCTCTTATACTTTTAACAGGGTATAACTTGTGGATTAACCTCCACCGTTTTTTTTCCTCTAACAGGGTTTCCACACAAAAATATTGGTGTTATGTGTGCTTCTGATGTGTTGTTGTTTCATGCTTTCATTTTTATTTATCAGATCTGAGATTAAAGGTTGATAAGGTTAAATAAGTTTTAAATTCTATGACTACTGATTCACCCCCCGCCCCCCTCTTAGTTGTCTATCCTTTTTTTGCCAACATATAATGGGTAAAAAAAGGTCACACTTGTAATTTTTGGTTTTGAACTAACTTATTCATCTGTTGCACACAAAAATGTCTTATGCAAACATAGCTAGTATCAATCTAATAGTCATTTTATTCAAAAATCTCTAGGAATAAATACATTTATAACTTGAATATATATTTTAATCTAACTATATTATGGTCTAACATGGAGAACATTTTGGAACCTATGATAGTGAAAGATGGTTTAGCCATTGCATGGTATTAGCATAAAATTGTAGGTTCATTTTCTTTGTCATTTATAACTTCAAGTTGTTTTGTATTAAACTAGAAATCTATAATGTCACCATATTTACTCAAGGGAATTTGCTAAGTAGTTTGATTGAATTTCAGTTGCTTGCTTTAGTTCTTTTAAATAAATTTTTAGAAATTAATTTTCCAAGTCTAAGCCTTTTCTAGTTTTTCCAGAGTGCTTCATTAATTCAAATATTTTGAGAGGTTCCTTGAAAAATCCATTGTGTGCACATTCTACAATCAATAATTTCATTCCATGAGATGACATCTCTTTGAGGCATTCTGTCAAAAAATTCAAGTGTTTTGTCTACGATTCCAAATATTGCATATATGTCTACGAGAGCATATCCAACTATGACATCTGAAAAAAATTCCCCCACCATTATGCTTTGGTGCATGTTCATAGCCCATCCCAAAGCTCCTATTTTGGCCCAGGTAAGGAGGACTCTAGCAAAAAAAATGGCTTTATACCTGCCAATTGCATTCATTTGAAAGTTTCAAAAGCCTTTTCAGAAAACAATTTTCTACAAAACCTGCAATCATTGCATTCCACGAGATGACATCTCTTTTAGGCACTCTTTCAAACAACTAATGTGCCTTGTCTATGCTTCCACATTTTTCATGCATATCTACCAAAGCATTTCCAACCATAATATCTAACATAAATCTACCTTTTGTTATGCTTTGATGGATGTACATACCCTGTCCAAAGCTCCCATTTTATTACAGGTGGGGAGTATGCTGGAAAAGGTTGTGGAATTTGGCTTTACACTTGCCAGTTGCATTTTCTTGAAAGTTTCTAAAGCCTTTCCAAAAAATCCATTTTGTGCATATCCTACAATATTGCAATCTATAGACTACATTTCATATAGGGATATTGTCGTGTATTGTCTATACATTGATGGATATTCATATCTTGTTTCAAAGCTCCCATTTTGGCACAGGAAGGGAGGATGTTGGCAAAGGTTGTGGAATTTGTCTTTACACCTATGAATTGTATTCACTTGAAAGTTTTTAAAGCCTTTCCACCAAATTCATTTTGTGCATATCTATTGTAGATGTCCTTAAGCTATATGGAAAAGGTGTATATATAATTTGAGATCAATTGATAAGCTGAGACATGTAATGTTGATTTGATTTACATTTTACTTAAGATATAATTTCCTTGCGTTGCTGAATTTCATAGTTCAATAATTGAGATTTTCAATGATCTTGTATACCCAAAGTCTATGTGATCTTTGAAATTAATGATTTTTTTACTAGATTGATACTGTTTGAAGGTTATTTTTCTTTCTTAGATGTTGATTCTAATTAATAATTATAATGTTGTGTTGCAACTTGTAGGTGAGTATGTTGATATGATAAAGGCTGGCATTGTCGATCCTTTAAAAGTTATCAGAATTGCATTAGTTGATGCATAGAGGTAAAACTATTTATCTTTATTATAATTAGTGGAACTTGCAACTACAATATCAGAATTGCAGTAAAGCTTGATATTGGGCAATCCGTTGAGCTTTTTGTGCGGCTTGTGTAGCTTGCTGGATTTGGAATTTCTTAAGTGCCTTTTGGTAGGCTTGTCGAGTCGCTTGCAAAGTGATGATATACTGATTGCAGCCACGTTTGGATTTGGTGGCAGAGGTGGAGGATTCGGAATGGTATTTGATGTTGTGATGAGATGTATCGTTGTATTGATAATTAGGGTTTGTGTGGTGGATGGTGTGATTGATATGCTCGGTCCTTGGGAGACCATGTTTTGAGATATCTAGGGGATGGTAGATGATGTGTTAATTTCTTGGGTTGCTTGAATGGTTGCCACCTATTGTTGTGATATTGATGGCAAGATGGGAGGATTCAACATGATGTTTTGATTTACGATTGGAGGGTTGTTCAGACTTTATTGATTGATGGTTGGTAAAGGGGGAAGGCCTAACCCAAGGGATGGTGTGGATGTTAATGACAAAGGTGGAAGTGGTGGAAAAATGGGTGGTATATTCCCTTGAGAAAATGATGATGATGAGGGATCGAAGATTCCACCTGGTCCAAATAATCCTCCTTCTCCTTGTGAGATCATGGGGAGAGAGGTTTGTGTGTTGAGAGGATATACCAATGTTGTGTGAAAAGAGGATGGATTGGTAGGATCATGAAATGTGATTGGAACATATGGGTGTAACAGATTTAATGGGATGGATTGACCCAAGATGGTGTTTGCATCCAAATCTTGGTTGTTCACAAGGGGATGTGTTTGAAGTGCATGAAGCAATGAGCTTCCCTTGTTGACGATTGGTTGAGTTGGAGAAAGAGATGATGGGGGTCGAGGGATGGGTTGAATGATACTTTGAAAATATGGTGGTGTGAATGAGATCAGTGGCATAATATTAAGAGGTGTCTCCACAATAATGTTTACATCAAAATCATAAGGGAGTTTAGCCCCTTCTTTTTCCAATTCTAGCAAATATTATGAAGGATTTAGTCTTATCATGGCACTAACAATTTTATGATTCTTGGGATTTTGGACCAATTCTATTATTTCATCTTGAGTCACCTCCAAGATATTATTGGTGATGTCTTCCGCTTGAATTTCCTCTTTAGGATCTTGAGGTATTAGAGGAGGATTAATTGGAAGGTCAATGGATATCGTAGGGTTGAATTTTATTTCAGTTTGACTCAAATTTCTTGAAGTAGATGTTTCTTTGTTTTGCTCCATGTTTTTCTTGTATTGAGATTGAGTTTGAATCATAAAATAAGGATCAACTTTCAAGAATACGAGATAAAATATCTAATTTCCTAGGTTGGTCTAAACTTTTAGGCTCAAAGAATAAAATCTGAGTTTGCTTAAGGATCAAAGAATGAGGATGAGATAAATAAAATATGGGTGATGTGAATGATTAAACTCTTAAGAATCTTGAAGGGAAGCTAGACTTTAGGACTTTTGGATTTTGGATTTTTGATTTGGATTTGGATAATGACCTCGTAAACCCCAAGAGGTTGGATGTTTATCTTGGAGTGAATTTGTTCACAAGGATTGATAATTTAAATAAGAACATGAAGAAGGATTCATCTATACATACTTATTCAAACAAGATGATTTTTTATTTGATTTAAAGGATTTTCCATAAGTCTAGCATGAGGGATTTTTCCAAGATTTGAAGAGTTGTTGATGGGATGAGATTTGATTGATATTTGAAGGATGGATGAGAGTGTTGAATTTGATCCTAGGTTGGACTTAGAGAGAATTATTTCTACAAGACCTCGGCATTGAAGAACATGCTTGGAATTCCTATGTGAGGAATTCAAACCTTTGAAAGAGACTTGGATTTTAATTGTAATAAAATTCGTACAAATTGGGATTGTTCTTTGAAGCTTTCTTGTAAAAATTGTAGACCAACCTTTCTCTAACTTGGTGAAGTCTTGAAAGACGCTCCTCACAAGCTTTTGGACTAAGGAACTTGTGATAATTTGGTTTGGGAACTTTGACTTTTCGGGAAATCATGGGATCAAACACATGTAAAGTTCAATTGTTTGTTATCTTGCTTAGATTGACACTTTCTTGGTTATGTTTCAAATTGAAAGTCTAATATCCTAATTTCTTTTCATCCCACGAGGTCTATTATGTGGAAATCAAGGAAAAATTTTCCTAATGTTGAATTTAGTAAGAATAAATTGTGATATAAATCCAAATACTTAGAAGCCTCCAAGGATAAAACCCCTAAGGAAAGCAAGAGAACTTGGATTTGTCAAAGGTATTTGCTCCTCCAAAAGGGTTTGAAATTTTGAGGTTTTGGTGAATATTTTCAAGTGTTTAGATCCAAGCACAGTGTTTTGATTCCAAAGTGATGCACAATCCTAGGATAAAAAGAGACAATATTTGTTGAGTTCCCACTTGGATAAATCTAGCTACGTGTGCTCTTAGCTGATGATTAGATGCTTGACCACACTAGTTCCCCTCCATGGCACACACTTCTCAGGTCAGCCAAGCATCAGTACCCATGAAACTCCCATGGCATACTTCTCATATTTACTAAGAGCCGTAAAAATATGGGATGACTTCATAAGGACCATTCTTGCACCAACAAATAGATAGGGATTTTGGATTTTACACAATTTTGGCTCTTAATCAAGGCGCCCATTTAGAAGGCCACAGGAGAGGTAGGATCAACCCATATAAAGAGTATCACCTGCTTGCCCATAGGAGCTCCTGTAATGATGATATTTCCTCAACATTCAAATTTATATACCGGTTATGAGTAGCTTGGCATTTAGATCGTTGCTGGTTTGAGTCGTTCCCTTGGGGTGAGTACTTTTTCCCACCAAGGTAGGCTCTCTAAAGGTGACAATAGCGAGTGATCACATACCTAGTTTGATCAATCTTTGTTGAGAAACAAAGAGGGAACACTCATGATATACTCCACTCACACTAGCAAGATTTTGTTCAATTTTAAGAATCCAAACTGAATTGTGGAGGCAATCACTTATACAACTTAATATCACAAAAAGGTCTTTTGATTCTCAAGATCGTTGTGAGGCACGAGAGAAGCACATACGTCTTTTTAAATGATATTACTTTGGATAATTGATTACAAAGCATAAAATACACTTGTTCATTTTAGATTCCAAAAGCAGTAATGTATTCATTTTATAGCACCAAGATGAAGTGTGAAGTTTATTGTTCAATTTTAGACCACATTGAAATTCTAGTAAGTGTTTAAGGTTCAATTTTAACCAATTTAAAAATGTCAAATCAATGGTCAATTTTAAACCCAAATCGATCTAGTTGGCCTAAAACAGAAAATAAAAGTGGGAAATGGATGCTTCAAGCTATTACAACTTCAAGCTATTACAACAAGCATTAAAAAATATTTTTTTCAAGTTCCAATGCCCACTTTCTTCAACTGAAATCTTCTTGTTATTTTTCAATTCTAATGCCCAAGTCCAATGTCCCTGATTCTTTATGTAATCCTACAAAGATTACAAAGCTATTACAAATAAGATTTATTTTAATATTAGAAGAAAATAGAAAGTTAGGCATTTGATATTCATATTGCAAAATAATTGAAAAATCATTCATATGTTAGAGCCTTATACACCAGATTAGAGAACCATTTATAATAGTGATGATAGAATGATAACCAAATAAATGACAAGAAACTCCCTTTTTGTTTCTCTACGAAAGAGTGTCACTTCTCATAGTCACATTCATCATACTTAAGTATAGTATGTTAAATCCAACTGGCTACAAGTCTGTAATTATGATCAAACGTAACACCAAAGTACGTGTATTGGTTATTCAATTGCGTGCAACAAAAACACTCAAGAGTAAAATTCAAGTCCATAGCATTAGAAGTCAGCTTTGAGATTCAAGCACTCAAAAAGAAATAATGGAATTTACTACTGCTGCCAAAGATGATCTGCACACCACTATTGAAAGATTAAAAACAAACAGATTTTATATTATGAGAAAGCCCAAGACTTCTACTTTGACATTGAAAATAAATGGATTTTCAAAGCTTTGCAACTGGAACATTTATGAGAGCATCAACAAATCTTTGCATATCTAAAGCCAACTTTCCACTCGAAGGGACACAACAGTGTGCATTAGTAAGCTATGCAAAGACCACATTTATTCCTTATAAAAGTTCACTGATCTAGAATAGGAATATATATGCCCTCTCAATATAGGATCCTAGCTCAAAAGTTCACTGATCTAGAATAGGAATATATATGTAACAAGGCATGACAAGGTCATTAACACAGAAGCATTACACTACAAGACTAGCATGATATTTCCACGCGATTGTTGTACAATACACACATTGGAAGATAGCATGTTGTTTTGTTGTTTTGACTCGAGGAATAGGTCCAAGAATAAACAATGATGCAAGACTTTTTTATTCTTTTCGGTATTGAATCTAGGCATAAACAGTGACCCAAGACTGACTTATGTCGTATGGCTCAAGCAATACAAAGACTTTTTTACTTACAGTTCATGTTCCAAGCAATAAACACAATACTTTAATTTGGTCTACGTAGTCTAGCCAATAATTGCGATATCCTTCAAAGATTTAGAGAGTCACTTTCTTAACTTGTGCTAATTTTAAACTAATTATGTTTGACCAAGCCTTTGAAAAATTCCTGGCATAATTTTCTTATTAGACTTTCTCGTCAATCTATGAGTGTCATGCCTTGCTAGAGAGTCCTTCACCTTCAATACCAAGGCCGCATGAAGACAAAACAAATGGGAACCTGGATGTTAGCTTGGTGTGCAAGAAATTTGAGAATAAAAATAATCGTTGACTTTCACCATAATAATGACAAGTGAGTTTCAATTTGACGTTTCCGTGGTGAATGTTGTGATAGACATGTACGCAAAATGCGAGAGTATACAAAAGGCACGAGAAGTGTTTGCCATAATGCCTAAACAAAATGTTGTCTATTGGCCAGCTATGATTGGGGGGGGCAGTGTATCATGGAGTTGATAGAGGTTCATAATAGCAACAAAAGTGATAGCTCACGATGGGCAGTGTACCAATGCTGAAATTTGTGTTCAATATTGATAGACAATCGACGAGGGTAGATGAAGGTGATAAACTTTTAAAGAATCCAACTAATCTGAAAGTGGACAAGAATGACTAAAGGGAATTTCTAAAGACCATGAATGATGCATATGAAGATATAGTGTGAATTTAGTGCAGGAGAAGAAATGATATGGTTCGGCTATGCCTCTTAAGAAGGTAGTCTAATGTAGGCACACAAAGCCAACCTACCAATTTCAGTATTGTTTTAACTGCTAGGCATACAAATCTATATATTATTTTGAATGCAATCTAGCCTCAGGCCTGTACGTACCATCAATTCAAGTTGACGAAAGACCAGTTCATTAATTGCCATCAATTCAGATCCCCTACAAACAAAATCAAGTTATCATTTTTTTTTTATGAGATAACCAAATCTTCTGAAAAAACTGAATTGAGTGAATTAAATCGCACCGCCCAGCTACAAAAGTAGTTTTATCTAAACACTAAAAGCATCAACTAGCTGACATCAGAGTGTCATGATCATCATATATTTTTTGAATAGTACATTCTTTCAATGTAGTTGGAAAATTAACTATTTATCTTCCATTATACTATCGATGTCAATGTACAATTACTCTTTTTAAATCTTCCAAATCTTAAGTGTTAAAAATGACTGATAATGAATCAGCTTTGAAGCAAACAAAAGGTGGAAAGAAAGAACTTTCTTTATGTGTTTATATGAATGATTATAACAACCATGATTATATCAGCTAGATAAAACATGAGGTTATTAGCTTTTCTAATAATGTCATTCAAATGTAAGGTTGACATTCAGTCATACATGCGCACAAGCATTTTGATTACAATAATTAACACTGCCATGTGTCTAATCCATGCGCCTCTCACCTACCAACAATGAGCCTCAAAGAGTGTTTGATTTTTTTGTTTGTTAACAATGCATACGAACCCCAAACATATGCTTTGTTTTCACTAAAACTTACACAATGATCATTCAAACTATTGAAATTAGGGTGGAGCTTTAGAAAATCAGCTTGAATGAAAATCAATAATGCAAATGGGAAACATAGACTCAATGAGAATGAACTAAATTCAAGATAGCATAAGAATGCATTCAAAGAACTAGACGTGCATATGAAAAAAATCTATTACTTTCAAACGAATTTAGGAAAACGCCCTCCTTCTAGTGCCAGATGTAGGCATCTAAATCTTCAAAATAGCTTAAACTATCAACACACATTAGCATGGGTTAGTTTAAGACTAAACAAATATAGCTTGCTCCTATGAGATATCTAAACATGGTGCATATGCAAAAAACTATGAAATACCAAAGAAAATCAACTAAATGAAAGCATACAAAAATATGTTCATACCTATCCCATAATGGATTGGTGCTACATTGATATAGAAAGTAGCCCTTTTCCAACCCCTTTTTGATAAGCTTCTTGATCTTGATAAGAAGATGCAAAGAAGGATTTGATGCAAAATGATAATAACCACAAGCTAAGATGAGATAAAAATACAAGTGATCAGTGCCTACAGTGCAAATACTCAAATTGTGGATGGATTTGGAGTAGAAGTGTCTTGTATAGGTTGAAGGTTTGAAAGATGGAGAGATGGGAGGAATGTGGCACTAATCATGAGCCAATGGCAAGGTGCCACTTGTCAACATGCTAGTGGAGGAGGAATGAGCATATTTTGGAGAATGTGCAAGTGGTTGAGGATTTGAGAGGTGTAAGAGAGATTAATGGCTTTGTAAGAGTCATTAAATGAATGTGGTTGAGACATTTTGGAGGGAAATAGGCTGGGCAAAAAAGTCAAATAAGTGGAGTAAGGGTTTGATGTTTGCATGCATGAAGTTTAGTTAAGTTAAGTTTAGAATCAGTTTAGTTTAGTTTAGTTCAGTTCAGTTCGATTATCTTCAGTTAGTTTTAGTTGAATATTAGTTGAATTCAATTAACCTGTAATGCATGGCTAATGAATTGAGTTGCATGATAGATAATAGGGACTACCTTCAGTTAATAGGGGATGACCATTCTTGCATGAATGGTGTTGAGAAATGTTTCAATTAATAAGAAATGACATGGACCAAACTCGGGTGCCCAAGTTGGCTTCTTGGAATTAACTCCTTTGCATGTTGAGATATTTCAGAAGGTTGAGTTAAGTGGGCCCTCTTTTGGGCGTCTACTTTGAAGATAAAGCCTTGAAGATATTTATAGAATAAAGGTTGAGTTGGCACTTGAGTTTGGGACGCCCAAATGCATGAAGATGGGGATTTGACATTGTTCTTCACGGAATAACTTTTTGCAAGAGATAGGCATACCTTTTAGTGATACGGCTTGAGCATTGTAATTGTAACTCAATTAGAGTTTACAAAGTTGATCAAAGCCTATTT
The DNA here is from genome assembly GCA_007115665.2 of Sequoiadendron giganteum. Lineage (NCBI taxonomy): Eukaryota > Viridiplantae > Streptophyta > Pinopsida > Cupressales > Cupressaceae > Sequoiadendron > Sequoiadendron giganteum. The sequence goes on along the minus strand of CM021105.1, from coordinate 397,984,267 downwards.
ATCTCAAGCAAGTTGAAGAGAGTTATTATAATTTTTATTGCAGGTTGTGAAGAAGTTTTGGTGAAGGCAAAAGAGGCATTCTCAAGCAAGAATTGGAGCTATTGTAATCTACTTCAGAGATTGAATAATAGATTAATTCTAGGTGGAGTTTTTTCCTAAAAGGGTTTCTCCACGGTATATATGCTTGTATAATCAATATCCTGTCTACTTCTTCTATCAACTTTTGTCTACATTCTACAAACAATAAAATGGATCAATCAGATAATCACCCACAAAGAATCTATAACAAAGGAAAAGCATATTTAGATCAGCAATATTAAAGTTTTACAAAGTATTAAGCTAAAAAAAATCCTTAATTTTCAACAATATGATCATTATTTTTCAAATTATTGATTGAAAGCTTGTACAAGAAAATACAAAATGATTAAGAGTTTGGTGAATGAACTCAAGAATTATTTGTTACAAGTCATTATATTGTATTTTAGTCATGAAAATCACAGTGAGCAAATAATGTTGGGAGGGGAACTTAGATACATCATGCTTCATAAATAAGCAGGTTGTTTGCCAAGTTTCAGAATTTTGGAAGAGTACCATGAGTGTTTCAATGAATGTCTTTACACATTTTAATCTTCCTAGTGGTGATATGTGTTTAGTCATAGTAGATAGAGTTTTCACAAACAGAAAGAGACTGCAATTACTGGAACAAAGGGGGTGGGGTTTAAGAATATGGAGTTCAATACAGACCTTCAACTTTATGGAGCTTAACAACCATATTGATACATCAGGGTTTCAAACTCAAAATAATATGGTTTTCCATGAATGGTGGCACGGGTGTGTGCATACCCAAAACTCTAAACAAATAAGGAGGATGCAAAGGCCATGACCTGTAAAGCTACAAGAAATGAAAACTTAAGTTATATCAGAGGAAGAGAGAGATTCAAGCTTCTAACGGGCTTCTAGAAAGTAAAATACATAAATAAATTAAAAAAAGATAAGGATCTCAACTATCACGAGCCCATTGAGAAAAAGAAAAACCCTCAACCATGGAAACAAGGTTTCTTTCAAAGTCGAGAGAGTATTATCTTCAGAAGAAAACCCTTTATTTTTAGGGTGTAGCCCATAAAAAACAAGGGTCGAACAAAAGAGAAAGCTATAGAAAATGAACTCTCAATCTTATCGGTCAGATCCTCCGATACCTACAATGGAGATTTTTTTTCAAAGCCAGAAGTGAAGAATGGAATGAGTATATTTTTTTTTACAAACCCACGACCTGGGGTTTTGTATTTTTTTAACAGCAAAAATAGCTTCCAGTATATCTTTAAATGAAGTTTCAAGTTTAATGAGTGCTTAGAACAGAAGGGTTTAATACATGTATTGACAAGTGCCTATAGCATTTAAAATTCACAACTTGGGTTTTTATGTCTATTTTATTATTAAAATACAAAAAAGTAAATAAAATGCAAATTTCTAGAAAACCCAAGGATTGTTGAGAGGACTGTGAAGCAAAGTGGAGGAGCTCAACTGCAAGACAAAGGTAGTTTTCACAATTTCAAACCCAGAAAGATGAAAAGCTTAGCTTCAGAGCAAATATAGATGCAACCATAAGAGAATTTGTATTATCAAGCATGGATACACAGAGTAATCTTAAGTCTCCACAAGAAATCAATAGAAGGATTCAAAAGATGCGGAGATTTCATGTGTTAGTACTTACCCAAATTCAATTTTTAGTCATCATAGAGTGATGTCACCAAATGAGGTGTCCCATAGCTTCATGAATCCATTCTCTATGGAAGTCAGGAGATAAGAAATCAACAGAAGGAATGAAAAAATATGAAAGACATCAGTGAAGAATGGAGGAGTCGCGGCCATAGAGGGCCTATATTAGCAAGAAACGAGCAAAAATAAAATTATTTTCTCAATCTTGGTTGTAAAAATGGCTTACCAGTTTTTTCCTTTGAGGAAATCAAAAAGATATGCAATAAAAATGTCTATGTATGGCCTTGAATCTGCTATCAAAACATTTTACAGAGTTTCAGAAACCCTATGTCAATAGTCTAGCTTCTTCCTAAAGCTTCGAAAGAAATGAATAAATGTTTCATTTTTTCCTTTTATTTTTAGGGTTTTCATAACCCTATATGCCGATGGAGATTTGAGCACTTTTGTCAATGTTTTAAAAAATGCAACGAAAAACAATTGAGGATGTGGGCTAAGACTTATGTCTTATGCCTTAGGTTATACACTTGCATTTACCATGTAATATGGTCTTCGGAGTGGATTTACATGCTACATTTTTGGCTTTTTGGGGGAATCCAACCCAAGAAGTTTCTAATAGCTATTTTGATGGGTTTTTTATTATTTTTTGTTCAGATTATGTACTTAGTGACTTCTACAGTCCTCAAACAGATTTTGGCATTTTTTGTAACTCTTATGGATACATAATACATAGGAGACCTAGTTTATTTTTGGTAATGAAATCCTTGCCTACTTGTTCTTGCAACTTTGTGTATTTGTTAAGTGATTGATCAAGTTATTAGTGAAATTTTCCTATTTTCCTTCTAACCTTGTCTCATAAGTTATACCTTTTCTACAAAGTGTAAGCTAATGCAAGTTGCTAATTATGTCAAGAAAGTGCAGATACCTTTCAGTTGTGAAGATTATCTTCCTTTTGTCATTTATTATATTCAGACCCTTTAGTGATTTTTTTTTGCAAAAAACTACTGTAGCAAGTTGTGCAAACTTTATTTCTACTAGATAGAGCCAAGTGTTCAAAATTTCTAAGTTTTCTATTTATCCTTTTTAAGTTTGGTGTATCACTTCATGTTTAGTTTTTCAATTTTAGTCTTTTTGAGTTGTCCTTCTCTCTTTTCCTCATAATTTTAGTAGTTTTTAGGTGATAAACTAGCTAGGATTCAACCTCATATGGAGATTCACTCCAGTCTTTAGGTCCCCCACAACCAAAGACTGTTTCAATGTTCCTCCAGAAAGCTAAGTTTTGGAACTTAGCAAGGGTGCATTTTTTAGAGATAAAAGGCTTCTCAAAGACACAATTCACATATACAAAGTAAATGTTAAAGTTTAAAGGTACATTAAGTTAGTTCAAACATATGAAAGTACAAACACACAAAAGTGAATACATGCCTAATTTTAAAATGTTTCACAAAAAGTCACTTCAACTACACACAAAGTAAAACACTTAAGTGTAAACATGTCAAAATACAAAGACACAAAATGTATGTCAAAGTTCAAACATATACCATAAATTGAGTATCAAAGTTAGTACACTCTTCAAAGTGAACGTGAAAGTTCAAACATACACACACATGTCAAAGTACAAATGCAACAATGTGGTTGTCAATGTTAAAACATATCTCACACAAAGTTTGTTCAAATAAACACTTCAAACATATATTAAGAAAATGCTAAAGTTTAAACATTGACATAAGTGAATGTGAAAGAACTCAAAGACATTTTGCACATTTTTTGTTTATTATGCATATATTTTTTCAAAGACACACTTCACACATATACAAAGTAAATGTTAAAATTCAGAGGTACACTAGTTTAGTTCAAACATATCAAAGTACAAACACACAAAAGTAAATATATGCCTAATTTCAAATGTTTCACAAAAATTCACTTCAACTACACAAAAAGTAAACACTTAAGTTCAAACATGTCAAAATACAAGCACACAAAGTTCAAAGACACATTTCACACATATACAAAGTAAATGTTAAAGTTTAAAGGTACATTAGGTTAGTTCAAACATATCAAAGTACAAACACACAAAAGTAAATAAATGCCTAATTTTAAAATGTTTCACAAAAAGTCACTTCAACTACACACAAAGTAAACACTTAAGTTCAAACATGTCAAAATACAAACACACAAAGTTCAAACATATACCATAAAGTGAGTATCAAAGTTAATACACTCTTCATAAAAAGTTAATGTGAAAGTTCAAACATACACACATGTCAAAGTACAAATGCAATAAAGTGGTTGTCAATGTTAAAACATATTTCACACAAAGTATGTTCAAACACACACTTCAAACATATATTAATTAAATGCTAAAGTTTAAACATTGACATAAGTGAATGTGAAATAACTCAAAGACATTTCACACAATATTTGTTCACTTCACACATAGTTTTTTCAAACATACACTTAACACATATATAAATTAAATTAAATGCTAAAGTTTAAAGGTTTATTTGGTTAGTTCAAACATATGAAAGTACAAACACACAAAAGTGAATGCATGCTTAATTTAAAAATGTTTCAAAACAGTTACTTCAACTACATACAAAGTAAACACTTGAGTTCTAACATGTCAAAATACAAACACACAAAATGCATATGTTAAAGTTCAAACATATACCATAAAGTGAGTATCAAAATTAGTACAATCTTCATACAAAGTGAATATGAAAGTTCAAACATACGCACGTCAAAGTAGAAATGCAACGAAATGGTTTGTCAATGTCAAAATATATTTCACACAAAGTTTGTTCAATCACACACTTCAAACATATATTAAGCAAATGCTAAAGTTTAAACATTGGCATAAGTGAATGTGAAAGAAATCAAAGACATTTCACACAATATTTGTTCATTTCACACAGTTTTTTCAAACACATACTTCACATATATACAAAGTAAATGTTAAAGTTTAAAGGTACATTAATTTAGTTCAAACATATTAAAGTACAAACACACAAAAGTGAGTACATGCCTAATTTAAAAATGTTTTACAAAAAGTTATTTCAACTACACACAAAGAACACTCTTCATACAAAGTGAATATGAAAGTTCAAACATACACACATGTCATAGTACAAATGCACAAAGTGGTTGCCAATGTCAAAACATATTTCACACAAAGTTTGTTCAATCACACACTTCAAACATACACACACATGTCAAAGTACCAATGCAACAAAGTGGTTGTCATGTCAACACATATTTCACACAAAGTTTGTTCAATCACACACTTCAAACATATATTAATAAAATGCTAAAGTTTACACATTGACATAAGTGAATATTAAAGAACTCAAAGACATTCCACACAATATTTTTTCATTTCATACATAGTTTTTTCAAACACATACTTCACATATATACAACGTAAATACTAAAGTTTAAAGGTATATTAATTTGGTTCAAACATAGGAAAGTACAAATACACAAAAGTGAATACATGCCTAATTTCAAAATGTTTTACAAAAAGTTACTTCAACTACACACAAAGTAAACACTTAAGTTAAAACATGTCAAAATACAAACACAAAATGCATATATCAAAGTTCAAACGTATACTAAAAAGTGAGTATCAAAGTTAGCACACTCTTCATACAAAGTGATGTGAAAGGTCAAACAAACACACACATGTCAAAGTACAAATGCACCAAAGTGCTTGTCAATGTTAAATCACACACTTCAAACATATATTAATAAAATGCTAAAGTTTACACATTGACATAAGTGAATGTGAAAGAACTCAAAGAAATTCCACACAATATTTTTTCATTTCATACATAGTTTTTTCAAACACATACTTCACATATATACAACGTAAATACTAAAGTTTAAAGGTATATTAATTTGGTTCAAACATATGAAAGTACAAACACACAAAAGTGAATACATGCCTAATTTAAAAATGTTTTACAAAAAGTTACTTCAACTACACACAAAGTAAACACTTAAGTTAAAACATGTCAAAATACAAACACAAAATGCATATATCAAAGTTCAAACATATACTAAAAAGTGAGTATCAAAGTTAGCACACTCTTCATACAAAGTGATGTGAAAGGTAAAACAAACACACACATGTCAAAGTACAAATGCACCAAAGTGCTTGTCAATGTTAAAACACGTTTCACACAAAGTTTGTTCAAACATACTTCAAACATATATTAAGCAAATGCTAAAGTTCAAATATTGACATAACTGAATGTGAAAGAATCAAAGACACTTTATGCAACATTAGTTCACTTCACATATAATTTGTTCAAACATACACTTCACACATAAGCGAATGTCAAAGATAGTACACATTTTACATAAAATTAAAATAAATCTCACACAAAATTAGTTCAACCATGCATTAAGTAAACACAACAAAGCTCACACACTTCATATAAATATTAAATGTAAACAAAGTGACTATCAAAGTGCCAAAGTTCAAAGATACAAATTAAATGTTGAAATGAATAAAAAAAAAAGTCAATTCCAATGTTCAAACACACACCACACACAAAGCTCACACACTTGATATAAATATTAAATGTAAACAAAGTGACTATTAGGTGTCAAAGTTCAAGCATTCTAATTAAATGTCCAAATGAATAAAAAAAAAGTCAATTCCAATGTTCAAACACACACCACACACAAACACTTAAAGAATTCCCAAACTAAAACACACTAAATTAGAATTATTAACAAAGAATTATTAGGTCATACCAAGACCATATAGATTCAATACAACCATACTCAAATTTTATTAAATTATATTTTTTTAATAAAAGATGTAATTTTATTAATAAAAGTATTACAAAACATAGAAGACTTATCGAGCTGGCAAGAAATCACAAATCTGCCATGATAATTAAAGAAAAACTAAAGGAGAACTTTAGGTTAAAATTTAGCTGTTGTTGGAGACCGATCCATCATTGCGTGAATCATTTATGTTTGCAGCTTTACATTAATTATTACAATTTCTGGATCCAACATTCAAACAGGAGTAGGTTAGCTGGAAAGCCTCAAAATTTCTGAAGCAAACTATTAGACAAAGCCAGGCATAAAAGGCAGAAACAAAAAAAGATTGTGCAGACATTGTTGATGTTCTGTGGGGAGGAGGTAAAATATGCATAACGAAGAACTTTTCTGAAAGACTAAATGCTCTGTGGGGAGAATGTAAAACAGACACCTGGAAAAAAATACTGTCCAAACAATCAGTTGTCAGGATAAAGAGAAGGAACCTCAGAGCTTATCCGATAATTTAAGGAATAAAAAATCTAACAATCTCTTCCCCAATCAAAACGCTTCTTCGATAATGAATGCCAATCATCCTCTAAATAAATGAAAAGCCACAATTGGTTGTCAGGATGAAGTGAAGGAACCTCAGTGCTTATCAGATAGTTCAAGGAATAAACTATATAAAAATCTCTACCCCAACCAATACAGTTCTTTGAAATGATCTCAAAATGACAGGGTGGTTAATGAATTACAATCATCCTCTAATTAAACGAAAAGCCAAAATTATCCTATTCGAAGAGGATTGATGACACTGAAGGCTTTGCAAAGAACATAAAATATAAGCACTTAGAACTCAAAACCTATAGAAACAAGGTGATTTCACTCAAAACAGGGTGAAAGAAAAATAGGAGAGGTTAGAAAATGACATCTAAAACTTTCCTGTGTAACTGGCTTAGTAAGGATGAAGGTTTAACAGTTGGACCTGACAGCCCCCAACTGTGATTTCATTTTACTAATGATAATGTAAATACCATGCAAATGTCTTATATGGTTAACATATCCTTGCATTTCATCTCAGCTTCAAACATAATCCAAAAGTAATTTTAAAGAAAACAGGTTCAAATATACCCAAAAGGCACAAGAGCTGAGAAAATTATTTGCAGAATTCATACAAAACACAAACTTAAAACTGCAATAAACCCACAAGAAATTCAATAAGGGAAAGAAAGTTGACTTTCTGGCTTCCTCTAAAAATATAAATCTTACTAATATTCAATTTTTTAAGATCAAATATATTAACATGTCTCTCCAGTTATAATAGAATTTATGATAAACTCAGAACCACCCAAAAATAGTAAAAAAGGATTTGCTTTGACAACTGGGAGAAGTTTGTAACTGTTTTATAAAAGGTACTTCTATATAGTTTGGCTTTCTAGCAGATTGTTGCTCTACCAGTTGCAATTACATTGGGGATTTCTATATATATTGAATCTTGAAGATAAGTGATATACTTCTGTTCTAATAGTCGGATATCTACTAATTAATGGTAACTATATAGTTAGTTTCATAAACACGTATAGTTTTTATCTCACCACCGGTTGAGACACATGGGAATTGTTCTCCCATTTGCCTCGTTTTTTTGTTCAACAAGGTGCACAACTTGTGACCTCCACTGTGAAGTATACATACTTTCACCATTAGGCCAATCAAGGTTGTACAGCGCATAAAAAGAAAATAAATTAGTCAATGAGAAAAATCATAATTTGGCATTCGCAAAGACAAAAGCCTCTACTGGAAAGGAGTCTTACTTGTACGGCTATATGGGTGCACAGAGCATATTAACTCTTGAGCTGATGGTGCTTGCTTTCCTTGCTAAATGACAGAATGTTACCAACCATGAATATGTTACTAGAAGAAGAAATAAGGTTCACAACTAAAACAGTCATTTGCAAATTATCCACATACAGCTACACAATAACAATTGCAAAATAACACCCATTGTTTATTTGCAAACCTCTGTGGGCTTTCCAACAGAAAATCCATCAAGGAACAGATTGACAGCAGAAGAAAATCCATTTACATATCATTGTGTGAATCATTTATGTTTGCAGCTTTACATTAATTATTACAATTTCTGGAAAGCCAACATTCAAACAGGAGTAGCTTTGCTGGAAAGCCTCAAAAAATTTGCAGCAAACTAAATTAAGGAGAACTTTGTGTGAATCATTTATGTTTGCAGCTTTACATCAATTATTACAATTTCTGGAAAGCCAACATTCAAACAGGGGTAGCTTTGCTGGGAAGCCTCAAAATTTCTGAAGCAAACTAACTTTCTGAAGCCAAGACTCTACGGTTTCTAAAGGGAGAAGGAGCTATTTAGCATTTCATTGATACCACTAATTATTACAGATTAAGGATATTTTAATATTTTAATAATTACATTATAATAAATATATCAAATCGTTAAATATGATGAAACAAAAAAATTAATTTATTCTGCAATAAAAAATAATATAAAAATCAACACAAAGACATTAGACTGAAAAGAATGATCATGGTCAGTGACCATTCCCTGCAGCCTCGCGGAGGGGGCAAATTCAACCCCTCCCAAATAATTTTTTTAATTAAAAAACAAATCCATTTACATATCAATTTAGAAATTAATTAACACATTAAAATTTGTTTTGCATTGCATCGACTGCAATAACAATTGGGAAATTCTAAGCGTCACTCTACAGAAATTCCAGTGTTCCCTACGAACTTGAATCACAAGAATACTTGATCAAAGGTCTCGAATGTTTTCCCTGCATATAAATTCATTACAAAATAGTGATGAATGTTAAATAGATCACAATTGATTTAATGTTAAATAGGTCACAATTGATTTTTTAAGTACTGTAAAACTGAAAATTAAACTTTTGTAACCTACATGATTGATGATAAGAAGCTGAAAAAAAGCCTCATAATCCATAACATAAACTGCAAACACATTCAAAATATACCCATATAAACAGGTTTCATCGCTGCATTCAAAAACTCATTAACACATGAAACACACTTACTTCCATCGTAAGATCCTCCAAACACAACCACGGGTGAATCCTCTGCTGTCATTCTTTTTGAGATCTATAATCAATATAGTGAAATCAGCCAAAGCTTGAGAGGAGCTTCGATCAATATTGTGGTGGCATTGCTGTAAGCCACATCTTTACTTCCGAATGGCATTGATACGCCACAATAACGGTGCTGAAATCAATTTAAATCCATATAAAGATTTGCTTGGACTAATCACACTAAAATAGAACCAAAATAGGTTTCCACAGCTCGTTCTTGCAATTGCATGTAAAGAAGAAGCATTCACTAGATTTTTATGGCCAGAATATACCACGCATCACAGAAAATACACGAACTAGTACATCTTTTTCCGGATAATGGGTAGTTAGATTGAACCATTACAATCTTTAAACTGGATTTTATTTAAAATTTATGTTGAGGTGAGATGAATTTGATGGATGATATAATTGAATTCAACAAATTCGGTGAAAGAACAAATATTAATTCAATTAAACTGTAATTCTTCGGTGAAAGATACAAAATTGACTAAACATCTTGATGGTCATTATCATTCAACGAAAACCTGCCTAACAAAATAAACGATTGTCCATCTTACAACGACTACAAGCAATTTTATTCCGCCACAAAGCCCGCTTTTTAGCACTGCAAAGCGTTTTTTATTCTCGTAGTTTGTGATTTTATTTTGTTTATTCCTGATGGGTACCTTCGGAGGCATGTCTTACCAGGCTTAGGGTTTATGCTTATTGGGCTCTGGCACCTCTTCAATACAATAAGAAATTATGCTCACTCCCCATGGGACTTCCATACCAGCCCCTAGTTTCATGTTAAATTTAGGGGCAGAGTAGTAAAGCTTATTGTTCTAGTTAGCTGGGCTGCTAGCTACTTTAGCGGGTGCCTGCCTCTCCATTTCTGCATAGCATTTCATTGGTTTTTCTACAGAATACCACTGGCTGCTACAGCTTATTGTTCTAGTTAGCTTGGACTCCGCTATTTTAGTGGCTATGGTGAGGTCAATGTCGATTTTGTTTTAGGGAATATGGTTTGTACACATGGGATTCATGCTGTGGATTCCTGCGTTTATTCCAAAAGGGTGTAAAATGGACGCAGAGAATGGTCATATGGTGTTGAGATGCGATGATCAGGGGGCTAACATGAGGGCCAAAGCCCTGGCCAATTTGCAGTTCAATTGATACTCTTTACTTTAAAATGCTGCAACATTATGGCCACGAAAATTAGTCTCTTATATTTCAGTGGAAGGCAACAGAGATGAGAAAGGTATGGAGATGGCAAACGCCGCTAAAAATAGCAGCTACAGACACAGGTGGTCAATGGATGGATCACAGAGTTCCATGGACATGGAGAGTATGCAGCCTCTAAATCTAGAAAGATGAAAAGATATATTTCTTCTACCTCTTTTCATGCGTCTATATCTACAAATGTTTGTCCTGTGAATTTCTCCAATTCCATTTTCAAATAAAGTAGAACTATATGTATAGCAGAGCATACCTCAATCGGAAGCGCCTTGAATTGAAAATGCCATTCTACAGGCCGTTGTAAATAGCTTCCTCTGCCTCCTCGGGCGGAGCACACGGCCGCTGTTCATCTCACGGGTCTTCCCCAAAGGTTACAGAGTGAAGGGTGAAGCGTTACAGAGATGGCACTTTGCCTCCAGAAATAGCCCTCCGCCGTTTTATTCTGTGAGGAAGCGGCCATGCTTTTTTTTTCTGAACGGTGATAACACTAACAGCCATGCTTTTTTTTTCTTAACGGTAATAACACTAACAGCCATGCTTTTTTCCTTAACGGTAATAACACTAACAACCAGGCTCCCCTGAACCCTCCATGGCTGTAGTTTCAGAGCCGTTGGGCCACGCTCCTCTGAACATTATAATATCATCTTTAAACATTATAATATTATCTTTTATTTTAATAATTATTTAATTTTTAATATATTAAAAAATATATATATTATTATTTATTATTTTTTAAATTAAAAAATAATTTTATTTTTAAATTTATATTTTTTATTGATTCAATTTTGTTAATTTATATTATGTTTATGTTTATGCTTCACAATTTCATTCACCCATGACTTTATAGCAAATTTAAGAGCCAAAACTAGAAGCATCTAAGTTGTTTTTACAAGAATAGTATAAATAATATAAAGGACAAGTGCAAATATTATCTATACCATAAATAGACCAAGACAAGAATATGCAACTGCACAATAAGATAAATGAAATTTGAAGGTTAAGAATATTAATACTACTAAAATCATTGGGTGTGTCTTCATATATAATGATTTAACAAATAAAATGTTTCCATCGTCTTAAGTATGAATTAAAGGTATTGATTGTGGTGAAATCACATTTATATCTATTGTCTTATTTCTTTCGATATTCAAAAAAAAATTATAAGGTCTTGTTATTGCATGTTGTGTTCCATCAAGGATGATGCCATATATTATTATGGTACTTGATATCCTTGCACCATGTTGCATTGGGACCTCACTTGGAGTCTTATCATGGCTTTTGCATTGTCATTGTGTCGAGACAATATTTTGGTTGCTACTACTTTAAGCTATGAGATGATTATATTTACTTTATATTGACTATTCTATTAATGCCCATTTCTCTGTAGGGATTTGACTTGTAAAATTTAAATTGTCTAATTTTTATCATTAAATGTGGGTGATAGTTCAATACCTAAATAATTATAAGATTGTTGACTATTGCAACCATTGAAAGTAGTAGATTGGAGACCTCAATTCTAGTAATGGCCATCTTAGCACATTGAACTAATTCAGTGGTGAAATTTAAAATTATGACCACTACCACCAATGGTTATTGATACTGAAGCTCCAACATCATCTATTCATCATCAAATGTAAATGATAAGATTGTCGTAATTATTTTTATAAATTACATACATGTGGATTTGACACGATTGCATAATTAGAAATGCAAGGGACTACAAACATAGGATAAACACTTTGACCCCATTATATATGTATGTGTGTGTGTGTGTGTATGTATGTGTGTGTGTATGTGTGTATGTGTGTATGTGTGTATGTATGTATGTATGTATGAGTGTATGTATGTGTGTTTGTGTGTATGTATGTGTGCCTGTATGTGTGTATGTATGTATGTGTGTATGTGTGTATGCATTAATTTTTAAATTCATAATAAATTAATATAGTTAATCTTATATTTCAAAGGAAATATAATAAATTCCATAACCTTATTAAAAATTATGTCTATCAATGTCAAATGTGCTATTTGACAACTCATCAATCAACACCATATTTTTAAAGATGGATGTATCTTGGTCCTAACCTTGCATATCATACTCCTAAAACTATGGAGCATCACCTCTAACGTGTGCATCCTAATCATTCCCAAACCCATATTCATAGACTAGTCCATAGCTATGATAAATTTGGGTTGATCATTGACACCTAGGAGTCTCACCCTCATTAGCTAGTGTAAAATTATTGCTATGATGTAATAAGGTTAATGTGATGGAATTGATAGATTGTAAGTTCTCTAATTCAACTATATTATTTACAAGTTGAATATATATATCTTAGCTAGGTGTCTTATTGTCTAGACTTGGGCATGATGAGACCCCTCTCCATCCAGTAGAAAACCTGTACCTCTACCTTGGAAAATATGCATATCAAAATAATTTAGAATCTCATTGATGACAAAATTATCCCCTAAAATTATCCTTATTCCTTGGTGTTGGAACCAATGGATAAGTAATATCTTACAACTTGCATTTTTGGGCCCATTTTTTCTTAGATCAATAAATAATGCACTCAAATCATATTTCAAAATTTTCTTCTCATTTATTTGCATGGTGTCATAATGATTAGACTATGTGCTCATTTGGCCACTGATGAAGTACATATGAAAAATAATAGATTCCAAAGATATGAGAAGGGCTTTGTGATGTGAACTATTTGTATTTAGATTTTAATGTGTCAACAATGTTTGGAGTTTGTCTTTGTTGGCTTCAATTTGACCTAATATATTTTCCTTTGTTTCACAAGGATGACAAGAAATACATGGAGTTTGCATTAGAAAAAAATAAGGTAGGTATACGTAGGTGGATCTAACATTCACCTATACATATAAATGAGACATTCCTAGGTGTCATGGATTGAGAGAACAACTAGGAAAGAGTTTTGGTAACTTTCTGGTCTTAAGGATTTGAAGAGCCAATCTTAAACCAATGTAGCTCAAAAGCATTATCCTTCTTGGTGTATACAATGAAATTGAAAAACATAAAAATAAAGAGTTGAAAACATAAATAATAAATATAAACAAATCAATTCCTATTTACCAATTTCAATGTAAACCTCAAGATCAAGCTTGCTATAGAGGCATTCTCATTATTGGATGTGGATGTGACTTAGTAGCATACCACTATATTTAATGAGAGTGTATTTTGACATAGTAGACTTTTATAAAGATTTGAGATTTTTTTATCTAATGAAAGAATGATGACATTTATAGAATTTATTGAAAAATAAAATAGATGGATGAGGATCAAAGACTTTGGTTAACTAGATAGGTTGTGGATTCAACTCAATTGATAATAGAAAAATTATCATTTTGAAATCCTAGGATGATACTAAGAAATTTATTTAATTTAATAAATAGATAAATGAGAGGAAGAGGTTTCTACCAAGAGGGTAGTTCCTCCATAACTAGCCATGCTTACAGCCCTCTGCCATTCTATTATGTCACGAAGTAGCATTGAACGTCATGCTTTTCTTAATGGTAATAACACTAACAACCATGCTTTTTTTCTTAACGGTAATAACAATTAACAACAAGCCATGCTTTTCTTAACGATAATAATAATTTATAGTTTATTATTTTTTAAATTAAAAATATATTTTTATTATATAATTTATATTTTTTATTGATTCATTTTTTGTTAATTTATACTATTACTATGTTTATGCCCTCACAATTTCATTCACCGATGACTTTATAGCAACTCTAATGTAAGGAATTTGAGGTAGCGCAAAAACTTCCTACACAAATCTTGAGAAGAGAAAAATGCAAAACTTTACAGATCTTTAACAATTACAAAAACAAACAGGAATAAACACAAATATCATCCATACCACAACATAAATATTTACGTGGGGAAAACCCTTTCAAGAGAAAAATCACACACTCCAAAAGCCGACCAATATATTATTCAGAAATCAAAATATTACACTATACTTGCAAAGCAAGCTTCTCACAAGAGTATCACCATAGAGATCAAGAGACAACCCAATTGCTATCAAACTCTTAGTAATACACACCATCCACATACATCCCACCCGCTTATAACAAGCTTTTTGGAACCTTCTAGAATTATGGTTTACAAGGTCATTTTTCATTTGATGTGTTAACAAAAAAGCTTTGATGATTCAACGGGAAAAAAAACTTGACGTGTCAGCAAGAAATAAACCTTGATGTGCCAACAGAAGAAAAAAAAAAAACCTTGACGTGTCAACAATTTTTTTTTACCCTGCATCTTGCTACAAGTGTATAGTATTTGCATTATCATTCACCACCTATCAACAATAAATTGTATATAATTGCAAGGTTGAGATACATTTTCCCAACAAATCTCCCACTTGTCGAACACCTTGCAAGAGAAACAGAAGGCATCATCATCATCTCTAATTGCTAGGGGTTGAAAGGCCCATAGTATCTGAACACCATCTAAACTTATCTATCCTCACAAGCTTAGTTAAAGAAACAACAAAATTCATCAAAGTCTCTACCATAACCAACTTCACCCTACCATTTTCGACCATATCTCTAACAAAATGATATTGTACATCAATGTGCTTGGTCCTGGAATGAAACATTGGGCTCTTGGCTAGACATATTGCACTTTGACTGTCACAATAAATTGTCACTGCACCTTATTTTATTCCAATATCCGAATACAGTCTCTTATGCCAAATGGCTTCTTTACAAGCATGAGTAGTTGCCATATACTCTGATTCAATAGTGGACAAAGCAACCACAACCTATCACTTACTCATCTAATTAATCGCACCACAAAATAAAGTAAACACATAAGCACTGGTGGATCTTCTCCTATCAACATCACCTGCCCAATCTGAATCCACATAACCATGAATATCAAGGGAAATCTCGTCTTTAGTCATCTTATTGTGATAACATAAGGAATAATTTGAGGTGCCATGTAAATATCTGAAGACTCTTTTAATTGCATCCCAATGAACTCTACCAATATTAGACATATATCTAGAAAGAACTCCCATTTCTTGAGCAATGTCTGGTCTACTTTGTAAACCATAACATACATCAAACTTCCAACTGCACTCTGGTAAGGCACTATGCTCATGTCTTTCATCTTTGATGGAGATGTTGGACAATCTAAAATAGATAACTTTGTTCCAACTGAAATAGGAACACACAATGGTTTACAATCCTGCATATCAAACCTCTGAAAAATTGAATTGACATACTTAATTTGGCCAAGCCATAGCTTTTTGTTCACTCTATCTCTTCTAATTTGAACCATCCCAAGAATTTTTTAGCTACACCAAGATCTTTCATTTCAAATTTAGCAACTAGTTGATATTTTTATTTTGAAATCATACCTTTCCCTTTACCAATGAATAACATATCATCAATATATAATACACTAAATAGTAAACAATCACCACCACTTTTATAATAAACACAATGATCTGATTTAGAATGATCAAATCCCAAACTCAACACATATGTATCAAATTTTTGGTACCACACCCCAAGACTCTGTTTTAAGTCATACAAATATTTCTTCAATTTGTAAACCAGCTTAATTTTACCTTTCACCACGCAATGCTCTGACTGTGTCATATAGATATCCTCCTCCAAATCGCCATGAAGGAAAGCAATTTTCACATCCATTTGCTCAACCTCTAAATCATAAGCAACATCGATAGAAAGAAAAAATCTAATAGATGTCATTTTTGCAACAAGAGAAAATATCTCACCATAATCAACACCCTTAACTTGAGAGTAACCCTTCGCAACCAACCTTGATTTGTACTTCTCAATACCTCCATCTAAATCAATCTTTTTCTTGAACACCCATTTACAACCAACATATTTTCGTCCTTCGGGAAATGGTACAAGATCCCATGTATCATTATTTTTCAAAGATGCAATTTCTTCATCCATTGCAGTCTTCCAATATTATGCATCATTCATACCTAGTGCCTCTTTTATAGATCTAGGTTCATCTATGTTAGTATTCAAAGAAAACATGCATCACCAATCATCAGGTCAATACCTTTCAGGTGGTTTTTTGTGCCTTGTAGACCTATGAACAAGCTGGGTTGGAGGTTCTTCCTCCTCTTCTTAAGATTCAGAGCTAGATGAGCTCTCCTCGACTTCTTGTCTATCCATGAGTATCCATTCAACTTTCTCAGGTGTAGAAGGAAATAAAATCACATCTTCTTGTTTACTTTGTTCCGACTTCAATGTAACAAAAGAATGCTTAGTTTCTCTTTAAATAACACTTCTACTATGTATTACCTTCTATGTAACAAGATCCCAAAGCTTTCATCTTTTCACACCATAACTATATCCAATGAATATATATTTCATAGTCAAGTATGTGCAGGATCATGATGGGCCAAAAAGTGGTGATATATAAGTGATATGATGACCCATGTGGGTGACGACTGTTTTTACCCAAAATTGAAGAAATGGAAAGGGTTTTTAAAGGAGATTCTCAGCTTTCCACTAATATAAATTATGATTTACTTTGAATTTAATAAATAATTGTTATTCATTTTCTATTTGAATTACGACTAAAGTCTTGATTGATAGGCTGATTTAAAAACATTTATAACTTTCAAATGGTATCACATTTTTTGAATCCAAAATATGTGTCACATTATATACTTTGCATACTATAGGATTAAAAAAAATTGAATTTCATGAAGTTTTGACCAAGTTAAGGTGGCCAGACATATGAGTTTTTATATATTTTTTAAGTTATAATAAAAAATTCATAATTATTTATTTGCTTGGAAAAAAATTACAAAAAAATATGCATCACATCAAGACATGAGTCCTCTACTTATATCTAAAATCTTATAAAAAATAATTATTATTTTATTGTGGTTAGAGTGGTTAGACAGACACATACTTCTTCTTTTTTCCCTGAAATTTAAGTACTGCTGCATTGAAATTTCAAATTTTCACCAAATAGATTTTTTTTAAAATAAACCTAGTAGTTTAGAAACTAGACTCAATTTTCTATAGATTCTATTCTTACATATTTTTTAAATAATATAGATAGTCTATTCAAATTTTTACGTCAAGTTGCCTAACTCTGTGTTGTACCCAAACCGAAATTTTTGCTTCATTAAGGCATTTTGCTTAAAATGGTCTAAACCTTGTAAAAGTGGGGTCAAAACTCAGTTTTTGGGCAAATAAAGTATGGGCTTTTAGTCAGTGTGATGCCAGGAAGATACTAGCAAAATTTGAAAATTTTGAAAATTAGGGTTTCTGAAATCTATTTTTAGCCCGAAACCCTAAAAAATAGGAACTTGTCAGAATTGGCTGAAATTAATTTTGATTGGCTTATTTCACATCACAATCACAGTGGTGAAGTCAGTTTCAGTTAAAAGTCAGTTTAAGGCTGGTGGGTAGTTTTCACTTTTTCAGGAGAAAAGTTAGGATCTTCGGGGTCATCAATGGCAGTTGGCCAGTACCAGGTATCAATATCTAAGCCTGAAACTCAAAGAGGAACGCTCTACGATAAAAGATGTTGGAAATAATGCTTTTTGATGGAGGGGATTTTCAGATTGGCAAAAAGTGCTAAAATATTCTAAGTCTGGGAACTTTTCACTATGTAACGTAGTAGACACTTGCGCAATCAACGTGCAAATCAACTTTATAGTGTCCGTACATGTGAAAATGATGAAGTATAGTCATCCACACACCTCAGCAGTCACAACGCTTCGACATGGTCAACCGCAGGGATGGATACAGCGTTTGCAAAGCATAAAATGGTGAAAATCAATGAATTCAAAACAAATCCGCTCCCCTGTAGCCTAGGGGCGCCCTTCCATTTGAAGGTCAAGATTTGAGTGTTTTGGATTAAGAACACATTCATTATGTTCAGTTTTCAGTCGGCTTTCCGATTAGCCATGAAGCAGGATTATCCGAGTTACAGAACTCCGGCAAACGAAGACAGAAGCAGAGGTTACGAAGAGTGTTTTCATCAAGGAGGCAGTCTAGAGATGCAAATCCGCTCCCTTCTAGCCCAAGGGCGATTTTCTTTTTGAAGGCCCAGATCTAGATGCATGTGTGTTTTGATGGTTTCAGCCTTTGCAGAATTAGTTTAGCTTTTCAACGAGCTATCAAGCGAAAGCGTATCCAGTACAGAAATCCGGTTATCGGCGGTGGAAGTGGAAATTGCAAGCAAGATACATGTCAGATGAAGTTTTGTAGAATGCAAATCCGCTCCCCTGTAGCCCAGGGGCGATCCTGAATATGATTGGTTTGATGGATGAATTTGCAATTGAGGTCTTCCTGAGATCTCTTCCAGCTCAGTCCAGCTTTGCAGTGTATCCGTTCACAAGACGATCCGATATTCTGAGTAACTGTGATAGAGGTCCTACCGAGCATGTAAAACAGAGGATGGTGAAGCGTAGCTACACAAAGCTGCACAGCTGTAGGCTAGGGGCGATTCTCCTTTAGGCCTGCCAGACGGGGTTATTTGCAATTACAGTCTTCACAAGACTTGTGTGCAATTACTCAAGCTATCCAACGAGTCTAGCCGACAGCCTCCGGGATTTGGCGAATGCTCGTACGTGCGAGGTCAAGATGATAATGCTGTGAAGAAGAGCTGATTGAAGGCAGTTCAAAAAACGACTAAGTGTAAGAATGTTATTTTCTTTGAAAAAGGCGATTTTCTTTTAGAGGCCTTAAAAGCAATTTTCTGGCTTCGTCGTCTCCAAGAACATCTCTTGCAAGTTGACCAAACTGTACAGCAAGACAGACGGCACGCGTATCGGAACATTCCAGTTCCCGGTATCAAGGGTCAAAGTATGGTGTTCAGTTGAAAATCACACTTTTGTCAAAATGGTGTTTGAGCTATCACAGAATAGGGGCGCTCATGCTTTTGGGGTTCCTAATACAATTTTCAGATCCCTCACATACAGTCATTGGATGCAGATACTTCTAGTCATGCAATGAATCCATTATTCAGTCAGTGGAGTTCATTATTCATTGTCAGCGGCAGTTTGAAGCATCAGAAGGCAAAACTAAGAAATGGCTAAGTCTGGAGTCAAAACATCAATTTAATCAGAGGCGCCTTATTTTCTAAGGTATCAGATGAGCTCCATAGCAGTTGTTGCTCCCAGCAGACATTTCATCCTTGTCATACAAGCTTCGCGGTGGATATCTCAGCACAGTCGCAGGCTCAGTCAGTCAGCCAGAAATCAGAGCTGAACATGGTCAGTTGTAACTTTGCAGTCAGCTACAAAATAGGAGATTCTTAAAAATCTCATAACTCTTGCAAATGGAAGCCTAAAAGATCAAAATTTGACTTTTTGGAATCAGGGAAGTGTGTTGAACACAGCAAGATGCTATTTTTGGCAAAAAATGAAAAAAAAATATTTTTGCATGCAGAGCATTGAAAAGTGACGAATTTCTTCAAAGACAGATATTGGCGCCATTTTTAGTTTTTGCATGTTTTAAAAATTAAGATATTATTTTTAGTCTGAAGACTCAGAGACAGTGGCAGTTCAACTGGAGAGAAGCCAATCGATTTTCCTTTTTCTAAATTAGGGTTGCATTATGCATGCATGATGGTACGAATTGTTTATTTAAACAAGCATGGCGCCTTTCATCATTCACATAGCTTTGAAAGTTCGAATTTCTTCAAAGAGATTGGCGAATTTTCATCAAAGGATCAAGTTCGAAGGTGATAAAATATTTGTTTGCGGGTACAAGTTCAGATTCAGCATCAGATTCAAGGCAGAGTGGCGATTTTGACAGAAGAAGATGAGAATTTAAATAAAAAATTTAAAAAAAATATATCTTTCTTCTTCTCTATATTTCTTCCATCTTCTCGTCTTAAATTCTCTTGCATGTTCGAAGTGTTGGCAGATTTTGGCAAAACAAAATATCTGGGTTGATTCAGAAGAGCTTTCTCAGCAAAACCCATGTGCCAGAATTTTTCAGGAAAATTTGTTCCAGAACATCTGTTCTTGAAGCTTTAATTTTCTCAACCGAAATTCTTTTGCATGGCTGAGTAAAGGGTAAATTTTTGCATTTCTGACGTTCTGGGTTGTCTTAGAATCATTTTCTGGACAAAACCCATATCTCAGATTTTTTCGTAAAAAATTCTCATCCGACAAGCTATTTTTAGCCTCAGCAGGCTATTTTTGGCTTTCCAGAAAAGTTGTCAGAATATAGCCGTGTGCACAGTCAACAGGCAAGTTTTTCAGAATGCAGTTCACTCAGCTCGAATTCAAGACCAAATCGGTCTTAACCCATGACTTCATCGGAACAGTTGATACAGATCTACATAAGGTGTTGCCGGAGGTAGTTTTGGATCCACTCAAAATCAGGGATTCAGTTATCAAGAATATTCAGCAATCCGGGTTACTTGAGGCCGCTTCCATACCTATTTCGGTGCATTGCGTGGAGTTTGTAATATCTTGCATCAAGCATTACAATTCCGCTACACGAGAGATACGGTCAATAGATGGACGTGTTATATGCAGTCTCAAACCCCTTGATATCGAGCGAAGTCTGGATATTCCTCAACATTCGGATGGGATGGTTATTTCCATGAGTCAGAGCGAGCAGGCATTCAATGCTGGACTGGATAAGTGTCAAAACAAGATGATAGAGAGATGGCTGAAACAAAAGAAGAGCAAGTTGCCAAACAACTTGGGTCGTGGCGAGTGTAAGGATGAATACAATATTTTGATTACACTGCTTAATCGTGTCTCAGGTCATGCAGATGCGAACAAATTTCACCCGTGGATGTATTATATCATTGGTAGAATCATCTCGGGGCAAGAGCATTATGATTGGGCATCCTTCATCAGCGATGTTATTCACGAGCAAATCACCGGTTTCCTAGTTGCGCATCAATTTCATATGTGTTCTTACCTGGTGTACTTGATTGCTTATCAGAATCAGTTTAATGGTTTGAATACGGTGGGCATACTTAGTGTACAGAAAGTCTATCGTTACTATGACCAGCTTGAGTTCACGAAGGCTGAAAGTCATTTTAAACGTGTACAAGAGGCTTTCTTGACTTATACAGTGAGAAACTTGGACCGGGAGTTGCATATTCGCATCTCGACAGTTGCCAGAGCAGCAATGAAGAATTGGGCAGATTGGTACATTCAGTTCCCTACATACACCTATATCCGTGTCTATGGATACACAAGAAAACCAGCTATGTTACCACGTTATCCTTTGGATAAAACGATATTCATGGAGTTCCTGAGGCAGCTATATGAAGTTCACAAACGTTTGCGCATCAAGCGTAAACCAGCTGCCGAGTTTCCTTTGCAATTCGGGATGTATTGGTGTAGGACGGCAGTTGATGCTAAGACCGCAGGTCAAGAGTTAGAAAATTGCAAACTCAAGTACCTGGTGGATACATGCACATATGATCCTTGGGGTCATTACGCAGCTCGCCTGGGTAATCTCTCTTATCACAAACCTATGATGGAAGATTATTGGGTGAATTGTGAGGATGATTTCGAGGTTCGCAGACGTAGCTATAGCAGGTTCTCTCTTCCACAAGTTTATGTTTTCTTGGCAGAAGATGTGGAAGGATTGACAGAGGATGAGGGAGATACACTTCCTCAATTTTACAGAGAGCAGGTTGATGGACAACCACTGCCGTTAGTGAACTGGTATGCCAAAGAGTTTGCATCAGTAAAGGAGAGATCGAGCAGGGTCATCCAAAATAGTATGCTTTATTTAGAAAGCAGAAGGTTGAGAAAGGCATCCATGCCTAGAGCAGAGCCGCCAACAGAAGGACTTGTATTGCTTTCTTCTTCAAAACCTAAGCAGAAGAAGAGGAGCAATCCTCCTAAAAAGAATCCAGCGCCTAGTAATTCGAAGGGAAAAGCATCTGTTGTGATTCCACATGTAGAGCCAGTCAGAGAAGTTATTCAGACTTCTCCGCAGCTTGAGGTTCAGCCCCGTATGCCGTCACCGACACCATTAGAGCAGCCTCCCATTCCAATTCACATTGATTTGGACGTAGATTCACCTCCTCGCAGCGATTCTTTTACACATTCACATTCATCAGATCCTCCTACGACTAGTACAGGTCTTTCCAGTGGGATTAGTCGGGATTCATCTTGGCTTGAGAGTCAACTGGGAAGAAAAAGGAGGCAACCATCTTACATACTTGATCATTCAGATTTCGATCATGACCATCAAGATGTGCCTAAAAAGAGGATCAAGAAGCAGATACATATTGGGAGAAGTGCAGATAAGGAATTCATTGTTGAGACTGCTGTACCTCCAGAAGATAAGAGTCTAGACGAGATGGAAGCTCAAGATTTCGAAGTTATCACAGTTCATTTTGGTAAGAGTACTCGTCAGACAGATATTGATCTCCTACAGGTTGCTACAGATAGCGTCAAGGATAGGATGGTGAAAGATGGTGAAGATAAATCAGCTCTCAAGGCTGAAATACAGCAGCTTCGCCAGTACATTTCTAGCCTTGTACACAGGACAGGGGATGTTGTCACCGCGCTTCCACATATGTTAGAACCACCAGCAGAGCAGGGTCAGATTGATCTCTTGGTTGCATATGGTAAGCAATTGGAGGAATGGGAAGAGGAGTTTGTTGCTAGAGGTCGCCTTGTACTTACAGAATTGTATCAATTGCGGTATAATGCACATGAGCTTCGTTTACAACTTCAAGATGAGGAACGTGATTTGGCTATTAGTAGACCCAGGGATGAGATTCTGATTGCCAACTTGGGAATGTCATTTGATTCAGTCACAGAGGTAGAGGATAAAGAAGAGGTCTACATTTGGAGAACACAGTTGATCTTCAAGGCAGAGATAGAAGGAAAGATCGTATCTGAGGTGGCTGAGAGCAGAGAGCATGTTACTAGTGCACTCCGCTATATAAGAGACTTTGTGTCTCAATTACCATGTGTATATTAGCGTGTGGGTGGTGACTATGTTGAGCTTGCTGACATCCAGTTAGAGCTCCAAGCACTTATTCACGGTATTTTCAGTGGTGAGACCATTGGCTGTAAGATGAATCAGCTTACAACCATGTCAACATTGTTTGATGAGGCAATCAGGAGAAAGGGTGAGTTCCAGTGTCAGATGACTAATGGAGAAGACATGCTGCACAGACATAGGATTCTTCGCCAGAGCTTCAGTTCCCCAGATGGAGATGCAGTCAACGACCTCGTAGATGGGTTAATTTCTCAAGATCAGGGCCAGTAGACTTCAGTTAAAGGCGTCCCACCTTTTCCAAGATAGACATTAGACACAGGAGTTAAACTCGAGGCTTCTTTCCGAGTTAACTGGTTGTTACACATTGCATGCCATGTCTTTCTTGGAAATATCTACAAACACTTGGAGATTAGATTAGATCTTTCAGTCAACTGATGATAGCATTCCAGTTGATTTGCTTTCAATAAGGACGTGCATGTTGCACCTTGTCCATTTAGATTAGATGTTTCAGTTAACTGATGATAGTTTCCCAGTTAACTGTATAGTTTCATTCAATTAGGGTTTAGGAATAAGATCTTGCATGCATTGCAAGACTTTAGTTGACTCAAGGTGATTTTAGGGTTGCCTACACCTTGAAGTCTATAAATAAGAGCTTTAAGCTCATTTGTAATTTAACTTTTGCTTGATAGCATACATGCTGCGCCTACCTTGCCTGTAGTATTGCTATTATTGTATCTGTTCAAAGAGTAATTGCTGTTATAATAAATTGTTGCGCCTACCTTGCCTTCATGTTATTGTCATGGTGTTTATTCGATCTTAGTTAAATGGGGTTGCTGGTTTGATCGTTATTGCATGCGTGTTGCGTCTATACAATCTACTGTCCCAGTTGCTTACCTTTTTGTTTTGTTTATTATAAGCCTATTCAGAAGAGCAAATAGTTGCGCCTACCTTGCCTTCATGTTGCGAAACTGTACTTAAAGCTTATCGTTTGATGTGTGTGATAGTAGACTCATTCAGCCAAGCAAATAGTTGCGCCTACCTTGCCTTCATGTTGTGAAGTTGTACCAGGTTTACCGTTCATTTGTTTGTTTTAATAAACTTCTTCCCGGATTAGCAAATAGTTGCGCCTACCTTGCCTTCATGTTGTGAGTCCGCACCTGAAGTTTATCGTATAATACATTCCTGCTCCATTTCCTCATGCTCTGTTTCTTGAGGAAACTGGATAGATTTAAAGAAGTTAGCTTAGTTGTAGTTAGATGATCTGCGAAACCAGAAAATACTTAGCTGCAACGTTCTAGGTTTTCTTAACCTTGTGCCTCTACCAGCTGAGAACAAAAAGATAGGATATTAGTTTAGTTTTCTATTTCATGCATTCCAGCACAACGAGGGAGCTTCCCCTCCTAATTTGAAGAGCACTCATTA
Organism: Sequoiadendron giganteum; assembly: GCA_007115665.2. Lineage (NCBI taxonomy): Eukaryota > Viridiplantae > Streptophyta > Pinopsida > Cupressales > Cupressaceae > Sequoiadendron > Sequoiadendron giganteum. Next base: position 397,959,053 of record CM021105.1, on the reverse strand, counting down.
CGTAGTGTGCATAGCTGCCCGTACAAACTCACACTCCAGAGGTGTTAGTTCTTACGCCAACACTCTGATTTTTTAATTTTTCATGTCACCACTTAAGGGCCTATTTTTTCCATGATGATCTTGCACATACCCAACCTTGTTCTCAAACTTTGTTTGCTTCTCCTTTAGCACATGTGCATATGCCTTGCAACCAAAAACTCTAAGATATCTTTATGAAGGCTTGTGGCACGACCATGCCTCTATAGGTGTATTATCAACAAGAGTTGATGTAGGAGACCAATTAATCAGGTAACAAGCAGTGGTAATAGCTTCATCCCAAAACCTTTGTTCTAGACCAGCACCACTCAACATACTCCTAGCCTTCTTCATTAGTATCTTGTCCATTCTTTCTGCAACTCCATTTTGTTGTGGAGAATACGGAGTTGTTTTTTGTCTATGAATACCATGATCTTTACAAAATCTATCAAAATCATTAGAGAAAAATTCACCACCATTATCAGTACTTAAACATTTTTTTTTCTTTCCAAACTGCAACTCAACCATTTCTTTAGATTCTTTAAATCGACTGAAAACTACATATTTACTCTTTAAAAAGTATACCCATGTCCTTCTATTGTAATCATCAATAAATGAAACATTATATGTGGATTTACCAATTGAAAGAACATCTATAGGACCAAACACATCAGAATGAATAAGATCCAATACACCACAAGATTTATGAGAACTCGAGTAAAATTGGACATGGTTTTGTTTTACATAAATACAATGCCCACAAAAATCAAATTCAAGATTACAGTCAGAAAAACCTTCAACAAGGTTTTTATTTTTCAAGGTCCTTAGACCCTTTTCTCCAATGTGGCCAAGTCTCCAGTGTCATAACATAGTGTTCTCTATAGTTAACTTTGTCTTAGAAGAAAGAGCACCCTTGGGTACCCAAAATCCATGACCATCTATTGAAGGTGAAACGTTCACTTCTTCTATAGAATTTATTTTCACATAAGTACTATTGCACTCAACAGTGCATGCATCAAGCTTATACAATGTCCCATATCTGACACCTCTAGCAATCACCATAGCACCTATAACCATCTTGTATCCTGCATCAGAAAATACTACTTGCACACCCACATCTATTAGTTTGCTCACAAATAAAAAGAATTGTGCTAAGCAAGGGATATGCAACACACCATAAATATGTCTTATTCTACCATTAGAAAACTTGATTTTAACTTTACCATAGCCAACAATGTCTAAATGAGAATCATCACCCAAGTACACCTTACCTCAATCAAATTCTTCGTATTCAAAAAACCAATCTCTATTAAAGGTCACATGGAAAGATGCACCTGAGTCAATTAACCATGCTTCATTACCTGCACGAGTTGCCAAAGCTACAATGAATGCATCACCATCTTACTTCTCATAATCAAAATCAAAATCAAATTTCTTCTTTTTCTTCTTCTTTTCTTGTTTGTAGTCCTTACGAACATGGCCAAGCTTACCATAGTTCCGACAAATAACTTTGGACTTTCCATGAGACTTAGATCTCCCCTTGGACTTGGATTTTTCATGCTTCTCATTCTTCTTGCCTTTTTCCTTAGGTCTTCCACAAACATTAAGGGCCTCCTTGGCACTGATGGATACCTTACTCCTCATCTCTTCAGAAAGCAAAGAACCCACCACATCTTCAATCTTCAATATAACAAAAGTACTCCCAATAGCCATAACAAGAGAATTCCATGAATCAGGAAAAGAAAAAAGGAAGATCTGACATTTCTCTTCCTCATCCATTTTGACACCAACTAATTCCAATTGAACCACCAACATATTGAATGCTTCCAGGTGGTATGTAATTCGTCCACCCTCTTCCATTCTCAAGGAATACAATTTATTCCTCACTAAATATCTGGCCTACTAAATATCTGGCCTGATAAAACTCACCAAGCTTCTTACACAGTTTCTATGTAGAAGTTTCTTCATGGACATTGATTAAAATAGAGTCTGCCAAGCATAATCTGATTAGACCTTTGGCTTTATGGTCCATAACATCATATTGAGCAGCTTGAATAAGATCTATAGGCCTTGAAACATTCTCATCAATAACATTCCACATATCTCAATCTATCAATAAATCCTCCATCTTTAGCTTCAACATCTCAAAATTATTTCCAAAACATTTATCCACCTCTATTCTCCCTTATGAACTTATCATTTGAAAATTCTTGCAACAAGATCACAAAGTGTCTTCTAAACAAGCCCCCACCCAAATCTGGATTAATTCAAAAAACCCAACAACCCACTATTGAAACCAAAGGTGATCAGGCTGTGATATCACTTGTAAGAAAGTTAAAGTAGGAAAACAACTTCCTACACCAATCTTCAGAGGAGAAAACTGCAAAACTTTACAGATCTTTAATAGTTACGAAAACTTAAACAAAAATAAACACAAATATCATGCATACCGCAACACAAAGATTTACGTGGGGAAAACCCTTTTGGGAGAAAAACCCCACACTCCAAAATTCACTCAATATATTATTAGAAATCAAAAGATTACAATATACTTGTAGAGAAAGCTTCTCGCAGGAGTATCACCAATAGAGATCAAGAGACAACCCAATCGCTAACAGACTCTCAGAAATACACATCGTCTACATATATCCCACCTGCTTATAGTTCAAGCTTTTTGGAACCTTCTAGAATTAGGGTTTACAAGGTCATTTTTCATTTGAAGTGTTAACGAAAAAGCTTTGACGAGTTAGCGAGAAAAAAACCTTGATGTGTTAGTAGGAAAAAACCTTGACGTGTCAACAAAAAAAAAATGAGGCGATGCCCCAAACCCCATGTCTTGCTACGAGTGTACAATATTTGCATTATCAGTCACCAAGTATCAACAATAAACCATATATAATTGTAAGGTTGAGACACATTTTCCCAAAATCTAATAGCCAAAACTATCTTCATTTGGAAGCATCTAAGTTTTTGTACAAGAATAATATAATTAATATAAATGACAAGTGCAAACTTTATATAGAGCACAAATTAGACCAAGACAAGAATATGCAATTGTACCATAAGATAAATGAAATTTGAAGGTTAAGACTATTAATACTACTAAAATCATTGGGTGTATATCTTCATATATGATGATCTAACAAATAAAATTTTCCCACTGTCTTAAGTTTAATATATATCTTAACTAGGGGTCTTACTATCTAGTCTTGGGCATGATGAGATACCTCTCTATCTCATAGAAATATTGTACCTCTACCTTGGAAAATATGCATATCAAAATAATTCAAAATCTCATTGATGACAAAATTAACTCCAAAAATTATTCTTTATTCCTTACTATTGGAACTAATGGATTAGTAATATAGATTGCAATTTGCATGCTTGGGCCCATTTTTCTTAGATCAATAAACAATGCACTCAAATCATATTTCAAAATTTTCTTCTCATTTTTTTTTTATTAATTAAGTAAGGAAGGGCCTTGATCTCTTAAACAACAATAAAATAGCTCCAAAAAATAGCTACCAAACAAAACAACACAACATAGAGAAAGAAGAATAGAAGAAGAACCAATTCCCCACACCCAACTAATGAAAAACCAACATAAGCCAATACCAACCACATAAAAAAATAGCATATCAAGGATCCAATAGAGATTTAACCAGTCCATATAATCTTCAATCCACAAAATGAGGTTATATAAGCATAACCTTTAAAGAGTACCCAACAAGTTCATAATGTTTATAACATAAATGAAACTTAAAATAATATAGTTCAAGCATAAAGAGCCTTTGCCATAGAAAGGCCTAATTGGAGAGCCAAAAACCATCTAACAACAAGCATCAAAAATAAAAATAAACTAAAACTACTGATTAAGCATCCTCAATAAGGCTCCAAGCCTTCTTTAGGCCCTCCACCGAATCTTCAATGTTGTCTTGCATCTCCATCTTTCCAAAAAAATCAACATCATACCTATTCTCTTTTTTCCTTTGTTGTTTCTTGATTTTACCTTGTCCCGAGATTGTAGCCATCACCACTCTTTTCATCACCACATTCATGACCCTGCACATGTTCAACACAACATTCTCAAGAACCTAAAATCTGTTAGCATTGTCTTCTTTCTACATCATTTTCTTAATCAACTCCATCCTCCCTTCCAACCTTCCGATTCTAGTTTTCACCATTTCCACGTGTTTATCCTTCAAGCATTCTTCATTACCAAGGTTCACCACATTAATGTACATGTCCTCTAAATCAGTAGTATTCATTCCTTTTTCCTCATCCATACTAGTATCCTCCTCCACATCTTGCACATCCTCATGTTGATTAAATCCTTCCTCCTCCTCCTAGCTTGAGTCTTCCACATCCTCCAACCCTGACACCTCTTCCTCAAGAGACCCAGCTTCACCCAGACTATCAGGCACACATTCTTCAAAGGAGGAATCATTTTCCTCCCTGGAAACCTTCTTCCCTTTTTACTTTCCACAATCTCTTCTAAGTTCTTTTCATCCAATATTTTTTATTTTTTTCTATTATTCAACCCCTTGGAAGCCATCAAATCTAGACGAGTAGACCTACAACCCACCAAGTATTAAACCCACATTCAAGGCTATTCTAAATGTCATCTAGAATAGTTATAGTGTTAGGGTCAGCACCCAACTCCTGAATCAATAGTTTTCTTTTCTTATAAGCAATAGAAGGGGGGAGTAGCAGTGAATTTTTAAGGGGTTATTTTAAGAATTTTTGACTATGAGGGATCCACAACATTAGGGGCGGGGTTAATATGTTCTTTGATAGAGGAGTGGGGTCAACTTTCAATTAGTTCAATTTTCACAAAAAATTTAGGGGTGGAGTTCTCAATTAGTTTATGGAAAGCATTTCTTTGTGGGGTGGTGGAAAGAACATACTGACATATGGCTCTAATCAAGCCCTAGTGTAAAGGAGGGTTCACACCATTGGTAAGGCTTTGTTTCAAGAAGGAGAGGAGGAAGAAGAGTAATTTTATTTTTTCCTGGTGCCTGTTATGGTTAACAACATTATCCTCCCACCAATCTATCATCAAGGGTGTGTTTTCTTTTGAAAATTTTCTTCCTAATTTCCTTCATTATTTATTCATTATCTCTTTAGGTTGTGATTTATTAATTAGTTGAATGGATGAAAAATTCATATTAATTAAATAATAGATTATTATGCAATTAAATCATTACAATGGTAACAAATTTGATAATAATGATAATGGTAATTAATTATGCTAATATAATAATTAATGAGTATTAAAAAGATTATTTTAGTGTCTAAATTTTTTCCTCTTTGAGACAATGTTCAAAGTGATGTTTCAAAGAAATGAAAAAATTAGTTGACAAGAAAAAACTAGAAGAGATGAAGAAATTATGATATTCCCTAGTCAAGTAAGAAATGAAAATTTACAAATTCAAATGATTGATGCCCCCTCAATATATTATTTGTGCAAAAATGGTATGGGTGAGCTCTTGAAAGAAGAGATGTGTTGAAAATTTTAGATAGAAGATAGAAAATAAAAGAAGAAAAAGATAAATATGAAGTAAAGAAAGATGTTATGGATGAAATGAAGAAGTGTTATGTTGAATTTGAGATTAGAAACCTTTATTTAATATAGAAATGAATGTTATGCACTAGAATATATTAGACCAAGGTGATAATGTATCTAATGCATGCATTGACCTAGAAGAAAAGACCACCTACAAGCATATACCATCAAACACCATGATATGAAAGACCATGATCTTGTTATAGAAATATAGTACAAGGAGCATGAAAAATGCAAATAAATGAACACACGAGAAAGAAGCAAGAATGCATAGTAATTTAAAGGAAAACATGATCATAGTCCTAGTCATGTTGAAAATTGATTGATTGATTGATTGATGATGTGGGAAGGACACATCCAAAAAATAATATGAGGATAGGGAAAGACATATCTAGATGGTGATAATGTGAAAAAAATGTGTCAATGTTTATATCCAAACTAAGAACAAAACCAATGGATTTTCGGATGATGAAAGTTAGATTGTATAGCTAAATTGCATGGATTAGGATTTGTGAATACCAACAAAATTGAGAGATTGTAAACAAGCATAAAGTGAATACAACTACATACAAGATGACCTATGCATTAGAAAATCAACGATATACATACAAAGGAGATCAACCAAGCATAAGGTGTTGAAGACCATTGAAACCTTTGTTAACTCCCAAATAACCAAGCATGAGCTGGTCTGAATAACATCAACACCTCTCTATACTCCAAACCAGCTAGACAACAAGTGTCAAAGATGCCAATGAGGTGGAAAACTCCATAATGATATCCTAAGTAGGCTTAAGTTAGTCTAGGTTTATGAAAAGATAATTTATACACTAACACCCCCCTTAAGCATGGCTTAGGTGTGCATGGATGAGATGGGTGTCAACTACTATCCTAGTGAGGTACCCATCTACAATGCAAAAGAAAAGGATTCTTGGGCATGAAGCTTGATAAGATACTCGTGTACAATGTACTCTCTCTAGAAAAATGGAGTAAGATAGAAAACCCAATGGGAAAAAACTATCCTCCAAAAAGAGAAAATATGGAGAAGACTAGAAAGCCCTCCCAAGGATGATGATAATATTGATATAGACCACACGCTAAGAAGATCTCATAGATGAATGAACTTTCTCTTAGTGAAGGGTTTAGTGAAGATGTCAGCAACCTACTCTGAAGACTATTAAAAGACTAAGTTGATGATCTGACTATGAACCAACTCTCAAATGTAATGCATATGAATCTATGTGTTTGGTTTGCTGATGATAAACTGAATTCCTACATATTTGAGTAGTACTTTGGTTTTCTTAATAGATGAATATAGGATGATTGAAAGGAGTACAAAACTTAGAAAGAATACCTTGAAGCCATATAGCCTCAATAGTTGAGTTAACATCCCCCTAAACTCTACCTCTGTAAATGATATAACAATAGCATTTTGCTTCTTTCTATACCAACTTATAGGACCTAAACCAAGTGAAAAGTTGTAACTTGAAGTGGAATTATGATGCTCAATTTCACCAACCCAATATGAATCTATATTATCAACCAAGTCAATTGATGAACCAACTTTTTAATGAATCCCAAACCTAAGAGTACCATGAAGGTAGTGAAGTATCTTCTAATTAGATTATTTCCAATGCAACTCATGAGGTTTTTGCATGAATATCGAAACCATGCCTATTGCATAGGAAATTTCTAGTTTGGTATGAGTCAAGTATATAATATTACCAAGTTGTTGATACAATATAGCATCAACCAATGGTGTAGTACATGAAGTCTCAAGCTTGACTCTAGAAAGAAAGGGAGTTAGCGATGGTTTGCAAGTAGTCATATGAAACCATGCAAGTAGATCAAGAGTATACTTGGGTTGTGCAAGAGTAATACCTAAAGCTGATTATGAAATCTCAATGCCAAGGAAGTAGTGCAATAAACCCAAGTCTATTATGTCAAATCTATCCTAAAGTGATGTCTTCACTACTACAATGGAAAATGAAGTACTCCCAATAATCAAAAGATCATCAACATACAAAACCAATATCAAAAGTCAATCATCCTGCCATAGTAGATACACATTAGGATCAGAATAACATCTAGTAAAAACATAATATAGGAGGTAGGAATCCATCTTGGCATACCAAGCTCTAGGAGCTTGTTTGAGGCCATAGAGAGACTTCCTAAGTCTACAAACTAAGGATGAATCCTAAACAAACCCTCATGGTTGTTCCATGTAGATTTCCTCCTAAAGGTCTTTGTGAAGAAATGCACTCTTCCACATCCATCTAATTTACATCCCATCCATGTGATGTGGTTATAGCAAGTGTGAGTCTAATGGAAGTCATCTTAGCAACTCGTGCAAAGGTTTTTATATAGTCAATGTCTACAAATTGTGAAAAATGTTTAGCTACCAATTATGCTTTCTACTTATCAACTAACCCATCTGTTCCAAATTTAGTTCGATATATCCACCTACATCAAACTATCTTCCTTCCCTTAGGAAGTAATGTCAAAACCCAAGTGGGATATTCCTCATCCATAGGAATATCCCACTCTAGTATTCTTGATGCCTCACATAATGTCTATGGATCAAAAATTGAAGCAAAGAAGGCATGTTGCCCCCTTGAAAATCTACATGAATCTATCTCTCATCAGCTGAATCTTGTACCCATGTATCTACCCTATGTATAGTGTGAGATATGGGTGTCTGGTGTAAAAATATCAACTTCTAATGCAATCCCTGAAAGAGATGAAGATGATCCCTCATCACTATCATCACTATGAGAATTGGAAGAAGAAGATACTACACTAGGAATCTATTGAGCATGATCTAAATCATAAGTACAGTAATCAGGATCTAAAGAGTCCACAATATGTTGAGAAGTGTCGAGTATAGTTTCAATATATGTTTCTTGAAACTTAACACTTCTCTTAATAAACAACTCATGTGTGGTAGGGTGGAGTAGGCGATAGCCTTTTACACCATCTAGATATCCCACAAAGATGCAAGGTTTGGATTGTGGATCCATAGCCTTGTGTTGCTCTTTTGGAATTTGTGCCATGGCATGAGAGCCAACAATTCTAAAATGTTCAACTATTGGTTTCCATCCTTTCTAGGCTTCAAAGGGAGTGATACCCTTTAAGGCTTTATGTGGAACTCTATTTTGTATGTAACATGCACAGTTGACTACTTCTGCCCAATATGATGGTTTGAGGCCCTTAGAGTGAATCATACAATTAGTCATATCTTTTAAAGATCTATTTTTTCATTCTACAACATAATTTTGTTGTGGGTTATAAGGAACTGTGAACTATAGATCCATCCCCTCTGATATACAAAACTACTGTAAACTATTGTTGGCATATTCTCTCTCATAATATGTTCGAAGAACTTTGATGACTTTCGCTGATTTTTTTTTGATAAGATCTTTGAAATCTTGAAAATAATCAAACACTTTTTATTTTTGCCTAAGAAAGTAGACCCATGTAAAACACGAAAAATCATCAATGAAGGTGAGAACATATCTATCCTTTGTAAAAGATGGATGGGTAAAATCCCCTGAAACATCACTATGAGCAAGTTCTAAAACTTGTGTTGCTCTGGACATGATTTGCATTTGTCAAAATTTTCTTTTGGATGCTTGTCAAGTGCACAAAACTCACAAAGCCCTTTAGAAAATTTAACCTTAGGTAATCCTTAATCATATTCACTTGACATAGTTGTTCAAGATAACAGTAGTTAAGATGGCCAAACCACTCATGTCGTAGTTTGCTAACTTCATCTGAATGAGTTAGTAGTGCTTTTGGAGAAATATCTGTGGAAAAATTGGAGAAGGTATATAATCTATATTGGTGATTTTCCACTCCTATTGCTACCAAATTGTTTCTTTGTAACTCTCTTATCTTAATTGAATCTGTAGAGAAGTGTACTCTCATGCCCTTCCCTGAATGAGTTACTTGATACATTGAAAGGAAATTGGTTGAAAGTGAAGGTGCACTTAGAACATTTGAAATGTTCCTCCTTCAACTTCAATAGACCCTCTCCCTTTTACCAATACTGGAGTATCATCACCTAAGGTGATTGTGGACATACTTGATGGTTCTAAGGATGAAAAGACAACCTGTAAAGAACCCATATGGTGTGAAGCACCGAATCCTATAATCCATGATAAAGATAAAGATGTTATAACAACTAAGGCTTTTACCTTTGATTTCTCTTTGTTCTTAGTATTATATTGATTTGATGAAGATGCCTTGATAGAATCGGGTAGCCCTATATTATTCTTTTTGAGAATTTATTGTAGAACTTCAATTTTTTCTTCATGCATTAGTGTTCATCATGTCCAATATTTTTACAAAATACATATTTAACTCTCTTTTTACCTTGAGATTCCTTTTTGGAGTTGTCAAATTTTCCTTCTTTCTTAACTTCCTTGTCCTTTTTAGTGTTCTTATTCTCCCCTTTTGAAGTTTGATGTGTTTAATTCCATTTTAGTAGGGATTGAGGTTTAGTAGAATTCAAAGTACCCATTTGAATTAACTTTTCTTGATCCCTTTTGAGGTTAGCAAGAAAGTTATCAAGTGTGGGAATTGACCATGAGGCTCTAATATCCCTTTTAGTAGAGTATAAAGTTGATAAAAACACAAAAAAAAATGGACCTAGCTTGGAAAGTACATAAAGGATTAATTGATCCTATTTCTTGTCAATTCCATAATCTTTTAGGTGCAGCTTCAAGGATTTAAATTTAGTGAAAAAGTCTTGTAAGGTCGAGAAACTCCTAGGACTAAGACCTAAGATTTGATTTTCCAACTCATGGCTTCTAAGTTCATCTAATTTCCCAAATAGCTTGTCAAGACCTTCCCAAACTTGGTTGGGTGTTTTCAAGTTCCCAACATGGAACAACAAATCAGGAGATAAATTTAGACATAAGAAGCCAAATGCTTGATCACACTTATTGAAAAACTTTTCTTTGTCTTTAGCTACTATAGGTTCTTTCTCTATTCCCATAGTTACCCTATATAAGCCTTTGTTCGTAAGTACAAGAATCAATTTCATCTTATAATCATGATCATTGATAGGTGTTAAGGACACTATAGTAACATTAGATTCCATATTGCTTTGAGTTAGATATTTGCTTATAGAAATGCAGAAATGCAGAAATGAAGAAATGCATACAAAAGTGAAAGGAAAATGAACCACACACAACCCCCTTGATTATTTCCCCCCTCGCACTTTATAGGAGTGCTTATAGATAATCCAAAAGAGGCATAAATAAGCACTTTATAGGATGAGTGTGATAATATACTCTTTGGATTCATGATGAAAAAATATGCACTTTTACAATAAAAGAACTCAAATCTTGAGCTATGGTGCAAAAGGTATTACAAATTGAAAATTTCACCCTTTACAAAATAATTGACCCTCCTTGCAAAAATACAATTTCAAATTTTTAGAAAAAATTGCAGTGCACCAAAAAGTCAAAATGAGGGAAAAAATCAAAACAAGGGATTTTGCCCATGTGACCAAGGGATTGATTTTATATTGCTTCACCCAAAGAGGATAAATAGTACATCTCCCTTTTACCAGTAATTTGACAATCCCCAAGAAACTGTACCAAAAAACCTGCCTCCTCTCTAAGAAATTGTGGTAGGGACAAGAGGCTCTCATGGCAGGAACATGGGTTTCTCTGAGAACAAATCGTGCCCCACAATAAACAAATCATGCCCCACAGAGATGTATGGCACAAAGATTCCAATGTATGGCTGATTTTTGTTGAAAATAATGCATTTTCTCATAAGAAACCCAAATCCAAAAATCATTGCATATTTAGTCACAAACTACTATGAAGGAAACAACTCTTAATAAAGTTTATATATGAGTAAACACCGAAAAAAGCATGTCAGGGCTTCAAGTTTCAACTACTATCTATATAATAAAAAAATCCAAAGACATTAGTGAATTGATCACAGAGCTTCGAAAGAATAAGCTTCCAAAAAGAAATAGCAATGGCTCTGTAATATTTCATTAATGGCGTACTACTATTATGAGCAATATGCACGACTAGAAACTCACTCAATACTAATCAATATACCTGGCTAGAGGTCAAGGGTCGCCGCTCCTAGTTACTCATCCATCTGTCTTTGTTTAACTCACTTCCCAATAGAGTCTGGTTCAAAAAAGAGCAAGGGATATTTCACGACTCACCAACACCTTCAATCTACAAAGAGTGATTAATTGAACATATTCAACAAAATGCACCCTCAACACAAAATCATGGTGGAAATATGGAGTCAAATATAGATGGGTTGCTTGCAATGTTGGGTATACAAAGAGGGCCTCTGAGTTGGCTCACGTTGCACAATGCTTGGGGCAGCTAGAAAACATGCCCTTAAACAACAATACCTCCACTCCAAAGTGCAGACAGTCAAACTGGGTCGATTTTCCTTTCATGTAGATTGTAAATGTGTAAAGATGAAAGGAAAAAAACATAACGCAATAAATTAAAATACTATGGCTTGTACAAATCCTCAATGGTTTTGATACCATGTGAAAACCAACAAAACTAAGAGATTACAAACAAGCACAAAGTGAACACAACTGCATACAAGTTGACCTATGTATTAGATAGTCAAGGATATACATATATAAAGGAGATCAACCAAGCATGAGGTGTTGAAGAGCATTGACACCTCTCTTGACTCCAAAATAACCAAGCATGAGGTGGTGTGAACAACATCGACACCTCTTTATACTCCAAACCAACTGGACAACAAGTGTCAAAGATGCTAATGAGGTGGACAACTCCATAATGACTGCCTAAGTAGGCTTAAGTTAGCTTAGGTTTATGCAAAGGCAATGTATACACTAACAGGATTATTACATTTGGATGAGTTAATTTTGTGAATGGTTAGATTGTGGAGGGATTTTGGGATATTTGGATTAGATTGGAGGATTGAAATTGATGAAAAAGGGAGAACCAAGTCTAGTATGGGAGGATGATTAGGTGATGGATATAAGACATGAGGATTATTGGATGGAATATTTAGGATATGATATTCAAGGATAATGTAATATATTAATATCCTTTTTTCCTCTATGATATGAAGTTTGATAGTGTATTATAAGAAATTCCATGATATTAGATAGTCAAAACATTTTTTAAAGTTTGTTCCCTAGCCCTTATCAAGATCAAGGTGGGTAGGGATGATGGATTGAAATAATGTGGGATTAATAGATGACAATGTCATGACAAAAGGTGTGATAAATGAGAGAAATTGCCTCAAAGTAAAATGGTACACAAAGATAATTGATCTTATGCATGGAACTTGTTTCTTAGGTTTTCATCATGGTACTCATCCAAAGTGCCATAATAATGATTTCCACTATTAGAAGAATTATTTCTCATTCACTTTTTATTTTAAATATTTTTATTTATCAAACATTATGTTGGTTTGTCAAATTTTCATCATGATGATTACCCCAAGACATCATAGAAGTGGTTTAACCTTGAAGGGAAATTTTTCTCTTTACTATTTTTTTTTTTTTTTTTGGTATTTTCAAATGAAATTAATATTCAAATAATCATTAACTATTTTAGTCATTTTTATGGTGCTAATCTAGATGTTGGTGTCATTATAGGTTAGTAGTGAGTTGTATAGAGGAGTTGTCTTGTTAGGATCATGACAACATTTAGATTTTAGACTGTGATTGTGTTTAGAAGCAAAACTTGTATATGAATTTGTATGGGGGATTAATTACCATTTTGAAGGAGGTTGACATATTCTATATGTGAGCTTTTTTTTCTTATGGCTCCATACCTTTATTAACTATTACTTTTGAATTCTTGGATTCTCTTGGTCCAATTTTATTTTGGATTTATTTTGACTTCATGCGTCCACTATAATTTCTAGATTCATTATATTTTGAAATTCCAACTTTGATCTTTTTATTTTTGATAATTTTTTTTTTTTGGTCAAAATTTGTGGGTTTAAGTAATTGGGAGTGATGTTTTATGGTGTTTCTAGGGGTTTCTAAAGAAACCTTATGGTGAGTAATATATAGGAATTCTATTTTGATGCTTTCATTGGATGATATTACCCTAATATAATTGATACATACCACTAACATCATTAGACTTCTTAGTTGATGAATAGTTGAAACCTTGAAATCTGGGATTTGTACAAAAGTGTACTAGCTGTAAAATGCCTTGTTCATGCAAGCCTAATCCCTTTCCTTGATACTACATACTTTGGTAGATTTTTTCCATTGGGTATTTTTTCATTTTAGAAGAAATATTATAACCCATCTTTGTGTTATTGACAACCATCTAAGTTTTTTTAATTTATCATTTGTGATATCATAATTTGACAATTTAAGTAGATGATCCTAGTTTACATGATAATGTATCTTTATCCTTTTTCATTCTTGTTATCATTTGATCATTTGAAATGTCAATGAAATCTATAGTAGATTATTTATCAATATAATTTATTTCATACATGCCATTTGTTTTATTATATATTTGTCCAAAGGAAGCTTAGTGTCTCATCTTGGGAAATGGAGGTTGTTGTAATATAGATGATATCAACTTTAATTTTTTGATAATGGATGGGATAGGAGTAGATGGGGGGATCATCTTGGATATATTTATCAATTGTAGGATCTTGAATAAATATTGGATCATCTTGAATGTCATGATCATATATAGGATCTTGATCAAATACTATATTATAATGGATTTCATTATAATCAATGGGATCTTTATTAAAGATTAGATAAGCTTGGATTTCAAGATCAAAGATAGGATATTGATCAAATATTTGATTAATTTTGATATCATCATCATATATGGGGATTTTATTAATAACTTGATCTTGATTCATGTTGGATCTTATTTTTTCACGTGTTGGACATTTCCCTTGACCTAGATCCAATGGGTTAGACAATGGGATGTAAGTTTAAATAAGGATAGGGGATTATTTGATCAACTTAGAATATTCGCATGAAAATAATGTATTTTGAATAGGAATTCCTTGAGTGAGATTGACAGGTGATGTAACTTGCATGATAGCGAGAGATGTTTAGATAGTTTAGGATTAGTGATATCATGGGATGGAATAACTTTTTTTGGGTATTAGAGATTAAGATCCTTTGTTATTGGTCCTTTGAGAAATTCCCAAAAAAAATTATTGGATGTGTTTATGGATTGGGATGGATTGGATTGTAATGGTTTAGAGGATCTAGTATTGGGATCAGAGGTGCACCTAAAAGGAATTCATATATTGGTGATGAAAATGAGGTTTTAGGATATATTGGAGATAGTGACTTGATTTTTTGGTGTTAAGGGAGGCTTGGGATGAAGGAAAATTTTCCCTTGTCAAAGGAAAGAGAAGGGAAACTAATAGGTGGTTGTTTGAATTGATAGTTTGGAGGAATATTTCCTCAAATGACTTGGATATACCTAGCTATAAAATACTTACCTTGGATTAAGATATAGTCTAGGATTTATTTTCTAAGGGAAGGATCAATATATGTGAAATTAAGATCAATGGGTGAGTTTATACTAGTGGGTTCTTTGATTGGGGATAGGGATGAAAATTTGAGGGATGAATTATATATGTGAATTTTAGATATAGAATTGTTTTGAGAAAGACTTTGGATGGAATATTGGTTTCCCTTGTTAAGACTTTAGAATGAGGATTACTAATGGATATACATTAAGGATATATCTTGTGCTAGTTGGTTCTTTCCATTGAGGTTTGATGGATGGGTGACTAAATATTATGGATTATTTCTATGAAGGATATATAATTTACCCTAAGTATAATTGTACACAAAGATAGTTGATCTAATGCATGCCACTTGTTTCCTATATTTTCATCATGGTACTTATCCAAAGTGTCATGAGAATGGTTTTCACTATTAGAAGAGTTATTTCTCTTTAATTTTTATTTATTTTTTTCGGAAAAATTTATGTCAATTTGTCATATTTTCATCATGATGATTAATCTAAGACACTATAGAAATGGTTTTCACCAAAGGGCAATTTTTATCTTTATTATTTTGAGTTTTTTTTATATATTTAAAAAAAAAAATTGGTATTTTCAAATGGCATTGATCTTCAAATAGTTATTAGCTATTTTAGTCCATTTGATGGTGTCGATGTAGATATTGGTGTCATGATATTTTAATAGTTACTTGTATAGAGGATTTGTCTCATCATGTTCATGACACAAATATAATACCCATAGATTTTATTATGGTCCTTACAAACATAAGTGTTGATCTTATCCAAATATATACATTTGATAGAGTTCCATGATATTCCTTATGATAAAGTGCTTCTAATAGGGTTTGATAGATTTGTGAGGTAGGATTTTTGGATTTTATGTGAGATATTGGATTTTAATGGGGGATGGTTGATGTTGATGGATTATTTTGCATTTTAGGTGTAATATTTTTAATTTTCCAAATTTAGGATAGTAGATGATGGGGTTTATATTTTGTATTATGATTGTGGTTGGAACCAACACTTGTATATGAATTTGTCTAGGAGATTGATGACCATTTTAAAGGAGGTGAAAATATTTTATATGTGAGATTTGTTTTTCTTGTGGCTCCATACTTTTATTAACTATTATATTTGAATTCTTGGTTTCAATTGGTCCAATTTTCTTTAGGATTTATTTTGACTTCATGTGTCCACTTTGATTTTTGGATTCATTATATTTTGAAATTCATTTTTTAAAATATTTTTATTTGTAATTTTTTTTATTTTTTGGTCATAATTGGTGGGTTTAAGGAATTGGGAGTGATGGTTTATAATATGACTAGGCAGAGTGTTGGAAGTAACCTTATGGTAAGCATTATATATGACCCCTATTTTGATTCTTGCATTTGATGATATTGCCCTAATATAATTGATGTACCACTAACATCATTAGAATTTTTAGTTTATGAATAGTTGAGAACTTGAAATATGGGATTTAAAAAAAGGTGTATTAGATGTAAATTTTCTTGTTCATGCAAGCCTAATCCCTTTCCTTGATACTACATAATTTTATAGTATTTTTTGATGGGATATCTATTGTTTTATAAGAAAGATGATAATCCATCTTTGTGTTGTTGAAAACCATCAATGTTTGTTATTTTATCATTTGTGATATCCTAATTTGAAAAAATTAGATGATCCTAGTTTATATGATATTGTATCTTTATCCAAGTGGTCATGCTTATTGTCATTTGATAATTTGGAATGCCAAATTGATTCGTAGTAGATTATTTATCATGTTTTATGTGATCCATGAAATTGGTTTTATTATTTGTTTTTCCAAGGGAGGCCAATGTCTCATCTTGGGAAATGGAGGTTATTGGAATATAGATGGTATCTTTAATTTTGTGAGCATGGATAGTATATGAGTAAATGAGAGGATCATCTTGGATTTTTTCAATGGAAGGATCTTGATTAAATATTGCAGCATCTTGATCAAATAATATATTATAATGGATTTCATAATCATCAATGGGATCTTGATTAAATATTGTCCATAAGCTTAGATTTCAAGATCAAAGATAGGATATTGATCAAATATTGGATTAAATTCTATGGCATCATCATCTATGGGGATTTTATTAATAAATTGATCTTGATTCAAGTTAGATATTATTTTTTCATGTTTTAGACATTGCTCTTGACCTAGATGCGACGAATCAGACAATGGGATGTGAGTTTGGATAAGGACAGGGGATTCTTTTATCAAATTAAAATGTTGGCATAAAAAAAGGGATTTTGAATAAGAATTCCTTGAGTGATATTGATAAGTGATAGAGTGCATGATGATGATAAATGTTTATATGGTTTAGGATTAGTGATGTGATGTGACGGCATAACTTTATTTGGGTATTGGAGATTAAAATGTTTTTTCATTGGTCTTTGGATAAATTACAAAAATTTATTTTAATTGGATGTGTTTTTGGATTCTAATCATTTAGATGATGTATAATTGGGATATGAGGTGGTGTCTACAAGGATTTATTGGATTGGTAATGAAAATAAGGGTTTGTGATATATATTAGTGATAGGGACGTGGTAGATTGTCTAGTTTTGAAGGATGCTTGGGTTGAAGGATAATTTTCCCTCGTCAAAGGTAAGAGGACAACCAATAGGTGGTTGTTTGAATTAATAGTTTGGGGCAAGCCTTCCTCAAATGATTGGGATATACACATAGGGAATGAATGATTAGTAATAGACTATGTTAGAATGGAATAACTAATTGTGATTGGAGGTGGATCAGTAGGGATTGTAGTGGCAAGAGAGTTGGTCTTGGCAAGAATACAAGTGTGACTGTTAGAAGCCGCCTCGAGGATTGGCACCGTCAGTAGCTCGTGAAACAACCAAGTGTTTTATGCAAAAAAATGGACTATCCTCCTCAATCACTAGAGGTCATAGGATGACTTTCACGATAGGTCTTTGGCTCAATGGAATTGAATGGAGAATATGGGTGCAAGAATAATAAGTGATCAAGGAGATTTTTGAGAAACTTGAATCTGCTCAAATGAGGAAGAGTGTTGAAGAAATCCAGTTTATCTCCATGCTCAAATTTTGAAAGGGATTGTGTGAATCTCATCCTTTTTTTCATTTTATACCTTGATGCATATATATGTTGAATATTGAAGTGTGTTAATATATAGAAAACATGATTGAAGAATGGAACAACATAAATCATAATATATATTTTTAAAGAAAATCCACCCATGGAAAAATTAATAACCTATCTAATTAGGTGTTGACCTTGAAGGTTGTGGATGTCTCAAGAAGTGAATAATGAATTTGATCAAGTTGAGATAACTATGGTATCTTAAGTGGAATCAAGGATAAAGATTTAAGTTAAATGATAGGTTAATTGGCATGATACTAATAACAATGCTATTTTCTCAAGACATTGAAATATTTTAAAGTCAAACATCAAATAAAACTTAACTAATGGAGTCGAGTTTAAAATGAACCTATAACTAATTAAATTGTGTATTGTTCTTCAATCAATATAAATCTATCAAATTGTGTTATACTTAGAAGTTGCATTGTGCCAAGGTGGCAGGGTGGGTATGTGTTAGGTTGTAGATCTATGTTGTTTTCAAAAAAAGGGTTTTGATGGTTATGTTATATCCACACAATAAACTTGTAAAAATTTATAGACTAATGGTGTGCATTTTTATAGTATTGGTTAGTACTTAGATAAAAAAAGGATATATAGTTGTGAATATAGTGGAGAAAACTTAAAGGTAGATAAAACTTCTAGGACTTCCACTCATTGTATGTCCTTGTATGTTATGAAGTTAGAAGGAATTATGGTTATAAAATTAATGATTATAACATGTGATAAAATGATTTTACTCTAGTTATATAGAATAAAATTTTACAAATGTATATAAATGTTAAAGAGTTGTGAGTGTTACTATGGTACAATTTATCATGTACTTTGTGCATTGAGTGTGCTTTCTTTTCCTTATATTGTAATACTCCAAAACAAAATGGTTTAAAATATTCCTTATTAATTAGAAAACGTTCGTTAACATGTTTTGATTTTACTTTTTTATATATAGTGGATTTACCTAATATAGACACATTAGTGAACGTAAAAAACCTAGTGGAACAAAAGAGGAAGAAATGTATGACTAAATATAGAAAATCGGCCTTGAACATTTATGCAATAAGATAGGAAGTGTTATATACCATGTATTGCTAATTCTAATATGATGAAGTAATGCCTAAGTTTCAATTGCACATTATGTAGCAATTTATTTTACTTATGCAAAGTGGGTAGATATCATCAAAATTTAGAAGCAAAATGAATATTGTTTAAAGCTAATGAAGTGTGAGTGGGCATATTAATTTTGTGCTATTATGTGGCAGAATTCATAGAACGTATTGTGTTGTGACATGAGAAATTAATCTAGTAAATGTGTTATGCCCAAGTATGAGATACGTGGCATCCAACTTGAGATAATGGTGAGTGGACGTCAAGCACGATCCCCTATTTGTACCCTTTGTGATGATATTTTCTTTTATAATTTAATTATTTGTGAAATGATGTAAACATGATATGTGTGTCTATTGGAAGGAATGTGATGTATTCATTTGTGAAATTCTTTTTCCTATTTTAAATGTGTACCCCTAGTGTATAGTTCCCCTTTGGGATTGAGATACCAACTAGTGTAAATAAGGGTTGAGAGAGAAGATGGCCTCCAATGGAATCTATATAGTTTCTTGGGATATTATCCAAACCTACTCCTCCCACATATTAGAGTCAAACTCATTGGTTCACAGTCTACCAATGCAAGGCATTGATACTATGTTGCAAAGTCCAGCATGATATTGCACACTATCATATTTATTTGGTCAAGGGCCACCAATTATTGCATGCTATTATACCTATTTGGTTAGAAACCTATCATTCCCCTCCTCCCCTTAGGTGGCTTATCAAAGTCACATGGTGCTTGTAATGTGCAGATTTTAGCATTGAAATGTGAATTATTATTAATTTCTTAATTTTTGTTTTATTTATTATATGCTAGAAGTATGAAATATTACATTTGTTTATTGAGGCTATTTATCCATTTGAAGGTTTTCGTGGTCAAATGTGTCTCATGGACTTATTTAATTTCATTTTTGAATTAAGATTGGAATGTTTCAATGTAGCTACAATTTATCTTTATTTGGTTTTTCTCTTGATTTTATAATTTTCTATTTCATTGAAACATTGGTTTATGATCTTATGATTACTCGGTTTGAGTATTTCTTAA
The DNA here is from genome assembly GCA_007115665.2 of Sequoiadendron giganteum. Taxonomy (NCBI): domain Eukaryota; kingdom Viridiplantae; phylum Streptophyta; class Pinopsida; order Cupressales; family Cupressaceae; genus Sequoiadendron; species Sequoiadendron giganteum. The sequence continues at coordinate 397,938,681 of CM021105.1, read as the reverse complement.
TGTTTGCTAACTGATGGCAAGTGTGGTGTAATGTGATATCTATAAATTTCCATATCTCGGGGGGTTCCCTGGCAGGTCATATAGGGGAGTAGATGCTCTAGGGAATCATTTTTGAAAGGGGTTACAAATGTGATCAGTATGGGATGGTCATAAATCCATTCTTCTCCTACTTTTATGATTGTTCTTTTTGTACCTTTCTTTTGGAGGATAACCTCCTTAAACAAACAAGGGGATGGTATTAGGAAATGTATGGAGGGGTCCTTAGGGAAGGGCCTTGAGACCATCTTTCCTACATTTGGCTATTGTATCCAAGAATATCCATCCTTGTAAACCCCATTGTGTGAGCCTTGTGTTCTAAATTATGTGGTTGTATGAGGAGAGTCTCACCCAATTTTAGAAGAGCATCCTTTATATGAGGAGAGTCTCATCCAATTTGGGAAGAGCATCTTTTGTATGAGGAGAGTCTTACCCAATTTGGGAAGAGCATCCTTTGTATGAGGATAGGCACACCTAATTGGGAAGATAATCCTTGCTATTGTTGTGTGTTCTTTTGAAGTTGCATGTAAATGTGATGTGGCATACTTGTGAACTATGTGAGAAAGAAAGTAACAAACAATACAAATTTAATATTCCTTGAGACATGAGTTGACATTTAAACATAAATAAATTTATTTTTAACATAATGAGTAATGTTTATGGTGCAAAGGTGTCTATAATAGGTATCCAAGGATGTTACTATGTTTTGATATATGCTTGTGTGATTTTATTCAAAATGGTTAAGTGGTCAATAATTTATATGTATGGCTACTAACATTTGTTGTGTTGCTACTATACTAGATAAATGTCTATTATAATAAATTTTGTTATAAAGGTTTGGGCATCTAATCAATAGAAAGGATGTCACTAACTTGTACTTATGGTTTGAGGTTTTGTTTATTTCATCAAGAAAGAAAGAAAATTCCATACTTAATAAATTGTCATGAGTTGGTATACTACGGTTAAATTTTGAACCTTAGTAACTTCCAAGAGGAAGTTTGAGCTAAGGGGAGGGAGATGTAAGGCCTCAATTTTTGTGTAAAGGTCACAACATATGTGTTTTCTCTTGCGGGCTCTATTATTATTAGTAGTCAAGTTAAACTAAATAATTATCCATACTTGATCTAGTATGAGACTTGTGGTGCATGTTTTTCTAGTATAAATATGGTGTAGATTGTGTGGGGCACATGGGTGGAACATTAACAATAAAAATGCATAAAAATGCACTCAATCAATGTTTGTAGATATTGACTCAAGTATGGAAATAGTCGCTTAATATGATTTTAGTACTATAAGTTATAAATGTTGACCTCAACATGCATAATGACTATGGAGATATATAGGTTTTGTTATTAAGCCTCATACTCTCATTGATGAATGGGGATGTTTTAAGGTCATTGAAGTACAATAAATAATACGGCTTAGGATTTTTATAAGAATTGTAGAGAAATAATACTTTAATATAGTTATTAATTCCCTCATGATTATTTACTCTTGCAATTGTAGTTGAAAGGACAATTCATCCTTATAATTTTTTATTATTATTGAATTCATATTATAGGATTTTTATCACCTTAATAGTGAAATGTTTGACCCTATTTAAACTCTTAGCACATTGTCATGAAAAACGTTCCTTAAACATAGCAACTTGTTACTTTGATTATAAAATTTGATGTAATCATGCTTATGATGCCTCTAGAATAAGTATTTCATATGTGACTCACTAATTGTTATTCAATTCGATATGGAAGGAAGTTTTTGATATAAAAGACATATGTAGTTATAGTACATTTCTAGTCTAGTGGATTGCAATGTGAATTATTGTTAGTAGATTGATTTAAGTATATTCAAATTTATCCAAGATTAGTTTAATTGGATCATTCTTGGTAATAAATGAGTAAATATTAAAGGATTAATCTATTTAAATGCTCAATTGACCTTTAAATTTGGTTTCAAGATTATCTAGTCATGCTAAATTTAAATCTAGTAGTTTATTCTTTTTACTAAGGAGAATGATAAAAAGGTTGCTAACATTGACTGTCAAGGTTTGTGTATCTTAACCTTCAACAAATAATATTTTGAGTATCTAAGTGACACCACCAAAATGTGATCAAGGTATGTAAATTAATTTTATGAAGTATTTAATTAATTATGAATATCTTATTTTGATTATTTATATCATGTTGCAATGACACTTGAAATGAGAAAATATATATGTGCAAAAGTAAATGGGAAGACAAGAGAATCCACAAGACCCTAGTCATTCTACTTCACATTTGTGAAGCAACATGTGTTATTCTTGTTTTAATTTTTAAGTCAAATATTACTTCATTATGGAGACCAAATAAATTGAGTATTAAAGGCTATTGGTGTTTCTAGTTTTCTAAAGAATTTGTAGGTTGTGTTTCCTAGTGACCAAAGTGGAAGAGCAAAGTGCAACCCATCTACCATTCTTCCAACCATTTTGTAAGAGTGAAAATAAATAAATAAATGAAATAACTATAAGTAATGGTTGGTAAAAAAAAATTGAGCCTCTAATCAAAGTGCTTAGGGTTAGGGCAGAGAGGGAGGGGGATATAAAATTAATTTGGGGTTTTATTTTGTGGGGTGTTTGGGTTGTTTTCTCAAGGAGGAAGCATGGTACAAGGTAAGGTAGATAGGATGGAAGGAGGAGATGCCACTTGCAGCTCTCTGTGGTTTCTTACATTTTGGGAGGTAGGCCTCTCATGTTTTAATTTTTTGGTAAATTGGTGCTTGTTTTCATTAGGGTCAAACCTCCTAAGGGACTATAAATTTGGTATTTGTGGCTTCCTTATCTTAGAATATCACCCTTCTTAAATTAAAAAAATTCCTATTTCATGTGTTGGTTCTTCTTATTGTGTTGAGTCATGTGTTGGTTCTTCTTATTGTGTTGAGCCATGATGGGGGTTATTATTATTTGGTTGAGTATGCGAGTTTCAAATATATGAAAATGACTATCTAGGGTCTTGCGGGTTCTCTTGGCTCAAGGGTTGGCTAGAGCCACTTTGGTTTAATGATTCCAAAAAGGAAGGGTGGAGAGTTGTATCCTTCTCATTGGCTTGTTTTATTTATTTATGTTGATGCAAAATGAAGATCACTGGAAATGACTTGTTCTTTTGGTTAAATTCATAATTGGTCTATTTGAAAAATTTGTAGGTAATAGGGTAGCTGAGATCTCCTCATGGAAAGAATCTTAAAATTTATTTTCTTATGTTGTGAATGGCTATGGTGGAAAAATAAATAAATAAATAAAATGTTATAGAATAATGTGAGCAGAGTAATGTATAATATGTGATAGCATTGTGTAAATGTGATTATATGTGTTTCTATCTATTTTTTCAATCTATTGTATATGCTTATCTCCCTTCTATATTAGAAAAAAAGAGATTGATCAAAATTATATATATATATTCTTTTTAATAATAGTTGTCTATTTCATTTGGTAGCCAGAGTAACTTGCAACCAAAAATTAATTTTGCAATATATGTTACCAAATCTATGTTTCATGTATTCCTTGAAAATCTTGCATTATAGAATTTATGTCCATAGAAAATTAAAAAACTTTACAAAATTAATAATTTATATCAGGCCTATCTAACTATTAAATTTTAGGGTTTTTGCAAAGGAACCTCTGCTCCTTAAATCCATTCTTTCAGGTAAATTTGTATATTTAAATGAAATAAAATAAATTCATATAAATCTTCATAAAGAGAAATAAAACAAATTCTTGTAAATCTACATAAAGAGATATAAAATAAATTAAGCATATAGAGAAAGTTAAAGGAGGATAAATGTTAAAATCTCACTAGTAGAATTTGGCAAATAAATGAATAAGTGACTAGAAATATTAGTCACAACAACTAAAAATGACTAAATTCTACTCATTTCTTACAACTTAGTTGTAAATGAGTAAATAAATGTCTAATTTGATTGTTGGGTATTGGAGATTAAAATATTTTTCCACTGATCTTTGGATAAATTACAAAAAAAAAATTACTCGATGTGTTTTTGGATTGTAATTGTTTAGATGATGTATAATTGGGATATGAGGTGGTGTCTACAAGGATTTCTTGGATTGGTAATGAAAATAAGGATTTGTGATATATAATGGAGATAGGGACGTGGTAGATTTTTTAGTTTTGAGGAAGGCTTGGGGTGAAGGATAATTTTCCCTTGTCAAAGGCACAAGGACAACCAATAGGTGGTTGTTTGAATTGATAGTTTGGGACAAGCCTTCCTCAAATGATTGGGATATACACATAGGGAATGAATGATTGGTAATAGAATATGTTAGAAGGGAAGAACTCATTATGATTGGAGGTGGAGCAGTAGGGATTATAGTGGCAAGAGAGATTGTCTTCCAGCAAGAATACAAGTGTGTCTATTAGAAGTTGCCTCAAGGATCGGCACCGTAAGTAGCTCGTGAAATAACCAAGTGTTTTATGCAAAAAAATTGACTATCCTCTTCAATCACTATAGGTCATGGGATGACTTTCATGATAGGTCTTTGGCTCAATGGAATCGAATGGAGAATATGGGTACAAGAATAATAAGTGATCAAGGAGATTTTTAAGAATCTACAATCTACTCAAATGAGGAAGAGTGTGGAAGAAACCTAGTTTATCTCCATGCTTAGATTCTGAAAAGGACCGAAGCTTTCAGAACTACATTTTTTTGAGTGTTGTTCATTAGATAAACCACATGAATTAAACCTAACTACTCAAAATTGAGATCATTATTTAAAAATAATTCAGGTCATGAATGGAGAGAGTTAACAAGGTGAAGGGCCAAGGAAGACACTAGTTCAATTAATGAAAGGTATTTGTGTGAATATCATCCTTTTTATCATTTTATACCTTAACACATATATATGTTGACTGTTGAAGTGTGTTACTATATAAGAAATATGATTCAATAATGTAAAAACATAAATCATCATAATATATATATTTAAAGAAAATCCATCCACGTTGTCTTCATGCAACTATAGACATTACAAATTGACCAGTTCAAACATTACCTAAATTTCCTTTTGCAAGTAAATCAAGTGGTTAACAAAGCGTAAACTAGTAGAAATTCTTATTTTGTAATCTATAAGTGAGATAACTATCCTCCCATGTCTTCATATGAATCTTTTTTTTAAATAAGGATGTTACCCTTAAAAGTATGAGTTAAATGACCCCTTTTTGGGACATGTTTATAATTTAGTGACACTCTTGTGCTCATGCTTAGATGCATTGAGCATTCAATACCTTCCTAAGTATTCCCTTCAACTTAAACTCATGATCAATCACAAGTGCTATTAATTCTTCCCTTAAATACTTGAAACAATTGATAAACCTCCTTGTGGTTGGTAGGCGACTTACATAAATTAGGAAACCTCTCGATGTATAAGACCTTGTCAAAACGTGAACTTGGAGTTAAAATATTATCTAAGATATGCTATTACTACTTCCCAGATACATAGCTAAGGACTAAAGACTTGTTGGTGCAAAATTAAGAAAGGGTAGATGTTAACTAAAAATTAATAACCTATCCAATTAAGTGTTGACCTTGAAGGTTTTGGATGTCTTAAGAACTAAATAATGAACTTGATTGTATTGAGATAACTATGGTATCTGAAGGGGAATCAAGGAAACATATTCAAATCAAATGATAAGTTAATTGGCAGGATACTAATAATAATGCCATTATTTCAAGACATTGTAAGAGTTTAAAGTCAAACATCAAATAAAACTTAACTAAGGGAGTCGACTAACATGAACCTATAACTAATTAAATTGTGTATTGTTCTTCAATCAATATAAATCTATAAAATCATGTTAGACTTAGAAGTTGTATTTGAGGTGGTAGGGTGGGTATGTGTTAGGTTGCAAATCTATATTGTTTTCAAAAAAAGGGTTGTGACAAGTATGTTATATCCACACAATATCCACATAATAAACCTGTAAAACATGTTACCCCCAATTGTGAGAAGGGATTTGGGATTTTCTGAGGAAGAGAATTGATTTCATCAACATTTTGAAATAATTGCTTAAATTTTAGCAGGCTTGATGCATCTTTAGAAATAAAAATACAATGTTTAAATGATTGAACACAACAATATGAGATTTTCTTTATACATATGAAAACCAACTAAATAAGAAACCGGAGTTTAATTAGTTGGTGATAATGCTCATGGTTTGAAGAATTAAATGTTAATGGTAAAATTGAGAGCGGTATCTTGTCACAGTACACTGGTGATATGAAATTGTAGACCGAAATGTCATCAAGGTAAACACAGCACATGCGAACTTGTTTGTTTCATATGATCATTGATCTTTCTCAAGTGATTGCATTATGGACAGTATTAATCGTGTCAAAGGTTGGAAGATCGAGAGAAGTATATCGGCATTTATTTTGCATAAGACTTGTATGAAGTGGTTATGTTACCCTTGGAAACAATTTAATTGCTAAGATATTCAATAAGGGTACTTTAAGTCTTGATGGCGGTAAAACAAAGACACATGGTGTTTTGTATGTTGAAGGTCTAAAACATAATTTGTTGTGTCAGTCAGATGTGGAATAAAGGATATTAGTTATCTTTTAGTGTTGATGGTTGTAGAAACAAAGAACCAAGTATCAGTGAGTTGATTGTGGAAGGAAGTAGGATAGCCAATTATGTATATCACCTCAATGAATTGAATTGGAAGAATTGTCTCATGGTATAAAAGGATGAAAGTTGGTTGTGGCACAAAAGATTAGGACACATGAATTTTGATGACATTGTGAATATTAGTTCAAAAGGGCTAGTCTGAGATATGTTGAGAATTAAGAAAAATCAGTCAACCATTTGTAAGCCATGTCATGAAGGGAAGCAAACAAACTATAGATTTCCTACTAAGGAGTATTTCATATCAAATCCATTAGAATTGGTACATACAGATTTGTGCAAACCAATAAGGACTAAGAGTCTGCAAGGAGACAAGTATTTCATGATGTTGATAGATAATAATACCAAGATGAATTGGATTACATATCTTAAGGAGAATTGAGAAGCTTTCGAGAAGTTCAAAGCATTTAAGGTTATGGTGGAGAATGAAACCAAAAGAAGAATCAAGGTTCTAAGATCAGATAGAGGTGGAGAATTTACTATTGAGAAGCATGACATATTCTTTAAAGAGCATAAAATTTGGAGGTAATTTTTTGCCCCTAAAACACCACAAAAAAATGGAGTTGCAGATGTTGGTGTAGGTTTTTATTTTCCTAGTGGGTTAATTTATTTTCCCTTAGTCCTAGGTTTTTCCTACACTTAATTAAGTTTGCTTAGGATAATAAAGTGTGTTTATTATTTAATAACTAGGAGATAAGTGATGAGTTGTTCCCTTCCTTAAAGGGTGGAACTACTTTCCACTTTTGGTGGGCATCTCCACTTTTGGTGGTCCATCTCCACTTTTTGTGGTTGATTCATATTGGTTGGATTTACCACCTACCACCTCTCCTAAGTTCTATATAAACTCACTACCTGGCTTGTATTTATATCCATTCTTGCAATACTCTTGCATTCATTCATGCATATTTGCATTGTATCTTTTCAGCTTGGAGGATCTTAATACAATTTTGTCATATTGACATTGTATAATCTCTAAGAGTTCTGTTGTGCATTCTTTATGCTTTTCCGGTCTATGTAGCTTTCATTTTCTCTTATAAAGTTTTTGGGTTATTCAATCTATTTCATATTTCTAACATGGTATCAGAGCTTTTGTTTTGAGAAATCTAAGTTCTTAGATTCATGATTGAGAGATTGAGTTTCTTGTAAAAATCTTGTAAATTCATGTATGCAATTCTCTTGCGTTCTTGAACAATCTAGAGAATCAAAAAGGATTTGCAAAGATTTAATTACCTCTTTATTTTGCATATGTGTTTTGTGAGATCCGGGTGATTGCAACATTTTTGGTTATACTGGCAATATTTTTTACTATTCCAACGCGTCCAGAAGGTTCGAGAAAGTTAGATTTGGCTTTTGTTTCATCCAAATTGGAGATCATTTGACATAGTTGCAGGTGGAGGTTTGAAGAAATCCATTCTTCATTGGAGTCGTTTTGCTTTTTGCTTCAAAAAAGTCCAACTTCCACTCATTTTTGACAAAAATGATTTATGGGTTTTGTAGCCAGGGTTGAAATCTCAACTGGGTATCTTTTAGATTTTTCATATCTTGCACAAATATGAAGAATATTTGTACAAAAAATGTTGCACATCATTTTTTCTCCTAGCTGAAGGTTTAAAAAAATTGTGTTTTCATCTTCTGCTTGTTGGATCAAAAATGATTTCTAGGTTTTGTTCTTAGCTTAAAAATATCTCTGGGTTTCTATTATTGTCTACAAACAATGAGCAGATTTTTTAGAAATCAAATCAAAAATATTTTTTTTTGCTAGAAAAAATTGTTTCCTACAGGCTAAATTCAGCCAATTTATTAAAAATCCATATCTTTTGCTTTGGGTGTTGGATTTCAGCAAATAAGATATCATTGGAAAGCTAGAGATGAGCACTTTCCATCCATAGAGATATTGAGAATATCTTTTTCCATCTTGTACCAGATATTTCAAGTTGAAGTTGTCTTGTGCCAATTTCTTCAACAGGTCATAACTTTTGCCCTAGTGCTCCATTTTTTGGAAACAAATAGGTGTTGGAAAGGCCTTGAAGAGCACTACACAACCATTAAGCTAATTTTTCTAGATTTTGTCTTAGGTTCATTTCGCATCAAATTTGTAATTTTGGCTATTTTGAGCCTATTGAGCATTGTATCTTGGAAAAGGCTTTGTAAATGCACTAAAATATAATGTGCCAAATTTATAATATTTGGGGGGGTGATCTTTGATACTAGTGAAAAGGGTGGGGGTGTTCTTGGCGTTCTTGTGTTCACTTTCTTTTTGCATTTCGTCATCATGGCATCTACAATAGTTCATATTCTAACTGCATACAACTATTTTGAGTGGAAAAAAACAAATGAAAATTCACATAAGAAGGCTTGGTTTGCATAGAGTAGTAATGGGACTGGAAACTAAACCAAATGAAGATGAAAAAAATTCTGATTGGTCTAACAAATGTGATAGAGCATATGGAGAATTGTGTGAGTTTGTATCTCTCGATTTACTTTTTCATGTTGAATCTTTGAATACTCCAAATGAAGTATGGAAAAAGCTAGAATCTCTTTTTGGTGTGCAAGATTCTATGATGGGTCATATGTTGGAGAATGAACTAATCAATTTAAATCCAAGATACTTCAACATAATTCAGGATTTCTTCACCAAAATGAAATCGCTAAGGCTTCAACTATAACAATGTGGAATTGATAAGAAAGATGAACAGTTGATTCTAAGTATTATCTCAAAGCTAAGTTTTGAATATTCAATATTTGTTTCTTCCTTCAATGCTACTAAAGATGCACTTGGGTCTCAATTCAAGATGCCATCCTTGGATAATTTTGCTACTTCTCTCACACGGGAGCAGGACAAGCTAATTCAAATGGGCACTCTTAAGTCTTTTGAGTCTCATGCCTTTGTTGCCAACCTTGGCATAAATGAAAAAAGAGGACAAAGTAGTAATAAGAATAAGAAACAAAAGAATAACAAAGAGAAAAAGAATCTGAAATTGGCTACTCCAAAAGCAAGCAATGAAACCTCATCTTCAAAAGGTGACAAGCCTAAGAAAGAGAGGGTAAAATGTGCATATTGTAAGAAACCTAGTCATGATGAGCATAAGTGTTTGACGAAACAAGTTGATCAATTAAAACACATCCTTGAGAAGAATAATCTCAGTGTTCTTGATTCCAATAAATAGAGTTCAAAAGAGGGTTCTCATAAGGCCAAAGAGAACAATAAGGGGAAAGGAAAGGGCAAAGCTCTTGTAACAGTTGCTTCTCCACCATCCACATGGGTTATTGATTCAGGTGCTTCACACCACATGGCTTCAACTAAGGATGAACTTGAATCTATGGATTCATGTTCTATGCCTTCCATTTTGATGGGTGATGATACTCCACTTGAGGTGTGTGGGAGAGGGTCTATTAATATGGGGGATGGCACATTCTAGGATGTTCTTTGTGCGCCCTCATTATCAACTAATCTCCTATCTATCTATCAAATTACTCACACAGGAACAGGTAAGAGAGTTGAGTTTACTCCTAATCCAGTGGTGATTCATGAGATGCCGAATGATTCTACAGTTGCAGTTGGGAGAGCATATCGCCAATATCGACTTTATTTGTTCTCTCACTTTGTTCTCGATCCTCCTTCGACTATTCTACTCACTCATTCAGATGATATGAATTACTTTTGGCATCAATGATTTGGTCACTTGAACTACCACTACCTACAACAACTCAACAAACAAGACATGGTTACAAGATTGCCTATTGTTCACTTTTCTAAAGGTGTTTGTCATGGTTGCATTCTTGGCAAGCATCCTGAAGATAAGTTTTACAAAGGAAAATCTTGGAGAGCCTTACATCTTTTGGAGTTGGTACATAATGATTTGACAGGTCCATTTCCACAACCATCTCTCAATAGAGCCCGATATGTTTTGACTTTCATTAATGATTTCTCCAAGTACACTATTGTGTACTTTCTCAAACAAAATTCTGAAGTCTTTGATTCATTCTTGGAATATAAGGCTTTTGTAGATAAACAAACTGGAAAATATATCAAATTTTTATGTACAGATAATGGGGGAATTATTTCAACCATAGGTTTGTGCAGTATTGTGCTTCAGAGGGCATAGATTTGCAACATACAGTCCCCTACAGCCCTTAGCAGAATCGAGTTGCAGAAGGGAAGAATCGGTCCTTGAAAGAGATGGCTGATTGTATGATTCACTCCAAGTCTTTGGCACCACCTTTATGGGAAGAAGCCATTAATTGTGTGTGTTATATCTAGAACCGCATTTCCCATAGAGTTGTGAAGGGGGTAACTCCTTTTCAATCTTGGACCGATCGAAAACTGTCAGTTAAGCACTTTTGAGTGTTTGGCTCTAATGCATGGGCTCACATTCTAGCAGAGAAATGCAAGGCTATGGATCCAAAAAGAAAACCTTGCATATTTATTGGTTATCTAGATGATGTCAAATTCTATAGGCTTCTTCATCCTACCACACATGAGTTGTTCATTGAGAGGATTGTTAACTTTGAGGAGAGTACTTCCAGTCCTTCTCTCGACACTTCTCCTACAACCATCAGCTTGGAGTCCTTGTATCATGATGATAGTTCTTCAGGGGTTCATAATACTTCAAATCATGATGAGGAGTCTTCTTCCTCCACTTCAGATGATGATAGTGATCATAAGGATGCACACAATTCATCTTTAGAGGATGATGATTCTCCTCTTTCTCCAATCATAAGGCCTCTTTGGGCTTGTTAGACTTTGCAGTCAGAAAGTGATTGGGTAGGGGATCCATTAGATCATAGGAGAATAAGATCACAGTTTCAAGATGCTCCACATTCCTTCCTTGCTTCATCTTTTGATCCACAGACTTTTTAGGAAGTTTTTGGTGTCCCTGAGTGGGATACAACCATGTAGAAAGAATTTAGTTCCTTAGAGAGGAATCACACCTGGGATCTTGTCTCACTTCCTAAGGGAAGAAAACTTGTTCGATACAAGTGGTTCTATTCAAAAAAATATGCAACAAATGGGTCATTTGACAAGCATAAGGCTCGCTTGGTTTCCAAAGGATTCTCCCAAGTTCCAGGGATTGACTACTCTAAGACTTTTGCACCAGTCGCCAAAATTAATTCCATCCAACTTTTTCTTGCCATAGCCACAACACATATGGGATGTTCATCAGATGGATGTGAAGAGTTATTTTCTTCATAGTGATCTTCAAGAGGACATATATATGGAGCAGCCACAGGGGTTCGTTCAAGATTCTTCACTTGTGTGTCATCTTTGAAAGTCTCTCTATGGCCTCAAACAGGCCCCTCAGGCTTGGTACGCCAAGATGGACTCCTTCCTTTTGATAATTGGATTCACTCAATTCTATTTTGATCCTAATGTCTACATATTGTAGCGAGATGATACTCACACCTTCTTGGTTCTGTACGTTGATGACTTGTTGATCATAGGGAGTCACTCATCCATCATTCAGGCAATGAAAACTGTCTGAATGATCAATTTTCGATGTAAAACTTGGGCTTGTTGCACTACTTCTTGGGGATTGAGATCACTTTGTCTTCTTTAGGTATCACTCTTGCATAGTCTAAGTATGCACTTGACATGCTCCAGAGTTTTCACATGGTTGATTGTAAGCCTGATCCAACTCTATTTTTGTCAGGGTTCAAACTTGAGGCTAAGTGTTCTTCACCCTTGGTTTATGGCACTTTCTATAGACATCTTATTGGTAGTCTCATCTATCTGACTCATACGAGGCCTGAAATTTCATATGCAATAGGCATGGTCTCTCGATTCATGCAAGAGCCACATGAGTTGCATTGGAAAGTAGCTAAGCAGATTCTTCACTACATAAAGGCTACTCACAATTATGGGATTCATTATGCAGCGGGCATGGAGTTTGACTTGGTGGGGCACACAGATTCAGATTAGGTAGGCAATTCTCAAGATCACACGTCTACTTCAGGGTATTGCTTCTCCCTTGGTTATGGTCCAGTTTGTTGGTCGAGAAATAAGCAGTTTTCTATTGCTTCTTTATCTACAAAGGTTGAGTATCATGGAGCAGTTAATGTTGCTACTGAGGCCATCTGGCTTCAGAACATTCTCACTAAGTTTTGCATTCCCTTTTGGAAGACCACAGTCATCCATTGTGACAACCAAAGTGCAATTCAGATCTCTCGCATTCTGGTCCATCATCAGTGGATAAAGCACATCGAGATCCACATGCACTACATCCGGGAGTTGATTAATAGCGAGATCATTGATCTCAAGTATCATTTGACATCAGATCAGACTGTAAACATCTTTAAAAAACCCTTCACTGAGAGCAAGTTCCTTCATTTGCGAGCTTTTCTTGGGATGCGGTCGGTGTTATCCATAAGGGGGGCTACTTAGTCCTTTTCTTTTCTTTCATCTCTCCTTTGGGGAGGATTTTTGTCCCACTAGGTTTTCTCCTTTCTTCGATTGTGAGAGATTTTTTTGCATTGCATTTGTACATGGGTACCTAACATGGCATAATTTTTTGGGACCCATCATCTTTCACATCCTCCTAACCTATGCTTAAGGGGGGTGTTGGTGTAGGTTTTTATTTTCCTAGTGGGTTAATTTATTTTCCCTTAGTCCTAGGTTTTTCCTACACTTAATTAAGATTGATTAGGATAATAAAGTGTGTTTATTATTTAATAACTAGGAGATAAGTGGTGAGTTGTTCCCTTCCTTAAAGGGTGGAACTACTTTCCACTTTTGGTGGGAATCTCCACTTTTGGTGGTCCATCTCCACTTTTTGTGGTTGATTCCTATTGGTTGGATTTTCCACCTACCACCTCTCCTAAGTTCTATATAAACTCACTACCTAGCTTGTATTTGTATTCATTCTTGCAATACTCTTGCATTCATTCATGCATATTTTCATTGTATCTTTTCAGCTTGGAGGCTCTTAATGCAATTTTTTCATATTGACATTGCATAATCTCTCGGAGTTTTGGTGTGCATTCTTTATGCTTTTCTAGTCTATGTAGCTTTGATTTTCTCTTATTAATTTTTTGGGTTATTCAATCTATTTCAGATTTCTAACAACAGAGAGAAAGAACAAACTATAAAGGATATTGCAAAGATCGTGCTATATCTATCAAACACCCAAAATATTGAGAGGGGATGAATCGGTATTCTCTAAAACCAAGTTTAAATATGTAAACATTCATTCCACATAGCATATTTAATTTGTGGTAAGAAAGGAACAACAACCTCCATTATGCAACAATATTTTCTCACCATGAAAATAATGTCATTCTTGTATTTTTCCACTACACTTTTTGGAATTCTCTCTTTATCCTACATATTTCCTTGAAAGGTTTTGAAGAAACCCCATAATATAGTCTCTTGTGCATTAGCATCACCCAACCTATCTCTAATTTGATGTCCCATAGGTTTGTCCTTCAACCACACTATGTTTCTTGTATTGAGAACCTCATTCAAAAATTAAAACAATAAACAAATGATCAAAGTACCAAATTTGAAAGAATACTTTGATTCCTTAGTCTTTTATAGATTCTCCATTAATTATGCTCTTAACAATTCACACAAATCATAATTTTCTCCCTTCTTCACCATCTCATATGTTGTGTTGATTGCAATGGTAGATATTGAGTTCTATCTATTAGAGAAATAAATCTTCTAACAAATCATCATGGTAGCATACTTGATTATCAGATCTCTGGTGTGTTTGACTGGAAAATCCCTCTTATCAAAATTTGCACCGGTTAACTCCATAACAACTTCATCCTTCATAGAATTCAATGTCAGAACTAGTTCAATTGAGCACAATCCTATAACAACCCTAATAGCCTCCTTATTGATTAAATGTGGTATGTCCAAACAAATGAATTTGTCATGGATTTGGCTCAATGTATACCTAATCCATTCTTTGACATATATTTTTTTGAGAAATTAGTTTAAACATCTAGGTTTTCCTCCGCCAAACCCCCAAATTTTGGTTTCAACTCAGACTCGTCTTCCATGAGTTCATTGTAACATACATTAGCCAAATTTTCATGATTATACTCTTCAAATTTAGCATTAATGTTAATACTTACATATTTAATATGTAAAACACCAAATGGAATATGTGAAAATGCACCAAGCAGGCCATCCTCCACAGATTTATCAGGGTGTCGTTTAAACCTAGAACATGCTTGGTCCACTACCTCAACAACTTGCAGTGTATACATTTTTGCAGAAAATTAAAAGCAATTTCTGAAACTAGGGCAAATAGAAATTGTAAATACCTTTAAAATTACCTTCCAATTAGGGTTTCATTTGCATGAACTTCGATCTCCTTTAATCACTTCGCTCCTTGTCTACTCTTCTCTCCTCGAATGCTTGTTTGAAAATGAATTTTTGATTAAGTGAAATCACTTATAAAACCTTTTAGAAATTGACCTAATTCACATTGAATGGTTTAGTCAATAAAGATGATGAACCCTAACTATAACTCACAGTTTCCTTCAACTGCTCCACAATTTTTTGTATCTTGATATTTTCCATTGGTATCTTCTCTAATAAGTTTAATATGTCAATCTACACCTCATATCCATGTGTTGAAGCATCAACACCATTTCTTTGGTGGGGGATAAAGAATTTTTTGTTAATGCTCCCCTAAGCCAAATCTCTTAACTTAGTTTCCAAAGGAAATATCCACACTAGATGTTGGTACAAACTCAACATTAACATTTGTCTCTTCCTTTTTTGTTCCAAATCTTGTTTATATATTTCTTTGTTTCTATTGGATTAATCATTTGTGCTAGATCATTCTTCTTTACTAAATTATCCTTCTTCACATTCTCGCTTTTGTAAAACTTAAAGATGTGTCTTGGTCTATAAGATTGCAATTGTAACATATGACATTATTTTGAAAAAACTTACTTCCATTCATTCTAGATATACACTAATTACTTTATGCCTAAATCCAGGACATGTATAACATTAGCCATTGAAATATTGGAACATCATACCATTGTTATAGCCATTCATAATTTGATTTCTACACTCACTAGCTCTATGACTGAATATTTTGCATGTAAAACCTAAAGTCTATATTTAACTAACACTACTAACTTTACTTATAACTAATTGAATCACTTCAAAGGAAAACTCATTGATACAAAATAAAACATAAATCATAAGACAATATCTCATTCACATTCATGGAGTAAATAATCTAATTGAATGAATGCAATAATGAAAGTATCTGATATAACAACATAAATTAAGGTGGAGAACAATTACCTTGAGTGGCCCTTTCTCAATTTATTGTATCCACAAAGTAAACTCAAATCTAAAACTCCTTGAATCAACTGAACATAACAATAAACTAAAACATCTTCATTGCAAATAACTAGATTTCATAATCTTACCAGAATCTTCACAGATTTATTATTCATGAATGCATAATAGGAAATTAACAAAGTATTATCTTTGTAATGGAAAATAATATCTATCAAAACATATCCTCACTATATCTAATCCTCAAACACTAATCCAACTATATAGGTTTGAGGGAGGTTTATTGGAATAAGGACTCAAAACATAAAGTAAATGCAAATTAACCCTCTCTTATAAAATAGAGAGGGACAAATTATGTGTAATTTAAATTGTAACTAATAAGATGGGAGAAGAAAATTAGGATTGGAACTCTATCTTAAATGACATAACAAATATGTGTATTGTGAGAATATTCATGTTGGCTTCCTAACCATTGCAAACTCCTTTATTCAACTATCTTATTAAATGGTTCTGTGATTCACAATCGACCTCATCAATGAATGCTCCCTTTTTTGCAATTATCACATTCCCAACATTCTGGAATCTCCCCTACACTTCTACCTAAAATCCTTTGGCTACAGATTGAACTTCCTAATTGTTGCGGGTTACAATCCGCTCGCTCTATCTTATGGGTTGTAAGGATTTAGTTCATCTAACATATACACAATATTAATAACCATAAATTAAATATAGATTCATATTGCATTCTATACACATTCACACATTTAACCATGAAATTACTAACATATCATAATCATATTCCCATACATCAAAACCTGGTTCAATTTGCATGAAGGATATAAAAATATAGATAAGTTCAAGAAAGTATATGAAAGAAACAACTAGAAATATCCAAAAATATAAACTAAACAAGAAAAAACTATCCATTAATTAGGCTCATCACTAACCTCATTGACTTGGACCATGTGATTTGCTTCTCATTGTAAAGATCAACTCTCTCTACTTAGTTGGTAGTGCTTGCTCATACAATATACGATATTGTTGCATCTCTCATGTCATACATATTAGGTTAGAAATGATATCCTTTATCCCCTGAACAAACACTACCTATCTCATAATGTCCCTCTCTTGTGTCAACCTAGTAACATCTCCTTGAGCTTGGTATTCTAAGGCTTGTGTTGCATCTCTCTCTACGTTCACTTTTGTAAGTTGTGCTCCCCCATCTCTTTGGGACCCATCCAATAGTCCCTATAATCTCACCACCTCTTCCCATGTCATAACTCACTCTCCTAGCAATTGATCTTGCTCTCATCTAAGTTGATCTTTCTCTACTATGACCAACCCAAGGCATACCTTAATATCACCCTCATCATTAAGATGATCCTTACCATCAATTTCCACATCCTCCTCCATCACCTCCTCCTCTCTCCTACTTGCCTCCATTGGATCCACTCTCTATCAAACTATTTGACCATCACCATCATCCCCCTCCTCCTCCTTGATCATTGCTAATTGATCTTGCGGGATCATCAATCACATTGGTCATCATCCAACCCACCAAGAATCATACTCTGTCATGGTCCATGCATTTATCACTAAACACCTCAAATTCCATGGCACTATTGGGGTATCCTACCATTTTTTTCAAGCTATATAAGGCTCTATGTATCCTCCCATATCCCTCTCTCTTGTACCATGTGAGAAAAAACTACCCCTCCCTCTATCTACTAATAGTCACAAAACTGCCACATGCTCATATGCCCAGGCCTCCATTTACCACCAGGTGCATCTACTTGTAAATTTTTGCCAACACACATGCACCCCATGTAAAAATGATATCCTTCAATAGTACATATCTAAAATGCTCGCCTAGCCAATAACAAATCCTTGTGATCTCCAATCAATAACTAATACCCTTGTCATCAATGTCACAATGAACAGTGATAGCTCTAGGAGCTCACCCATCCCTACTTCTAGATCCAACTCAATCTCCCTACCTAGAAGATCATTTGTCATAAATACTTGTGCCAATGTACTCTCAGCATGTATCAGGTCATACGTTATGATCTCCCTTGTATCGAGAGTCACATAATCTACCACACATCCTCCAAAGTGATGGTGGCCTCCCCAGTCGATAGATGAATGTTGTTATTATCACTATGTCATCTCTCCACTAGTATCATCATTATGTACCAATGCACCCTCAATTGGGGCATCTGTTACACAAAATATAAGCCCATCAATCTAAGCCATTCCTCATCAATATCAGTCAAATGATAATGCAATTGATTCATCACCTAAATTCGATGCTTGGGAGACTATAATGTCATGAGAGGCTCCTGCATCATGTCATTAACCAATGTTATCCTTTCTCAAAATGAATCCCTTCACTTAACCCTTAAAATCCCTCATGCACTTGTCTTTTAGAAGAGGCATGTTTTATCCTACACAAGCATCATTTTTTGTACAAGTGCATCCCTAGACCATGCAAGCGTCACTTTAATGCAAGCACATACCTAACCTATGCAAGTTTTAATATTGCATAAGTGCATACTCAAACCTTGGAGGAACATAATTGTAGAGCACAAGTGCGAATTTAGCCCGTACAAGCACCAATTCATTGAGAGCAAGCATATTTTTATCATAAGCAATGATTGGTGACATGCAAATGATTATTTTTCCGCAAGTGCGGCTCTAGGTGCAAGTATAATTTCATGGAGCAGAAGCGCCACAATCGTGTGTGCAAGCGCAACTTCATGAAACTACACCTTCATTTTTGCCTACTTTTTACCTTACTCTACCTGTATTTATTACTCTCTAACTACCCAAAAACCCTAGGATAGGTCACTCCTTAGATATCTTGTCTCTATCAATCACTAGTACTCCTAAATGCACTCCACACAATGCAAATGATGAGGTACAAACATCATCTCTTATTCACTCACTCTACTCCTCTTCTTCCAAATTGCAAGGTTGAAAATGATATGTTTGGGCCCCCTAGGCTTATTAATAGGCTCCTAACACTAATTTTCCCTTTATGCATGTGGTAGGTGCCCTCTCAGCTAGAAAATCATGCCCATTTCTTGACCTATCACCCTATTTCTTTCCACCTTTTTTTTTTTTCTTTAACATGCATCTACTTCTGAACCCAGCTTTTCAAGATATCACCCAATTTTATTTTATTTTATCAGTCTCTCAAGGGGGCATTACCTCCTATTCATCCATACGATTGGGGAAAATTTTAACTTCTTTGATACAACATCACTTTGGAGACTCAATCAAAGAGGGGCAAAATGTAGACACCCCAATTTTGACATTTCACTTTCATATTAGTTAAAATTCTAAATTTTAATTAATCATTGTCATCATCCCATAATTAATTAAATATTACACTATTTAATTTATTATCCCATTTTTACTCTAAATTAATTAAATAATTAATTTAATTAATTTTCACTATTGTCTTATTCTTCTAAAAGGTTAAATTATTTATTTAATATAACCTTAGTTATCACCATCCATTTCCTCTAAAAATATATTAATTAATTAATCTTAGATTAATTAATTAATTAAGCCATACATCATTAATGTTCACTTAGCCTTCTCTTCAATTTTAAATTCTTCATGTGCCATGTGTCATTTCCCCTCACATGCTTGATTTTGCATCCCTCTAATAAATTGTCACCTCCATCTCATTAAATCCACTAAAGACAAATGCCACATTTTGGCTTGACTTTATATGGGGCCATCTCTCTCCTCTCCATAAAATCTAATTTTAAATTCTACCTCTATCCTATCCAATTATTCTCCTCCAAGCCTCCATCCTCCCTTATCCTTCACATGACACTTGTCCTCTTTCTTGAGAGCACCTCTCAACATGAGCCATTGATCTTGTGGCAAGATCTTATCTCTTCATCCATTTGAAACTCCTTCTATAAATGGAAGCTCTCACTATCCATTTTCATCAAGTACTTGGCTATAACTATATTATGTTAGAATATTTTTAGAGAAATCCACATTCATATAGTAATTTGTGAGCATATCAATAGGCTTCGTGTGCATACTTATTTAGCTCAATCATAGAGTTGAAGATGCTTTGAGGTATAATATTGGTGTGTTTATGCATTGTGTTTTACTTATTGTGCTTCAATCTATTTTCTTGTCTTCACCCTCATCCTTTATATGATGGCATACTAATGATAATATGTCTATAAGATCACTATACTGTTTGCAACTTCTTTATTTGTGTACCATTCCATACACACATTATGCCTCATCATCATGATCCATTATATCATGGTGCATAAATCTACGTGCTATAACAAATAAAAAATTTCCCCTTAGACATGAAGCTACTATGACAATATTTCTCCATCATCCATTTTTATCCTTTATCATCATTCATCCATCACCGAAATCATGTGTCATTATAGTTACATTACATCCTTGTGACATTTCATCATCTAACATGTACATCAATTCAATATAGAATCCTATCATCCAAACAACAAAAATCAATATGCCCAATCCTTATCCATCATATAATTTGTATCCATGGCATGTACATCATCCCAACATGATTACTCTCAAGTTATATTTTATCACTATTGGAATATATTTTTAGCATCCTTTGTCTCTTCACGAGATATATTAGGCTCCATTTCACCCAACATCTCTCTCGAGGGGGCATCACTTCTATTATCATCATTAAGTGATTGGAGCAACTTGTAATTGAAGCTTCACCCCATCCTACTTTTTATTCTTCTTTAACAAAACACTACTTAGTTGTGAAATCATATCAAAGAGGGGGGAAATATAGACACCTAAATGTTTCCCTAATGTACCTTGTCCTAATCCACTAAACACATTACGAAGACAAGTCCCCTTCACCTAAAGTTCCTCAATTAATTAAATAATCTTATTATTTAATTCATCCCTTTTTCCATCTCACCTCACAATAAGTAAATAAATGATTACCATGTCCCTTATCTCTCTCATGGTTACAACCACCTATCGAATTTTTTAATTCCATCATATCCCTTCACATTCCAACAACCTCCGTCTCAACTCTCTATTCTCTCCTTAATCCTAGTGAAATTCTATCAATCATCTTCCAGAGTTGATTTCACCATCAAATCTCAACAATCCATAATCTCTTCCAATATTTTATAAATTCAAGCACTCCCTTATCCATTTCATGATCCATCAACTTTGAGCTAAGTATATTCTATCAAAACAAGTTGTATTCAAGTAAAGGAGCATCTACATACTAACAATCATTTGGAGAAAATAGTCCAATAATAGATTTTGTGGTAACATTTGATTTGGTTTTTGATGTTATTGTGTTGTTTGAACTCTTTTATTGAGCTTTATCTATAGGTTTTGTCTTGGTTTGAATATGAAACTTGCATTCTAGTTTGTTTCTATTTGCATCTCAAATCATAACAATATAGTATGTATATTTATATATACATATATATGTATGTATGTATGTATGTATGTATGTATGTATGTATGTATGTATGTATGTATGTATATGTATATGTATATGTATATGCATATGTATATGTATATGTATATTTATATGTATATGTATATGTATATGTATATGTATATGTATATGTGTATGTATGTGTATATGTATACATATACATATTAATACACATACACATATGCATGCACATGCACATGCACATACACATAAATATACATATACATATACCTATACGTACATATATTGTTAGAATATGAAATAAATTTTATTGGTATTCCAGCAATGACGAATGGTCAATATTGATATCTAGCTAGTGCTTCAAGTATGGGCCCAACACAGTCAAAGGTTGAAATGATGGGAGGTACCAAGGGGGTTGTCATAGCCCCCTAGATGCCAAAGGAATTTTTTTATGAAGTCCGGTTTTTTTTTTGGGACTTCCTAATTATGGTAATTTTGACAAATGTTCGACATATAGTTGCATGAGTCACACTTTCTATTTTTTGAAAGTTTTGTTCAATAAGGACTCTGCAACCCAGATTTCTTATACTCTTTCGAAGTCATGTTTTATGTAACTTTTGAAGGTTGTAATTATGAATTTCTTGAGAAATAAAAATGTAAAAGAGCTTTGCTTGTGGTTTTTTCTTGGTATAATTTAACTAGATTTTCCATGTAATCTGCATAGTTCAACAGAGCAGCAAAACCTCCACAAACCACATCACCCAATACATCAAATAGTATTATATCATATTTGTAAAATGCATTTAATTCTTTTAACAATTTCACAGTCTCTCCTACCACATATCCCCCGCATCCAGCTCCTGCGAGTGGCCCCCCAACTTCCACACAATCTACCCCTCCATAACCTTTATGAATGACATCTTCTGACCAAATATCCTCATGATGATAATCTTTGGACTGCAAAGTATCTATAATTGTAGGTATCAAAAATCCCGTTAGAGTAAAAGTACTATCATGTTTGGGATCACATCCAATCTGTAACACCTTTTCACTGTGTTGAATTTATGCTTAATTTTCTGTCTATTTATTCTACATTATAAATTTTCTTACAATTGGTATCAAAGCGAGGTTGTTTGCATAGATATTATTTTTTTGAGAAGTAAATAATGACAAGAAGCACAATTACTACATTTGAGGTGCAAAATTTTGATGATTCTATTTTTTCTTTATGGAAGCTAAAGGTTCAAGCTTTAGTAGTGAAGAATGGATGTACCCTAGCTCTCAAAGGGGTAGCATAAAAACCTACAACCATGAACAAGGTAGATTAGAATGAAAAGGATAGCAAGGCTAAAGCAAAAATCCAATTATCTCTAGTAGATTCAATGCTATTTAATTTTATAGAGGAGAAAACTACACATGACTTGTGGACTAAGCTCAAAAAGTTGTGTGAGATGAAACCATTAGAAAATAAAATTTTGTTATGTAGGTAGCTATATAATTTGAGAATGTGTGATAATTTATCTATCACGGATCATTTGAGAAATTTCAACACACTCAAAAGAAAGTAGTTTTTAGTGGGGGTGAAAATTGAAGAGGATAAGGCAATAATATTATTGTGCTCATTGCATAAAACTTGGGATCAACTAGTTATGGCTCTTAGTAACTCAGCACCGAGTGGGAAAATAGTCTTTGAAGATTTTGTGGCCACAGTAATGTTTGAAGATTTTAGGTAGAAGACATCTCAAGGATATTTTAATGAATCCCTAATTGCAAGAGGCAAAAATCGAGAAAGAGGAAATATAGAGTGTGGACAATGTTGGAACTATGGTAAAAATGGACATGTCAAAAAGGATTGCAGACTACCAAAAGCAAGAAAAGAAAATTCTAGTGCACAAACATCTAAGGTAAACACACCAGAAGTCCAAAAACCATTAGAAGATTATAGTGCCTCCTTTCACATGACTCCACACAGACACTGGTTTTCTAATTATTGGTCATGTGACAAAGATATGGTTTACATGGGAAATGACAACCCCTATGAAGCTATTGGTGAAGGTAACGTAAGAATCAAGATGTTTGATAGAATAATAAGAACTATTTAGTATGTTAAAAATGTAATACTATTAAAGAAAAAAAAATTCACTTGGAGTTTTTGATGAATAAGGTTATCGATTCATTAGTAAAAATAGTTGTCTCAAGGTAACAAAGGGTGTGTTGGTTGTGCTAAAGGGAGAAAAAAGTATGAGATCTCTATAGGTTGGTTGGGAAAAATATTAGTGGAGAATTTATAATGGTGTTTAATGTGGAAACAAACTCAATATCAACCTAGCATCAGTGGCTAGGCCATATGGGTGAACGTGGTCTCAAGGTACTAATAGATCAAAATCTTCTCCTAGGTGTCAAATGTAAAGATTTAAATTTTTTTCAACATTTTTTAATTGGAAAACATAATAGACTGAGCTTTTCTAGAAGTAATACCAAATGTAAAGATGTTTTAGAATTAATTCATTAAGATACTTGGGAATCTCATGTAACATCTATTAGGGGTTCATCATATTTTGTTTCATTTATAGATGATTATTCTCATAAGGTGTGGATTTATCTTCACCAATTTTGTAGTGAGTATGGCATTGCAAGGAAATTGATAATTGATAGAACACCACAAAAATTTTGTTGAGCACATGAACCATACAATTATGGAGTGAGCTAGAGGTATGTTGAGCATCACTAGTTTAGAGCATAAATTTTGGATTGAGGTTGTTTCTACAACTTGTTTCTTGATCAATAAATTACCTACTACAACTCTTGATAATAAAATCCCTGAAGAAGTATGGAGAAGGAAACCTATTGATTATTTCTTTCTTCATGTATTTGGCTCTTATGCTTATGCTCATATTCCTAAAGATAATATAAATAAGTTGGATGTGAAGTCCACAAAAATGTATTTTTCTTGACTATGTAGAAGGTACAAAGGGGTATGGATTGTGCGATACTATGCCTACAAGGTTATAGTTAACTGAGATGTTTATTTTAATGAAAAATCAATGTAAAGAGATAAAGAACAACAAAGTATAGAAGTCAATCTAATTGAGGTGGAAAATTATGATGATAATCTACAGGTACCAAATGAAAATGAAAATAATGAACAAACAAATGAGCTATAGGGTGATACATTACCCCTTGTAAGGATATCCACTAGAGTATTCAAACCACCTGAAAGGTACTCTCCTACTTGTAATTTTGATTATGCTTTACTAACTAATTTTGGTGAATCTAGTTCATATCAAGAGGCTTGTGAAGCTAAATGTGCAAGCAAGTGGAGAGTTTTCATGGAAGAGGAGATGGAAGATCTTCATAAGAACACAACATGGGAGCTTGTGTGATTGCGTAAGGGGTGAAAATATGTTGGTAAAAAGGGACATAAATGATAATTTGGAGAGGTATAGAGCTCAGTTGGTGGCCAAGGGGTATACATAAAATTTTGGTATTGATTTTGATGAAATTTATTCACATGTATGGTTACGTACTATTAGATTTATTTTAGCTCTTGCTGCTATTATTGAATTGGAGTTAGAAGAGTTATATGTAAAAAAAACCTTCTTGCATGGTGATCTCTTAGAGGAGATTTATATGCAACAACTAGAAGGTTTCAAGGAAAGATACAAAGATAATCTTGGTTGTAGGTTGAGAAAATTGTTGTATCATTTGAAACTGGTGCCAAGGTGTTGGTGCAAGTGGTTTAAATCCTTCATATTGAGTTTGGGTATTAGTATATGTGATATTGATCATTGTGCCTACTTTCAAAGGTACGATGATGAAAATTTTATTATTATGCTTTTGTATGTTGATATGTTGGTAACAAGTCCCAATATGTATAAAATCATCCATTTAAAAACTCAACTTGCTAGGGAGTTTGAGATGAAGGAATCAAGTAGAGAAAATTAGATTATTGGTATGAGGATACACAGATATAGAAATAATAGGAAAATATGGTTATCACAAAAAAATTATGTGGAGAAGATTTTGCAATGCTTCAATATGTAGAATGCACAATTAGTTATCACTCCATCTGCTATTCAAATTAAATTATCTTCAAAATAGTGTCCTAGCACAAAAGTAGAGAATACACAGATGTATTGTGTACCATACTCATCAGTAGATGGTAATCTTATGTTTACTATGGTGTACAGTAGACCAAATATTGCATAAGCAGTGGGAGTAGTCAGTCATTACATGTCAAATAAAAGTACTAAGCATTGGATGACTGTGAAGTGGATTCTAAGCTATATGAGGGGAACTTCTAATGTTGTTATCTATTACAGTGGAAGTATCCTTAGGGTTAATGGGTATGTGGATTCAAATTTTGGTGGAGACAAAGATAAGAGAGAGTCCACAAGAAGTTATGTTTTCTCCTTAGTTGGAAGTGCAGTTAGTTGGGTATCAAAGTTGCAGACAATAGTGGCATTGTCTACTACTGAAGCTTAATATATGGAAAAAACATGAGATAGAAAGGAGGAAATCTAGCTTCATATAATTTTGGTGAATTATAGTTAAAGCATGATAACATGGTGTTGTGTTGTGAAAACCAAAGTGCTTTACACTTAGCACAAAACTCAATATATAATGTTAGAATAAAGCATATTGATATTCAATATCACTTTGTATGTGAGGTGGTGGAAGGAGGACAAATATCTTTGGCTAAGATACACACTAATTTAAACCCAATAGATATTTTGATGAAGGCCATTGGTAGAGAGAAGTTCATTTGGTGCAAAAATTATTGAGGCTTGCATATTAATTGATGATTGGCAACATTGACAATAGTCTTTAAATATGAGGGTTTATTTGTAAGAGATAAATTTGACTTCAAGTGGGAGATTGTTGGAATATGAAGTCAATTTTATTGTTATTCCAACAATGACGAATAATCGACATTGATATCTAGATAGTGCTTCAAGTATGCAACCGATGCAGCCAAAGGCCTACTATTTAATTGAAAATTGAAATGATGGGGGGTCTTAGGGGGCTCTCGTAGCCCTCTTGGATGCCAAAGGAATTTTTCGTTGAAGCTGAATTTTTTTTGGGACTCCCTATTTATGGTAATTTTGATAAATGTTCGACATGTAGTTGCATGAGACACTTTCTATTTTTAGAAAGTTTTATTCAACAAGGAATTTGCAACTCAAATTTCTTATAGTATTTCGAAGTCACGTTTTCTATAAATTTTGAAGGTTGTAATTGTGAATTTTGTAAGAAATAAAAATACAAAATATCTTTGCCCTCAATTTTTTTCCTAGTACAGTTTTACCAGATTTTCCATGTAAATAATGTGTTAAATTTGTGCTTATTATTTTTCTCTATTTATTCTAAACTATAAATTTTCTTATGTATATGTATATAAGATGTGTCATTTTTATAAATGTTACCTTTGATGCTTTTTCTAAATTATTAATCTTTCTCCATCGAGCTACCTAATCATTATTTTATTGATAAAATTAAATGTAAAATATTATAGAATGCATCACTAAGATAAAAAAATGTTTCCTCCTTCAAAATAATATGGTGGATTCCTTATTGAAAAACATTGTAGACACTGAAAAATGTCCTAATCAATATCATACATTTAAATCAAATTTACTAACATCATTTCCTCTTTAACCCATCCTCTTTTTGCTTAATTGGTTTAATTATCCTAGCTAATTAATTAATTGCATTATTTGCATCTATTAACCTAATTCATTAAATCGGGATAATTCACCCCATTTCAAGCTAACATTTCATCTAATTAAATTAAATAAATCAACATATTTAATTTAATCTCATAAGTCATCTTATTTAATTAAATAACCCTAAGTTATTTAATTAAATATCATTTCACCTTTCCCACATTTATTAAATCATCTAATTTAATAAATGTCACTTTAATTCTTCTAATCCCCTAATTACATAAATTAAATCTTATTTAATTAGCAATTAAACTAAATTTTCTCTAGTCAAAGGGAATATTCCTTATCCCCTTTTTGCACAATTAAAACTTTGTTTTAATTTACAAAATGTCTTTTTTCTTCACCCATAGGAATATTCCAAGGGAATATTCTTATTCCTCCATCATTTGAAAAAGGGATATTTTCACTTGGCTTCAAATGCAAGTTACCTTGTAACTCGACTTACAAGTTATATTTTAACCTTTTGAACAAGTCACCTTTGACTTGTGTGTGCAAGCCAAAAGTGTGTTTGTTTGAAGAAAATGTGAACCCTTGATTAAATCCCATCATTCATTATCATTCGTTGATGAGAATCCATGATCCATGCCTCTCCTTCCTTTCATCCTAGACTGTTGATTAATCTTTCCAATCTCAACCCTCCATTTCTCATTTTCTCTCCTATAAATAGGTCACTATTTGGAGACAAATGGATCCATCTTTTTTAGACTAAACTTATGTTGTTGAATCTCATAAATCTTTTCAAGAGAAAAATCACGCTGTTGAAATCACTTCCATCCATACTCTCATATTTACTCACTTGTTACCTTATTTTAGCTCATTTTCATTGCATAATAGCTTAAAGCATCCATTAATGGATTCCTTGCATCCATCTTAGCTTAATCATAAATTAGGGTTTTCATCTTTTAGCATAGAAATAGCGTAGATTAGCTTGGCAATAGCATAATTATATCATTTTTAGTATCAAATCATGGTAACTCAGCTTGCATCATGTTCATTTTTGCATAAACTATGTGTTCATACATAAATCACAATGGTTTCATCGATTCTCTTCCATATAATCGACTAAAATAGGCTCACTGATCATGGGATTGGGAAAGGGTCATTGTTTCACATCAACACGACAACAATTCCAAAACAAGATAAGTTTCAGATGGGCTAGGTTAGGGATTTAACTTTTTTTGTGTAGTTTGTAGCTTTCATTTTCAATTAAATGCTTAATTTAGATTTCCATTTTGAATGATCTTGTTTGTAGATGCAGGTATGTTTGGAAAAGTTATGCTTCGATTCATCATGAGTCAAGTGCAATTGGTCCACCCTGACAATCCTCATCTCACATTCTAGCGCTAGAAGGAGGGCAAACTGTTAACAAATTTTTAACTCAAATTTTGTTTGTTGGATGTTTTGCAGGTCGCAATGACACCCAAACTACAAAAAATGCCTCTTGTAGAGTGTTTCCATATAGTGATGCCCACACAATTTGAAACAATGATGTTGATTTAATGCATTGACATCGATTTAATTTTGGCAACATTGAATTAATCTAGAAGTATTGAAAAGTTTAAACGACGATGCCCATCCTCACCAGAGCAACGCTTTCAAATTTTGAATCGTGACACCATTGTTAGCAGCGATGTTGGGCCAAATACCGATGCTATCATGCTCACTATTTTAGTTGCAAAGTGATGCCCATTTTCACTAGAGCAACACCCATACTTCAAATTTTGAGGCTATCATGTTCAACGACGCCCAACTATGGAAAAAAAAATTGATTATCTTTTTTAATGTGTGCCTTAATTTCCTTGATTCACCTAATTACTAATGTGTATATGACTGTGTTCTAGTTTGTAGGTTGAAAGACATGGAGCTAAAATGAAGAAATCATCTTCTATCTTAAATTCTATAATTGTAAAAAGCATTTAAGCGCTTTGGGGCAATTATAACCTAGTTTTCATGCTTTCTACCTTATGTTTCAGGACCTCACTAAATTTCAATTTGTTCTTAAAATGAATGATCAAATGGAAATAAATTTGAACCTTCACATTATCATTTTACTTTGGGCTTAAAACTGAACAAGCAACTTCATACTTGGTTTTGGTGCTATAAAAATAACTCATCATTGCTTTGAGGATTAAAACAAACTTGTGTTTTCTTTATCTTGTAATTTTCTTCACAACTTGTGTCATTTAAAATACATATATGTCTCTCTCGCACTTCACAGCGATCTTGAGAATCAAAAGTATTTTGGTGACATTGGTTGCCTAAAAGGTTACCTACACATTTTTTATTTGGAGCTAAAAGTGAACAATCATGTGAGTGTGAAGGAGAACCATTGTGTGTGCTCCCTCCTAAGTGCTTTACGCAACCTAGGTGGTCAAAATAAAAATGTACTTCGCTATTGTTTATCTTTAGAGGGCCTACCTTGGTGGGAAAAATTAATCACCCCAAGGGAACGACCCAAGCGGTAATGAGCTAAATCCAAGCTCTTCCAAACTATGACATAAATGTGTGGTTACAATGAAAATTATGATCAATGGGAAGCGGTACATGATAGCTCTCCCCCAGCGTCTTGATGATGCATAAATCCCTTGTTCTAAGAGTTGGGAGACCTCTCACAAGGATTTTATCATTAGATGACCTAAACTAGAAGCCCTTATTACGAACCTTTGTTTAGAAATCCAAAAAATCCTTAATACTTGTTGGTGCAAAAATGATCGTTCTCAAGTCGTCCCACATTCTTACTATTCAATTGTAGAAATAGAAAAATCCTTTTAATCTTCAGATTTTGAGATTTGATGGTTCTGAGAAGTGTGTCGAGAAAGGGGGAGGCAGTGTCGCCAAATCTCTAACTGTTCGCATTGTTTAGTGTTTTGAGAAATTCAAGCAAGAATTCAACAAAGAATAGCCATTTCAAACCTAGGATTGTAAGTGATTGTGAGTCTGTTTGATACATTGCTTGGTTCCACAACGTTCCAAAAAGAAACATTCACTATCTTCAAAATTTCAAACACTTTTATTTAAATATGGGTGTCTTTTGATTTAGTTTTGATATTACTGCTTGTCCTAAGGGTTTCTATCCTTAGCGACTTCTAAATATCTTAACTTAATCATAATCCATATTTCCTCAAGGCAACATAGGAAATTGTGGCTCTAACCTCATGATTTTCATGAAATAGACATTGTGAAAGTTATGATGTTTTTGATATAAACATTTAGTTTGGAAACTTAATCAAGAAGAGTGTTTGTAAAATCAATTCACTTAAGCAAGAAAAACTTGACACAAATTGAACCCCACGTGACCATTTGGAGACCAGACACTCTTGTTTTACAACCCAACTTTCCAGGTGTTATCGTTCAACCAAACTTTGATTACATTGAGGGAGAATAAATGAATATTATCAATAGTTTGAGAAGCTTCTCTTTTGAAACCAAGGAAAGATCTAATCAGTGGAGAATTGTTGTAACTATCTTGGATATAGAAGAACGAAGAGCAGATATTTTGGAAAGATGGTCGATATTACCACCTCCCACGTTGCAATAAGTATCTTCTTCATCTTTAATGATCTCCCACAAAATAAAAGTCCCCAAAACAAGGTTTGTTGGTTGTCATTCTAAACTTCAACACCTTAGTTCAAGAGCAATCAAAAACTGTACTTCAACACTAAACCTAAACATAAACAAATTGTTGGTGAAATTTTATGAATGGGCACTAAGTAGACATCCAGACATGTATGTGTTCTTTATGGGTAAGAATCTATATATTTTTCAAGATAATCAACCTATTTCAATGGTCCATCATACAATCAAAGTCTGTGAAGTAAAACTTGCATCCCGTCATCACAAACATAGATATCGTAACTTAAAGTTTGGTAGGAAGTGGGTTGTAATAATTTACCGCAATTATAACTGCTTGTTAAGAAACTATTATGCTCGAGCTAGGAGAAAGAGAGCAGGTTTAAACATCCCCATTTATCCTCTCATCTAAGCCAAAATTGGGTCTTTAGGATTTGAACATTTTAGAAGTCTAGCATCATTCTCACTACCGTGGTCTTGGAAAACATAGGTTCATTCTAATTCAAACACTGGGTCAAATATTTCATCCATCCCTTCATCAAAATTTCATTCTGCACCTCACCTATCTTTGAAAAACTTTCAAATACACCAACATCTTTTGACTTTAACATCAAATCAAACCAACCTCTAACTTTGTGAAGTTGTATGTGAAATGTATCCTTTTTCATGGGCCTAGTTAAGTTAGTTATCATCCTTGAACTATTTTATCTTGAAGGTCATGAGTCTACCCTAAATATTCTCAATTTCATCATCATCTTAACATCAAAACATCAAACTCAAAGTCAAAAGTGTTGTCCTAAAACTATTACAAAGATCGTTTTTCCATATCACCCATCTTTTTGTTCCCCATTATCATCATTGCTCCAAAAAGACTTAGAGCATCCCTTTTACCTAGATTTGAGTCAACTAGAGAGTTCAAACATTATAAATCTCAACACAACTCTCTCGTCAGTGACCTAAAATTTATAGTAAAAACAAGATCACAATACAAGATAATTATGGAGAAAACCAAAATCACATTTATCTCAAATGATCCAAATCCTTTAGAATTTGACCCAAGAATCCAAGTCATGCCATCACAACATCCATCATCTTTGATAGGAGCATATGAAATTTAAGATGTCACAAACAATCCCTTTGAGCTTACTAGGGAGGAACTCATGGAGCATCAAGCCTTTGAAAACATAGCTCCTACTTTTCCATCATTTATGGCTCAAAATTTGGCACAAGGCTTCACCACTCCACCATCAGGGATAAATCAAACATCTAATCTTAGTCTTGCAGTTAGCCTTACTGAGGACTTTGGCCTGACTCTTCCATCTGAAAGAAGTACACTTATGGGTACTCTTGATACCAATCCACCACCTCCAACAACCACTTGGATGCCTACCTCTAGTGCCCCTCCCATCCCAAAAATTCAAAACAACTACATAAACCTCTTGACCTTCATTACTCCACCATAACCTCCACCTATCGGGGGCATCCATCTTCATCTACATCCATGAGGACCACAAGTATTTCCACCATCACGCAAAGTAGTATAGACCAAGTACCTCAAGGTATTACGCAAGGGAATGTCCATACTATATACAGAGTCAACCCTCAGTGAAAATAGGGACATCTTTACCCAATCCTCCCACGGATTCATCTATACCATTACCATCACAAAACGCAACCAATTTATTTATCATCAATCCAACTCAAACCAACACCTTGGGCATGAGCCCTATCAGCCAAGGAAGTACATTTATCACATCTCAACAACAAGGAAATCCCCAAAACATCATTCAAGGGAATATTTTAAACCAATGGACTCAAGGTCCTAGCATGTCAGCACCATTGAAAAATTTAACGACAACATCCACATCCTTCCCCACAATCCCCTTCACGATGCAAAATCAAATGGGATGTCAAACTTACATTCCTCCATCTCAATCTGCCATTTTGCAAGGAATGTTGAACCAATAAAACTCCCAACCTCCCATAACCAACTTACAACCCATCCAGAACATCAACACCCACAATCCATCATAGATGTCCCAACAACCAACTGGTCCTATATTGCAAAATCATACCTTAGCCTTACAACAAGCACAACAAGCTTATAAACAAGCCATCCAATAATAGCAACAACATTAAGCAGTCTTAGCCACACAACAACAACAAGAAGAAGCAACCTTATTCTCACAACGACAATAGAAACAACAAAAATCTTATCAAGCATCCTTAGTGGCACACCAACAGTAACAAGTCTATCAAGCATCCTCAGTAGCTCAACAACAACAATAGGCCCAATAGCAAGCCATTAGGCACAATAACAATAGTAGGCCCAATAACAAGCCATCATAGCAGAACAACAACAATAGGCCCAATAGCAAGCCCTTGCAGCACAACAACAACAATAGGCCCAACAACAAGCCCTCACAGCACAACAACAACAACAGGCCCAACAACAAGCCCTTATGACACAACAACAACAGGCCCAATAGCAATCCCTTGCAACACAACAACAACAGGCCCAACAACAATCCCTCACACCACAACAACAACAATAGGCCCAACAACAAGCCATCACAGCACAATAACAACAAGCCCTTATGGCACAACAACAATAGCATACCTTACTAGCTCAACAGTATGCCCAATAATAGAAACAATAATAGCAACAAAGTTCCTACTATAACCCTCAATAGAACATCATCAATACAAACATGCTAGGAATATACACATCAACACCCCAATCACCTTCACATAATCTCACTCCACCATACACCCCATACAACACACTATCATATTAAAATCCCATAAACAACTCATCCCTCATCCCATCGTATGTTCCTCCACCAAATCCGCAAAATGATCTAGCTTCACAAATTAGGGTGCTATCCCAAGAAATGTAGGACTTTTGGATGGGCAAGACAAAGAAGCCCCATACACAAAACTTGTGTCCTTACCCCTTTAACCAAAAATTTTAAATGGTACCATTCCCTCCTAGATTTAAATCCCTAAATTTGACAAATACAAAGGGATAGGAAGTCTTGTAGACCATTTCAAAGAATTCAACGTCATGTGTATGGAGGTGGCCTATAATGATTCATATCTAATGCATCTCTTCCCTCGAGGCTTAACAGGTCCTGCTATGGATTGGTTCTCTCATCTATCTACTGGCATCAAAAAAATTCAAGAAATCACTGATCAATTCATTGACCACTTCTCCTTTAATCTATACATGGATGTTAGTCTAGAAGAGTTATATACTCTCAAACAAACTAGAGGAGAATATTTTTCCAATTTCTTACAATGATGGAGACAAAAATCTAGTAAGAGCAAGTGGACCCTTCCTGATGAATAACAAGTAGGAATCATCATAGACAATATGTATCTCAATCTCTCATTCCACTAGAAAATTCAATGCATCATATCTTATGATGAGCATTTCCCTCAAGCCCTTAATATTGAATGACCTCTAACCTCACAGGGAAATAATCAAGCTTACAATCGCCCATCAACCAGTTCAAATGACAAACCTCACGTTTGGGCCAAAAAAAAAAGTGAAAAATGATGGTGTGGTTGATGCTAAGGTTGTCCTAAGTGCACCTAGACCAAACAATAATCAAGTTTCTAACATTCAACTAACTGTGAAACAAATAGTACCCCCTCAAAACAATCAAATTAACAACATTGAGATGCAACAAAGATGAACTACCAATAGGAACAACTATCCCAAGCACAAGTACTCATAGTTATCTGAACCCATCGAAACCATCATGAAAAATTTGGTAGAATCAAATCTGATAACATTGCCCAACTTTGAAAATTTCCAAGAATCGTAAGAGAAACCATCCAGGTACAGTGAAAATGATCTCTACGACTTTCGTAAAATCAAAGAACACAAAACCGCAAACTGCATGAGACTCAAGAACATTATCCAAGATCTCATAGAGAATGACACCATCTCTGTTGAAGTATCAATTGGGAATCAGGACCTCAAGATATACAAGAACCCTATGCTAGATCATAACAAAGGGAACAAAAACGAAAAAGCTAAGGATTACAAAAACATGCAGCATAACTATTCAAATATGGTTGCATCATGTGATAGTGTCATTATGATCGTCACCATCAAAGGACCTAGTGTCGAGTGTGGAGTCACCACATGGTGTGCAAAGGTCACTATTCAAGGAGTCCCATCCCAATCTAGGGCACAACCTACTTTTCCAACATCGAATCCCAACAAGTGCAATCTCCTAGACTAGCTTAAGAACACCCCCACATAGATATCAATCTTAGAACTATTGAGGCAATCTCCCACACATAGATAAATCTTAGAAAAAGCCTCAGACAAGTCATCTATCCCTTAAGATATTTATACAAATCAATTTCAAGCTATGGTAGGACACCTTACTAATCATCTTCTTACCTTTTCCAAGCAAGACCTACCATCACAACCATCTCATAATCGTGCTTTACACCTCGAGGTCTACTTTCATAAGAATAAGGTCAAAAGAGTCTTAGTAGATGGAGGTGTTGGTCTCAAAATTTGTACCCTTAAGTTGATTAAAGATCTGGGCTACTTAGAATATACCATTGAGAAAACAAAGAGTACCACCATCAAGGCATATGACGACCAAGAGCGTGTATCACAAGGCATCATTGCATTACCCATTCAAGTGGAACCTATCATTGCAAAAACTAATTTCCAAGTGCTAGATCTTGATATTTTGTACAATATCCTACTTGGTCAACCATGGATCCATGCCTTAAAAATTGTTGCCTCAACCTACCATCAATGTGTCAAGTTTCCTTTTGAGGGTAGAGAAGTTACCATCTATGGAGATCTTGAGCCCTTTTACTACTACAAGAATCTTGAGGAAAGGTTCTATAAGATCCCCCAAGTGCCTAAAAATGATGAAGGGCCTACATCCATACCTACCTCATTTGTTGATCTGTCATCCCTTACATCTACCTCAGCAAAAAATACACCCATTGTGCAGAACATTCCTGACATCAAAGCAATAATCCAAGATAATGGTTGTGGGAATTATAAGCTCCTAAAAGATACCATTGTCTTAGGAGAGTTACCTCTTTCTCCTCAATCTCATGGGAAACCTACATCTAGCACCAAAGAGCCCAAAAATATCAAGATGGTAGCTACTACCTTCACCAAATGGGGGGATCTAAATCAAGAATATGTCAACAAAGAGGATATATCTAAACTCCTTTATCATGATGAATGACCTATCCCTATTCTTTCAATGGAAGATGATAATAAAGGCTTGTATCTCATGAAGGGAATTGGTTATAACAAGAATGAGAAACTAGGATAAAATGACAATGGCTTGCTAGAACCTATCGTTCCTAAGAAAAAATTAAAGAATCTTGGTTTAGGTTGTATTGTTAGCAAGATTACACTTATTGGCAAAGGTACTTCTGTTAAACTGGTCGAGGCTTCCTCTTGGTTACCTACACCGTGTGACATGACCTTAGATTACTTCCCCCTTGATATGGGTGACCTATTTGAAAATAATTCCCTATTCATGATATCCATTACATCCTTTGATCAAAGCAATCAACCCACTAAACTACACTTGGTATACCCACAACTTATTGACATGGACCAACAAGGACCACCAATTCTTGATTTATTTGAAAATGATGAAGTGATCTCAGAATTCATGGCACTCGACAATAATCTATCATGGGCAGATCACAAAGCAGATTTAGACATAGAGCTAGACACAGGGGCATACTATTGAGAGATGATTGAATCCTTCGGTTGTAAAATTGATGAAATTCCACTCATTCATATCCTTGAGTGAAAACCACACTATATCACTCTCTAGTCCTAAAATAGTAAAACTAAAGGATGTATCTGAGGGTGAGAACCTCTTTGAGGTGCCCAAGGATGAGGGATTCAATCTCCCCCTTAGTGCAATGCATCCTGAAAAGTCAACAATGCTAGCAAAAAAGGCTACCCTAGTCAATCTAGGAATAAAAGAAGCACCCCATATCACTTTCTATGCCAAATCCCTGCATTCCTAAAAGAACAGAGAGATAAATTTGCATGGTCATACATAGATATGCCTGGTCTTGATCCTGAAGTAGATGTGCATCATTTAGCAGTCTATCTCAAAGAAGTTAAGAAAGATGCACCCTCAAATAGTACTCTTGGTGAAACTAGAGTTACAAAAAATTATAGACGTCGGGTTCATCCGACCAATAGATTATCCAGAGTGGGT
Source organism: Sequoiadendron giganteum (assembly GCA_007115665.2). Classification (NCBI taxonomy): domain Eukaryota; kingdom Viridiplantae; phylum Streptophyta; class Pinopsida; order Cupressales; family Cupressaceae; genus Sequoiadendron; species Sequoiadendron giganteum. The sequence goes on along the minus strand of CM021105.1, from coordinate 397,901,717 downwards.
TTCAAACCTGGTACTAGTCTCAAAATCCACTAGGGGCATCAAAATTTGTACCAATTTCAGAAACTTAAACAAAGAAAGCCCAAAGGATGATTTTCTTCTTCTCAACATCGACCTCATTGTAGAATTAACAGCTAGGCATGAAATGCTATCACTCATGGATGGTTTTTTAGGCTACAATCAAATCATAATCACCAAGGAGGATCAACATAAAAGTGCATTCACTTTTCCATGGGAAAAATATTGTTGGAACGTGATGCCATTCGGGTTAAAGAATGCAAGAGCAATGACCCTATCTTCCATGACACGATCCATAAAACAGTTGAAGATTATGTGGACGATATTTTAGAAAAATCAAAGAAAAGAAGTGAGCACATACTAGTCTTAGGACCCATCTTTGACAAGCTTGAAGAATACAAAGTACGAATGAATCCTAAAAAGTGTGTCTTTGGGGTTACGTCAGTGAAATTTCTTGGCTTCATTATCTCGCAAAGAGGGATAAATATTGATCCAAAAAAGGTGAAATAAAACCTCGACATGGAACCACCACAAACACTAAAACAGATGAGAGTATTACAAGGAAGATTGCAATCCATCAGAAGGTTCATAACATAGTTATCAAATAAGATCCATCCCTTTTCATATCTCCTCCATAAAGGGATAACTTACAATTGGGATGAAAAGTGTGATAAAGCTTTCCATCAGATCAAAGATTATCTGCTAACACCTCCAGTGCTCATGCCACCAATACCAAACAAGCCATTGATCTTATATCTTTGCAACATTAGCAACACTAGGAGCTCTTTTGGCACAATATGATGAAAATGGAAAGGAAAGAGCTATCTACTACATCAACAGAACCCTAGTGGGTTGTGAAATGAATTATTCACTTATTGAGAAAGCATGCCTAGTAGTATTTTTTTCTTCATAGAAGTTTAGACATTACATGCTATCACATCAAATAAATCTTATTGCAAAGATAGATCCATTAAAATATGTGTTATCTAAGGCAACTCTCATAGGGCGAATGGCCAAATGGGTAATGATCTTAATTGAATTTTACATAGAGTATGTGGAGCGCAAGGCAATCAAAGGACAAGTGATCGAAGACCAAATAGAAAAATCACCCATCCATGCAAAAAATACTTTGGTATCTAAGTTTCTTGATGAATCGGTATTCCTTATCAATCTCACAAATCAATAGAAAATGTACTTTGATGGATCATTCACCCGATATGCATTTGGAGCAGGCATCCTTTTCATCACCCCTCAAGGTGATTACATTCCAAATTCATACAGGCTATCATTTCCATGCACTAATAACATTGTTGAGTATGAAGCCCTAATCATAGGTTTAAGGATAGCAGTTCAGTGGAAATTCAAGAAATGAAAGTCTATGGAGACTCACAGTTGGTTATTAACCAAGTCAATGATGACTATCAAACTAAAGATGACAAGCTCACCCCTTACAAGAAGATGGTAGATAATCTCAAAGATCTCTTTATAGACATAAGTTTTGAGTAGATTCCTCGTATGAACAACAGAGCAACAGATGCCATTGAAACCATTGGATCACTATTGGACATGTCAAACAATGTCCTCCAATGTGAATTCTTGGTAGAACAAATTATCATGCCAACTTTCAAAATCCCTGTATCTAAATTCGCATGTGTCATTGTTGGTCCTAGATGCCCATGGTATCATGACATTTTTACCTACCTAAGCAAAGGAACCCACCCATCTGATATCACCTCGAACCTTAAAAATACCTTTATCAAAAAGGAATCTCGATTTGTGATCCTAGGTGATACCTTTTACTATCGAAGAATCGAAGGAACATTACTGCAATGTCTCAACCAAGAGGAAGCCTTAATTGCTTTAAAAGAAGTACACAATGGCATATGTCGTTCTCATTCTAGTGGAATGACATTAGTTAAGAAATTGTTAAGGATGGGGTACTATTGGCCAACCATGGAGAAGGAAGCTCATCAGTATGTGTAGAAGTGTGTCCAATATCAACAACATGGAGATCTGATTCATGCACCAACTCGGGAATTGCAACCCATAATCACACCTTAGCCTTTTTCACAATGGGGACTTGACCTCATAGGTAAAATCACCCCAACCTCATCTAATGGCCACAAGTTTATCATAACTGCCATTGAGTACTTCACTAAGTGGGTAGAAGCCATTCCTATGACCTACATAATGGGAAATCATATTGCTAAGTTTATTTTGAATTACCTCATATGTCATTATGGTGTCCCACAAACCCTCATCTCAGACAATGGGACACCTTTTAAGAATCAGTATGTGAAAGAGTTGTGCCAATAATTCAACATCCAACACCGATTCTCTACCTCGTATTATCCCCAAGGCAACAACCAAGTGAAAGCTACAAACAAAACCATCCTAAAAATCTTGAAGAAAATAGTCAACGAAGCTAGTCGTGATTAGCATCTGTAGTTCAATCCCACTCTATGGGCATATCAAACCAATATCTAAACACCAATAGGTGCAACCCCCTTCTCCTTGGTCTACGAATCAAAATCTATCTTACCTATTGAGATTGAGCTCCCATCACTGCGAGTGTCACTACAAAATCCGATCACTGATGAAGAATACAAAATATCTCTGTTGCATGAGCTAGAGTTTCTAGACAAGCGTCACCTTGATGCCTTTAACCACTTAAAAGTATATCAAAACTGACTAAAATAGAGCTATAACAAGAGAATCAAATGTCGATCTTTCCAAGTAGGGGATCTTGTCCTAAAGTTGAATCAGAAGAACCTACCAGATCAAGACAGTAAAGGAAAATTTGAGCCTAACTAGTTGGGTCCTTTTGTCATCACAACAAGCTATGGATTGGGAGCATATCAACTATCAACACTTGAAGGTGAACCCTTGTAGGATCCAACTAACAACTTGCATCTCAAAAATTTTTATGCCTAGTCTTGAAAGATGTAAACCAAAAATACAAAAAAATAAAAAATGATCAAAATCCAAAAAATAAGAAAAAAGATTGAAAAAATTAAAGAAAAAAAATCATCCTCTAGTGAAAACCACCTCAGTGGCACTTTGGGAAAGTACCTTGGTGAAAACCTGACAAACAGGTGCCTCACATAATTAAAGCACCTCCATCTATTCTTTGGCTCTTTGGTCCCATCATTCTTTGCGCTACCATTCATCCATCACCCATTTTCATCCTTATCATAGCTTGATGATTTGAATTATCGTATCTCTTTAGTACTAGGCATATTTAAAAGGTCAGTTTGTCCTACCTATATCAAATTAGTTTAAACCTGTTATGCTGGGGGTAATTCATTATAAATCATATCGGGTCCTTATATATCTTGAGGTCATCAAAAATCTTATCGCAAAACACCAAAAAAATTCATAAAATATTATCAAAAATGCAAAAACATTCAAAATCCTGTATAGCTAAAATCCAAAACATCCAAAAAATATCAAAATCCCTAAAAATTTCAAACATCGAAAATCCAAAAAAATAGTTCCCCTATCAAACTATGTTGTCTTTGAGCTTGAATGTAGGCAATTCCATCATTGGTGTGCCCTTAAGACACCCTAGGTCAGTCCTTTAGGATTTCATCATAATAAACTGGCTTTCCATCACTTGTTCATATCTTCATCATGTAAATGGGTCGAGTTCATCGAACTACGTGGTCTTTGCGTGTATAACGTGGGCAAGGCTTATCTTTGATCAGCCCTCAAGACCCCTAGGATAGGTCTTCTAGGTTAGGTTCTTGGTTGAAACTCCTCAAAAATCCCTAAACATTGAAATATCAAAAAACCCCAAAACATCTTAATATCAAAAAATGCAAAAACATTTGAAAATTGAAAAGCCTTAAACATCCAAATATTCAGAAAATACCAAAAACATTAGAAAACATTCAAAAAACTCCTAAACATTCATAAACTTTGAAAATACCAAAAACAACCTCAAAACATTTTTCCAAATGCCAAAAACATTGAAATATTCCAAAAAATCAAAAACCACCCATCCCATCTCATTTTCACCCGTAATAAAATTTCACCCATAATAAATTGATCATTGCCTTCACCCTTTGATAGGTCAAGTAGAAAGTAAGTGTATCAAGTCATAAAGTGAGAACCTAAATGTCAAAGTCTAAAGTCTAGATCATGAGTAAATATGTCAGTGAAGTTTGTATGAGTGGCTCATCTTAGCATCATCATCCTAATATCAAACAACCTCTGATCAACATGTCCTAGGATGTATCCTTCCTACAATGGTCATCAATGTTAGTTATCACTTTAGCTAAATTAAACAAGGTAAGAGATATAGATGACACTGACTATTTGTCTTTGATATTTTCTTATGATTTATCTTAATGACCCATTCCCAGGACCTCTCGATGATTTCTATCAAAATGATTTAGAGAGAAAGGAATGGAGCATCGATCGTGATATTTCATTTGCTATGCTTGTGGGTATTCTTGTAATATAATCTTGGCGCATACTTACTTGTGTGTAGGAAGTTCGTTTAGGGTGTGTTGTTGACTATTGTGTATGATTTGGTATAATGTATTCTAAACTTCTAACTTACATTCCAATGAGGTTTTCGTATGTCAAGGTGTGAACAAGAACTATCCTATATATCTATCAAGTCGAAGTCCATTACACTAGATACAATGTCGTCCTAGTTATCAATACCTTGATGCATTATGTCTATGTGTTATATCAAACAATAAGGAACAATGGAAAATACCAATCTTGAGTGTGAGTACCTCATCATCCTGCATTTATTCTACATCTCACATTGCCTCGTCACCATCTCTAATAAAGTCTCGATGAGTCACATACTTGTTGGATATTCTGAAGCAATCATCAGAATCAATGGTTATTCATTCTTTATTCTTTTATCTTCTCTCCACACTAACCTAGTATCATGACAATTACCAAAAAATTCACCAATGTGTCCATCCTGCATCCATAAATCATTAGCACACATGCATCTCATACTCACATCATAAAGCATCCATCAGCATAATCACTGCATATCACATCATACATTTTGCATCATCTTTTAAGTTGTAAAGAATAAAATAGATTTGTTATTCTAAGCATCATAAATCATTGCATATCATAAGCATTTGCATCCATACATCCATAGGCATACATAATAATATCATTAATTGCATAGAAAATATATAAAAAGAAATGCATCCACATTATTTGCATCCATAACATTTGCATAAGAAAAGATAATATCATTTTCATCACATATCATATCATGATCATCGCATATCACATAGACATAAATAAAATGTATCCATCTATATCAATCATAAACATGAAATAAAGTACACACATCACATAATAAATCATTTGTATCCATATCATATATATAAAAAATGTGTCATGGTACAAAATCTGGATCAGTGTATGAACATCGATCAAAAGTACAATATCCACGAGGCTATCAAAAAGGATCCCATGAATGTATATCAGTGATAAAGAATGGGAAAAAATAAAATAAAGTCTATACATCAAAAAGCTATCCCTGATGGCTACTACCCTCTCCATCCTGTCTCTCAAGTTGATCCTCTGCTCAAGGATGCGCATCGCTACACTGTGAAAAGTTTGGTTGTCGTAGAGCTACTGGAACATCCTGATGGTAGTGCATCTTGTAATACATAGCCTCTCTATAGAAATGTGATGAAACAATCCTACCATGTGTGGCCACCATCATGGCCTCTATCTACTAGCGTCGGGAAACCTCCTAGTCCCTCTTCATTGTCACAGCCTGTACTCTCTACAACACCTGATCTCTCTCTATTGTGACTACAATCACCTATTGGTGGACTTGGTCCTGCTCACCAGTCAGTGTCTGCACTTGTTGCTGCAACTATTGAATCTATACATTTTGTGCATCTGGTGGTGGTGGCCCTATCTATAGTTGTACCTACAACTATACCTATGGTTGTACTTATGGATGTACCTGAGGTAGTTGTCCAACTTGGGGAGCCCTCAAAACCTATCCATCATGGTCATATTGGCCTCCCTGTCCCTTTCCTTTGGCTCCCCTACCTCTTGGTCTCCCTCTAGGAGGAGCACCTACCAAATCCGTCAATCATCTAGGTGGGATGAACCATACATCATATGTCAGAGTAGTCTAAGCTCCTGGTTGGCCCTGATCATATGCCCAAGGCTGGGCCACTAACTATCTGACACCCTCAACAACCTCTAGGGCTGAAATGGTCGGTCCCCATATAGGAACCTCTCTAGATAATCTTGCAAAAATGGCTTTATATGCATCGTCAAACATGTCTTGTACATCCCTGAATTGACATGCTACCCTATCAGGAAGATATCTATCAATAATGTGGTGTTCTCATCCCTACACATATCGAGTCTGTCTGGTGAAATACAACTATTGAATGTCATCAAAACATGGTGGCATTTGAATCCATGGGCGCCAGTGAAAAACTAACATGTCATCAATAACCCATCTCCAATATGGGAGCCCAATCTATCCAGTGTGCCTCAAAGTAATGGCACCGATGTATCACCAGATCACAGGATCATCCGGCTCAATGTCTGCCATCTGAATAATCGGTCGAAGCATAGCAATGTGCTCCCATGCCCAAATATGTAGCAGATTCACCCCTGCACCAATAGCCCTGTCGTCACAATAGACAAAATCATGTAAATCATGATACAAGGAGGCTATCATCATAGGGCCCCATGCAAAGAGTGTCCTATGTAGCATTTGATGCCACACTAAGACCCATCCTAGGTTGAATCCCCTATTGCATCTGTCTGGGGCCACCAATCCTGAAATGATGGTTGCAATGATTAATCTAAATGTGGGCACATGACCTTTGTATGACTCAAGGTTGATCTGAGATGTGACCAACATAATATCCTCCATCTCCATCACCTCATAGAAGGCATCTAGTTCGACATCAACATCGTAGATCACACGATCATCGTGAATGGGTAAGCGCAGGCTCCGCTAAGCATCCTCTAATGTCACTGTCGCCTCACCTATCGAGAGGTGGAACGATGAGGTCTCACTATACCATCTCTTACATAGGATAGTCATCATGGTGAGATGTGTCTAGATGACTGGTGTGTATGCAACATACCAAAGGCCAATCTCTCCCAGGTGCTCCTGACATAACTCTGAAAAATCACTAAGTCTCTCCAAAACGATGAACCTGTGCTCCCGTGACATCAACAGTGGAATGACCTCCTACATCCACAAAATGCACAGCATCAGGAAATCAAGGAAATTTGACTTAATTTGAAATTTACATCTTGGAAATCACAAAAGCATCACTATTTTCAATAGTGTCACTATATTCAAATTTCAAATTGTGACGCTCGAATGCATTTTAAATCGCAAATTGAAATGTATGTCGCCAAATACATTGGCGTCACTATTTATACTTTGGCAACCCTAACACTAATCTCTAAATCAGCGTCAAGTGTCGCTAAACAAGCATGCATTGCCATTTAAAATTAGAAACCCTAATTTTATATCACCAAAAGTGTCACCAAAAACAAATGCATCATTGAAATTCATTTTGATGTCATCGATTGCAATTTGGGCGTTGCTATATAGCAACACCGCCAAAGTCTAAATCCTAAAGCATATTAAATGCATCAAAAAACATATTTCAAATCTACTTTTGAGTTACATACTGGTGGTCCTGTGCATGGAAGCCCTTGGAACTCTTGAACTTGATCGGAGACGTGCTTAGGAAGCTCACGATATGCCATTTTGTTAGAGGGTCAGAGCTCAGATCAACAAGAATCTGTTACATGTGAATGCACAAATGAATTGAAAGTGACCCTTCTTGGCTTATTTATGCTAGAAATTTAGGGTTTTTTGCTCTGATTTCACATTCAAGCTAGGGTTCATCATTTTCACCAATTTTGCCAATCAGAACCTAATTTTGCATCATTTTTTACGTTTTTGGCATAATTCTTGCATCTTGGAGCCTTTTTGGACCCCCTGGGATAGCTTTTCATCTTTATCAAGAAATCAACCCAAAATTAAAAATGTTTGCTCAATTTCTTAAGGGGCCAAGGAATTAGCTTTATCCTTCTGTTGGGGCATCTAAAAATTAGAATTTTTTTATTTTTTGATTTGAGCAATATTTTTCATCCAAGGAGTGTTATTTTTTGAACTGAAGCAGCAAATACCTTGCTTCAAAGAGGGAAAAAATGTAGACATTGAAAAATGTCCTAATCAATATCACACATTTAAATTATATTTACTAACATCATTTCCTCTTTAACCCATCCTTTTTTCGCTTAATTTATTTAATTAGCCTAGCTAAATTAATTAATTGCATCATTTGCATCTATTAACCTAATTCATTAAATCGGGTTAATTCACCCCCTTTCAAGCTAACATTTCATCTAATTAAATTAAATAAATTGACATATTTAATTTAATCTCCTAAGTCATATTATTTAATTAGATAACCCTAAGTTATTTAAGTAAATATCATTTCACCTTTCCCACATTTATTAAATCATCTAGTTTAATAAATGTCACTTTAATTCTTCTAATCCCCTAATTGCATAAATTAAATCTTTTTTAATTAGCAATTAAACTAAATTTTCTCTAATCAAAGGGAATATTCCCATGGAATATTCTTTGTCCTCTTTTTGCACAATTAAAACTTTGTTTTAATTTATAAAATCCCTTTTTTCTCACCCATAGGAATATTCCAAGGGAATATTCTTATTCCTCCATCATTTGAAATAGGGATATTTTCACTTGGCTTCAAATGAAAGTTACCTTGTAACTTGAGTCACAAGTTATCTTTTAACCTTTTGAACAAGTCACCTTTGACCTCTGTGTGTAGGCCAAAAGTGTGTTTGTTTGAAGCAAATGTGAACCCTTGAATAAATCCCATCATGCATTCTCATTCATTGATGAGAATCTATGATCCATGCCTCTCCTTCCTTTCATCCTAGACCGTTGATTAATCTTTTCAATCTCAACCCTCCATTTCTCTTTTTCTCTCCTATAAATAGGTCACTACTTGGAGACAAATGGATCCATCTTTTTCAGAGAAAACTTATATTGTTGAATCTCATCGATCTTTTTAAGAGAAAACTCATGTTTTTGAAATCACATGCATCCATACTCTCATATTTACTCACTTGTTAGCTTATTTTAGCTCATTTTCATTGCATAATAGCTTAAATCATCCATTAATGGATTCCTTGCATCCATCTTAGCTTAATCATAAATTAGGGTTTTCATCTTTTAGCATAGAAATAGCTTAGATTAGCTTATCAATAGCATAATTAGATCATTTTTAGAATAAAATCATGGTAACTTAACTTGCATCATGTTTATTTTTGCATAAACTATGTTTTCATAGATCAATCACAATGGTTTCATTGATTCTCTTCCATAGAATCGACTGAAATAGGCTCACTGATCATGGGATTGGGAAAGGGTCATTGTTTCACATCAACACGACACCAATTCCAAAACAAGATAAGTTTCAAATGGGCTAGGTTAGGAGATTAACTATTTTTGTGTAGTTTGTAGCTTTCATTTTCAATTAAATTCTTAATTTAGATTTCCATTTCGAATGATCTTGTTTGTAGATGCAGGTATGTTTGGTGAAGTTATGCTTTGATTCATCATGAGTCAAGTGTAATCAATCCACCCTGACAATATTTGTCTCACAAATATGTTTTTTGATATTTGTGTTTCCCTATCCCTTATAGTTGGTCATGCAATTATGAGGAACTAAATGAACACTATAGGTGTATACACATACAAACATCTATATATCCATACACAAATATACATATATACATATATAAATGTATAAATACACACACATATATATGTAAATAAATATAGATATATATACATGTATAAATATACATAGATATATACACACACATGCATGCATGCATGCATGTACATGTGTACCTCTAGTGTTAATTTACTGCCTTGTAATTTCATATTCAACTATAGGGGAAGGGGAAATATAAATATCAACAAACATGGTTGTTCAATAAGAAATCTATATACACATATATAGATATATACATGTACATGTATGCATGTAACTATTGAACACCTAGAATACTCATAGGAGGGTGAATCAATATTCCTATAAACCAATTAAATATAATCCATCCAATTATTAAAACAAATATAACTACAATGATGAATGAAAACATGAAGATACCCACAAAATCACATGACACATAAACACCAAAATTTTACTGGGAAAAACCAAAGTGAGGATTAGCTCACAATATATTATATCTAGATATAGTATATTATAGAAAGGATCACTGCCAGGTGGACTCACTATCCAAGTGAATTCACTGCCCATAGAAAGTAAGAAAGATAAAAAGAAGGGGTGGCTACACAACCTATTTGAACCAATAGTAGAAAATGATCTTCACTCAGGTTTGAATCAATACTTTGTTTTGCTCATAATTTTCTCAACTCTGGTTATATTCACATCACACACATGTAGGTGAAACACCATACATGCCATATGTCTCTTATTACTTGCATGCAATTTTCTCTATCTATCACAACATCACCATCATCATCAATAACAACAACCTTACTCTCTCCAAACTCCGAAGTTGATCTCATATATATATATATATATATATCCATATCAAGTGTAACTTCAATTAGGTTAGCCTAATTAGTAGTAATACACAAAATTAAATATGTCATCCTTAGAAACATTATATCCACATCTTGCACCATAATTCAAAATTAAATTCACCTTAAGATAGTTCAGGATGGACCTAATATAGATCCTACTTAAGATAAAATTACTTGCTTCTCCACCACAAAACATCAAACATGTTGGGTTGGACCAAAAATAGACCTAAACACAAAACCTTCATATGTATATACAATTCACCATACGTGTCACTTTAAAGCTCAATCTTCCTTTGAATTCCTACTCAGTCAACAACTAGTATCTTATCCTTATCATCAAAGAACAAAATAATTATTTGCGAAGAAATATAAAATCTCCCACACTTGATACATTGCACAAGCAATGACTATAAAAATATAGATTTGAACTCTATCATTCATATCTTTCAGAAAAACTTTACAAAATGTCACCAAATCTTGAATTTAGATGCATCTAGTAATCTCAAAACTACAGCTAGAATCACAGAGTGATATATCAATTTGTGGTGGAATGTGGACCCAAAAACTGACACGCTAAACCACAAAACTATCAAGAGGAATACTTAGCCAAATTCTTGTATAACCAATATTTTCTAGATCAACTTTCTTTGTCCTCATATCTTCAATGATGCTTTTAATTCATGCTTAGAATGATCATAAAAATGTTGACATCAATGACAACATTGGATCATACAATATATGCACCTCGTGGTCATGTTTCCTAACAACGTCAACAATGAAAAAATTCCAACAATCTCCCCCTTTGTCATTGATGGAAACATGCATATAAAAAACTTGTTTATCCCCCTTACACATATTTCTCCCAAGAGTCTTTCTCAATATCTCTCCAAGTGTTTTAAAGTATCTCTCCCCAACTCTCCAAATGTTTTGATCTTGAGTATCTCTCCCAAATGTTTTTCAAGTATCTCTCCCCCTTTGATATCAATGGAAAAGAGTGTACTAGTATTAAGAAAATTTTGTATACTCACCCTTAGATATATATATGTGAGCAAAACTAACTGAAAGAGTGTATAGACACCCCCTCAAGCAGTTAACCAAAAACTTCTATACCATCCACATATATGTAAAAAGAATCTGAAAATTTTGAAAAATGCATGAGTAAAAGTTATCAACCTGGAGATGTTGACCCTTGAAGCTTTTGTAGGATGACTTTCCAAGTGGATTTACTTTCTTCCCACTGTTCCTTAGTTGTTGCAAGTATCCTGTAATGTAACTCAAGTTTTACTAAGATCTCTTTTCCTTCTTCTAGATTATAGGGGTTAAGATTTATCTTTAAAATGTTGTCTAACTAGAAAGGGCACTTGAGATACTTTTATATGCTTTATTTTCACCAAGTCCCTTAACTTCTCGAATTGTCTAATTGTTTCTTCCTTCTAGCTCTGTAGGGTAAAATACTCTTCATGTAAGGTTACAAGAGTAGTCCAGGTCTGATCATCTATGTCTTGTACTAGGTCATAGGTGTTTGATGCATAGCTTATTTATGTCTTAATTGTATTCATAGCATCCTTTATGCTCTATGTAATATCAGGCCACTTCATGCAATACAAAAATAAAATCCTTGCTTCCTCTTCACATGCATGAACATCCTTCAAACTTTCTTCCACTTTGTTTCCTGTAGATGCACACTTTTATGTAATGTAAAATAACTTCTTTTCTACAATCCATTCTTCAATTTTTGCTTCAACTTGTTCTCTAAGTTTGGAGACATATCCCTTGAATTTCTCCATCATCTCTTGTGGTGTGTTTTTAGCTACATTGATCTCATGCTCATGTTGATCATCATCTATATCTTCTTCAATGATACCTACTTCCTTTCTCCCATCGATTTATGCTTAAATCTCCTTGCGGTTTTCTTCTCTTCTACCCTAATGGCATGGACTATCAGAGGACCACCTGTGGGTCTCCTCTTCTTACCAGATATAATAGTTGATCTCCTAGAGCGACCAGAGGCCTCTTCTATACTCATGGCAACTCTAGCTTTCTCTATAGCTACCCTAGCACAATTCATAGAAATGCCAAAATGTTTGACACATGATACTGCCTTAGCCTTAATCTGTTTCTTTATCTATGATTTCTTGAAATTTTGAGAAATTTCCATTTTCTTTTCTCTAAAGTTTCTAAATCTTGGTCTGGTAGGATCCTTACAGTTGTTCAGCAACACTTCAACACAACCAACAACAACTTCTTCTATCACTTCATAACCAAACTCTAGGGCCCAAATAGTTTTGGGTTTAACTGCTTTTATTATGCAGTAATTAGCGGAAACCAAGAATGTAATGTCATTCATGTATTTTCTTATCGCATCTCTTAGAATTCTCTATCTCATATTCATTCTCCTTTGAAACATTGCAAAGAATCTTTTAAGGGCATCACCCTAGGCATCCAAATCTCCCAGATTTCTTATGTAATCTCTTATTTGATGAGCAAAAAAAAATTCATTTGACCTAACAACCTTTCCAACTATTGTAACTTCCTCCATAAAGTAGAAAACCAAATAGATTATCAATATACCATACCTGAATACATGCTTTTTCTTCTTGATTTCTTTTAGGTTCTCCATCAGTTGCTTCTAGAGCAAATCACAAAGATCATATTCACCATTATTCTTAATCATATCCACTACCACATGAATTGCAGTGGCGAAAACCAAAATTTGTCCATAAATCATATGTCCAATGACCATTGTTGTATATTGAATTGTTGGATTTCTGATAGGGTTTATTGAAGTACTCGTTTATAACATTATGTCTTTGTTCTTGATAGATTTTCATATTGGAATTGGTCTAGTGGATCAGAAACCAGCAATTTATTTGATCACTTCTTTGGTAATCGTGTGCAGACCATCAATCCACATGAATTGATCATGTATTATGCTTAATTCCATTCTAATACACTTCTCTTCATTGCTAAAGTCTGGAAACTAGTTCCACAAATCTAATTTTTTCTCTGTCAAGATATTGTATTTCGGTTTCAAAGTATAATCTTATCCAACAAATTCATCTACCCATAGATGAAATAATTTTTTGTAGGTGTTATCTTCCATATTCCCATTTATATAAGCTCTAATATCTTCAGTTGGCACAACCCCAAGAGGTATATGTGAAAATGAACCTTCCGGATCAACTTCTAAAGCTTTGGCAGAGTATCTCTTAAATTTGGATTGTGGTCTTTGAGAAATATCCATAATTTCCAATATCACCATTGCATTCAATTTTCCTTCTACCGATAATTCTAGAAAATTAGAATGTGCAAATATTGTAAAATACCTTTTTCTCTTGCTCAACGAAGTAAGGTTTTAGAATTCTATGACTTGGATATGCTTTAGACCCTTCAAACTCGCTTATTGCTCCTCTATTCTTCTTTGAATACATTCAATGAGATGGATTTGTCTTCTCAAGTACACTTTTAACTCCCTGATTTGACCCATTTCAGCAATAAATGCTTCAAACAAAAAGCTGACAACCTAAAACTTTGTATACACAGTCAACTTTCAAAGCTCTGCAAATTATCACAGTAGAATATTTTCTTCTACAATTTTCTTCCTCAGGTTAAGAATTTCATTCTTCAACACATATCTTTGTGTTGTATCTCAAGCTCCTCTTTTCTACTGGGGGCATAATATATTCATTAAATATCACCCTAAGCCATAGCTCTGGCTTAGTTATCAGAGGAAACATCTACATCAGAGGGTGGTATAAATTCTCCCTTATCCTCAATATCTTCCTTCTTTCTCCATATCTTTTATATTTCCTTCTTTACTTCATCCAGATCAATCTTCTTAACTAGTTCATCCTTCTTCATTGGATCATTCTTCCTCGTGTTTTTATTTTTGAAAAATTTAGCAATATGTTTAGGCCTTATGCAATCGTTGCATATGATATTTCTCTGAGCAATATTATTCCTTTCATTCATTCTAGATCTACATTGGCTAGCCTTGTGTCTAAACCCATTCCATGTTTATCAATAACCTTTGAAAGATTGAATCATTCTACCATTATATGCATGATAGGTTGTCATTAGGTCCTATCTCTTTAGTTTAAAAAGTGCATCAAATATCAACTAGGTAGTGTTCAAGGTTGTATTCAATAGGAAACTCCTCAATTATCTCTCTCTTAGATTTTCTAAATAGTTGGGAAAACTGAAATAAAACTTAAACTAATCGGTCACTAAACTAGAAAGCAAGAAATTATTAGTCTAAAAATCCTGACAACTAAACTAGAAAGTATTGAAATGATTAAAATAATAAGCGTGTAAATTTTTGAAGAGGAAAAACATGTAAAGAAACTATGAAACATTTAACTAGCATTAGGTTAACAAACTTAACGATTGATAGAAAATAACCTATCAACTTGAAACTTAACAGTAAAGGTAGATGCACTAAAAATTTAATTAACAGAATTGAAAATTACAAACTCACTACAACCTGCAGGGTTAACTTTAATGGAGCTCGACTCAGAAGAATAAACTTTACTTCACACTTTATCATTTACAAAATAGAAGCAACAAAATTTTGAAAGTAAAAATACTTATCTATCTACTTCTACAATCCCTCGAGTGGCCAGTTCTTAGGTGCTTCTATGTCTAGCTCAAGTCACATAAACTTGACAACTCTAGAATTACTCCATCCAGAAAAATTCCATTCACAATACTTAACAACTCAGAATGAGGCAAGCAAGATTCACTTTATTTATATTGAAAGTGTAATTCAGAAACATAGTTTTGAAATTCATTATAGCAGCATAACGGTATTCCTCTATTGTGTATCACTTATGAAAGTTACACACTTATATAAAAAACTATTTAATAGAATCCTAAATTTCAGTTGGTAAAAAGTACCACTGAAAAAGTATTTAATTGATCTTAACAAACTAACGAAATTTGAGTCCATACGTAAAACATTAAAGAGGCTTAAAGTGAGCCATAAATTCTTCAACAAAAAATTAAAAGATAGCTACAAAAACTCGATCCACCATGCATCCCAAAATTTTGGTGCCTATACTTTCGACACTTGTCTTCAACCATATGGAAGTCTATGTTGAATATTCAGTCATATGGAAGTCTGCGTTGAATCCTTCCAGCTGGGAATGATGACCGATTATGCATGAAAACCTATAGATTTCTTCAAAAACTAAACCATTAAGTTAGCGTAGATTAGTTTATTTCAAATAATTTCAAAAAATAAAGTTCATACAATTTTTCATAAAAAGAAACCAACTAATTGGCAGAGTAAAGGTGGT
This sequence comes from Sequoiadendron giganteum, assembly GCA_007115665.2. Taxonomy (NCBI): domain Eukaryota; kingdom Viridiplantae; phylum Streptophyta; class Pinopsida; order Cupressales; family Cupressaceae; genus Sequoiadendron; species Sequoiadendron giganteum. Next base: position 397,885,766 of record CM021105.1, on the reverse strand, counting down.
TAAAAAATATGAGAAAGGGTATTTAGTCACTTATATTGATGAGGTTATTTTTACCTCATCATTTCCTCCCCTTCCTAAGCTTGATCAAGTCCTCCTACTCTTTGTTGTGGCCCCTAACCTACATTTCCCCTGTTTCCACTCTGCTCTTCATATTTTGCATTGAGATCATACACATTGTTTGTTTCCCTGTCAAAATCCTTAGGTTCCCTCAAAAAACCTTGATGAAGAGTAATCCTTTCCTTCCATCTCTCAAAATTGTCTTTATTCTAATTTTTGTTGACATGTAAGGCAGGAGGTGGTGAAAGAAGCAGAGGAGGTTTGTACCTCATACCAATCTAATCAATTTTCAACTGTAAAAGGATATCATCCAGTGCTACATCTCTTCTATAGGACCATTTGATGTTAAGAGGTGATATTATCTCTCTTTTTCTGAGATACATGGGAAGAGGGTGTATCTATGTTCACATGCATGTCATGCTTTCCCTATGAGATTTGGCCCCTGTTCTTGGAAATGATCAAAGCACAACTAAAGATTATTGTTATACTTAGTTTTTATAACTTCGTGAAGCTTAATACCCAAAAACTATACATTAAAAGCAAAAGGCTTCATGTGTGGATGTCTCATTTGTAGCCCAATAGTTTTCTCAACCTGTAGATATTCCTTTGACCTTTCCTACCACTAAATTTGATTGCGCATGGTTGAAAAAAATGATCTCAATTGCACTTCCCCAGAAAAGAGATTGACATAAAAATCTGTATAGTCTTCTATAAGCAATTTATGAAAAAATCACACAACATATATTGTTGATCTGGAGTTTATTCTACCAATATTTTGACAAAATCCTTGTCATCAGGGTTATATGGCTAATTATTGTAAATTTGAAGTAATTTCCATCTCAAAATTTGTTCATTGAGAAACATTGCATATAACTTGGATGGTCTTCTACAAGTCATCAATAATTCACCTATCTGGCAAGCATCTTGTTTAGCTCTATAAATCCTATCAAGTGATTCCTTTAGTAGAACCAACTCCTTTTTCAGTCAAGCATTGTCTTTAGCCATTTCCTTCAGAAATTAGCACCTATCCATCCACTTCACGAGTAATGGAGGTATGCGCACCTGAAACCATTTTGTTACAATTGGTTTAGTCTATGTACCCTTAGATTCCATTATAGGTTTAGTGTTACTTTCCTACAAATTTTGCTCTAACTCAATAATTCTACTTATAGAAGCATTCAATTCAATTTTCTATTTATCCCTCCCTTCCTCAAAAGCATAAAACAATTGCATGAAATTGTTTGTCAACTTTTTAAATTTTTAATCTTTTTCAAATATACAAGTCACATAATTTTTATCTTTATCATTTCCTTACTGAATTTTAAATTGTAATTGTTCAATAATCTTGTCTTTTTATTCAATTTGCATTTTCAAATTTACAATTTCTTGATCCCTTTTTCCCATGATTGTAATATGTGCCTCTAGTTCTTCCTATTGTTGACTAATTTTTTCTTTGTTTTCTTGCAATTGACCTTTTAATTCAACAATTTTTGCATTCAATTTTTTTAAATCTACTCTTCTCTACTTAAATTCTTCATCCCCTGTGTTACTAGAAGAAGGCAAATTGTGGTTTTCTATATTTACATTATCCTTAGCATATAGTACATTCTCTTTATCGGACACATCAAATGAACCTGACTCAACATTCTTTATCAATAAAGGAGGACAATTTCCCCACGATATCATCCTCAATATCTACAAAATGGGGTGATCGTTCCCCTTCCTCTTCTTGTTCTATTGGAGATGATAGATTCTCTTATTCAACCCTAGGAGATTGATCACCCTGTTGATCACTTTTCCTTATTTCCCCTTTACCAGGTGGAGTACCAATTTCCACTGTTTGATCTTTAGTCGAAGATTTCTTCTTTTAAGGGGAATTCAATGTATCAAGAGACACAGTTTCACTAGACTCAGCAGATATTTGTTTGCTTCTTCCTAAATGATGAGTTTTTTGTGAGGTAGATTTAGTTTGCTTCTTCCTCTTGCGAGGAGGTTCCTCTTCCTCTGAATGTACAATTTCTACATTTGGCTATCCTGGGATTTCTGAGAAATTAGGCAAGGTTTCTGGCACATTGTCACTAGGATAAATTGAGGTTTGATGAGATTCAGGAGCGCCTAGAGCCTTGAAGGAAGGTTCCCCAGGAGAACGAACCACTCATTTTGATGACTTTCCTTCTTCAAGAGGTTTATTAGACTCCATATTTTAAATTTTTTGTAGAAATTTCTGCCACTTTGTTTTGGGTTTCTTGTGGAAATGGTACTTGGAAATTAATTGAATTAGGCCATGATGCTTAAGTGGCCTTGTAAAAATATTATACTTTTCTATCATCTCAATAATTGATTCACACAAAAATGTAGGAACATTAACCCTAAGAGAAGGGTCTTCAGTGCCATGGCACAAATGGGTTAGCAATCAAAAAGGGGGACCTACTACCATAGCTACTTTCCCTTCACAAGTGAATTACTTGATTATCCAAGCTATGATAGTTCTCTAGGGTTTAGGAATGGAAATTATTTGGAATCCTTTGTTTTTTCCTCTAGCGCTTATAGTTACTAGAGGTTGAGGCTCACCCTCCCTATGGAATAGTTCTACCATTCTTTGATAAGTAATTTATGTGGTTTCAATTAAATTAATACCCCTATTCTCAAGACTAGAGATTTGGGAGATAATATTTGAACTTACCCAAAAACACTTGCCACATACCATAGTTTTCCCATCTGCAAAGTTCTTCGCAAATTCCTTCACCAACTGCTCTAAATATCCCTCAAACTTATTGATGAATTCAAGCCACCCTACTTTCTGAAACAAACTTGCAATGTTGCCCAATGCTAGCAATTTTTCCATCGAAGCTGGTTCAGACTTCTTCTTAGCTCCTCCCATCTTTTCTTCCTTGATTCCTTTGCTCAATTTTGTGGAAATACCTCAAAAACACTCAGTTTAAGCAACTGAATTGTAGAAGGAAGAGAATATAGTCTTGACACAATTGATGGAGGGAAATAACTAATTCATCTCACTTAAGCTCTGATGTATAATTATGGTAGTTATGCATGGTAAAATGCACAAGTGTAGGCATACTTCAAGCGATCACTCAATGGCACAATTTACTAAATTAGGAAAGAAAAGGAATTGTGTAAATTAATTAACCTTTATTCAAAATAATTACTAACTTTAAGCAAAAAATGTACTTATCTTACATTATGTCATTAACGTGATTATCACTCACCTTTGTTGACTTAACACATTAGTTGTACAATTTGGCGAGGGTGGCGATGGTTTTATTATGAGATGGACAGGACAACAATTAATGACAGAGTTCATTATGATGAAAAGATTGTCATAATAATTTCAGTTATTATGAGAGGATATGATATTATAGGGTGAAATGGAAATGTATGGCATGGATTCCAAGGTGAATAACAAAAAATCAGGTAATGAGCATGTGTGAAAATTTAGACAAGTCAAAGTATTGGAAAATAAAAAGAATTTACAAAGTTCCAAAGCATCGCTAGGAGATGCAGCCAGAAAGTGAATTGGAAAAATTTACAAAGAATTAGTGGGGGATGCTATCGAAACACAACAACAAAATTTCTAGAGCATCCTCAAAAAATATAGTCGGAGTAGTAACCAAAAGTTTCTAGAGCATCATCAAAAGATCCAATTGGAGCAGCAACCCAAAGTTTCTAGAGCATTGTCAAAATATACTACTGGCAAGGAAGAACAACAAAATTTTAGAGCATCGCTGAGATATGCAGCCAAAATGTAACAAGAAAATTTTCGGAGCCTCATTGGAAGATGCAACCAAAAAAAGGAAGGAAAATGTACAACTTGGATTTTGAATTTCGAGAAAATCTTGAGAGATGTACCAGAATGCAAGAGCAAAATGAGAAACATCACCAACGAGTCATGCAAGTTTCAGAGCATAGTAGCGTTAGAGCCAATAGGTTCTAAAGCACCACAGCAAGATGCACCAAAATTTGTTCTTTAGGAAAAATGAAGTCCTATGAGAATAGAAATGAAAATTAACCAAGTCCAAGAGATGAATTTTTTGGAAGAACTGCTTTGAAAGAAAAATTATACACATGCTCTTTTTTTTAACAAGACAACAAAACTAAAACTATATTGATTCTACAAGAGCATAGTCAATGCATCGGATTTCTCCCTGCATCTCCACCATTTTTGTGAATTATTCTTTATTGACTAGTTTATGATAGATGTGTAATCGTTGTCCATTAACTAGGAGGGTTCAGGTATCACCATCGATGGGTTTCAATTGTATCAATCCATCCAAAAATATCTCAAGAATTTCATATGGGTCGAGCCAATGAGTTATGAGTTTCCCTTGGTGATCTTTGTATTTGGAATTGAATAATAGAGCCCAGTCCCCACTATGGAACTCCATCTCCTTAATATGCTTGGCATGGCAAGTTTTATGTTGTTGTTTCACTAGTTTGGTTTGATGGACAACATCCAAATGGAGCTCATCCAACTTGCTAAGCTGCAAGACTCTCTCTACCTGGGCTCATTTAAGATCTATACCTAACTCCATGGTTGTTCTCAATGTTTGGAGTTCAAATTCAATGGGTAAGAGAGGCTTCATTCCAAAGACTAGCTCATATGGACTAAAACCAATGGTTGACTTCCACGTCATGTTATAAGCCCAAATGACTTCAGGTAGTTTCCTAGCCCAATATTTTCTTCATGATGACACTATTTTCATTAAGATGTTTTTGAGCTCCCTATAAGTGACTTCCACCTGATCTTTTGCCTGAGGATGATAGGGTGACAATTTCTTATGACTAACCTGGAAATGGTCGGTGAATTCTAACAAAACCTTAGACATGAATTGAGGAATCTGGTCTGTGAGGATCATCCTAGGAGCACCAAACCTGAGCAAATTTTTATTATAGAGGAAATCAGCTACTTGTTCCTTCCTAGCAACTCGTAGAGCTTGAAATTCTGCCCACTTAGTCAAATAATCAAACCTACAAACCAGAATATATTCTTTCCCTTGTGAGGTTGGGTCTATTGGATCAATAAAGTCTAATCCCCATTTTCAAATGGTTCAAGGACTACTTGAGGTTGAAGGGAAATTTCATTAGATTTTGTTGGTCTCCCTACCCTTTGACATTCATCACAATGATGGACATATTTCTTGACATCGTTATGCATAGAGGTCCAGTAATATCCTACATCTAAGATCTTATGGGATGTTCTCTTTGTAGAATAACATCCTCCAGAAGGATCATCATGGAAAGCTCTCAAGATACTATAGGTTTCATCTGCCCTAGCACATTGTCATAGAACCATATCAGGCCCACATTGAAATAGGATCCCATTAATCCATTTAAAAGGGGTGCTTTCTCTTATAAGGCATTTCTTATGTTTAGATGTAAAAGTAGGTGGTACTTCTAAGGTGGCCAAGTAGTTGGAAATATCATAAAACCAGGGAGTTTTAGTAGAGATGGAAAACAAATTCTCATATGGGAACTTGTCTTGTAATGAAGCACATTCACCATCATCTTGTTTAATTCAGGATAAAAAAATTGTGACTATATTAAGTTTCCCTAGTTTTTCAACAATTGTCATGTTAAATTCCTTGAGAAGCAGCAACCGTTTGATAATCCTCCCATTCACTACAGGTTTATTCATGAGGTATTTTATAGCCGAGTGGTTTGTGTAGACCGTTACTTTATATCCTATAATGTAGTGTCAAAATTTCTTAATTGCATGTATTACAACTAAGAATTCCTTCCTTTTTGTTGTATAATTCCTTTTTGTTGGAGTCAGATTCTTACTAATGAAGTATATATCATACTTCCCTTCCTTCTCGTCTTCTTGTCCTAACACTGCTCCAATAGCATCATCAGATGCATCAACATAAATATGGAAGGGTAAGTTCCAATTAGGTCCACGAAGGATGGGAGAAGAGATAAGCTTCTCCTTGATGATTTTGAATGATGACTAATACTCAAGTGTCCAAATAAACTCTACATTCTTTTGGAGGAGAGAAAACATAGGAGCTACAATTTTGCTAAAATTTTCTATAAATCTTTTGTAATATCCAGCATGCCCTAAGAAACTTCTAACATCAATCTAGGTTTTTGGGGTGACCAGTTGTTGTATCACCTCGATTTTCTTAGGATCTACTTTTCTTCCATCAACCAAGATGTGATGTCCCAACACAATTCCTTTTTCTATCATTAAGATAGCTCTTTGGAATGTCGCAGGAGCATTACATAGGCCAAAAAGGAGAACTCGATATGCAAGCATTCCCCATGGACAAGTGAAAGTCATTTTATCTTGGTCTTTTGTTGCCACTTGGGTTTGATTATAACCACTAAATCCATCTAGAAATGAGAAATATTTCCTCCCAACCATGTTATCAAGAACTTGGTCTACAAATGGTAGGGGAAAATAATCTTTGTGGGTCACTTTATTAAGTTCCCTATAGTCTATGTATACTCTCCATTTCCCATTGTTTTTTGGAACCGCAACTAAAGGTGAAACCCATTTACTATAAAAATGGGATAAATAAACCCCACTTGTATGAGCTTCTCAATTTATGTTTTAACGATATTTTTCAAGGCAAGATTGAGTCTTCATTGGGGTTGGCGAATAGGGCAAACATTCTCGGTATAGATATGATGGTTGCACACACTTGTATGTATTCCTCTCATATGTGTGTAGTCCCAAGAAAAAGCTTTAGATCTATTCTCCAAGACATCAAACAGTTTGTGTTCTTCCAGCTCAATCAACCAACTGTTAATGTTCAAAGTTTTTCTTGGGAGCAACATAATGGATTTAACACCTAGATGATTAGATGTGACAATATGCATTGATCTTGTCAAAGTGTTAAGGGGGCATGTGTGAGGTATGGTCCTATTAATTCTAGCAATATCTTCAAAGAAATGTTTTATTTTTGGAATGATATTTTCCAGAGGACAAGGCAATCCCATAAAATTGGTACTATCGAATTCAGTGTGGCCTATGTTGATGGATTGTCCTAATATTTCTTCTACGTCCAACATCTCCTCATCACTTGAATCCATGGTGAGATTTTCCATGTTGTTTTCTAATTCATCTTCCAATTCTTCACCATGTTGTTTGATGACTACCATGGCCAATGAAGCTAAATTTTCCTGTCCGTTGGGACCTTCTGGTTCATCAACCCAAACTTTATTAAATTCAGTAAGCTTGGTGAGAGGATACAAGAATAAATGTTTTCTATTTGGACCATGTGAAATGGTCATTCCTCCCTTCCTACAGTCAATTTTAGCTACAACCGTTGCCAACCATGGTCTCCCTAGGATTATAAGGTAACTATCTTTTTGTGTAAGAGACTGAATTACTTGAAAGTCCACAGGATATTCCCATCCATCAATTTTGACAAGAAAATTCTCAAGGACACCCTTGGGAATGGCTATGGATAGATTTTCCATTTGTAAAACTGTAGTTGTGGGGCATAAATCGGTAAGCCCTAACTCTTCCATTACATCAATAGTCATTGTGTTAATGGTTGCTCCCAAGTCTACCAATGCATTAGGTATTGCCACCTCATTGATTGTTACCATTATCAGTGGACTACTTGGATCATCATATTTTGGAGCAGTATTTTTTCCAGCTAAAAATTTAGCCAAATAACCATTTATGTGAAAAATGTTTATTTTCTTTGGTTTCCTCCTTGGAGTCTTGATACACAACTTTTTGATCAGTTGGTTTAGCTCAAGAATTTCGTTAATATCTTGTAGCAAAGGAACCTCAATTTTCAACTATTTGATTTCTTGTATCAACACAGTTTTGGTGGATGAGGGCATTTTCAGAGTATCTTTCATAGCAGTCAATTTAAGTTGCTCCAGAAAAGGCATTTGGATCTTGTTTTTGGTAGTGGAATTGTTTATAGATTCAATTGGAGACTACCCCTCCCCTTCCTGAGGTAGGTCATGTTAGAACCATAATTTTCATAAAAATTCTAAGGGTTTTTTCCATTTGAATCCAAGTATTTCGCTATCTTTTTCATGAAAAATCATTTTACCGCCCTCCACAATGCTAAAATTTCCTTTTACCTCTTTACCGCTGCCCTTTGCAAAATGGCTTGTGGTATCACGGTTATGAACAGTCACATCATACCCTTACCGCTATACCGTGCGGAGTAGAAGTTTGGCCTACAGTTTGGCAGTGAAGTTAAGGGTGTTTTATAAGGGTATATTGCAATACCACAAGGAGGTTGAACTTGGACAGCGGTAGAGCGGTAGGGAGAAATGTCCATGTTGATACTGCTATATCGTGTAGAGTGAAAGTTTTGACCGTGGTAGAGCAATGGAAGGAATGAAGCGAGGAGAAGTTAGACACTACCATACCACAGAGGGTCGATAAGGAACCTGTGATAGGGTGGTAGACAGTGAAGATGGTAGTCAGGGTAAGCCACCACGGTACTGTGGGGAGGCGACAAAGAGGTTGAGGTAACATGGTAAGGAGAGCAAAGCAAAGACAAGTCACCGCTATACCGTAGGAAGACAAAATGTAGTGTATGGTAAGGCGGTAGACAACGATGACAAAAGGAGGGTACCACTATCTCACCAGGGGTCAAAACAAAGCCCGTGATAGGGAGAGCCGAGTTAGGCATCACCGCGGAACCACAGGGAGCAAACAGGTAGACCATGATAAAGAGGCAAAGGTGTAGAGAAGTCAAAGTAGACTACGATACCGCAGTAGTGGAAAGGATGGCGTGATGTAATGCGGTAAGGAAGCTATTGTTGTTGTGACAATTATGATTATTTTTAGTTACAAAGCGATGCAACTCTTTGCCTCTCATGAAAATACGAATATACAAAAACCAAAAGGCACAGGAAAAATTTCTCTAAAAGGGTAAAAAAGAAGGAGTTCGATGTAGAATAAGGGTTGGAAGTTAGAACAGTAGTTAGAATATAATAAATTTTCAGAATTTTATGCCGTGAAGACCATAATGCATGTATAACTTTTGAAGAAGTCAATGAAGATGTTGGATTTTTTTACCTAATTTTGGTATCAACTGTTTGTCAGAATTATCCAGTTATTTGGTTGTCTCCATTTTGATGCTTCTTTGTTATTTAAATTGGTATATCAAGTGTATATGCAGTTTATCGATGCATATTTGTTGTATTTGTGTGATATGGTTGATTCGATCTTTCCAGTAAAGATTAAATCCTTTTAGTCAGTCACAGTAATTTTGAAGTGTTAATTGGAAAATTAAGTAAAACCGTATAATTAGGGTTGTCAATCTATCTCAAGTAGAGTTTTTCAACTATTTACTTGCATGTTTATACAAGTTATAAACTTATATCATTGTGCCAAACAACTTGACGTATTTCCATTTCGGGTCATATTTTCTATGTCTTCATTGGACTCCATATACCCAATAAGGCACTAGTCTCACCCATTTTAATTCACTTTGTTACATTAAATCATTTTTTCAAAATTCCATATTTGTTAACTGGACATATTGCTTATACAATCTATACCAAGTTAGGATTATATCTTTCCACTCCCAATTGCCATTCTGGATTGATTGATCAAGTAGAAATCATACAATTAAGTATGTATCATTTGCATTAGGTACACCCACCTAGGTTTAGAAGAGCCTAAAGAGTAGAAGGTTCAATTACATTGATTGGCGTTGTAAGTTAGCCAAAAATGTCTCAAAAACTTGGCACCCTCTCATGGTTCAGACCTGCATCTTTGATTCTTAATAGTTTGTCGACTCTACTGGGGATAAACTCAAGAAATCTTTTCAGCCTATCCATTTATAGAGTCAATAAAGTTCTAAAATTGGTCTTCAACGAGAGGTTCATAATTGTGTAATTTGCACTCCCCATTCGAGTCACACACCTAATGGTTTGGCGACTATTTTTGGTAGAAGCTTCAGAAAATTCGGTTCCAGCCTTTCCATTTATAGAGTCAACAAAATTTCACATTTGGAGTGAGGAGATTTCGCCGAAGAAAATAAAAAATAGTTTCAAAAGAATCATTTTCCTAATTTTGTAAAGGTAGGTGGCGACTCTATTTAAAATTGATAGATAATGCATAGACATTGTGGAATAAGTGATACTTTTCCAATTTTCTTGTCAAGATGCTAGAATAAGTAAGAAGGCAACAGTCGATAAGAGAGTTGAAAGAATTGAAACAACAAACACTACAATGGAAATGAAAAATACTACAATTGAACCAACAACTGCTGCAATTGGGAGTCAAATGTGTTCCAAATGCATCACAAAATAGGCTAGCCTACATTGAGAACAAATACACAAATGCCAACAGACCTTGGACACCACAAGTGCCACATGATGAAACTGGAAATTTTGGCAATGGAGGTAATACATATTATGCACAACAAAACATTAATTCACTGCAGCCATCAAAACAAATGAATGCTTATCCTGAATACCAAGCCCCTCATCAGAATGTGCAAAGCAATGTCATCCTCTATGGGAATGTAAATCAAAACCTGCAGCAAAATGTATATCAAAATCAAGAATTTGAGCAAGAAGAGGAAACATGTGCAAGTCAGGAATTCAATAATGATATTTAAATTTTAAATGAAGATAAATGTGTTGAGGACCAATCTTCCACCTTGGGAGATGATTGCAGCATTAATGATGTTGTTGGTGACACACCATCTGGAGAATACATCAACAATAATTCAGATGATATGAAGGGGCAGCCATGTATGCACTCTCATAACATTAACAATAATGCATTAGAAGCTAAAATAGAAGAGGATATCATGCCTTCCAATAATGAAGATATAGAGAGTTTGTCCTGCATAACAGACTGTGAAAATACATGCTATGAGGGATCCATTGAATATTCAAATTGTGAAGATGAGCCTGTGGATTTTGATTTTCAACAAAAGGATTCTTGTAGCTCCTATGGAGATCAAGAAGTTGGAGAAATAGTAGAAGATCTGGAAGAAACATGTTCACTCAGCAGTGAGCAGGTTTTAGATTTGTTAACTCTCGAATACCAAAAGTGTGCATACAAGGATGATTCTAAAGTTTCCTGTCTAGCCTATATTGGCTTTGACAATGAAAGTACTATGTGTAATAATTCATATGAATCCATGTGTATTTCTCAAAGTGATGAAGAAATTTTTGAAGTTGAACAAAAATTTGTATCTGTTCAAGAAGAGGTATGTGTCTTGAACATTTTTTGCCTACAAGAGAAAGATATTGGTTTGCATATCATTGATGATGAGTGTTCAACATTGATTGATTCAAATATGTATAAGGATGATTGTATGGATCAAAAATATGTGTCACTACCAAATGGTGGTAGGGAAGAGATGGAAATTATTTCTGATTTGATTGTCTCAGAAGATGTGGATGAGAGAATTTTTAGACTCCCAAGAGAAGCATTCAGATTTTCAAGTCCTAGTACAACTGCAAAATCATTTAGCAACGCATAATAATGAGCAGGATAATCAATGTTCCATTCAATGTGGATACGCTTTGTATGATGAAGATGACAAAGATTTATCATATAATAATAGGAATTATGAACTGCAGAGTGGTGAAAGGAACATGAGTCAGGTTGAACACAATGATTTTCTAAAAGTTTTCAATGACAATACATGTAGCATGGCAGGTGGAATGAACATTTCCAAGAGGAACCTGATGAACTCAAATCAAAATAAATTTTATGACAGAGGGAAGTATAGGTCCTTCTTTTGGGTGGCCTTGGGCCATCATTTATGGTTTGGATTTTAGACCATAACAGATGCAGAGGATTAAGGATTGCTAGTGCATGGACAATTCTTTACAAACCTCTTTAAACATTATTTTTCCATGCATAGTAGTTTAGGAATTTAAAAGGGGCTAGGACTTGCCAGTACATGGAAAATCCCAAAGTTCCCTCTTTGAAAATAATGCTTTCTTTCCATGTACAGTAGTGTAGGGTCACTTCCATACTCCATTTTCCATCTCCTTCATCTTTTCGTTTCCTTCATTTTCCATAGCCTTCATTTTTTCATATCCTTTGGTGTCTTAGTCTGCTCTCCCAGTGATATTCTGGTTTCTTGCAGTGATTGGCAATAACTCATCCTCAACAGGAGCCACTATTAGAACCAAAATTTTCATAAAAAATTCTAAGGGTTTTTTCCATTTGAATCCAAGTATTTTGCTATCTTTTTCATGAAAAATCATTTTACCTCCCTCCACAATGCTAAAATTTCCTTTTACCTCTTTACCACTGCCCTTTGCAAAATGGCTCGCGATATCACCGTTATGAACAATCACATCATACCATTACCGCTATACCGTGTAGAGTAGAAGTTTGGCCTACAGTTTGGTGGTGAAGTGAAGGGTGTTTTATAAGGGTATACCACCATACCACAAGGAGGTTGAACTTGGATGGTGGTAGAGCAGTAGGGAGAAATTTCCATGTTGATACCGCGTAGAGTGAAAGGTTTGATCGTGGTAGAGTGGTGGAAGGAATGAAGCAAGGAGAAGTTAGACACCGCCATACCATGGAGGGTCGATAAGGAGCCCGTGATAGGGTGGTAGATAGTGAAGATGGTAGTCAAGGTAAGCCACCACGGTACTGTGGGGAGGTGACGGAGAGGTCGAGGTAACACGATAAGGAGAGCAAAGCAAAGACAAGTCACCGCTATACCGTAGGAAGACAAAATGCAGCGCACGGTAGGACGGTAGACAACGATGACAAAAGGAGGGTACCGCTATACCACCAGGGGTCAAAACAGAGCCCGCAGTAGGGAGACCTAAGCCAGGCGTCACCGTGGAACCATAGGGAGCAGACAGGTAGACCACGATAAAGAGGTAAAGGTGCAGAGAAGTCAAAGTAGATTGTGGTACCGCAATAGTGGAAAGGATGGCATGAGGCAATGCGGTAAGGAAGCTATTATTGTTGTGACAATTATGATTATTTTTAGTTACAAAGCGACGCAACTCTTTGCCTCTCGTGAAAATACGAACAAATAGAAACCAAAAGGCACAGGAAAAAGTTCTCTAAAAGGGTACAAAAGCAAGAGTTCGATGTAGAATAAGGGTTGGAAGTTAGAACAGTAGTTAGAATAGAATAAATTTTCATAACTTTATGCCATGAAGACCATGATGCATGTATAAATTTTGAAGAAGTCAATGAAGATGTCAGATTTTGTTGCCTAATTTTGGTATCAATTGTTTGTCAGAATTATCCAATTATTTGGTTGTCTCCATTTTGATGCTTCTCTGTTATTTAAACTGGTATATCAAGTGTATATGCAATTTATCGATGCATATTTGTTGTATTTGTGTGATATGGTTGATTGGTTCTTTCCAGTAAAGATTAAATCCTTTTAGTTAGTCACAGTAATTTTGAAGTGTTAATTGGAAAATTAAGTAAAACCGTATAATTAGGGTTGTCAATCTATCTCAAGTGTAGTTTGTCAACTATTTACTTGCATATTTTTACAAGTTATAAACTTATATCATTGTGCCAAATAGTTTGAGTTATTGCCATTATAGGTCACATTTTCTATGTCTTCATTGGACTCCATATGACCAATAAGGCACTGGTCTCACCCATTTTAATTCACTTAGTTACATTAAATCATTTCCAAAATTCTATATTTGTTAACTAAACATATTGCTTATAAAATTTATACCAAATTAGGATTATATCTTTCCACTCCCAATTGCCATTGTGGATTGATTGATCATGTAGGAATCATACAGCTAAGTCTGCATCATTTGCATTAGGTACACCCACCTAGGTTTCGCAAAGCCTAAAGAGTAGAAGGTTCAATTACATTTATTGACCTTATACATTAGCCAAAAGTATCTCAAGAGCTTGGCAACCTCTTGTGGTTCAAACCTACATTTTTGAGACGTAACAAGTCGAAAGCTCCAGTTGAAGGTCTTGTCTTGGGTAGTTTTTGGGGCTTGTTCGATAGATATGGGAGTTGTTTTAGTGGCCTCAATAGATTCCTTAATAGGATCATCCAATATATCAACAATATCCAATGGCTAAAGTGTTTTTCTAGATCTTAATTACAAATTTCCATGATGTATGGCGTTAAGTCTAGTAACACTATCTTGTTCGGTAGAATACACTAGGGCATTCTGACAGGTGTTCTTTAGGTTTGGAATAGGTTGCGTCAGAATTTGGGGTTGATTAAATTGCTCAGTTTGTTGAGTGTTCTGGGGAGGTGGTAAGAGTTTTTTTTGTTGATTGGGCACCCTCTTGGGATGAGCATAAAACTGATTTTGAGGTTGATTCCATTGAGGAGAAGAATTATGAGGATACCATTGATGTTGAGGTTGATTGGGCCATCGAGGGTTTCCCCATGACTAATTTTCCCATTCAGGTGGTCCCCAAGGGTAAGTTCCCCAATTAGGTGGTGCTTGAGGTGGAGCCTAAGGCCAAGGTATTGCCCATTGATTATTATTCCAATTTTTATGAGGTCTCCAAGCAGGGTTTGAATTTTGGCCATAGGAAAAATTCCCTCTAATTCTTTGATTTACAAATTTGATTTCTTCCTCAATCAGGGTTGTTATTTTCTTTGATTTCTTAATGGCATTCAAAAGCTCACACTAGTCAGTGGGATGGTCCTTATCACAAACCTGGTAAACAATAATTTTTTCAACTTTGTCCAAAGGCATTCCCTTAACAGATGTTTATTTCAACACCTTGAGTAGTAGATGGATGAGGTCTCTGGATTTCACATTTTAGCATGTATTCCATCTAACATGGTATTTAACTAAACCACGATGTCATTTTTAAGGTTGGCTATCTCCTCACGCAGTTTTCCTATCTCATTGGAACCTTTGAAAAGGGTAGACTTCCAAATCTCTACTTGAGTATGAGAGAATTTTTGACATAATTAAATGATTTCATCAAGTCCCAGTTGGGACACATCTCCTTTCCCCATTAAATTCAGGCTCCTTCGAGCATCCTCATCAAGATCTTTGAGAAATATGGTATTTAAAATCTCAAGACTTATGGCTTGTCTGCAACATCATTTAGATAAAAAGACAAACCTATCTAGGTAGTCTTCTAGGCTCTTATCTTCATTCTACCTTAGTTTGAATATCTCTTACTTCCTACGCTAACTCTATAGTAGATTTGGTACTTATCCAGAAAGGTAGAATCCATGTCATCCCATGATATTATGGATCATGAGGCTAGCCCCATGAACCAGTGCATTGTTAAGTCCTTTAGAGTAGAGGGAAAAGGATATAGTTTCTAGTTATCATTCTTGTAGTCATATGTATAACACGAAACCTTAAACTCAAAGAGAAACTGGTAAGGGTTCTTAGAATAAAAACCTTAGAAGGTTGGCAAGAAAGCTGGCAAAATATTTTTCATAGTCATGTCGTCATTTGCATCGATAGCAATAGGATAAGTGAATGTACATGGTGGCGGTGGAGGATTGGCATTAGAATTTCTACGGTCCCCCATGATGTTGAAGGGAATTCATTCCTCTTTAAAAGTTTGTTCAAATGGGCGAGGCTTGGGATTTTGGAGAGGAATTTTCTCCTCTACATGTTCTATTTTTAGAGTAAATGGGAAGGTCTCAGGTTGATCCTAGTTGATCAATTTTTCAAAGAGTTCTTGAGCTGAGTTTTCTTCTTCCCTACTTGTGGTTCGTACATCGTTTGGGGGGTTCTTGGTATGAATCTTCCATGGGGGCCTCATTTCTTGACCATGCAAAAAAGGAAGCCTAAAGACTATTTTCTTTCCAAAATAGGTATTTAAGGTATCTCCTACTAACACTAAAAAAAGGAAGGTTGTCATAGGTTGTCATTAGGTCCTATCTCTTTAGTTTGAAAAGTGCATCAAATATCAATCGGGTAGCGTTCAAGGTTGTATGCAATAGGAAACTCCTCAATTATCTCTCTCTCAGATTTTTTAAATAGTTGGGACAATTGAAATAAAACTTAAACTAGTAGGCCACTAAACTTGAAAGTAGGAAATTATTAGTCTAAAAAGCATGACAACTAAACTATAAAGTATTGAAATAATTAAACTAATAAGAGTGTAAATTGTTGAAGAGGAAAAACATGTAAAGAAACTATGAAACATTTAACTAGCAGTGGGTTAACAAACTTAATGACTGATACAAAACAACCTATCAACCTGAAAATTAATAGTAAAGGTAGATGCACCAAAAATTTAATTAACAGAATTGAAAATTATAGACTCGCTACAACCTATAGGGTTAACTTTAATGGAGCTCGACTCAGAAGAATAAAATTTACTTTGCACTTTATCATTTACAAAATAGAAGCAACAAAATTTTGAAAGTAAAAATACTTATCTATCCACTTATACAAAACCCTCAAGTGGCCAGCTCTCGGGTGCTTCTATGTCTACCTCGGGTGACATAAACTTGACAACTCCAAAATTACTCCATCCAGAATAATTCCATTCACAATACTTAACAACTCAAAATGAGGCAAGCAAGATTCACTTTATTCATATTGAAAGTGTAATTCAGACACATAGTTTTGAAATTCATTACAACAACATAACAATATTCCTCTGTTGCGTATCACTTCTGAAAGTTACACACTTATATAAAAATTGTTTAACAAAATCCTAAATTTTAATTGGTAAAAAGTACCAATAAAAAAGTCTTTAACTGATCTTAAATAACTAATGAACTTTGAGTCCATACATAAAACATTAAAGAGGCTTAGAGTGAGCCATAAAGTCTTCAACAAAAAATAACAAAATAGCTACAAAAACTCGATCCTCCATGCATCCTATAATCTTGGCGCCTATACTTTCAATGCTTATCTTCAACCATATGGAAGTCTGTGTTAAATCTTCAATCATATGGAAGTCTATGTTGAATCCTTCCAATTGGGCATGATAACCGATTATGCATGAAAACCTATAGATTTCTTCAAAAACTAAACCATTAAGTTAGCGCAGATTAGTTTATTTCAAGTAATTTTAGAAAATAAAGTTCATACAACTTTTCACAAAAAGAAAGCACTTATTAATCTTAAAGATAACTAATTAGCAGAGTAAAGGTGGTTGGAAAATATGAGAAAGGGTATTTAGTCACTTATATTGATGAGGTTATTTTTACCTCATCAATGCATTCATCATTTGACTTCTACATTTACTTGCTTTATGTCCAAATTTATTGCATGTAAAGCATTGACCAATAAAAGATGAAACATTTCGATTCATTCTACTTCTACACTCCTTTGCTTTATGTCCAAATTTATTGCAAAAATAACAAGTACCATTGAAAGAGGAGTACCTTTGAGCACTTGGTTGTCTAATAGGAGGTCTTCTAACATTATTTCCTAGATTTCAGGGCATACCATTGTTCTTCTTGTCTTTAGTCTTATTTGTATTCTAGTTTTGTTTTGAGCTTTCTCCTTTTTCAAGTCCCAAACCACATTTGTTTTAGACGCTTTCTATCCTGCAAAGAATTCATCAAGCATTGAAGAGCTTGTCTTGAAATTGTCCTTATAGCCTCTTGCCTTCTCCAAATTTGATCTAAAATTTTCCACTTCTTGTTCAGGCATGCATCCATTAGATTTTATTTCCACCATTGCATTCGAACATTCCTCAATCTTTTTATTTTCTTCCCCTTACACTTTCAATCCAATGATATTCTCATTTGCTTGTTCTAATTTTTCATTAACTTCCTTATGCGTTTCTCTGAATTTCTTGATCTGATCTCTCATTTTTTTGATACATTCATTTTCCTCTTTAAGATTCTCCTTCGGATCTTTATTTTCATCTTTGACTCTGTTAAGATCTTCAAGAGCAAATTTGAGTTCTTTTTTGTCAGTCATGTAGTCTTCTTTTGTGTATTCAATAGTAGGAATCTCTTCCAAAGGAATAGGATAATTTTTGTCAACCATGTGTTCAAACTCCAAGATCTCCCCAAAGCAGTCAAGCTCCTTCTAGGGATCCAAGCTCTGATACCAATTGTTGAACACTTGGAATACTGAGAGGGGGGTGAATCAATATTTGTTTAAACTAATGAAACAAAAGCCATCCAATTATCATAATAAATCTAGCTACAATGATGAATGAAAACATGAAGACATCCACATGAACACCAGTATTTTTATGTGGAAAACCTAAAATGGGAAAACCATAGTGAGGGTTAGCTCACAATATATTATATCTGGATATAGTATATTACAAAAAGGCTCATTGCCAAGTGAACTCACTATCCAAGTGAACTCACTACCCACAAAAAGTAAGAAAGATAGAAAGAAGGGGTGGCTACATAGCCTATTTGAACTGATATAATAGAATTTATCATATGCTAGATTACAAATCCAATGAAGTACAAAATGATCTTCACTCAGGTCTGAATCAATACTCTGCTCTACTCACAATATGCTCAACTTTGATTATATTCGCATCACACACATGTAGGTGAAACACCATACATGTCATATATCTCTCATTACTCACATGCAATATGCTCTCTATAATAACATCACCATAATCATCAACAAAACCAACCTTCCTCTATCCAAACTTCTAAGTTGATCTCATATATATCCATATCAAGTGTAACTTCAATGAGGTCAGCCTAATTAGAAGTAACACAAAAAATTAAACATGTCATCCTCAAAAATACTATATCCACATCTCGCTCCACAATTCAAAATTCAATTCACCTTAAGATAGGTCGGGATGGAACTAATATAGATCCCCACATAAGATAAAATTACTTGCTTGTCCTCCACAAAACATCAAACGTGTTAGGTCGGCCCAAAAATAGACCTAAACATAAAACCTTCATATGTACATACAATTTTCCATATGTGTAACTTCAAAGCTCGATATTCCTTTGAATTCACACTCAACCGAAAACTGGTAGCTTATCCTCATCATCGCAGAACAAAATAATTATTTGTGAAGAAATACAAAATCTCCCACATGTGATACACTATATAAGAAATGACTATAAAATACAAAGTTGAACTCTGTCATTCATATCTTTCAAAAAACTACACAAAATGTCACCAAGTCTTGAATGTAGATGCATTTGATGATCTCAAAACTACAATTAGAATCACAAAGTGATATATCAATTTGTGATGGAATGCGGACCCAAAAATTGTCACACTGAACTACAAAGCTGTCAAGAGGAATACTTAGCCAAATTCTTGTATAACCATATTTTTTGGATCAACTTGCTTTGTCCGCATGTCTTCAAGAATGCTTCCAATTCATGCTTATAATGATCATAATAATATTAGATCATACAATATATGCACCTCATGCTCATGCTGCCAAACAACATCAACAATGACAAACTTCCAACAATAACATATATATCTATGTGTATATATGTGTGTATGTATGTATGCATATATGAATACATTGTATGTGTATGTGTGTACATATACACTATGTAAATATCTATATATATGAAATACACACACACGTATGTATATATATATATGTATGCAATTATTCATACAAAAATACTAAAAAAAGGGTTAGAAAAACATGCCCAATATTCAATTTGAGACCATAAATAAACTTTACAAGATTGAAGAAAGGTTACCAAAGTTCTTATTTTGTTGATTATAATGTGCCTAGACATGAAAATTGGTGACTATGTGTGTATGTAAGTATATATGTATATGTGTTTTTATGTGTGTATGTATGATACACACATATATAGATGCATACACAACCATATATGCATGTATATATGATACATACATATTAATTCATACACACGTTTCCATATATTTATGATACATACATGTAT
Organism: Sequoiadendron giganteum; assembly: GCA_007115665.2. NCBI lineage: Eukaryota > Viridiplantae > Streptophyta > Pinopsida > Cupressales > Cupressaceae > Sequoiadendron > Sequoiadendron giganteum. The sequence continues at coordinate 397,865,967 of CM021105.1, read as the reverse complement.
ACATGCATGTATATGTGTGTGTGTATGCATATATATATCATACACATGCACATAATCATCAATTTTTATGTCCAAGCATATTAGAATCAACTAAATTTTCTTAGGAACCTTTCTTTAGTTTCCCAAAGTTTATTTCTAGTCTCAAATTGCATACTAGATGAAACATAAAAAAAGGGGACCCTAATGTTTAGGCTTTAAACCTAGGATTGCTTAGGATCCTTTTTCCAAGATGCATTAGAAGGTGGATCAACAAGGTGAGTAGATTAACTATCAACCAAAAAGGTGAGCCAATCAGACTTGGATCCACTTTCCTAGGTTGAAGATGGATGGGAAATGACTTAGAATGATTAACCTAATTGAGTTATATGCCATAATGTGATAAATACAATAATCTAGAAATACACAAATTGAAACTATAAATTACAGGTGGATCTATGGAATGTAGACCGATGTGTACCTGTCACCAAAAGTTGAAATTTGGCATGTGCAAAGGGACATAATCACCCAGAGGTGTATGGGTCCATAATAGGAGGTCTTGAAACTTATTCAACAATCCTTTGATGTTGGATTTTACCTTTCATTTCACAATTGCAAACTTGTTAGGATGTCATCAATAAATTCTATAATTGAGTTTTTCGTAGATTGACAAGATATATGACAACAAATGCAACAATGGAGAATTTTCCTTCAAGATTCCTTCAAACCTATAATATTCATATTAAAAAAAGAGTAAATTTTGGGCCATTTTAGGGGCTTGCCTCAATCAAACCTCGTGCAAGTGTTTCCACTTCCACAATGGCAATGACAATGGTAGAAATGATAATTGAAAGGAAGGAGTGATGAATAAACAAATGATACAACTCACCACCCTTCAATAGCTTACTTGAAGGATTGAAGTCATGCATTTCACCTCAAGGACCTTGGATCTCGCTTGATAGACTTGCTTGAATGCTTGGAGACCTACAACAATGTTAGCCTTAACAAAACAACATGAACACGCATAAAATTTGACATGATGTTGGATATTAAATTGTTACAATAAAGCTCTAGAAATTTTTCTCTTGAAAATAATTCTCGATCATAAGTTCAACTTAATGCTTGATAATGCTTTTTATATTTCAAATGATAAATTGACTAGGTATTTATATGCAATTATACTAGTTTCTAGAAAATCAAATTTCAAAAGCCGACAATTGAAATTTGAATTCTAAATGTTAAAATATCACCAACAACATATTAAAAATTGGTCCCTAACAAGATAGGGGACACATATTCCCATGTGAATATGGTTCCTAGCCCTATCTTCTAGTACATTAAGTGTTAGGATCATAACATTAATTATTTGCATTTATTCAATGCTTGAAATCCTTCATAAAATGATAAAAATAGGCTTCAAAATGCATAATTTAGGAAATTAGGGACTTAATTAGGTCCAATAATTTAGGGGGACCAAAACATAGTTTGAAATTGTTAAGGGTGAAAATTTTCTACACTGTATTTAGCCCCCACTTTAGTGATAATATGAACTTACATTCGGATTCGCACTAAAGTAGAAAAATATGTCAAGAGGGGTTCGATTGTACAAAATGTTGAAGAAATAGGTTGATAAAATATCAAGGAGGTTGAATAAGTCCCCGGGATCTAAGATCCCATGGAAAACCAACATAAGAACAAAGGAACACACATTTATGAAATGCAGCAAGACAACATACACAAACATACAGGTCAGAAGACACAAAACATACATGATGAAAACATGTGGAAAGATGGAATGTAAAGATGACAATGAAAACAAACACGATGTAAACACAAAGAAGACACATGAAAAACACATAACAAAAACATATAAAAAATCACAAGGTTAGTACTAAAATATTTGAGTTAGTAAGGTAAAGAGACCTTAGTCTTAAATTGTCTCAAATACCAGATGTCATCCATCTAATAAATGTTAGCTAACATGAGGACTATAAAATTGTGTTATGCCACATCACTCATGAAATGAATGGCTCCACTAGCAAGAATATTATATTGTGCTAAGTGGCCATGTTAAAAGGAGTTCATGACTCACACAATAGAAAAGTCTACTATTTTCTAGGTGAATCACAAATCAAGAGACACACAGGCTAGTGAAGTCTAATATTCACTAGGTGAGCCCCCAATACAAGGTATAATGAGAGACACACACTCGTTCTATAAGGTGTGCTCATAACAAGGCGGAAAAAATGGGAAAACACTAGGTATACAAGGTGTTCCCACAACAACCATGCCAAGAGTTATACAACCTTATAACCTTGATAAGGTGCCACAAAATACTATGTCAATGCTACACTAAGTTCACCTCCTGTGAACAAAGTGGAGCGAAAATTCAAAGGTTTGACATCACGAAGGATGGACATGCCAAAGTTTAATATCACAAGGGATGAATATGATAAGGTTTAACATCATGGAGGATGAATATGATAAGGTTTAATGTCACGGGGGACAAATATGATAAGGTTTAAAGCCTTAAGGGATGTCATAATAACATCACCACAAAAGGTAATAATCAAAGGGGTTTTGCTTAATACATGAAGGTCACACCTTAGGGAACATCATACACCAAGAGAGAAATAGTCGAGGAATAAAATATCATGCCTTGGGACATACCAATCATAGCATCACCACTAAAGGGAGCATCATATTCCAAGAAAGGTCACACTCTTATGAGACATCTAGTCCAATATCACCACAAAGGAGACACATCAAATGGATTAAGAAGACCACACTTTGGTTGAGAAGGTCACGCTTCCCAGGAGATGTATGCCATCATCACTAAGAAGGGACCATTTCCTATGTAAACACTAAACAAGGGACCATATGCCCCCTTACAACAGAGGAAAGTTGCTAAAAAGAGAGAAACAATAACACCCATAGCCCACAAAATTCAAAAAAGTTGATAATAGATAAAGCTAGAAAACCCATCAGCAACCCAATAGCAAAACATCAGCACTAAGGCTGAACAACTAAAAACAACAAAATATTATCAAGCACTTTGGTTGAGTCCATATTATCAGCCATGACTCTATCTTTCATCTCGACCACCTCATCCTGGAACAAAATTACTGACCTTTTCTTAGTCTTGCTCCTCGTTCGTAGGTAGGGACCAGCCTCCAAATTCTTCTCCTCACAAGGAACATTATCCTCATTCCTATCCTCCAGGTTCATACGGTTAACCTCAAAAATGGTTGCCTCATGTTTTCCCATATCCAAAGACTGACCAGCCCACTTAATGGATTTATCATTCAAAATTGATAAGCCCTTAGCACTATTTTTCAGAGACTGATTACTAATTCAAACCATAGTTTGCAAATCATTGTTGATCTTTCTCATTACCCCCCTTAAAATTTTAGCATACTTGTTACACTGATATTTTAAGAAGATACAAAAGGGATCCCTTACTATCTAAGGAATGCTCATAAGAGATGGATAACTAACCCCTTTCCCCCAAAGAATATGGACAAGGGTGAGCTTTCTATGGTGCTCCTTGCAAGGTAAAAGATGATTGAATAGAGCTATGTTTATACCTTCATGAATGGTAGTGAATATGCTATGATACTAAAACTACCACATGAAAAGGAGCACAACAAATGAATGTTAATCAATGACACATTTTAATTGATCACCGTAGGGATTAAATTGTTTTGATATCTTTTTTAAAGAATGACATTCATTAGTAAGATGTCCAAGTGTTTGATGATATGCACAATAAGACATGTTTTTACTCTTTTCATTTTTATCCTCTTATTCATAGATAGGTGGTAATGTGATAAGCCTTAGGTTGAGAAGTATTATAAGACCTTTTCAGTCTTAGTTGTAGGATGCAAAAATGGTAGTTTCATAAGTTTATAAGGCGTGTATTCCTTACTTGGTTGACCAACTATTTGATGTGAAGATGGAGGATCTTGATAACCTAATCCCTTAGTATCTTCTAATGGTGTTTTCTCTAGTGGGGAATGGACTTCATGCTCATTCTGAATGTCACATCCTTGCTTATTCAAGATCCTGAAGCCTTTTCCATAAGTTTTTTCATAGTTAATGGGTGTATTTGTAACCTTATTCTCATATGTTGAAGGTTGGTTGATGTACTTTTCTTGTCACTATTATGGATAGGTTCATCCATGCCTATTGTTCAAGGTATGCCTAGTGGTTCAATTTCCAGATGTAACAAAGTGAATGCTTCAAGTGGTGGTATGGTAGGATGTTGTTGGTATAGGGTAGTAGACCTTTACATTGAGGGATAAAAAGGTTTCATTATTTTCAAGGTTATGGAAATATCTTTGTATGAACTCATGCATGCTTTCTTCCTCTTGACCTATGCCATCAAAAATAATTTTATTAGGAGAAGGTGTATCATGAATGTCATTATCAGAAGTATTATCCTCACCAAACACACAACTTGAAACATCAACCAAGGATGTCTAAGACATCTAAATTTTACCAAAACACATATCCATGATGAAATTTTGAAATGAGGTTTAGATTGTTACACAACAAATGAAGGGAACTTAGATAGCAACCTTGGATAGAGTTTATTGAGAGTATTTTGTCACAAAAAGTTGACTAATTCCCAAATAACATGACAAAGTCACCCAAGGGCATTTGGGTCCTAGTCAGGGGTTCTAAAATTTTAAAATTTGACTATGTACTACACTATTTAATAATGTTGATTCTACTTGCAAATAGTTGAAACAGTAAATAATTTTTTAGAATTTTTTTAATGATCCCAATTTGACGCAAAATGAAAGTATGCAAGAGTGTTGAAGGTGCTTGAACAAATTTAAATGTAATTTTTTAGATCTAAAATGTAATAATTAAATGATTGTAAGATGTAAAGACCTAGAAATGATGATTTTGAATGACAATTTTGACCCTAAATAATGCACTTTCTTTCACCAAATGAACTAAATGAAAAAATGCTTTAGAATATGTAGTTATGAATTTCAAACTGAGATCTACAAGTACAAACAAACTGAGCAAACATAAATAGACTAGTGTGAAAAAGACTGCTAATGTACATGTACAAGGGTAGGGTCACCCAAGGGTGTGTGGATCCTTGTTCAGGGTTTTGAAACTAAATCTAAATGTCTAAGATTTTTTTTAAGCTTGTTGTTCCTATTTGCAAATAGGTTTGACAGTGACTACTTTTCCAGAATTTTTCAATGTAAAGGAAATGCAAATGTATAACAATTTTGGAACAAAATGACACTTTTCTAAATGCAATTTTAAAATTGAAGTATGATCTAAATGAATACAACACACCCTAATGCAAGCTATGATGCAATATTTTTAGATTTTTATACTTTTATGTTGCAAATATGAAACCCTAAATGAGAAATACAATATAAAATGTTGTAAAACCTATATCTAGGGTTTGAGAGATCACCAAATCAAAAAGTTGTGATGTCAAATTTTAGGTTCACAAATATAAAGTATAGAAAAAGGGGACCCTATTGTTTAAGGTTTAAACCCAGAGTTTCTTAGGATCCTTTTTCCAAGTTGCATTAGAAGGTGGATCAACAAGGTAAGTAGATTGACTATCAAGTAAAAAGGTGAGCCAATCAAACTTGGATCCACTTTCTTAGGGCAATGAATATGGATGGTAATGACTTAGAATGATTAACCTAATTGAGCTATATGCCCTAATGTGATAAATACAATAATCTAGAAATACACAAATTGAAACTATAAATTGCAGGTGGATCTAGGGATTGCAGACTAATGTGTACGTACCACCAAAAGTTGAATCTGACATGTGTAGAGGGACACAGTTGCCCAGGGGTGTATGGGTCCCTGATAAGGGGTCTTGAAACTGATTCTGCAATCCTTTGATGTTATATCTAACCTTTTATTTATCGGTTTCAAACTTGTTAGAATATCATCAATAAATTATGTTTAATTGAGTTTGTGTAGCTTGACAAGATATATGATAACAAATGAAACAATGGAGAATTTTCCTTCAAGATTCCTTCAAACCTCTTCAAACTTGTAATCTACATATTCACAAAGAGAGTAAATGTTGGGCCATTTTAGGGATTGCCTTAGTCAAACCTTGTGTAAGTGTTTCCACTTCCACAATGGCAATGTCAATGATATAAATGATAATTCGAAGGAAGGAATGATGAATGAAAAATGCTACAACACCACCCTTCAATGGCTTCCTTGATGGACTGAAGTCATGCACATCACTTCAAGGACCTTAGATCTTGCATGAATGCTTGGAGACCTACAACAATGTTAGCCTTCACAAAATAACATGAACACACATAGAATTTGACATGATGTTGGATCTTGGATTGATACAATAAAGCTCTGGAAATGCTACTCTTGACAATAATGATTCATCATAAGTTTGCATTAATTCTTGATAATTATTGTTATATTACAAACGATGCTCACTAGGTATTTATATGTAGTTGTACTAATTTCTGAAAAAATCAAATTCCAAAAGCCAAAAATTAAAATTTGAATTCTAGAAGTTAAAATATCATCAACAACATATTAAAAATTAGTCCTCGGCAAGATGGGGGAGCCATACGCCCATGAGCATATGGTTCCTAGCCCTATCTGCTAGGACATTAAGTGTCAATATCATAATATTAATTATTTTCATTTATTCAATGATTGCAATCCTTCAGAAAATGATAAAAATAGGCTTTGGAATGCATAATTTAGAAAATTAGGTACTTAATTAAGTCCAATTAATTAGAGGAGCCAAAACATGATGTGAAATTGTTAAGGGTGAAAATTTTCTACACTACACTGGATATATTTTTCTAACCCCTTTTTCTATCTTTTTATATAAAAGGGGTAAAAAAATATTATTGATCAAGAAAACTAGTTACGTAAATATCTAGTAGATTTCCAAATGGTAGTAGCCAACAAGATAAACCAAATACTAGGAATCCACTTAGGATACTTGCAATGCTAGTTGGATAAGAAGAAATAACCAATCATACCACACTTACTCCTGTCCAACAACCTACTACTAATTTGACTAGTCATCCGGAATAAAATGGAATAGTTGATAGGTCTTAAGTGACTCCAATCCAATCTAATTCAAATGTTCCAATTATCAGTCCCCTCAGAGGCCTACTTAGCCAAGTAGCCAACAACCTTGTTTCATTAATGAGGAATGTGAACAAAATATATCATTTCAAAACTTGAGGAAACTAAAATAATTTGTTTGACAACTTCAGTAAGTTTCTAAGAAGCATCTTCCATATCTCATTTATTCAAAATAAAAACCAAAATCATAGAGTCCATCTTGCACACAACATTTTTCCATGCAAGATAACTTACCTTTTCCACAACCTTAAGGGCAACCAAGTCTCCATAAAATTATTGGATCCCACACCCATATGGGTAGAAAATAATAATTGAACAAAGTCCTCTTAATCTCGACCAATTCCTCCAATCTCAATAGGACCAAGATTTCCATGACCTAAGCCATCAGTATTAATCTTTGGCCAACCACTAGGGGGAGGAGACAATTTTCCAAACCTATCCACTTTTTGAGACCAAGTTCCACCATGACATGACCTACTAAGAGTAGTACCAAGTATAAAAAGCTCCAAAAAATTTACAATTAGGATATCTAAAAGGGATAGAGGTGTCTCAATAAAGAACCTAGCTTCAATATATTCTTTAAGAATACTTCTAATTTTATTCCAAACTTAAAAAACACGAATCTACCCCCCTTGGAAAGTATGATGGTTCCACTCTAGCCATATTTTCCACAAAATAAATGAAGGTCCTATATCCCAAGCAACCACTAGAAAAGAAGAAGAAACTGAAGGACGACCAATATTATTCCATAACTTTGATAGAGATGAAGTAAGAATTCTAGATTTTTTCTAAATATTCCACCACAAGTTCCAAATCATAGTGGAGAAGGGGCATTGGAAAAAATATGATTAGTTGATTCTTCATCTTTATTACAAAGAACACATATAGATGGCCTGTGGAATCCTTGTTTTCTTATATTATCTCATGTCAGACATTTATTTTGGAATACAAGTCATATGAACATATGACATTTAGGCCAACTAGATTTATTCTCTTCCACCAAGGACAAACATCATTCCCATCCTTTTGTAATTGTAAACAATTGATATCCAAGAGAAATAAAATAAATACCTTTACTGTTATGTCCCTAAAAAATAATATCAAGCTCCTCCAAAGAAAAATAAGGATAAATAGAAAGAATAAATCCAAACATGTTTCAGTCTTCAGTAGATCCACCTTTGGGGCTCCCACTATTGATAGATCATGGACCTTTTGATAGTGGAAGAAAAATGGAAGTTTTCGACTCTCAACAAATCAGCCTTAAGGAAAACCTCAAGGATTGAAAATGTGGAAAAGAAGAATTAATGGGAGGAATTTTTCCCCAAGAATTAGACTAGAACCAAGCATCTTCACCCTTATTAATCATCTAAAAAAACCCCTCTTTAATTAGAGAATCCCCTTTTATCATACTCCAAATCACATACCCCTTCCCAACCAGATCTATCTGAGGGATGTCCTTATCCTCAATTCCACCCATATATTTATAATTAAGAATTCTTGCCCAAGGTAGCTAAGGATTTTTGCACCATTAACAAAATAATTTAGCATCAAGGGTATTACTATTTAGCTCATAATTTATTAGGGAAATACCACCATTCTCTTTGGGTTGAAAAACTTTCTCCCAACTTACCAAACTCCATTTATGAGTATCTAATCTTCCCGCCCATAAATAATATTTGGAAAAGAACATCATATTCCTTAAAAAAATCTTGGGGGTGGATATCTAAGTAGAAACCTATAAATGGGAAAATCCCCTAAGATTGATTTAAGAAGATTCAACCTTTTTTTGAAAGACAATCATCAACGATTCTAGTGATTGACCCTTGATTTTAATCTTTCAATAATCGTTCTCTAATGTTGCCTATTCAAGGTACCCAAAGTTAGAGGAATCCTTGGATGGTCAAAAGGAAGATACCCGATTTGAAAATGAAGAATATTAACAATTCTTTGCTAAATAAGCTCCAGAGTATTAAAGAAGAAAACACTAGAATTCTTAGGTCATTAATTTTTTGATCTGAAGAAAATAAGTAAATATCTAAGTCTTGTTTGAAATTGATAGTTTCTCCAATTTTAGAAACCCCCATCAAATGATTATCATCTACAAAATACAAGTGGGTTTGAGAGTCCACATGTTGGTTCCACTACCACCCTTTAATTAAGTTGTTACTTTTGAAGTGTTTTACAAGCCTTCCAAGGCCTTCAACTAACAAAATAAACAATTAAGGAGAATGAGGATCCCCTTGATGAAGAACCTAGGATGCCATGAAGAGATGTGAATGGGCACCATTAATTAGAATATAAAATGAAGTTGAAGCAACACAAATCTTGACCCACTCCACCCAATTAGAGAATAAACCAAAGGCTAAAAAAATGTGTTGAAGAAAGGACCATCTGAATCTGTCATAGCTTTTGAAATATCCATCTTGATGAAAATAGATTTAGTTTTAGAACCAACCATAAAATGAATCACTTCTAAAGCTGCAATAATTCCATCAAAAATATAACGACCTTTTACAATACCCACTTGTTCCAAGGAGATGATGGGATCTAGATGATTTTTAAGATAATCAACAATAATAATAATGGTTATCTTATGGACAATGGGCCAAAAACTATCTAAATAAGAATCCCCATCTTTCTGGATATTAGAACAAGAAAGCTAGAGTTCATAGCCTTAAGCATATATTTATTTTCTTGAGATTCTCTAACCACTTCTAACAAATCAAGTTTTAGAATTTCCCAAAATTATTGGAAGAATGTGATAGGAAATCCATTGGGTTTAGGAGTCTTACCATTTTTCATCTAAAAAATCATTTTCTTTAATTCCTCAACAGAGATAGGTTCTAAAAGATATTTGTCCATTGCTGAGCTAAAACTAAATGAGGGATGCACTCAAGCACATGCCTCTCCTCCACAAGAAATTGATCCCCTTGATCATTTAACAAAGAGAAGAAGTGGAGAACAACTTCTAAAGAAATATCCTAAAAAGAATTAAGATGAACTCCTTCAGCAAAAAGAAGATAAGAAAGCACATTACCTTAAATTGTAGCATACTCAACTTTCAAAACTATAATTACTTAATGAATTAACTAGAAAGTAAATATCCACATGCTAAAAATTAATAGTAATTTTTTTTAACTTCCATATAACAATCATTTTACATGAACAATAAATAAGTGGAAACTATAATCATTTGAATTTGAAATGCAAAAATTTCAATAAGGAAAATTATGATATTCTTCTATTTATCATTACATATATGAATTATATCTAAAAAAAACATGTTTACAATACATTAGAAGTGTTATAAAGTTTTCCATATATAGAATTATGCATTTATCTCACAAGTATTAGTGAAGTCGTCTAGAAGAGGGAGAGCATCACCTAAGCATTTTACCTCCAACCACAAACTGGCGGTCCCTTGCACACCTTCCATCTAGAAGTGGCCCTACCCTTCACGAAGAGTATAGAAAAAGGAAACCAACAAATTTATGCCATATGAGTTCTATTATTGTGTTCTACATAACCCAAAAAACCATACAAATTTAAAAAATCCCCTAACTAAGTATGACATATTTGACTAGATTATGAATTTTGGAACATTGTGAGTTGACTAAATGCAAGCAAAGAATTTTGCATTACTTTGTCCAAATTTTTTATTAACATACACACTTATGAAATCTAGTTGTGAGTTCACACACCTCTAACTCGACTTGGAAACAAAATTTCACATATGGTTAAACACACATTTGAATCGTTTGACTATTTATCTAACTTTTCACAAGGATTTAAGATCAATCATGTATATCATTTTATAGTTGGTAAACGACTAAGGTTATAGAAAAATATTCTTGAAAATGAAAATCTATATTGCATACTTGTAACTTCTTGGATCTTGGCTACTGCCACGTGCTCATATGTTTTTACAATTATTTCAAGAGTGTATATTCTCATATTTTTCAAACTAAAGAATTTTAAAACTCTTTTACAAGTTATAGTACATTTAGATGATGATATTGACTCATGAATCTTTATCTATCACTTGAGCTCTTAACAACTTGTAACATAGGTAAATAAAAGTTTTATTCACTAATATCAAAATAACTTCATAATTTTTTTGAAAAAAATTCTGTTTTTTCCTTCATCTTCATTCAAGAACACATTTTAAAATTCTAATAAATGTACAACATATTATCTATTTCTTTATGGAAGAATAAGTATATTTTTAGGATTTTCAATTTATTTTCATGAGTGAATTAGAATATCCTATTCAGGTTATATTAGTAGGGTAATAAAAACTCTTATTTTTAATCATACTATCTTTGTTGTCTTACTTAGAATCAAATAAAGAATTTAAAATATTTCATTCATAGGTGTGTAAATTCAAACTATTCTTTCACTATTATTTCACATATATTCAGTATATAAATTCTTAATATCTTTTTGAATTTGAAACTTCATCTTTATATTACTAGGAATAAAAGAGAGAAAATAAAATTTTAAATCATGCCCGTAAAATTTCTTTTCTTCTACACTTTCAATTTCTCTAAGCACAATTTAAGGCTCATGTTGACCTTTCCAAATATCCATAAGTTCTCCTATGCTCTTCCACGTATATCCCCTTATTTATAAACTCAACTATCAATATTATTTACTCTAAACACAATAATAATGAACTCCCTCCTTCCATCGTATACTTTGCTCTGGCAAATAAAAAAACTCTTCTCTCTCCAAAAACAAAACGACTATTGTTATGTCCCAATAATAGATACCACTCCTTTTCAAACATGTGATTCCCTCTAATAATAGCAAATATCTGCCCTTAAAGGCACACTACTGTAGTTATTCTCTCACCCCCACTATGCCATCAATGAAGAGCATTATAAACTCTTTTATGCAAGGTAAAACACATATTTAATGTAGAAGTTAAAAGTAATTGCAAGTCAAAATTTGAGATGTGACACCTTTCCTACACTATTTGATAGATTTGTGAAAAAAGTACGTATTTTATCCCCTTCATGAAGCTAATCAATTCTAGAGTGAATTATTTCTTCATGAAGCTCCCATTTCAACATTCTTTAGATCACTTTTTCTCTTCTTATAACAAAGCCTCTAACATACCTTGGTCTATGATATTAGAAGTAACTCCCTCTAACTTGGATTGAATTTGGTTTTTAATCTTGAAAACATTCCTAAAGGAGAACCTGTTCCATTTTTGAGATTATATTTACAATATTAGAGCCTCTTTACAAAAGAATGCAAAGTAGGTTTTCCTTCATACCACCATCTTTCTATAACATTGACTAGGTTTGAATCTCAAAGCCAGATAAGATGAAACTTGAAAGGATATTTCTTGGGTGCATCATATATTGAAGGAAATTTAATGGGCCAATGATATAAACCTTTCCAACCTAAAATTTAACATTGAGAGGTCCAACTATTGTTAATCCAAAAATCTAAAATGAGGAATTTTTCTAGTCTTTAGAAATAACTTCAAGACCACATCTTCTATTGATCCAAGTGAAGAGATCATTACTTGGCTTTACATCCAAAATATTGAAGAAAGTAATATTATCCCAAAACAAAGAGTAAGAGCACCCAAACTAACTAGATCATCCTAACTTTCCATCTATATTGCTAATGGCATTAAAATCACTAGCTAGATCTAAAGAAGGTTTGAAGCTAGAGAACAAACACATCTAATTTGGGACCAAAACAACACCTTACCTAGAAATTATGTAGGAGCATAAAAATTTGAGAAAAGAAGAGATTCTCTCGAAGCAAAGCTAGAAGCAACCAAGGATAAATAATTTTTACTTCCTACCCACCATCTCAAAGTGATCTTGCAAGGATCCCATAAGACAGAAACATTGCCAACCATCCCTTGAGCATCAATACATTGGACCTGACCCTTATTCCAAATCTTTGAGGAAGTATTCTCGTCTCCTTCACTGAGAGTTTTAACTCCTAAAGAAACATTATATCAAGAGATTTCTCATGAATCAAATCTCTAGTAGCACTTTGTTGGGGGGCACTACCTAACCCCTTGACATTACAAGAGATTACAATCATTTTTTAGGGGTAGAAAAATGAGAATCAAATGTGTTGATAACACCATATTCAACTAGAGACTCCCTTATTAATTTCACCTTCTCATGATCCCTTTTCCTTCCAACCTTTGACACCTTTTCATTTCTCCTTTTTTTTAATATTCTTCTGTTGTAAACCAAGCAAAGGATGGCCTTTCTTTTTACCATATTTTTTAGCTTCTAAGGAAGACCCCAAATCTGTAAGAGCAAAAGGAGCACTTGCATCCAATTGAAGATCCTCCATCTAAAAAGTATCATCTTCTACTATTTTTAGAGCCTCATATTCCTATGGAATATCTAGCTCAACCAAATTCGAGGCAACTAAAACAACCTGAATTGGAGAACACAATCCTTCGAGTCTCGAAAAAGGTTACTTGGAATTGCTAAGGAACTTAATTCCTTAAGATTTTTAGCTTGATTTGCATAGATTTTATCATGCTCAATTGCATATAATTCCTCAAAGCTCTCAAAAATATTAAATTTATTGTTGAACATACTTTTCTAAGTCCCTTTATGGGGATGACTCCTAGTCTTCCTTTAAAGTGGGTTTTAACAAGGATGAATCCATCAACATCAAGTTGATATGAGTAAGTTGTAGCCTTAACTTTTGTATTTGGATTGAGAGCTTGTGACTCGGAGGGGGGATGAAGGGGCTTAACCTTTAGACAATTCCTTTGGAGGTATACATATTCATGACATGCCTAATAGTGGAAGGGGAGTGCTTCATAATTAATCTATTGAACCTTGCTCATATTCCCTAGTTTGATTTCCAAAGAATTTGGAAGAGGATTATTTAAATTTATCTCAACACAAATACAAGAAAGAGTGAAAACCTTTCTATCTAAATTTTTATGATATGGACCCAAGGGTTTTCCAACCACGACAATGATTGATTGAAGAATATCTTGTCTAAAAAATTCCATCAAAACTCTAGGCAACCATATCTAAATCAGGATCTTAACAAGATGCTCTTCTATCATATTGAATTTTATATATCATCATTTGATGAAAATACTTGCCTGATTATGAAAGTCAGGTCCACCTTCAAAAATAATGTTACGACTAGCCATTATAGAAAAAACACCATAAAATATCCATTCATAGTTAAGATAATCTCTATATCACCTTCTGGGTTTCAATTTTTGCAAGCCCAATACTCCACAAATTGGAGACAGGAACTTGTAGATTAAAGTATGTTCAAAAAATTAAAGAACATCCACTACTACTGACTCAAGGTTTATAACCAAAACCAAATGATCTAAACTATTCTCTAGAAACCTGTCAAGGTTTCTATGATTTGGCATGCAAGTCTTTGATCTTGACTCTTTGCAGCATGTAAGAGGAATTGAACATATCTCTCATGCCCAAAAGTCAAGGATTCTTCCAAATTAAGAATATCTTTGAAATAAATTATGGGGGGTCCACATACCCCCACTAGCTGTCATACAACACCTTTCCAAAATGAAACCAATAAAAAATGATAGAGAAAAAATAGAAGGTGAAAAAAAAGGAGAGATAAAAAATGATAGAGAAAAAATAGAAGGTGAAAAAAAGGAGACATAAAAAATGAGAGTAACACAATCCTCAGCCAATTGCACCCAAATTCCAATAGACAACGCCCCTAAAATAGAAAACCTACACAAAAAACTTCAACTGCCACCATAGAAGCCAACAATTTCTAGAGAAGAGAGGAGAGGGAGAGATTCATCATAGGTAGGCCATGTAGGCATATACAACACCATCACTCCCACCCAACACATGAGAAAAGCTCCATGCACCTTCACCTTTTTCAATCTTTTAATAGCACAACCAATTTCAATTTTTTACCCAACTCTTATATTATTTCCCTTCAAATTTAGATCATAAATATTTGTTGCCACTATGTGCATATATATAGTTTAGTTTGTAAATACATTCGAAGAATATTTGTTTGATGTTTAAACCATGCTTTGCATGCTACTTAATGTTCATGCAGGCGATTAAAATTCTAAATTTAAGTATAAGTTTCTAAAGTTTCTAAATATGATTTAGACAATAACTATCCACATTCAAACCATACTTTGTGAGTCACTTGAAATTCACATGGATAATTTAAAATTTAGTTTCAAGTAGAAGCTTTTCATTGTAATTTTTTACCAACATCAGAGTTAGGGCCTAAATTTGATGGTTAATCTTGTTTATCAAACACATTTTTTTGTCTTTTATTCATTTAAGATTGACTTTCAAATATTATTACATATTTTAAAATACACATGTTCAAATTATATATATTTTGTTGTACCCAAGATAAAATTTTGCTTCAATACGACATTTTGATTAAAATGGTCTAAATCTTGTAAAATTGTTGTCAAAAGCCAATTTTAGGTCAAACAAAACATGGGCTTTTTTGGGTTTATGTCAAGGATGATACTTGCAAATTTTAAAAATTAGGGTTTCAAACCTTTGTTTTTAGGAAAACCCTAAAAAATATGACCTTCCCAAAAGTGACTCAAAATGGTTTTGATAGGTTTATTTCACTTCACGATCACATTGGTCAAGTCAGAATCACGAAAAAGTCAAGTCTGCTTTGGTGGGTATTTTTCACTTTTTTAGGAGAAAAGATAGGACCTCTGAGGCCATTAATGGCAGATGGCCAATACCAGTTATTAAAATCCAAGCCTCAAAAGCTTCAAGGAAGAATCCATGGTGAAAGATGCTCGAAAAGATGCTTCATGACAAAGGGGAATTTCAAAGGTTAAAAAATTTTGAAAATATTTTTTTCTGGAAGATGCATACTTTACTACAAGAAAGATGCTACATATACATAGTCAATGCCTTGGTGAATTTTTCAAGCACCCATACATGTAGAATGGTGAAATAAATTGCAATAATGAACGCGTTCGCATCATCGACAATGATGATCAAACCAGTCAAGCTACATGGAAAATGTGAAGCATGAAGAGGTGAGAATCCTCAAGAAAATGATGAAGTTGTAGCCAAAAGCGCCCCTACTGGCCAAGGGCACCCATGAATCAAAGGGGAAAATGATAGTTGTTATCAATTGCAAAACTATTCATCCTCTTCACAATTTTGTTGGCTTTCCAATGCATCATGAAGAAAGTTCACCTAATTCATCAATCACCAGCAAATGGAGGCAAAGAAAAAATATGTTGAAAGTAAAAGTCATAAAAAACAGTAGTCAAACAAGGGAAAAAATACCCCTATAGCCCAGGGGTGCCCAAGAATGAAAGATATAAAATGCTAGTATTTGGATTAGCAACCTCCAAATGATCTCCTCTAATTCAGCTCAACCTCGCTATGGATCCAATAGCCAACTCATGAGACATATCAAACGATGACAACTATTGATTGTTTAAGCACACAAAACAAAGGATGAATCAGTCAACATCAAGGCAAAAGTGCCCCTGCCAGCCAAAGGCACCCAACATTTAGAGCAACCTATTGTGATTTTCACCAATTGTCTTTTCCAAGACATCTTCTTAGTAGCCCTTCAACTTTGCAATGAATCTAGTTGCAAGCTCACGGGACCTATCAAGCACTCACAAAAAAAGATCAAGCATAAAATGTTGGAGGCAAAGGCAAATTTAAGGACATGAAGAATTGACTAAGTGTTGAAGAAAATACACCTTCTTAGATATAAGCACCCAATGTTTTGAGCAATCAGATGAACTCTTCATGCTTTGTAACTTCCAGGAAGTCCTTTTCCATTTTGATCAATCTCCACGATGACACCATCAACAAATTCAACAAAAAAATAAAAAAAATTGATGATGAAGATCAAACTAGAGTTGTCCATGAAAGGTTGCAAAGTGAAAATTACAACACAAAAGGTCAAAGGTGCCCCTACAGGCCAGGGGTACCCAAGAATTTGAACGTTCTAAATCAAATTTCATGACCTACAATGCCAGTCATCCTTTCCACAATTGAATTGGTTATCCATTCAATATCTCAGCATGTTCACGGGAATCGTAAGTCATTGATGATCATAGATCAAAGCACAAAGGGTCAAGCTACATAAATTGAAAAGAATCCAAGAAATTAACTATGTCTAGTGAAAAATACACCCTTTTGGGAAAAGGTGCCTAAGAATTTGAGGCACCAGATTTAGGTTTTAAGGTTTGCAAGTCCCGAGAACATCTCTTCAGAGTTGATCCAACTTTGTAGTTAATCTATCATCAAGGCTTCACAATCAATAGAGAACCAGAATTCAAAACCAAACAGAGTTTGTTCATCAAGAAATTTTTTAAAATATTCAAACTAACTATGCGACATCCAAAGTCAACTCCCAGTTAGGATTTTTGAAGACTTTCTCAAGCCTAGGTGTCCCAAATTGGGTGGAAACTCTTCCAATTAACTCCCAATCATGCAAATAGACTCCTCAAGCATGAATTTGGTGCCCTAACCGATGCTTGCAACTCAAATTGATATATATCAAATCCTAGGTGTCCATCATTCATTATTTCTTGCAGGTTGAAGAGCTCAAACATGAATATTTTCTCTCCAACACCATTTGAAGATTCGACGGAAGCCATTCTCAATGTTCTTCATTTTCCAGTCTCAGGTTGCATAGAAGGATGCCTTTCACAAGATTTCATTACCAGGCATCATTTTCCAAGGCAACAACTTATAACTTCTAGCTTCTCCCCACATATTTGTTTTATTCTTGTATTGGATCTTCTTGCATGTCCAAGTGAACAACACATTTTCATAGATCTGGCCTTTTGGGTATGATCAACGCGAGATTGGCCATAAAACCCACATGCTAGAATTTTTTAGAAAATTTGCCCCATTGCCTCCAATTTTTAGGGTTTTTTCAAAAAGTCACTTTTTTTCATAAACTAACAAACTGGGTTTGATCAACTCACAAGCACTGACAATACCCATGTGCCAAAATTTTCCAAGAAAAAAGAGAGCTTTTGGAGCCTCTAAAGCTTCTGCCCCAAGGTGTTATTGCATGTCAAATAAAAATTCATCTTTTCAAAAATCTGACGTTGTGGGTTCATTCAAAAATATATCCCCAACAAAACCCACGTTTTACATAAAAATTGCCCCTCAAGAAGCTATTTTTAGCCTCACTAGAAAATTTGCCTGAAAATATCCATGTTTATAGTCAATAGTTGAGTTTTTCAGAATGTGGTATTCTCAAGTTGAAATCAAGATCAAATCGGTCTACTTCACGACTTCTTGAAAATAATTGACACAAACGTGCATCAAGTGAAGTCCATAGTCAATTTGGACGCCTTGGAAGGTGTAAATGGAATCACCACTCAATGGATAGAAAAAAACATGGAAGGTAGTTACTCTAATTACAAAGCCACCACCAGTTACTACCACACTATCTTCCACACTCTCATTCTCATTTGAGGATGGCCTATGTTTTAGTCACCACAAAAGAGCATAAATAAAAAAAATTTACTTGGAGAGAACAACTCTTCAAGGTAAAAACCTATGATGTAATCTTTGCAAAGTTGACTGAGGGTAGAAAAAAGGTTTCAAGTGGTATTAAGTTCATGAGAACTTTCGTATCACAAGTCCCTTTCTAGTATCAACATGAGGACAATGAGTAGATTGTGGATGATGATGTGCAAATGAAATTCCAAAACCTCATCCATAGTATTTTCAGCGATGACTATGGGTTGAGTTAGATTGCAACCATGTCAACGAAGCTTGATGATGCATCTGAAAAGGGATTCAATTACCAGGATCAAATTGCAAGTGACAAAGAGATATTGTGAAGACACATCATCATCCTAAGAAGTATCAATTGTCCAGAAGTAGAGACAGTTAACGACTGGTTAGAGGAGTTGATGACTCAAAGTGTTGAGGTGTAAACTTCCAGTTAGGACATCCCAGCCTTTTCCAAAGATGACATTATACACATCAGTTAACTTGATGCCTCTTTCCAAGTTAACTCATTGTCCCACCAATTGTGCATGTCTATTCTTTGAGACACCTATGTATATTGGGGTTCTTTTAGTTTAGAATCAGATAACTAAAGTAGTCTTTCTAGTTAACTGTTAAGTTACCTACTTTTAGACATAGCAATAAATCTTGTATATTGGCAAGAACTCAATGTTAACTCAAGGAAACTTTAGGGTTTCCTACTCCTTCAAGCTTCTATAAATAAGAGCCTTTGCTCATTATTTTGTAACTTTACTTCATAGTAGTAAAATGTTGAGTTGTTTGCTTACGACTGTTCACTTAGTAAATGTTCTTGAATTGTATTTGTTATAGCTAAACACTAAGCTATTTGCCTGCATTCTTGTTATTTAGATAGGTTTGTTCAATATATGTTCATGTGTATTTGGTTGGTCATATGTTGTGTGATTGTTCTCTTTCATGCAATTTTATATCCCAAAGTGTAATCTTTGATTAATATTAATATAATAAATCAGGAGAGCCACGTGCCTTTGATCCAAAATTCTCAATATCTTTCATGTATGTTGTTTCAATAATCCTTCTTTCAATCTACACCTTAGAAAGAGCACCTCGCCTCCTTGGGAATTTAGAGATTAGGATTAGCGTTATATGTTATTTCTAGTAATCTATATTTTAGCCTACACCTTGGAAAGAGCACCTTGCCTCCTTGGGAATCTTGAGATTTAGTTTATTGTTTGATGATTACTTGCATGGACTCTATTTCAGCGTAGATCTGAAAGTTTAGAGCCTTTAGATTCATTCTGAGATATCATTTGTCTAAGTGATCAAACCATTCCCAATTTCTCCTAGATCCTCTTGCTCTAAAATACTTGAGGAGATAGGATAGTCATAGATTTAGCCTAGATGTAGTTAAGATTTGCAAAAACCAGAGAAAACCTTAGTTGCAACGCATTCCATTTTATAACCTTGTGCTCTTCCACAGAGTAAAAAAGATAGGAATTTAGTTCACTTTACTTTTTACACAACCATCAGCAAAATAGGGAGCTTCCCCTCCTAATTTGAAGAACAGTTAATATTGTGCATAGTTGTTTGCTTCCAATAAGCACTCTAGAGGTTCTAATTGAATCATCGATAGTTTTTCAGTGCCCATCATGGGGCACAAAGGCATAAAACTTTAGGAAAATCTAAGGCTTTTATGTCACGAGAATGACCATATGGTGTCTTATTACTCTAGTTAAACAACAAGGTCTTACACCTACCATCATTCAACTAAATTTCATACTTATTTAAGGAGAGAAATTGGACATCATCAATAGCTTGTGTAGCTTCATCTTCAAGAATAATACAACATCTACTCAATGGAGAAACGTGGCCACTACTCTGGATGAGGAAGAAGAAAAGGTTGACCTTGCAACTAACAGGCTAGTTTTACCACCTCCTATGTGGCAATAAATCATCTTTTCTTACCAACTGTACACAACGAGGAGAAAAAATCCTCTCTTCCAATAATAAGACATTGACGAAGCATTCAACGCAGAGCCAATATTTCAAGAGGTTCCTGCATATTTTTAAGGAGAACCTCTAGCTCAACCAGAAGCAATGAGCAACAATGACAACAACGATAATGGTCAAAATGGGAGAAATCCAAGACATCTAGCCCCATTTCCTTGGGGCAATAACATCAACCCATTAGCCTTGCAAGGACATTATGATCTACCCAAAGGTTTGAGAAAGCACTTCCTAAGATTTCATGACGATGAGACTTGTCACCCTAATGAGCATATCTCAACATTCACAATGTCTTGCTCCGTTTTGCATGTGCCACATGAAGATATTGTCGTACATCTCTTTTTTGAGACTCTTGAGGCAAATGTTGTAGACTGCTTTAATCATCTAGAACCAAGCATCATCACAAGCTAGGTGGTCATGAGTAAGATTTTTTTGGTGAGATTCAAGCCCACCGAAGACATTCATCAACTATTTACTTGACTCTCAACCTCAAAGATGGAGCCAACTGCACCAATGAGAGATTTTGTGGCAAGGTTTAACTATCTCATCACATGCCTCTCCCATATGCTCAATCCATCAGATGAGATCTTGAAGATAAGCTTCATCAATGCTCTTCCATCAGAAATAACATTTTTCTTAAAATAGGGCCATGAAGTGAACTTAAAAATTGCACAATAAAAAGCTATTGAGATTGAGGACAACATGATCACATTCAAGAAGATGAAGATCGATGCCATAAAATTGCTTGTTCAAGCATCTATAGATCCATTGCTACAAAAGGTAGCCAACGAGGTGACTATCCTCAAAAGACAGTCACCCAATCAAGGGTAGAAAGCGCTACCACACCATCACCATATCAAGCTCAACAATCATATTAGTCAAAGAGGAACAAATTTCAACCATTCAACAACTGCAAGCCAGTATTTCTAGGATCTTCACCGAGACAAGAAAAATCTGAGAGATCTAATGTGTTTTACTCTTTCCACGAGACTGATACACATACTAGCTCCTCATTTCCTGAGAATTCGAGAATAAACCAAATCATGGGATACACCGAGGCTGATCCATGTTTAAGTTTTGTACCTTGAACAAGTTCAAACTTTGTCTCACCATAAACAAACAACTTTGATGGTGACTTCGCAATGGGATACTTTGATAGAGAACCCGTAAATCAAGAAGAAGAAGAACAACAACAACACCATCAATATTCTCTTGTTGTATATCAGAAGAATATCTCTACACCTATGTTCACACGTGTCGAACAATTCAAAGCACAAAAAGAAGAGGAAGGAAGATGAAAATCAAACAAAAAGGCCAAAGAAGTGCCTTCCACTTCCAATCCCAAGTCTTCACATGAAAACACAATTTTGGTTGCTTAAGATCCGTCTTCAACAAAATTTCACATCGTGGCTTCCATGATGAAGATAAAGGTACAAATATCGCAACTAGAGTATCTTCAGGACCATCGAGTACACTTGGATCAAATTCTCAAGGTCATAAAGAAGCAAGCTATAATCTAGCCCACATTGCTCGAGTCTTTCGTACCAACAAAAGAAAAGCCAAATCCTTTCTATTTATCTCTATATATAGGAGGATTCAAGCTCAATAATTGTATCATAGACTCGGAGCTTCAGAAAATGTCACGCCCTTACAAATCATGAATGCATTGGGAATCTCATGCACCAAGACTCATGACAAGTGTTACTCACTTGAATCAAATCCAATGTCATTGGTTGGCCAACTAAAAGATGCTCAAGTAAGGCTAGCATCTTGCCTAGAAAAGAAAATCACGATGACCATATCGATAGTCGATATTCCAACCAATTATGGGATGCTATTGATTAAGAGCTTCTATAAGGATCTCAGAGGAGAGATTCAGTTGGATTGGTCATATGCAACAATCTCATTGAAGAAATGTAGCTTCAAGTTAGAACCTGAGGCAAAATCAAGATTCATGGTGGTGAAATCACATGGCCCCCAAGCACAAGTATTGTATTAAGACATGGGTCTCGGCATATATGCTATGTTGTCTGAAGTAACTAAAGAAAGGAAAAAAATTGCATACTCCACAAGTACATCAAATGAAGATTGAAAAATGTGGACGGTGCAATTCTATGAAAGTTGCTCGACAACAGGCTTAGGAGAATGAGTCATCATCACTTCTCTCGAAGGTGTTTTATATGCATTTACTTATCGCTTGCAATTTGAAAACACAAAAAACACAGTTGAATATGAGGCACTCATACTAGGTCTTAAAAACACAAGGGATATGTGTATAAAGTTACTCCAAGTCGAAGGAAATGTAGAATTGATCGTGCAACAAATTAGAGATCATTACCAAGTAAAGAAAAATTGCCTTTAGTCTTATAGACAAAGGGTGTGGAATGCAACCGACTAGTTTGAGGCATTCAACATCAAGTTCATTCCACATAAACACAATAGCAAAGCAGATGCCCTTGCAGTATCAACTGATCTCTTCATGTCCCATTATGTCTTTCATCAAAATGTCTTTTCTATTGAGCTCATGTACAGGTTGGTTGTCCCTCACAATTGTGACAACTAGCAGGTCTTAGATGATGATGATCACATCGAAGAATTCCTCTGCATGGCAGATGATTACTAAGACTTATTCTTTAAATGCAAAGCTTCTTCCTTCAAATAATCTATAGCAGAAGGTTCTGAAGCAACAAAATAGGGCATCATACAAGTAAGAGGAAACATTATCCTTAAGGGTTAAGTATCCTTGGAGGATATATTTGATAGACATGACATACATGTTCAAGATCAAAGGAATTTTACCAACAAGACATCTGCTAACTATTTTTAAGTCAATATTGGTATCGAAGACAAGCCTCGGCTTGTCAACTTGGGCAAGTGTTGTACTATAGAGGAAATCTTCATCTCCTTATTCAAGCAGTATAGAGATTTCTTTGCATGGTCCTATGAATATTTGAAATTCTACACACCTAAGGAATTGTCTCACACAATTCCAATCAAGCTTGATGTCAAGCCCTTCAAACAAAAGAAAAGACAATACAACTCGCGTATCCAAGATACAATCTACACAGAGGTGCAAAATATGGTGGACACAAAGATAATATTTCCAATCCATCATTCTACCTAGGTGTCTAATACCATTTATGTGCATAAGAAGAATGGAGAAATCTAAATCTGCATGGATTTTAGGAACCTCAACCAATCATCTTTGAAAGATAACTATCCTTTGTCAATCATGGCACATACATTGCAAATAGTCATCGAATCGGAGATGTTGTCATTGCTTATTTACTTTTTCAGATACAACTAGATTGCAGTAGCTAAGGAGGATCAAATCAAAATGAAATTCACTACCCTATGGGGTACGTTTTCCTATGAGAGGATGCCCTTCGACCTCATCAACGTTGGTGCCACTTTTCAAAGAGCCATGGATTTTCTTAGTTGGGGACCTAAAAGATAAACTGATTGTCATTTACCTTGATGACCTTACCATTTTCTCAAATAAGTCGCAAGATCATTTTCAACACTTAGTGAAATTTTTTGAGAGATGCAGCACCACATATCATTGAATCCAAATAAATCCATCTTTACGATGACAAAAGGCAAATTGCTTGGCCACATCGTCTTCAAGGAAGGAACTCAGATTGACCCCATTTGGGTTGATTCAATCAAGAACCCATCTCTCCCAAAAAACATAACTAGGGTACATTCCTTCTTCGACAAAGTCAATTTTATACGAAGATTTGTACCTGACTTCTTAGAGCTGACCAAAGACACATATCAGCAATGATGAAGAAGACACCTGCCTTTAAATGGACTGAAAAAGGAAAGAAGGCATTCGTCCAAATAAAATAATTCATTAGTCAAGCACTAGTGTTGGTTCGACCCGACTTCGATAAAGAATTCATTCTTTATTGTTATGAGTCAAAACACACTCTTTCTGCCATACTGACATAAAATTTGAATGAGGAAACCGAATCACCAATTGCATTCATGAGCAACATCTTCAAAGATGATGAATCTCGATATTCCCAAATCGAAAAGAATGTGTATGTAGTCATGAAGCCTGTTAAGAATTTTAGACTCTACATCTTGAACTCCCACACAACGGTAAATGTTATAGACCATGCAATCAAAAGTGTCCTAACTCAATGGGAGATGAGCACCAAAAGAGGTAATTGGATTGTAAAGGCTCAGGAATACGACTTGGAGATTAAGCCAACCAAGCTCGTCCACAGGAGAGGTCTGTGTCAGCTAATTGTAGAAGACAGTGATCTTAAGCACCAAGTTGTTGATGGCATGCTAGAAATAGAGATTGAAGAGGACCTTCCCATGGTCCTACTAGTTGATTCTGTAGAAGAATGGTACTCTAGACTTTGGTGTTATTTGAATTACGGAGAATGTCCAACTCACTTGGACAAATAACAAAAAAGAACTCTTAAATTGAGAGCACAAAACTATGTGCTTAGAAATAAAATTCTATACAAGTGTGGGCTTGATGGAACATTCCTACTATGCATCAACAAGGACCAAAAACGACAGTTATTAGAGGCATTTCACAGTCAAGCATGCGGTTTCCACTTCTCATCAAGGGTTATTGCGTTCAAAATCTTGTGAGCACAGTTCTACTAGCTGACCTTTTTTCATGAAGCACACGAATAGATGCATAGATGTCAAATGTGCCAACAATTTGTTGGCAAACTCAAACTAGAAGCCATTCCACTTAGGTCAATGATCATAGATGCTTCATTTCAACAATGAGGTATAGACTTTGTAAGCAATCAATCCACATTATAATAAGGGACATGTTTATGTCCTTACAACAACAAATTACTTCACAAAATGGGTTGAGGTGGATCCTACCAAGCAACTGCTTTCGAAGTCATGTGCGACTTTCTCAAGGAAAACATCATAACCGCTTCGGGGTACCAAATAATATTGTGACTGACAACACAACAAGCTTCTTGTCAAAGGAGCTAGTAGAATTTTGTTTTGATCACGATATCAACTTGTCCCACTCTTCAAATTACTATCTGCAGGGTAATGGACAAGCTGAATAATCCAACAAGAACATTGTCATGATCATGCACAAGTTGGTTGACTCCAATAAATGAGTTTGGCATAAGAAATTATACGACGCTCTTTGGATAGATAAAATCACTCCCAAGAGAGCTATCAACACTTCCCATTTTACTATTTTATATGGCACAAAGGTTGTGTTACCCATCACATTGGAGTTGTTTGCTTTATAGCTAGAATCCATAGTGGAAGATGAGGAATTCAAAGATTCGATCGAGAAATGTATCTTGTGCCTTATGAAACAACAAGAGGAAAGGGTGGAGGTAGTTGATAAAATCACTCAGCATCAAGAGCGACTGAAGAATATCTTCAACAAGAAGGCTTGTTAGCGAGACTTTGAGATCAGAGACAATGTTTTGTTATAGGACAAGAGACGCGAGCCCAAGGGAATGCATGGTAAACTTGACTCCCTCTAGTGAGGGCCATTCCAGATCCATGAGTTCATAGGAGAAAATTCCTACATTCTCTCACATTCATTTGGAAGGCTCTTCTTGCTGCCATACAATGGGAAACATCTAAAGCATTTCATCCCTTCAAGGGTGGAGTGAATTTCTATAAATAATTTTCTTTCTTTTTCATAATGTGTTTCCCCTTTCTATAATGTAAATGTTTTTGATTAAGGAAAAAATAGGTTTTGAAGGGGCCCCGAAACCCTTTAACAATAGAGGATAGAAAGATAATGCATGAATAAGTACAAGTCAAAGAACATTAAGCTACCAAAAAAGAAGATTTGAAAAAACCAGCCCAAAGGCAACACCACAAAAAAACCAACAATATCCCAACCACTAAGCCAAATTCCTCAGGATGTCTACCACCTCTTGCTCCAAATTGTTCATATTTGATGCAGATTCTTTATGTCCTAGATATTGACAAGGGCTTTATCAGCTTTCCTCTTCAAGTTCACTCTAGTTCTTTTGCACAGACCAACACTCTTCGCCTGAATTTGATCTTTCTCAGCTTCCAGATCCATGGCATTCCTCTCTTGTTGCATATTCTCCATATTTTCAACCATCATATTCATTGTATTCATAGTAGATTTTAAGATCTTATGACTCATTTCCAACATTGTTTGAATAGAATTTTTAATGTTCTTAAGCTTATCCTCCATAATAGAGAGCTTATTGTCATGGTTACTCTTAAATTATTGAAGATCTTCCACGGTTTTCTTGAGGCAGTCCACCATGTATTTATTTTCATCCTCAGTCCATAAATCACTAGCCTTATTTCACTCTCTAGTTGTGTTGTCAATCAGATCAGGCCCTTCCAATTTGTTGCTAATAGCCCTTTTTTTCAGTTTTATTTCCTTAATCTCAAAAAATACCCATCTCATTAATCTAAAAAAATCCATAGACCCATTACGAGCAATGGAAAGGATGTCCACAAGGAACTCATGCTCAGCTTTGAAGTAATGGTCATCAACCTTGAGGTCACTGGGAAAACGAGGTTTGTCCTCATGGTCAGTAGCAGGGTAATTGGAATATTTTGACGAGGGGGCCGACTGAGAATCATCTTGATTAGTTTCATAGGAGGGGTCCTCCAATTCCTTTCTTTTACACTTATCTCGAGGGGAGACAACAATTTTCTCTTTAGCCTTCAGTTTAACATCTTTAGAGCCTAGGAACAAAACCTTAACTCTACCCTTGGAAGTGATAGTACTAGGTTTAGATGAGGCACCAAATTTTGACTTACCTTTGCTCCTACCCTTCCTTGAAGCCTTCAAAGGTCGGGCAACCTCATCCCCCGAATCAGTTTTCGATTCATCCTTTTCAGTATAACTAGTACTCAATTCATCTTTAGAAGAAATAAAGTGGGGAGAGGGAGGAAAATTGGACAGAGTTGGCATGGATTTAAAATGCTCAAAGATAAGGACTAGAAAACCCTCATGAAGGATAGGGTATCTTACAGGGTTCAAGCTATGGTCGTTGAGTCTGGCATTCAAGGAGGTGGAGAGATAGAAAGGGAAAGAAACCCTTACCTAATGCCGAAAGTGGTTGAGGAAGACAAAATTGTAGCTGAAGACCCTAGTGAATCTCCCATCTAGAGTTATGTATTCCATGATCACCTTCAATACCTCCTGCCATAGCAATTTGATATTCTTGGAATCATAACTGCTTTTGGAAACCCTATGTAGATCCTCTTTTTCCTTGTCTATCTTCAGAAAAAAATTCATTGCCTAGTCGAAAAGTTTCCTATCCCTATAAAATTTGATACCCTCCATGGGGAGCCCCGTAACCTCAACAATAAGTTGCTCATCAATGGCAACCTTCCTTCCAAACAAATTAACTTTTTCGTTCTTCCACTCCTTGGAAAATACCTGGTGACCTTTTGATCCCAACCACAGAGTTCTTCAATGTAGGAGGTGATCCCTCCTTTTTCCAGCAGTGGACACACTTTGTCATTGTTCCTCAGCTCCTCAGAGTCCATCAACTCCACACGGCGACACTCACCACCCATTTTGATAGAGTTACACACCCTCATAGAAAAATCCAGAGGACCAATTGAGTTGATGGCCAAAATACCTAGAAAGCGTGTGAGGTGGAAAATATCGGGGAGGCTATTAAAACCATGGTACTCCAACCTTCGATAAGAAATAATTGAACAACAATTCTGAGACTACATGAAGTGACACTCATAACCCCTAATCATTTATTAGTAGGGAGATTTGAGGCCTTCCCGTGAATTCTATCATACGTCAATAAGGCCATGACATCAACCTCCAACTTGTCACCCCTTTGCCACATGAATATTCCATTGGCCTGAACTCCCATGTTGGAAAAGAAATCGACCACCGTGTTAATTTCCCGGTAAGCATGGGAGATGAAGCAATTATCAAAGGAGCTTATAATCCCCTTGGAAAGATTAATCCAAATCTCAATATTCCATGAAGACTTCTGGAGACCCTTAATACATTGAATGATATTATTCAAATCCCCTTCAAGCCACACATTTTTAAAGTTCAGTTGATGGGAAAGATTTAAAACTTGGTAGGCCCCTATGGCTTCAACAAGGTGGTTGGTCTGGGTGCCCAAGGGGAGCACCACCACTGAAATAAAAATGCCATTCTCATCCCTTAACACTCCCGGACACCCAACAGGCCGAAGATTACCTTTTTTTTTTTTTTTATTAGACTGTAGGAATCGAGTAGCACGACCCCCTATAAACTGCAATGCACCTGGTAAACTTTTTAACGTGACCGACGGTGCTGAGGCCGAAGATTACCCTTAACTACCCCGTCAAAGTTGATTTTAACACATTCAAGAGGAGGAAGGTTCCAATGTATGCCATCTCTAGGTGCCTTAGTTGGTCTAAGAGGATAAGTAGTGTCAACATTAATCTGCAAGGCATCAGCGAATCTGAGCTCATAATATTGGCATCTAACCTTTCCTTTTACCTTTGAATTGTAATTAAGCCAATTTAAGTTCTCTCTCACCACTCTGATGATTTTACCAAAGATAATTTCCTCCAAAAGAGCAGAATCCCTAAAGATTATATTGTTACGCTCTTTCCAGATACCCCACACAAGGTGTGGAAATATATACCACCAAAGCAATTTCAACACCTGGTTGTTTGAAGGGGCCTTCCATTGGTAATAAAACTCCAAAATGGAGCCAGGAAAAACCCAGCTAAGGTTCCAGAACTGCAAAACCCTGCACCAATGCCATAGGAAAAAGGACAAAGAAGAAAAAGATGGGAAACAATCTTAGCTTCCACACAACAAAGATAGCATTTGTTAGGCAAAGAAATACCATACTTACAAAGATTATTATTGGTCAAAATTTTATTTTGAAGGAGGATCCACACAAAAATATTGATTTTGGGTATAAGGTTTTGCACCCGAACCTTTGCCCACATAGGAGAGGGGGAGGAATTATGACATGGTGCCACCGTCGAGGAAATAGTGAAAGCCCCTGCAAAAGAAATTTTCCAAACCATAGAATCCTCCTGACCCTTTGGGCTCAATACCACAAAGTTTAACAACGATTGTAGAGGGGAAAGGTTCAGACTAACTGTAGAGATACTAACCCACTGATCATTCCTCCAATAGTCCCCAACTAATGTACCAAATCTAGCTTTGCATTCCTCCATATGATTCTCAAAGATAGATTGATTATATAAAGGTTCATTCTCAATCCACTTATCTTCCCAATTTTTTTTTTTTTTACCATCTCCGAACTTCCAGAAAGCACCTTTCCTAGCAAGATCCCTAGCCTTAATAACATTATTCCATTCCAAAGAATAGAACCATGAAGGAGATTATGAGAGCTAAGAAAATCCTTGAAAGAGACAACCCCCCGCAAATATTTACTATGCCAAATAGCATTCCATTCACTGTTTTCTGCAAAGGATCTCCAAACCTGCTTCACCAAAAGGGCTTTATTAAAGACTTTGATGTTCCTCGGACCAAGGCCTCCATATTTTTTGGGTTTACACACACTCTCCCAAGCAACCAATGGGATCCTCTTCTTCTCCTCAACCCCCAACCAAAGAATTTTTTTTTGAATCTTTTCAATAATTTTAGCAAATTTGAAAGGGATCTTGAGCAAACTAAGAGCATAGATAGAAAAATTTTGAAGGGAAGAATTTAGCAGCATAAATTTATCTGCTTGACTGAGGAGGGCCCCTTTCCAACCCACCAACTTCCAATTAAACCAATCCACAAGGGAAGTCCAAAAAAAATCAGGAGGTTTGGTTCCCAAGGGAAGCCCCAAATAGATGGATGGGAGAGAGTTAACAGTACATCCAAGAATATTTGAAATCTTCTTTTGCCCGAGTTAAGGGGTATTGAAGAAAAAGAGGGATTTTTTTCGCTCGGTTAATTTTCTACCCTGAGGCTTCCTCATAAAGCAAAAGAGAGCACTTGAAAGTTTTGGCTTCACCAATTGTCGAACTTCCCATAAGAATAGTGTCATCGACGAATTGCAGATGAGAATAGACAAGATTAGCCGATGACGGTTTTAAACCTTTCAGACTTCCTTTGCTCACTTTGTTGTGCAACAATCTCCCCAAGCTTTCAACCATCAGAGCAAAGAGTATTGGAGAGACAGGATCTCCTTTTCTCACCCCTCTTGAAGCCTTGACAAAATGGTAAGGGGACCCATTGATGATGACAACAATGCTGGTAGTGGAAATCATTTCCCAAATCAATTGAAGAAATATCCTCGATAACCCAAAAGCTCTTAAAACCTTCAACAAGAAACCCCAATCCACCCTATCGTAGGCCTTGGACATATCCAATTTAAGTAAAAAACCTTGAATTTTAGACACCTCTAGAGAATGAATGTTCTCATGAACAATGGTGATAGAGTCTAAAATTTTTCTGCTAGGGACAAAGTCATTCTGCTGCAAAGAAATCAAAAGCAGGAGAACACCAAGCAGCCTAGTAGTAACACCTTTGGAAATGATTTTATAAAAAGGAATTGCATAAGCTGATCGGGCGAAAAGAGTCAAAAGCATCAAAACTAGGAACATTGGGAATGAGAGCAATGAAAGTAGAATTGAGCTCCTTCAACAACTTTCTTGATCCAAATAACTCTTTGATTGCATTAACCACATCCTTAGTCACTATCTCCTAGAAAACTTGGAAAAATAACACCGAAAAACCATCAAGGCCAGGAGCCTTGTTACCTTCAAAAGAGAAGACAACCTTTCTTATCTCTTCCAAAGAGGGGATCGTAGTCAAAACTCGATTTTGATCCTCATTCAAAATGTTGGGGATAGTATCAATGAGATTTTGTTGAGAATTCACGTCCAACCTTTCGTCCATGGATAAGAGATTAACAAAGAATTGGTTAGCCTCACATCTTATCTCATCCTCTTTATCAACTTTGGTGTCATTCTTCATGATGTCAGTGATACAGTTAGACGCCTTATGTTTAAGAGCTGTCATGTGGAAAAACCTAGTGTTCTTATCTCCAGAGGAAAGCCACATCGATCTCGACCTCTATTTCCAAAATTCTTCTTCTCTGGAAATAATGTCATGATATCTCGTGAGAATTTCATTTTCTTTGGGAAGGAGGTCTTCCACATAACCATCTTTCTAAATTCTATCCTGGATATCCTTAAGTTCAAGCTGGGTGGCAGACTTCATAGCAAAAATATCCCCAAAAAATTCCTTATTCCAAACTCTAACCTTAGATTTGACCTCACTAAGATTTTTAGCCACCTGAAACATAACAGTACCACAAACCTTGATGTTCCACCATTCTTGAATACAACTAAAGATTTGAGGGTGAGACAACCACATTATTTCAAATTTGAAAGGGAAGTTCCTCTTGCTAGACAAAAAGTCCGCAACAAAACTGATGGGGAAGTGGTCTGACCCAATCCTAGAGAGAGGAGTTAAGGAGCAGAAATAATCCATCATCCAATTATCAAAAATTAAAGCCCGATCAAGCTTGACCTGAATCAAATCATTCCCAGCCCGCCTATTATACTAGGCGTATGTAGCTCCCTTGAGATCCACATCATGCAAGCCTTGGGAATTGATAAACTCCATTAAATCTAATTTTCTATTCATCTGTATTTGAGATCCTCCAATTTTTTATGACGCTAGCAATGAGGTGTTGAAATCTCCCATAATGATCCAGTTCTCATTAGGGAAAATTTGCCTAAAAGACTTAAGTCTTTTCCAAAAATTCCTTCTCACAGATTTATTATTAGGAGCATAGATATTAGATAAAATCCAACTGAAGCCATCCCTAATATTCTTGAATCTATTTTCCACATGGTAAGCATCTTCCCAGACTAGAGTACCATGAAGATGGTCTTTATTCCAAAAATTCACTAAGCCTCCAGAAGCACCCTTTGAGCTTCTACCTTGCGCACCACAATTCTAAAAAATCTTAATCTTTTCCACCCTATCCTTAGGCATCTTGGATTCTTGGACAATTAAAACGCTAGGCTTATGGTCCCTAGAAAATTTGTGCAAAATATCTTGTTTGTGGGAACTGTTTAGCCCCTGAACATTCCATGACATGAACTTCATTTCTTGAGTGGGGTGTTGCTTCGACAAATCCCTGGGATGGTTCTTTGAATCCCATCAACAATATTTTGGATGCATTCCTGCTCCTTATGCCACTTTGTTGACTTTCTACCCAAACCTTTCTGGTTCCCACAGTCTGCTTTCGACCTATTTCTCGTAGAGACCCCCACAATACTGTTCCCTTTTTTATTCTTTTTATTTTCAAATTTTGTATATGTATAGTATCACCTTCCAAATCTAGGTCCTCAAGTCCCATGAATTCTTGACCATCCATGAAATCACTTCCTGCAATGACCTTATTAATTGAAGAGTGTCCTAGGTCATTCTTCTCCTTACAAATATCCACAGAATCCCCAAAAGTAGATTTCACAACCTCTGGTGAGCTATGAGAACCCTTATGAGGAGAAGAGGGAAGAGTCTTCACCCCTTTCGCTGAGGTTTCTTCCTCACAACTTACTTTACTTTGCGCCCCGTGGCCAATATGAGATGATTCCTCTGAGCCCTCATCATAGGAATTTGGAACCCTCTTAGCTGAGTCCAAGTTTTCTTCAGGCTTACCGATGCTCCCTCCATCTTTATTTTCATCCTCTCCCTGGGACTCCTTAGTGCTCGAATCCATTCCCACTTTGTTTTGAATCTTGTCATCAACTTTTAGTGCTTCACAGTTTTCAAAAGTGTTCCCTTTTAGGGGATCCTCGTCAATATTCACCCCCAAATTGGGATTTTGGCATTCCTCAGTCTGGTCATGAACATCCACCAAGTTATTCATCTCACTCTTGTTCACATCCTCCAAGGGTTTCTTTGAGGTTTTTGCCTTCCAAATTTTGGTCTCCTTGATGACTGACTTGGATTCAGCCTTAGATGTATTGGTTGGGCATTTCCTAGCCCTTTGCCCAATTATTTTACAAGTGAAACACACAAAAGGTAGAGTCTCAAAATCAATTGTCTGAACCCACTTACGTAGTTTAGACACAATTTCAATAGAGGACGACAGGTCAGTGGATTGAGTTATACCCACATAGATTCTGGCAAAAAACAAATAGATAAAAGCTCCCCAAACGAGTTTGCAATTCCCCTGAAGACATCCTCGTTCCAAAATTCCAAAGGTAAGCCTGGTAACCGAACCCATATTGGTACCACTTCAAAAGATGTGTTTGAGAAGTCCATTTTTGGAGACCACTTCTTAAGAGCCAAAGATGACTTGCCAATAACCCAGGGACAACCACAAAGAATTGTGAGCTTATCCTCTTCATAGGAAAAAGAAAAGGAGAAGAAACCCTTGGGCAAAGTTGCAACTTCAATGTGTCCTTTAGCTTTCCATCTCTTCCTAACAAAATCCCTAACCACTTCAATATTTGGTCTCAAGCCCATGAATTTTCCCACTAGCAAAGAGGCCATCAATGAGACGTTATGATCGATCACTGGATCAGGAACAAGAATAGCAAAATTCCCATTCGAAGGAGCCGAAATATTACTTACCAAAGGAAAGATCGACTTACCAATAAGCTTCGTCCCAAACAATGAGGCTCATCTTCTTTTTGAGCCCTCCCAACACTGGTCTCTCGAGACATTCTCCAAAGACCCCAATCTGATTGCTGAGTCCTTAGCCCCATCCTGGTTCCCCAAAAAACCTAGCCCCCCTGCCCCACCATTTGAAGAGGGGCCAAAAAACATCTTACCTCCAGGTTCCACCTTACCACCTAGGCCCCCCTTATTCCTCGGGCCCCAACCCTCAAAAACCGCTCCCCCTTGCTCTTCCCTCGCATTCTCCCCTGCCACATCCGCAAAAAGTCCACCCCTCAACAAAGATCCAACTGCCTTTGAACCAAGCACCCGATGCTGGGCAAAAGAAAATTCAAATCCTTGCTCCCGCTCACCCATCCCACTTGAAAGTCCACTTCTATAATGTAAACATTATGTAGTAATATTTTTACCTATTACATAAAGTATTGTCATGTTTTAGGTGATTTCTTAGGTAGTCTTCTTTTTAGGTGATTTAAGAGAACTCCAACTGTTAGGTGAATTAGGAAATAGTCTTGACTCTATTTCCCAATCGATAAGATACTGGTCTACGAAAACTAGAGATTCTCGGTTCTCCTATGTCGTAAGTATTCGACATGGTCACCAGACGAAGCCTAATGTTGTACCCAATTTTTTTTTTGCTTCAATAAGGCATTTTGATTAAAATGGTCTAAATCTTATAAAATTGTTGTCAAAAGCCAATTTTCAGTCAAACAAAACATGGGATTTTTGTGGGTTTATGTGAAGGAGGATACTTTCAAATTTGGAAAATTAGGGTTTCAAACCCTTGTTTTTAGGAAAACCCTAAAAAATAAGACCTCAAAAATGACTCAAAATGATTTTGATATGTTTATTTCACTTCATGATCACATTGGTCAACATAGAATCATGAGAAAGTCTAGTCTGCTCTAGTGGATCTTTTTCACTTTTTCAAGAGAAAAGATAGGACCTCTGAGGCCATTAATGGCAGATGGCCAGTACTAGGTATCGAAATCCAAGACTCAAAAGATTTAAGGAAGAATCCATGGCAAAAGATGCTTCATGACATAAGGGAATTTCAAAGTTTAAGAATGTTGAAAATATTCTAAGTCTAGAAGATGCATACCTTACTACAAGAAAGATGCTACACAATCAATGCCTTGGTGAATTTTTCAAGCACCCGTACACTCAGAATGGTGAAAGTAATTGCAACGGTGAACGTGTTCGTGTCATCGACAATGATGATCAAACTAGTCTAGCTACACAACAAATGTGAAGTGCGAAGAGGTGAGAATCCTTAAGAAAATGATGAAGTTGTAGCCAAAAGCACCCTTGCTGGCCAAGGGCACCCATGAATCAAAGAGGCTAACTACAACTATTATCAATTGTGAAACCAATCATCCTCTTCAAAATTTTGCTCGCTTTATAACGCATCATCAAGCAAGTTCACCTAGTTCATCAATCATTGACAAATGAAGGCAGATACAGAAG
This sequence comes from Sequoiadendron giganteum, assembly GCA_007115665.2. Classification (NCBI taxonomy): domain Eukaryota; kingdom Viridiplantae; phylum Streptophyta; class Pinopsida; order Cupressales; family Cupressaceae; genus Sequoiadendron; species Sequoiadendron giganteum. The sequence continues at coordinate 397,830,336 of CM021105.1, read as the reverse complement.
ATTCTGAAAGTGAAAGTTATCAAAGATGGCAATCAAACAAGGGAAAAAGTTCCCTTGTAGCCCAGGGGAACCCAAGAATGAAAGATATCAAATGCTAGTCTTTGGATTGGCAACCTCCAGATGATCTCCTCCAATTTAACTCAGCCTTGTGATGGATCCAACAACCAACTCATGAGACATATCAAACGATAGTTGTTGATTGTTCGAGCACACGAAACAAAGGATGAATCAGTAGACATCAAGGAAAAAGTGCCCTTGCTAGCCAGGGGTGCCCAACATTTAAAGCATCTTGTTGTGATTTTCAACAACTATCTTCTCCAAGACATCTTCTCAATAGCCCTTCAGCTTCATGATGAATGTAGTTGCAAGCTCACAATACCTTTCAAGCACTCACAAACGAAGATCAAGTGTAAAACGTTGGAGGAAAAGGAAAATTGAAGGACATGAAGAATTGACTAAGTGTTGAAGAACATGCACCTTCCTAGAAATAAGCAACCAAATTTTTTGGACAATCAAATGCAATCTTCATGCTTTGTAACTTCTAAGAATTCCTCCATTTTGATCAATCTCTGCGATGACACCATCAACAAATTCAATAAAACAATAAACAAATTTGACGATGAAGATCAAATTGGAGCTATTCGTGAAAGGTTGCAAAGTGAAAATTACAACAAAAAAGGTCAAAGGTACCCCTATAGGCCAAGGGCACCCAAGAATTTGAGCCTTCTAAATCAACTTTCATGACCTACGATGCCAATCATCCTTTCCAGAATTGAATTGGTTTTCCATTCAATATCTTAGCATGTTCACAAGAATCGTAAGTCATCGGTGATCGCAGATCAAAGCACAAAGGGTAAAGCTTGAGAAATTGAAAAGCATCCAAGAAATTGACTAAGTTAGGTGAAAAATGCACCCTTCTGGGAAAAGGCACCCAAGAATTTGAGGCACTAGATTTAGGTTTTAAGGTTTGTAGCTCCCGAGAACATCTCTTCAGAGGTGATCAAACTCTGCAGTTAATCTATTAGCAAGGCTTCACGATCAATTAGGCGACCAAAATTTAGAACCAAATAGAGGTTGTTCATCAAGTGAAAGTTGAAAATCTTCAAACTGGCAATGTGGCATCCAAAGTCAACTCCCAGTTAGGATTTTTGAAGACTTTCTCAAGCCTAGGCATCCCAAACTGGGTGGAAACTCCTCCAATTAACTCACAATCACACAAATAGACTCCTCAAACATGAATTTTACACCCTAACTGATGCTTGCAACTCAAATTGATACATATCAAAGCCTAGGCATCCATCATTCATTATTTCTTGCAAGTTGAAAGAGCTCAAACATGAATATTTTCTCTCCAATACCATTTGAAGATCTGACGGAAGCCATTCTTAGCGTTCTTCATTTTTCCAATTTCATGTTGCATAGAAGGTTGCCTTTCACAAGATTTCATCATCGAGCATCATTTTCCAAGGTAGCAGCTTATAACTTCTAGCTTCTCCCCACATATTTATTTTATTCTTGTCTTAGATCTTCTTGCATGTCCAAGTGAACAACATATTTTCATAGATATGGCCTTTTGGGTATGCTCAACACGAGATTGGCCATAAAATCCACGTGCTATAATTTTTCAAAAAAATTGCCCCACTGCCTCTAGTTTTTAAGGTTTCTACAAAAAAGTCACTTTTTTCAAAAACTGACGAAATGGGTTTGATCAACTCGCAAGCACTGACAATACCCATGTGCTTTAATTTTTTGAGAAAAAGAGCTTTTGGAGCCTCTAAAGCTTCTACCCTGAGGGGTTATCTCATGTCAAATAAAAAATCATCTTTTCAAAAATCAGATGTTGTGGGTTCGTTCAAAACGATATCCCCAACAAAACCCACGTCTCATAAATTTTAGTAAAAATTGCCCCTCGAGAAGCTATTTTTAGCCTCGCTGAAAAAGTTGCCTGAACATATCTGTGTTTACAGTCAACAATCAAGTTTTTTAGAATGTAATATTCTCAAGTTGAAATCAAGAGTAAATTGATCTTACTTCATGACTTCTTGAAAATAATCGACATAGACATGCATCAAGTGAAGCTCGTAGTCAATTTGGATGCCTTGGAAGGCATAAATAACATCATCGTTTAATGGATAGAAAAAAAGTGAAAGGTAGTTACTTCGATTATAGAGCCACCACCTATTACTACCACACTACCTTCCACACTCCCATTCTCATTTGAGGATGGCCTACATTTCAGTCATTGCATAAGAGCATAAACATAAAAATTTTACTTGGAGAGAACAACTCCTCAAGGTAAAAACCTACGAGGTAATCTCTACATAGTTGACCGAGGGTAGAAAAAAGGTGACAAGTGGTATCAAGTTCGTGAGAACTTTCGTATCACAAGTTCCTTGCTAGTATCAATGTGAGGATGGTGAGTAGATTATAGATGACAACGTGTAGATGAAATTCTAGAACTTCATCCATAGTATTTTCAACGGTGACTATGGGTTGAGTCATATTGCAGCCATGTCAATGAAGCTTAATGATGCACATGAAAAGTGACACCATTACCGGGATCAAATTGCAAGTGGCAAAGAGATGCTGCAAAGACACATCATCATCCTGAGAAGTATCAATTATCTAGACACAAAGACAATTAACAACTGGTTAGAGGAGCCAATGACTCAAAGTGTTGAGGTGTAAACTTCCAATTAGGACATCCCACCCTTTTCCAAAGATGACATTAGACACAACAGTTAACTTGATGTCTCTTTCCAAGTTAACTCGCCGTCCCACCAATCATGCATGTTTATTTTTGGAGACACCTATGTATATTGGAGTTCTTTTAGTTTAGAATCAGTTAACTGAAGTAGGCTTTCTAGTTAATTGTTAAGTTCCCTACTTTTAGACATAGGAATAAATCTTGTAGATTGGAAAGAACTCAATGTTAACTCAATGAGACTTTAGGGTTGCCTACTCCTTTGAGCTTCTATAAATAAGAGCCTTTGCTCATTATTTTATAACTTTACTTCACGGTAGCAAAACGCTGAGCTGTTTGCTTGCGACTTTGTTCACTTAGTACATGTTCTTGAATCATATTTGTTATAGCTAAACACTGAGTTGTTTGCTTGCGTTCTTGTTATTTAGATAGGCGTGTTCAATATATGTTCATGTGTATTTGGTTGATCACATGTGTGATTGTTCTCTTTCCTACAATTTACTGTCCCAAAGTGTAATCTTTGGTTGAGGTTGAGATAATAAATTAGGAGACCCACATGCCTTTGATCCAAAATTTTCAAGATCTTTCATGTATGTTGTTTCAATAATCTTTCTTTCAATCGACACCTTGGAAAGAGCACCTCACCTCCTTGGGAATATAGAGATTAGGATTATCATTATATGTTGTTTCTAGTAATCTATATTTCAGCCTACACCTCGGAAAGAGCACCTTGCCCCCTTGGGAATCCTGAGATTTAGCTTACCGTTTGACGATTACTTGCATGAACTCTATTTCAACATAAATCTAAAAGTTCAGAGCCTTTAGATGCATTCTGAGAGATAGTTTGTCTAAGTGATCAAACCATTCTGAATTTCTCCTAGATCCTCTCACTCTAAAATACTTGAGGACACAGGATAGTCATTACTTTAGCCTAGTTGAAGTTAAGATATGTAGAAACCAAAGAAAGCCTTAGCTACAACACATTGCGTTTTATAACCTCGTGCTTTGCCACTGAGTAAAAAAGATATGAATTTAGTTCACTTTACTTTTTACACAACCATCAACAAAAAAGGGAGCTTCCCCTCCTAATTTGAAGAGCAATTAATAGTGTGCATAGCTGTCCGTTTCTAATAAGAATTCCAGAGGTGCTAATTGAAACGCCAACATATTTCATAATTTTATTGATAATTTATTAAAAATCTTCCTTTTTATATCATACAAACTTCTTAAAATTTTGATTATATATTTAGTATAAAAATATGTAATACAACAATATAACCATCAAAATTGGCTACTAAATGAAATGATCACCATATAACCATCCTTCCCTCAATCTTCCTATATATGCTCCTTACATATTTTCTCAAAAGATTCTTTGGTTGAAATAATACACATGTATACATGTATGCACAAATTTATATATGTATACACATGTATATATGTATACGCATATATACATACATACATACATAAATACTGAAAAGAGGCAAAACAAACATATCCAATAAGTAATTTAAGATCAAAAATAGAGTTTACAAGGTTGAAGAAAGGTTCCTAATTTTTTAAAGTTGATTCTAATATGCCTAGACATGAAAAGTGGTGACTATGTGTGTGTATGCATACATACATACATACATACATACACACACAATCATCAATTGTCATATTTAAGCACATTGAAATCAATTAATTTGTTTAGGGACCTTTCTTCAATCTCCTAGAGTCTATTTCTAATCTCAAATCGTATATTGGACATGCTTTTCTGACCCCCTTTTTCGTCTTGTAATAGCATAGTCAATTTCAAGTTTTTACCCCTCTTATATTATTTACTTTCAAATTTAGATCACAAATATCTCTTGTCACTATGTGTGTGTGTGTAATATAGTTTGTTAAAATGTTTGAAAGAATAGTTGATTGATCTAGAAACCATACTTTGCAAGCTACTTAATGTTCATGTAGGAGCTTAAAATTCTAAATCTAAGTGTAAATGTCTTAAACTTTTTAAAATGTATTAGACAATAATCATCCATATTCAAACCATACTTTATGCATTACTTGACATTCATAAGAATAATTAAAATTTGGATTTTAGCAGAAGCTTCTCATTGTAACCATGTACCAACATTAGAGTTGAGGCTTAAATTTGATAATCAACCTTGTTTGTCAAATAATATTTTAGTGACTTATTCACTTAAAGTTGCCTTCCAAATATTATTACACATCTTTTTTACAAAATACATTTCTAGATTAAATATATTAAATATAATTTCATATATTTTTGATTAGAAATCTCTCCTTTTATATTATACAACCTTCTTAAAAATTTAATTATATTTTATATAAAAATACCTAAATATAACATATAACCACCAATTCAACTCTAATTAAAATGTCACTATATAACCATCTTCCTTTAACCTCCCCAACTCTAATTAAATGTCAGTATATAACCATCTTCCCTTAACCTCCCCCTTGACATTTTTTCTCAAAAATTTCCATGCTTGGAATGAGAAAGAGAAAAGCACCCAACCTCTCTTTTATCCCCTATGAGAAGTGAGATAAAACCCATTACTATATATACTTTTAACATTGTTTAATAAGGAAAATTAAAAGATCTTCTAATTGTGTTTTTTTGGTAAAGAGTATAATCAATCTAAAATAAATTAAACTAAATAAGAAAAATTAAAAGATCCTTCTAATTGTGTTTTTTTGGTAAAGAGTATAATCAATCTAAAATAAATTAAACCAAATAAAGAAAATTAAAAGATCCTCCTAATTATATTTTTTTTGTTAAAATTCTCGTTCATTATGCCGAGATGGCAAAATGCTTACAGAATATATGCAAAGGGGCGGGCGCTCTTTCCTTTAAATATAATAAATAATAAAAATAAAAATAAAAATCGAATAAACATATATATCAGCCTCCGTGTATCTACCAAGAGATATACATTGTATATACGCACTTAAACATCTGCCTCGATTGGCCTCATAAATTGCCCAATAGCAATACCGCGATTTGTTAGCCAGCGGAGAAAAGGTTGCAGGAAAGCCCACGGATCGAGCTTGCTTGGCTGCAAAAATCTAAATTTTTGCGATTTATTTTGCCGTGAAGGCCTCTGCATCTCGTCTGCCGCCAAAATGGTCCGTATATTTCATCTCAAATTTATTGATGACACAGTATAAGTTTTATGCTTTTATCGGAACTTCATGGATATTATGTTTTACTACAAATCTTTCTTGCTAGGGTTTAAAGAGTTGGCAACGAATAGGTGAATTTTAGTGTTAGAGGCGGAGCGGAGTTATTTGGAATACTTTTTGGTGGATTTTGTTTTCGTATATGATGACTCATAATTTCAACGGATCAGAGTGCTATAGGGTTTTTTATTTGATTCGTTATTCTTGCCTTATTGGAAGTGTTCAACAAAATGACAAGGTTGAAAAAGTAAATTTTTTTCTTTCTTTTTGGCTTAATCGACTCCTTGAGAGGATTGCAAGGTTAGAATGAGTAGATTTAGCATGTTTTGTGTAAGACTAGGATTCTGGGATAAAATTGCTAAACTGAGAGTTTTGCCTTGTGTTTATGTGAGAAGAGTAAAGTGTTTTTAGTATGAAGCTCATTTGCAGTTTAATTAAGGCTAAGATATAAGTTTGTAGAGATACGGTTGGAGTTGAACCAAAATTCACAGATGTGGGGAAGAAAAGAAACTGTAATGATATGACTGGTTGCGGTTGCATTTTGTCAAAATTTGCACCATGCAAATGGTGGTCCATAGCATTCCACCAAGATCAGGCAACAATGTGTTGTAATGCTTGATGGACTCCACCCATTTACAATGTTTTGTCTTACTTCAGTATTCATGATATCTTGCTTGTTTTGCACCAGCTACAATGTCTTTTAGCTGTTAAGCTCTTCAGGTTTTGTGTTTCAAAGCTTGAATTTTGTAGATTTTGTATGGTGTGAGTTTGAATCTGAGTTTCTGGAATAAAACTAACAATGCCACTGCCTTGGGAATATTTGTGATATTCTGCTAATTAAGTACACCAAGAAAGGCAAAGATTGGGGAGGTCAGGATTCAGCTAAATTAAATTCATAAACACGAGGACCAAAACCTTTGTTTCAATATTACCATTTTAAAATTGCATAAAATCTGCTGAGAATCCAAAACATTCCATGTGTTATTTGTTTGACGTCTAGGCACCTATGTGCTGTAATGTTTAATGGACTCCATCCATTTGCAATACCTTGTTTGAATGTATCACTTGCAATATCTTTATTGATTGCATCATTTGCAATGTCTTTTCTTGATCAGTTCTTCAAATTTTTTGATTTATTTTTGTACTTTAATGAAAATACCAGAGAGATGCAAATTGGAATGGCTGGATCTTTTTTATTCATGGATATGCTGTAAGCATGAATCTGTATTCTGTGCTATTACTTATAACTAAGAAAGCTGACGATAATGTTGCCCTTTATACTCTGTAAGAATAACTAAGCATCTGTAATATAAAGCTAATTAGAAATCCATTTAAGGATTAGGTTCAGGCTGGTAGAGATTAAGGTTGTAGTTGAACTAAATTCATAGATAACAGGGACCGGAAATACTTTATGAATATTACTCTTTGTGATTCTATTTTGTATAATTGTCTTCAATTCCTCGGTGATCCAGTATATAAGTCCATCCATACATAAATATGTAGACAAAATATTCAGATGAACAAAAGGAAGGCTCTCCCCATTCAATGTTAATGAAGCCTTCAAACTTTCCGAGGGTAGTTTTCCCCATTTTCTTTTTGAGCAGAAGCTTTCTCATTAGCATTAACTCTACTGTGGTCACATCAACAGTTTTTGGCCCGGTGGGACAAACCATAACTCAGTGCTTTCAATCACTTGGCAACTCCATTATTGGTGTCTCGATTGTTTGCTTGCGAGAATCGCAAGTTGGAATGCATAGTTTTTTTTCTTGTGATTCAAAAGATATATTAAGATTCTGAACCCAGATTTCTGTGATATATCCAAGAAAGCTACTGAGCTCTACTTCAATTGTTTTTTTACAATAATTAACTGTTGGTAATATTAAGCTAGTCATGCAATCCAAGCAAGGGTGAGATGGAAAATTTGGGGTTGCAGTTATACTCAAATTTACTGATGCAAGGAATGAAGAGTACTGTTCTGGCATTACTGCTTGTCACTGCATTTTGGTAAAGTTGTTGATTAAACAACTATATTATGGCTTTGAATCAGAGTTTCTGTTGTTACATTGAGAGGTGTTCTACAATGGGATTTTGGGAGTTCGAAGGTTGTAATGGTGTCGTTTGGTGAGGTGGATAAACATTTATTACTTATAGAGGGGCCAACAGAAAAACAACTTGAGTTTCTAAAAAGTAACTTTTGCATGATGGCACATGTTTTTTGGGGCCCTTTAAGAAGGTTTATATTACTATTAGAAGAAAAATGGAATATATATAGTGTGTCCATATGCTAAAAATACTTAGGTTTGTAAAAAGTGAATTATGCATAGTATTATTCCTTTAGGCCTTCTAAGAGGAATAAAATATTTCGAAAAATAATAGTGGAATATACAGTGAGCATATGGTGTGTGGATTTGATGTGAAAAGTTGGTTTGTACCTCCAAGAAGATAACTTTTTTACATATTGACTAAATAATATTTTAATTTAGAGTATCTCGTTTAATAATATGAAATGTAATGTTGCTATGGTCAATTAAGGTCATGTATTTGAGTGGAGATATACAAAAGGAATGCCATATATCAGGTACTAGAAATATATAGCTTACTTATTTGTCTTAAATGTTTTTTATAACATTAATAAAACTTGAATATGGGTGTCTTTACCCCTCCGAGGTTGGTACTTCTTGGCGTTTAACAGATATATGTATTTAAGATATTTGAGCTAGTATTAAGCATACTAGTGGGATTTCTGCATTGAGTCTTTTCAAGAATAACTAAGAGTTTGGAACTGAAAGCTAACTAGAAAATCCAAGTAAGGCTGAGATGGTAGACTCTGGGGTTGCACTTAAGCTACGGTTTATACATGCAAGGAACCAAAAATTCTTTTTCAATAAGACTTTGTGTTAAACGCCTTTTTCAACTGTGTAGAATCCATTGATGATCTATAGTATTCCACAACTTATTATTCAATGATCATAGTATTCCACAACTTATTGTTCAATGATCATAGTATTCCACAACTTATTATTCAATGATCAATGCTTAACAGATTCCACCCGTTTCAAATGTCTTCTTTCAATGAACAATTTGTAGTATCTTGTTTGATTGAACCATTTCCTTGCCCTTTAGCACACCAGGTTTTCAACTATTTTGTTGTTATTCATGATCTCACTTAAATGGGATACTTGGTAGAAATGTAATCTGGGATGAATAGATTTCTTTTTTGAATTAAAAAAGCAAGTATGGCATTGAATTTGAGTTACTGTGATATAACTAAAAAGCTATAGACAATCATTCATACCTTGATCTTTATGAGAACAATGCATTATTTGGGACATGAAGCCAATTAAACAATCCTAGTAAGGTCGTGTTTGGTGACTTTGGGGTTGTAGTTAAAGTCACATCTATTGATGTAAGGAACAAAGAATACCTTCTAGTTATTATTGATTGTGAATGCGTTGTAAAATTATGCAAAATGTGTTTTTGATTATATAAGCATCAAAACAGGGTGCTGAACCCTTAACACAAAAGGCCCTCAGGGCAGATAAAATAACACTTTGAAAATATAGTTTTCAGTGTCCATAGGCCAAAAACAACTCTATAACACCACACTAAAAGTAGAGTTCAAATTAAAACATACATTAAATAGAAACAAATAGAGCACTAGTCTAATCAAACATTTGATCCCAATCCTCTTTGAGGAATTTGAAAAGTTCCCTATTATCAGTACAGGTGCTACTTCCCTTCTTTCTCTCATGACTTTTAAAATATTCATCTAGCAAGGAACATGGAGTAGTTGCCGAGTGATGCATAACTTTCAAAGTGAAGGGAGAGATGACTCTTAACTTCCCTTCGAGCTCATTAAATCTATTCTTTAGAGTAGTAACATCAGTAGCTGTTTGAATGCACTTTGGGCAGGTATTGTGAGGAGCCTAACTGGCTCCAATCAAACCCAAACTGTTTCTGACTGTGTTTTTGTGTTTTAATGTTGTTTTTAGAGAAATTTAGACAAAAGTAGAAGGGGCGCCAAGCATATAATTGCACATAGAATTGAAATGCAGTAATTTTTCGAGCAATAGATGTACTAGATATTATTTGGCAATACGTACAATGAGATTGCAAACAAATAACATACCCGAAAACCTCGAAAATAATTAAATAAAGAAATCTGGCACATGCCAGGCAGAAAAGTTGTAAAATTGATGAAATCAACGCCCAAGCTAGGATAGTGACTTCTCCACGCCAAAAATTGGACACAATGCCTACAAAGGCTAGGTGACCAATCTGCAGAAGAAACCAGGAGCAAAGGTGAGGCATTTTGCCTCCAGAATTCCCACGCCTCTCCTTGTGAAGCACGCCTCCCAAGGTAATTTGTACGGCATTTGAAGAAGATAGGCAAATCTCCTGAAAGATGAAGTCAGATGCTGAATGGAGGCCTCCAAATGAATAACCCCCTGTCCTAACATTGATTTGATGAGTACCTGCTCAGATAAATCCAAATGAAGCTCAATGGACTCTTGAATGGAAGCCCTCACAAACACATAGATTCAACTGGTCTCTCATAGCCTCAAATATGCTTAACACTGAAGAAGATCTCGCTCTCCAATGGTAGAAAATGCTGAAACCCTTGTTGCAGAGAATATCACAGAGAAGCCAAATAGCAAAGTCAAATAATCATAAGTGAATGAGTTTGATTTGCCTTCATTTTGCTTTATAACCCAAATGCACGACTTCCAAGAAGTGATGCCCTTTTTGCCATTTAAATATATTAAAATATATTTAAGTCACCTTTTTCAATAGTCTCCACTTAAATACTTTGGGCGCCCCAACTTTAAGTGATTTAATTAATCACTTTATGAAATATTTTATAAGTGGCGTCACTTTATAAAGTCAATTTGACTTTATAATAATCCATTAAGTTAAATATAGCCACTAAAAAATTCATAACTTCCTCCAAACTCAGTATCTTTCCATGTCATCAAAAGCTAGCGAACACTAAACTCCAAACGCTCGTACTGAATCCCATACTGAAACTGAAGGGGTGAGAATGACAATACCCACCAAAAACGTCCACTGACCCTCTAACCAGATCTTGTCAGCCTACAAGGGTCCAAGAGATAGGCTAACTCAACATGCTGTTGAACTGAGCTATAATGGGGACATTACAATCCGCCCTCCCCGAAATTGCTTGTCCACAAGCAATCTCGCATTGAAAAACTTGAAACCACAAAACCACAAGACCCACCAGGATCCCATAGGTAGAACTGTGAAGTGTTCCCAATCCATTCCTACAACATGATCACTAAGACCTACCAAACTGAATCATACTCAACTACAGGTACCGCAAGAACATGAGCATTACTTGGAAGCAACTCTGAAAACTGACAATGCTTGCTTCCAAACCATATGCAGGATAAGCTGTCATACAAATCATCTAATTGATGCGCAACTGAACGGTGCATCTGCCAAATATCATGTACATGAGAATCGGAAGTGAAACTGTGAACACTCCTTACCATGTACACACAATGAAACTCCTCAACGAGACCTGTTTGAAATTTTGATGTAATGAAAGAATCCCAGATACTACGATCCTGGAATTCATTGCCAATAGATGGATTTTCTGATTTGTTCTCCATGGTTTGATTAAAAAAAAGGACTTGTTGTGGCATGAATCTACAACACAAAATGCATTAGTAATACCCAAACCTTGAGTATCCGCCTTTGACAGCTCCATGGAACCATCGCCCTCATGTGAAGTAGTTGTTGTCTCATGCTGATGCAAAGGAACCTCACTGCTGTCACAAAAATTTGAACTGTTATGGCTTGTTTTTTCCATGCATCCTCCATGTTTGACACTCATATCTTGCGTGCCAACAATAGAAATCTTTTCTACAACATTTTCCTTATGTGCCATAACTTTTGAATCATGTTGATGCTCAAAAGAATGACTGCTGTCATAAAAATCAGAATTGTTATTGTAGCTGATAACAACTTCTTGATCGCTGTAAGTATCAACATTCTCTTCCTTTCTTCTTTCCTTCTCACAACTTCTTTGTCTTCTTCTTCTGGTCCACCCAAGAACTGATTGAAAGTGAAAGCATCTCGGATTTTCTTAGGAAGAGATTGATATTCATTAAACCTAGTACATATATAGTCATTAAACGTAGATGCACCCATAGTTCTAAATGTAGAAGACCAACTGCTGCTCTGATAAGCACCTACTAACACTACAGGCTGGCAGGATTACAACTCTGATACCACTGTGAGGAGTCTAACTGGCTCCAATCAAACCCAAACTGTTTCTTTTTGTGTTTTTGTGTTTTAATGTTGTTTTTAGAGAAATTTAGACAGAAGTAGAAGAGGCACCAAGCATATAAATGCACATAGAATTGAAATACAGTAATTTTTCGAGCAATAGATGTACTAGATATTATTTGGCAATACGTACAATGAGATTGCAAACAAATAACGTACTTGAAAACCTCTAGAATAATTAAATAAAGAAATTTGGCACATGCCAAGCAGAAAAGCTGTAAAACTGATGAAATCAACGCCCAAGCTAGGATAGTGACTTCTCCACGCCAGAAATTGGACACAATGCTTGCAAAAGCTAGGCGACCAATTTGCAAAAGAAACTAGAAGCAAAGGTGAGGCGTTTTGCCTCCAGAATTCCCACGTCTCTCCCTGTGAAGCACAGCTCCCAAGGTGATTTGTACGACCTCTGAAGAAGACAAACAAATCTCCTGAAAGATGAAGTCAGATGCTAAATGGAGGTGTCCAGATGAATAACCCCCTCTCCTAACACTGATTTGATGAATACCTGCTCAGATAAATCTAGATGAAGCTCAATGGACTCCTGAATGGAAGGCCTCATAGACGCACAGGTTCAGTTGGTCTCTCGTAGCCTCAAATATGCTCAACACTGAAGAATATCTCGCTCTCCAATGGCATAAAATGTTGAAAACCTTGTCTCAGAGAATATCACAGAGAAGCCAAATAGCAAAGTCAAATAATCATAAGTGAATGAGTTTGATTTGTCTTCATTTTGCTTTATAAGCCAAAATGCACAACTTCCAAGAAGTGACGCCCTTTTTGCCATTTAAATATATTAAAATATATTTAAGTCACCTTTTTCAATAGTCTCCACTTAAATACTTTGGGCGCCCAACTTTAAGTGATTTAATTAATCACTTTATGAAATAATTTATAAGTGGCGTCACTTTATAAAGTCAATTTGACTTTATAATAATCCATTAAGTTAAATATAGCCACTAAAAAATTCATAACTTCCTCCAAATTCAACATCTTTCCATGTCATCAGAAGCTGGCGAACACTAAACTCCAAACGCTTGTACTGAATCCCATACTGAAGCTGAAGGGGTGAGAATGACAATACCCACCAAAAACGTCCACTGACCATCTAACCAACATGCTCCTGAGCTGAGCTATAATGGGGACATTATAGGTATCCTGATTAGGTTGCACAACAAAGATGGTATTCGAATCCTTTGAATCCAACAACATAGCATTCAACTCAAGGAATAGGCTTGAGCCCTCATTTTCAACATCCACCTCCTCCTCTTCATCGTCCTTGTTATTTTATTCTTCATTCTCCTCCCTATGCGTCGAGTCATTGGAGATTTCATCAATGCTAAAATTAGGGATCGTGCGACTAGCAAGCCTATTAGATCGCCTAACATTCAGACATGGGCTCTCCATCTCCTTCATAGTTTTTGGCTCACTTTTAGTCTCTTCCCTATAAACAGTGTTAGTTTTGTCATCCTCATCCCCATTCGTATTAGCTTCCTTGACAAAAATTGAACAAAGGTTTTCTTTTCTTTTTGTTTGTTGGATTTTTGGTTCCTGTGTGGCCCCACTTACCTGAAGAAGGGTCCTTTATGGGGCTATTCTTTAGATCACATAGGCAGATAGGCTCACTACAACTAACTTCTGGGTAGAGGAGCGAGGGGTTTTTGGGGATTTAGATTGAGGAGGGGTAGTTTTAGCCTCATCTAGGGAGGTAATAAGGGTGACATTTTGCGAAGTTGCAACCATTTTCATGATTGCTTGGTGCTTGATTTGTGACAAAGGGGTTTCTCATTGCAGGGCTTTGATAGATGTCCTTGATATTAATTATACGCTTAAGGCTTCCTCTCAAATATTTCAATGTGAGCTTTTGGAAAGGACTAATGGTGTGGGTTTAATTATAAACCCACATGGCAAAGATTTGTATATGACTGCCTTTGAACAAGTTGGATTATTTCATAAATTCAATGGTGTCGAGTAATAAATTTTATTACTTCGGCACTTATCCTCATTTATTAGACTACACTTGAAATCAATCATCTTGTACGATGATAATTATCCTTGGCTCTAGAAAATTCCATTTCAAATTAAGAAACCACGCTTACATCTTGCTCTGGTTTTTGTCCAGGTTTTGTAGCTTCCTTAGACATTGTAAGTTATAGTGCGACCACTCAATGATTTTAACCATGGGCGGAGAAAGGGTGTGAACTGAATCAAGCTCCTGCGAGGAGTTAAAAAATGATCCTCTCCTTTGGCACATTTGCTTGGAAGGGGGGATTACCCCTTTCTTTGAATGCCTTAATGGGAATGAAAAGAGCCTATCTATTCAATTCACAAGTGCTTGGAATAAGCGCTAGGTGAGGATGGGTGGCATTTCTTTTGAAGTCTGTGAGGATTATTGCCCAAGCTATTGGGATGTCTTGTAAAGGTCAAAAGCTCAAGAGATGCAACAAGGTGCCTGATAATGAAAGCGTGGCTCTCTTCTTCAAAGAGGGTGAGTCATCTGTGAAACTTTACACAGGGTTTGACAGAGTAAAACTCCCACAGTCGTGGGATAAGTTATGTTTCCTTCTCATGAAGTATGTCACTCTTGAAGGCAGATTCAATTGCTTCTATTTTTACCATTTACCCTTGCTTAATCAGTTCAGGAATAAGACTATCATAAGCTTTCCTTTCTACATGTTATCCTCACTGGAGTGCTTTGTGAAGGAATCCATGGATGTGACTATTAAAAATCCTAAAGAACCTCCCATCCCGCTCCATCAAGGTCTCATCTTCCAGTTGTACCATTTCCATCTGGCCCTGTGCCCACCAAAACCCATAAGAGCTTGTCTCATAGAAGACTCCCTGCATGATAATTCTCTTATGAAGAACAATGTCAATTCTCCTGTTGGGAAATGTGTGACACCCCCCAACAAAGGAAAGAATAAGGTTGCAACCTTGCAAAATATCACTCCTATTACCTCCCTGGATGAGGCTAAAACTACCCCTCCTCAATCTAAATCCCCCAAAACCCTCCGCTCCTCTATCCTCTACCCAAAAGTTAGCTGTGGTGAGCCTATGTGATATGAAGAATAGCCCCATAAAGAACCCTTCTTCGGGTAAGTGGGGCCACATAGGGACCAAAATCCCACAAGCAAAAAGAAAAATAAAACTTTTGTTCAATTTTTTGCTGAGGAATCTAATACGGATGGGGAGGAGGAGGATGATAAAATTTGTTAATTATACATTTTGTCCCTAGGGTATAATTATAAACCCCATTAATTATGCAAAATGTGTTGATTATACATGAAATTTTATATTTATCTATTCAAAGGTCAGGAACTAATGTTGTGTTATAATGCTTAATGAAATCCACCCCTTTGCAATGTATGGTTAGTGCTCCCCGTGATTATATGGGCTTATTCTAGGGACAAGTGGTGTGGTCAATTGGCTGGCCTCTTACTTAATTCAAGCTTATGTTTCTTGTCCCAGCACGAGGTTAAATTTCAACATACCATGCAGCATCTGGTTGAATGCCATCATCAGATTTTAGGGATATAACTGTTTCACCACAGCTTACACAGCAGTCACT
This sequence comes from Sequoiadendron giganteum, assembly GCA_007115665.2. Lineage (NCBI taxonomy): Eukaryota > Viridiplantae > Streptophyta > Pinopsida > Cupressales > Cupressaceae > Sequoiadendron > Sequoiadendron giganteum. Next base: position 397,814,560 of record CM021105.1, on the reverse strand, counting down.
TTCTGATGGTTTCTACCTCATAGCAATGCCAGCATTCTTATTTTATATCATAGTTTTGCTTAGGAGAACTTGAAAGGAATCAAAATTAGTCCTCTTATTCTGTTTACTTGTGTTCCAATGTTGACATTGTTTTTCAAGGTGTACTAATCACTGAGAGATAAACCATTAATCTCCAGGCCTCAATATTCTATCTGTATCCAAAAGGTAGACTCCACAAGCAGCAGAACATTTCTCAATGAATAGCTGTGTTGTTTACATAAAAATCACAAGTACTTAATTTAGTACTTTCATCTTTTTGGATCTTATGCAATTTTTCATTGTTGAAGATCAAGCATTCAAATAGCACTAGATTACAATTCTACAGCCATTAAATTTAATCACATAGAAAATAATTCAGAACTTTGGAAAGGAAAGGAAAGGTCCTTTTATAGTCCATGATACCAAGCGGTCTGTTTTTGGGTCTACAGATGGCTTACAGTATATAGGACTTCTCGAACTCCCAATATGAGGGAGGCACCTAACTCGTGCTCCACAATACGAGGTGTACATACCTTACCTCCTACAGGATTTGAACTTGTGACCTTTCTTTCAAGAGTACAATTCTCCGCCATTAAGCCAAAGAAAGGGAGAGAAGACACCTGATGGGTCTAGGAGTCATTTGCATTTGCAGGCCAGCTGACTGTGTGCTGTTATATACCTCCTGCTATCATTGTCTTGAATGCTGACATTACTTTTCTAACTATTGATGTTATCTTTCCTAAGGCTGTTGTTACATTTTCCAGATTTTGATAACACCTTTCCTAGAACTGATGTCACTTTTGATTGCTGATGTCACCTTTTCAGCCCCTGACATCACCTTTGTGCCCTCTAATGATGGCACTTTGTTCATTGCTTTGTCACTTTTTCTGTTGATATGTCACCTTCTTGATTGCTCATGTCCATTGAAGTCACCTATCTAATTTGTTGCACCAACTGCGACCCCCTTGCCAATTCTAAAGACCAATTTTTAGAAAACCTTTGGGGATAGAGTTGAGGGCCTAAACAAACTAGTTTATTGATGAACAAAAAATGGATCTGGAATGACTTTTTTGCAGTAAATCTAAAAATTTAATCAGATTTCTCAATACCACACATGAACAAATAAATTTCACACTAGAGGAGTGATAGGACTAATATGGATTCAAATCTTTTTGATTGAACTCTTCTTCATTCCTTTCTTTGCAAGAAATGCAGATCAGAAGTTAAAATAAGTCCTTTGCTTACAAATGTGCTTTAGCTCTCACTTTCGAAGAAACAACCTTTCGAGAAAAAAATTGTGACTTGACAATCAATGAGGTAGAACCACTGTTCCTAGAACCACTTTTCCTTAAGCCACTAGTGCATTCAAATCAATGAAGGGTAACATGGGTAGATGTATTCTTAATTTGAGTCCTTACATAATAACACAATGTTGGAATTTGGAAGACTTGCACGTCTAATACAAAACTGATAGGCATTGAGATTTTTGATTATTAGAAACATTGCCAAAACCTGTGAACTTATAAACAAGCACTTGCTCTTTTTAATAGGTGAATTGAGTTTTGCAATGTATTCCTCACGCCTAATAAATAGCTATCACTAGTCAAAATTAAAATGAAAAGAAACCAGCTGCGAGTGGCAGGAATCAACCAACCATCATAGAATTCAATTATACATGGAAATTAATGCAGGATCATCCAGGTTCACAAGCAACCATGTTGCACCAAAAACAATAGTAGGATTCCTTTTGTTTTGGTTGTTTTTGTTTGAAAGTTTTTTATCAACATTCATGCTTGGAAGGCTGCTATAGGACATCTACAAGCTGCTACAAATGTACGGGAAGTTGCTCTAGGCAAAAAATAGTGTGCTACAAGCATCTCAGAGACTGCTAGTCATTTGGCAGTATGGTACAGGCATCTGGGAGACTGCTATGGGTGTTTGTGAGCTACTATGTGCAATTCTGACCGCTATTGGCGATGTGATAACATGCTACAGGTCTTTGGTTGATATTGTATAAGCTGGGTTGATTCTTTCATTGGATTATCAGGCTTGAGAAATATAATTTTTTGACTTTCACTAGTCAAGAGAAGGGCAGAAGGTCATCTGCTATGGGGCAGATTTATAAATTAGACAATTCCTACTTGAACATTTGGGCTCCGGTTTCACAGGACTGCCTTTAAAAATGCCAAGATTTGTGCCTGATAATTCGTTGAGAATTGCATTCTCTACCTCTATTAGTTCACAAGGAATATAGTGATACAAAGAAAGCTTACCATTAACTATCCTATCTAAATTGGGTATTATTCTGCAGTGTAGATAAGTTGGTGGTCAGCATATGGGATCAAGGAGCTGATCTTACAGGAGTTGGTGTACAAATGCTATCTCAGATTTACAAACCAAGACTTAAATGATGATTGTGTCATTATTGTTGGCTTTGTATATAAGGCTATTGATTAGTTGTGCAGGATTTTGACTTTTATTTGTCAGGAGAAGAGCAGAAGGCCATCTGCTATAGGTCGGATTGGCACATTGGAGATGAGTCCTCTTACATTTGGGCTTAGGTTTGAAAGGCCTGCCGTAAAATTGCTCAGATTGTGCATGATAGTATGCTGGGAATGGAATTCAAGGTGGTCTGTGCCAGTTCACAAGGGGTTGATTGACACCCAAGAAATTTTCTATTAATTACGATGATCCAAATTGGGTATCATTAAAAGAACTGTGCTGTTGAGCTCTTCGGTATTCATAAGCAGGATTCTAAGGCTGTTGGTGCAGACATTTCCATGAAAGGATAGAGGATTGAAACCAATAATGTATTAAGATATAAAGAAAGGAATAAATTATGTTAATATACTCAAACAACCAAATGCAGGTCAATGGGACTCAAAATATATATTTAATTGCAATGGCAGGTTGTCCTTGTATCTCATTGGCAAGGATAAAGTTAGACAAGGATTGGATGAAATCTGAATGAGATGCACTGCTGGGATATGTTAAATTCTTGAATCTTTATAATACTGACAGTGTCACTTCTCTGAACACAAATCTATTCACAAAATTTCATTTCTTTTCCAATGTTTCCTATAAGCACTCCAAAATAGATAAAACATACTTTCAAAAATTGCAGACATCTTTTAGGAGCATCATTCTCTTCTTGGTTATTGGCACCTGCTAATGTTTTGGGCATATTCACATGTGAATAACAAAAACACTATATATGCTTAAATATCCAAAGGAACCAAAATTGGAATGGAGCCAGCAAGAGCATATCTAGCTAGGTTTAATGTGTTCTTGGTCAAAATTCTATGTCCTAGGTCCATCCAATGGTTCACTTTGATCCTTAGGACATCCTTGACATGTTGAGACTCTCACTCTTCCTATCAAATGTTAAGTAACCCCATAGAAAACAAAGTGCATGCAGCTATGTTCACCTTGACAGTCTTGTAGGTAAACTGGGGATACATGGGGACGTGTCTCCAGCTCAGCGTCACCATTCCCATTGTTGTCTAAGAGACATGGGGATGATAAGGATGTCCCCTAGCCATCTTGTGTCCTCTAAGAAAATTGGGGACATGCTCCCAATTTTTTTAAATTAAAAAAATAAACAGATTTTTTCACAAAAAATGAAAAGAGTCAAGTTTTTCAAAAAAATAGAGAAACAAGTGTGTAGTGGCCCACAAACCCCCTTGTGCACCTTATGAGGCCTTGAACACACCATATATGTAACCCACTCCCTATTTACGTTACCACTCACAATTACAACAATCATTTTTGCAGTTGTAACATTGAACTTGAAGAGGAAGGGAATATGTGTAGTTTATGACTAGTTGCCCTTGAATATTCATATTGCTCAAACAAATGAAAATCATGGCTTGAAGTTGTGAAATTTGAAACACAACCTCGTTGATGCCTAATATGATGATTTGTACAAAATTTATAGTGGCTCCAAAGGCACCCCAGGAAAGTTGGATATAACAATTTGCTTGAAATGTTTTGATACTCTCCAATGTGCTGTTGGAATCATATGCTCACACACTCTTATTCCCATTGTGTTCTAAACTTGGAAACATGGTGATCCAATGTTCATCAAGAGAACAATTTGGATTGTTAAGTAATATTCTTTAGTTTGATATACATAATAATAGATTGGGCACATCATATGTCCAGCTCTTATATTTTTTCTATTAAAGCTAGGAACTATTGTAGTTACTAAGTATAAATTCTTGTCTCCTTAACTATTTGATATAAACATACTATTCATTTTATACCTCGATATTTTATTTTCATGAAGTGTATTATATAAGAAAGGTTAACAGTTGAAGCTTATCTATTTTAATTTATATATATATATATATAGTGCACACAAACACACACACACACACACACACAGATATATATATATCCCTACCATCCCCCAAAATGGCCTCTTAGACTATCATCCTTGAAATGCATCTCATTGTCCTCATCCTCATCCTTGAAATCATATGGAACACATAATTAAACACATTTAAAGCATGTATAGGTGGAATTGTTTGTAGGAAAAAAAATTGTAGCAAAGACATGAGGCATTATATTAGGAAGAAAAGGAGTGGAGTCTTTACATTATCCAAGTTGTCGGATTCTTTGGAACAGGCTATTGTATTGAAGAAATATGGTATTGGTTCAGATTTGGGGTTGGGATGGCTGTGGGTTTGCCTAGTGTTCAGCTTGGGCAACCTTTGTACCTTGTGGGTCCTATTGCGGTTGAACCTATGTGAACCTATGAGTAAACGTAAATCACGATACAAACATGAGTGATATAAAAATTCATTTCATCTTCAAAATCTTTTTTACTTTGAGGAGTCTAGGGAGTTCGAGAAGTGCCCAATTGCTTTGAAATGTTTTTCTCCAAGAGCTATGCATGGATTTTTTCCTTTGAGAGGTGGATTTGAAAACTCCTTTATTCACCATTTTACCTTTCATTTTCTCTCATGTATAGAAGTATATAAAACTAAAAATATATTCACATGCCTTTTTTTTGTTGGTAAACTTGCAAATTTTTAGCCAAGCCTAAGCCAAAGAGGTTGCTTCTAGAGGACCTCTTCCCATTTGGGCATTATCACACCTTGCATAAACATAGGTGATCCAAACCTGTGAGCTTAACGGCCTAGTGAAGGCACAAGGCTTGCGAGTCTAGGGAGTTTGAGAAGTGCCCAGTTGCTTTGAAATGTTTTTCTCCAAGAGCTATGCATGGATTTTTTCCTTTGAGAGGTGGATTTGAAAACTCCTTTATTCACCATTTTACCTTTCATTTTCTCCCATGTATAGAAGTACATAAAACTAAAAATATATTCACATGCCTTTTTTTGTTGGTAAACTTGCAAATTTTTAGCCAAGCCTGAGCCAAAGAGGTTGCTTCTAGAGGGCCTCTTCCCATTTGGGCATTATCACACCTTGCATAAACACAGGTGATCCAAACTTGTGAGCTTAACGGCCTAGCAAAGGCACAAGGCTTGCGAGCTTAGTGGATTTGTCAAGATGTCATGTTTTTAACCATCACTCTATGCACTTAACGACTATTTGCATGCTTTTTTACTTTTCACTATTTTACTCTTTTTAAATCTCTTCTTCTCCATAACGATATTTGCATGCCTTTTTTATATTGTTTTTCTTTATTTTTTATTTTTCTTTTTTCTCTGTTTAATTTTCCAACATTCCTTTAATATATTTATTTAAATAAAGATAAATTTATTTAAGTGAATAAATAGACGAATGCTTATTTTTATTTTTACTTTTGCTTGTTTTATTATTTAATTCATTTTATTTATTTAATTATTGGAACTTTTAAGTAAATATGAATTTGGCTTTGTTCGAACCTAGAATAATGATCTTGTTTTGCAAATTAAATGTTTGCTATGATGCTTTTGATGAAGAGCAATGCGAAGATTATTAACAGTAATTTTCATTTTATATTCACATTTGATGAATCAATGAATTATGAATTTATGAGTATTTTCATTTTTACAGATTATGAGCATTTTAGTTTTTTGTCAATTATGAGCATATATATAAACAAACCTATACTTGAACATGGGAAAAAAATTCTGTAGTGTGCACCCAAGCTTTGAACCCATACCCAAACCTAAACCTAAATTGGCAACTTACTCCAAGAGTGTAGAATGCAATGGACGAAAGATGACGGACAAAAGCCTTCCACCATGGTGATGAAAAGTGCTTCACCTCTCCCTTGTCATACTCAGCTAAGCTTCCTCCTCATGGCCCACTCTCATTCTTCAAGTAAAATGACCAAGAGACTAGGTAAGACTCTTTTGTAGTTGTCTCTTTAGGTTTTATGTTTCTATAGATCCAAAGTGGAGATTGTTTTAGTGCTAGGGCTCAAATCAAACCCTATGTTTGAACTTTAAGGGTTTAGTGTTAGAAATCCGAAAGAGATGAATAACCAATATCTTTCTATGAGAGAAATAAGTTATAAAATTATAAATGAAATAACACAATTACAAACAAGTGATTCCAAGAGATGTGCAATGTCAAGATGACAATATTGCATTAGGAACTCAAAGAGAAATTGTAGAAATATGATTGCATGCATCAATGTACATGTATGCCAAAGTATGCAAAGGAATCTTAATGTATGAAAATACAAGATAGGTGGTGAGTTTATATAGATCTAGGGAGAGGGTGGAGGTGGCAAATTCAACCAATAGAGAGTGACCACCAAGTGATCTAAAAATAGTAAATGCTCCTCCCTCTTAGGATGGTGACACTTCAACACCTTATCTACTAGTTATTAATTAATTAAACTCACTTTATTAACCTAAGCAAGCTTAATAAAAGTGTAGGAAAAGCCTATGACGAAGGGAAAATAAATATCCCACCAAGAAAATAAAAACCTAAGTAACATTTAGATCTAAAAATTGACTTAATCTAAGGGTTAGAGTCCTTCCAAAAGTATAAGGAAATGAAAAAAAGTCAAACCTTAAAAGTGGAACAACTAAAAGCTTGCCTAGGATAATGGATCGGGGTTAGGGGAATTGGAAAGGATTAGAGGTATATGTCTAGGTGTGGGGGAGAAGACACATTGGAAGTGCTAGATAATGTAAACATGGTAAAAAATGGTGTAAAAAGTAAAACTATTGAATAAGTAACATTTTCCTTCCCTTTGGAACCATCATTGATTCGGTACTAGTGTGTGCTCTATGGGTCCCTTGCCTTGTGATTATTATTGATATGTACATGAGAGAGGTCATAGGGAAATGATCACTTATGGAAAATAGTCATTGAAAAGATGGCTTAATAAATGCACGATTAAGAATCACACTAATAACAAAGCACTTGAACATATCTAATTAATTGCTAGAGCAATTAGCTTACCTATATGCCCCTCAGGTCCCTAAGGATTGACTAGCTAGCCAATTTTATGGGCATTCCTTGGATAAACCTTATGGCCTAGATCAATCCTTTAAGGGGTCTAATTCATCCCAAGGAATATCCTTGATTTTCTTACAACTTTACTCTCTCACAATTCTATCATAGTTTGAGTAACCCTGTATAACGCAATGGTGCACATAACTGTGGTCACATGGTAGACATGGTATTTAAACATGTGAGGTAAATGTAGTTGTTTGTTAGTGCTTTTTAGAAAAAAATTTGTAATGAAATTGTATGGCACTACAACTTAGCTTTTGGACAGCACGGGAGAGTTTTTAGACACTCGGGAGGTTAATTTGAGATCCGATTGAAAGCAAAATGGCATCCTCAAATAATGCTGGTGTAGTCAAGAAGGTGGGAATCTTTTGTACAATAGAATACACCAATACCATACACAGGAAGTATTACCTGAAAACAGATGTGTCCTGAGTCTATATGATAAGTATCTGCCCTAATTTGAACCTCAAATATGACATGTTTTGTCCAATGTAGCTTCATTCAATGGTTAGGTATTGAATCATTTTATATTTCCTTGTTTTAATTTTCTTTTCTAAAGCTTTTTTTCTTTTGGCATTAGCTTTTCTCACTCGTGTGGGTTTCCTTGACAGCATAAACTAGGTAGAGGACACCGTGACAAAGTCCAGCAATTCATGGCGATAACTGGATCAAGGTATTTTAAACGATTCTCTCATTTTTACTTTATGCATCTAAATGTTACAGGTTTGAGATCCTTCCATTTATCAACTAAACAATACCTTTATAGAGGATATATATATATATATATATATATCTCTTTTGTAGAGGATATATATATATATATATATATATTTCTCTTTTGTTTGTGGTTATAGTTTTCCATGTTTTCATAAGCAGTCCGTGAATTTTTTTTTGATCATATTATGTATGACTTTCTAGTTTCTACCCTACTTTTACTGACTTCAGCCTTCTCTAAGATTAAAACAAAGGTTTGTGGGTTGTTTTGACATAGTTGTAGTTGCAATTATGGTGTATGCACTATTCATACCTGGTGTTTTTTCACTTCGGCAAATTTATATGTTTTCTTTGTTTCCATATGTGTAGTGAAAAAGTTGCTATTCAGGCATTAAAAGCAAGTGATTGGATTCCTGAAGGGGCTATTGATCTGTTCTATAACCAGCAAATAAGATCCTTACCAGATTCACGTTATCTTGAAGAGCTTTATCAGCGATATAAGGGTGAATTCTCATTTCACATAGATATAATTACTAATTACTACTCAAGTTCAACTTTCTTCAAGAATGCATACAAGTCTAGATGAGCATGATTTATGTGTGATAATTTAAGACCTTGAAACAGGGAAAGGGAACCTATTTCATGCTTAATAGATCATTTCCATTTCTAAATATCAAACCGACTAAATGGATGCTGCCAGTGTATCCATTTAATGAATATGAAATGCTTTCTGTAACTTGGATAAATAATAAGTTTGTATATTGTAATTATGTTAAAAATTTATATTGTTGATACATGTTTTGTAAATTTATAAATTACCTAAAATTGAAATTTGGATTTAGGTTTCTTGGCAAATAATTATTTCCTCCCAAGCTTAAATGGTAATATAAAATTTTATGATGGTTCATTTATAGATAATGTCGATAGTGATGTGGAATCTTGTTGGGCATGATTTTATTAAAAAGTTTTGTATGCACAAATTCAGACCATAGGGAACCGCTTGTGTAGAGTAGACTTTGCTAGTTTACATAGAAGTGATTTTTTGCAAGCAAGTCCATCCACATCATGCTATATGTTTTGAGACTTCTTTACTCTTTTGTAAAATTTGCTTGGTAATATAAATTCACTTGTGACTTCTCTGTAGATCAATACACAGATATGATTATGGCAGATGGTATCACTTTGCTTTGCAATGATCTACAGGTAAAATCTGTTGCTTTCTCCATGTTTGTTTTGCAATTTAGTAAATGATCAATGGTGTTTTTGTTGATTAGTTTGTTAAACAAATTTGTAATTGTTGAGATGCAGTTTCATATGAAACCACTTGTGTATGTGAGAACTTGTGTAATATTGACTTTGCTTTTCAACATGTATTTTCAATCCCAAGGCTACCTACAATGATGTGTAATTTTGTATTTGGTTAGTCAGCCCTATCTTCAATTTCCACTGTATAATCAAGTTGGAACTAGATAATAGATGTACGACTGCTGAAATAAAGGATCCCCTATACATTAGTATTTAGATACTGCATAATCATGTTAACAAATATGCTTTCCTTTTGAATAATAAGAAAATGGCTGAGAATGGAAATGAGACCATGCAATTTTGTTGAAATTAAATTTTTAGTATTTTAAAAATGGGGTTCTAGTATATTTGTGGTGACAATTGTAGTATATGTTACAAGTACATAGGTGTAAGTAAATGCAAAACATTCTTGAAAATATATGAAACTTTTGGATTTTGTTTTTACTTCTGTAAAAATGGAGATTGATTTTTGAGTAATAAGCATATTGTTGGGCAGACAAAATCTATGTGGGAAGATCTTTACCATTTTTCCTTAGTAAAGTTTGATATGGAGCCTGCAAAGTACATAAGAGCATTGGGCAATTCACTCTTTGGCAAGGAATTGACACTTTGTTCCTTTCTTTAGCTAGGATTTTTTATTTTCAGCTTCAAGGATTGCTCTTTCCTAGCCTCACAGTGTGGGCCGGGATTTCCCATTTTCTAACAGATATTGAAAAATTGTTGGAAGTAACATTAACAAAAGTGAGCTATGATAACCCATGCCCGCTGCTAGGAAACTTTAACTTCATATTAAGCATGTATCTACTCTTTTGACCATAAAGGAAAGAGATGTTCATGGTAAGCTCCTTTATTATAGATTCCCAAGACAGCTACTCGTGATTACAAAGTGAGGGAAATGGAAGATGATTGGGATTATGATATAACCCAACCTATGGGGATGCACACTGTATGGATATTTGATCCTGCTAAATACTTAACTATAAGGAATACAATATTTATTAAATTATTAATTTTCTTTTCTGTTTTGAGCACAAAACAATTTCTGATGTATTTTAGAAATACCGACCAAGGAGAACATAGAGATTAATTTTAAGTTGATGGTTGGTAACGTATTTGGTTGCATTTAGTAAAAATAAATAGATGTGACATTGTTTCTTTTCCTCACACGTAACTCAAGAGAAATGAATATTAGAATATGTTATTCTGTAGACTAGTGCCCTGCTAAAATGAATAATTATGGTTTATATAATGATTTTTATGCAATTATTTACATATATACATATTTATATTCATATATACTTATACACATGTACATAAACATATACACACGTACTTCGTCTAGAATCATTGGGTGTTTGATGTTCCTTGACCAAGCTAGCTTCTATTTTCTGTCATATTATTCTGTGCTTGGTGTATCATTATTCTTTTGAATGTTTTGCATTTCTTTCTCTTATATTCTACAGAAGAATTACAGATGTTAACTTCCTCATTTGATATTTGGCAGGTGGATCCAGATGATATAGTGATGGTATGTTTATATTTCTGAGGCTATTGTACATTCTATTTCATTTGTCATCTTTACATCGTGTAACTGATGGCATTATGCCATAAGTACCTGCTATTCTGGAACTAATCTATAATTCTAACTGAAACAATTGTAATTCAAAATGGATGTAATTTACTAAAGAGTCAGAAGGAGCTACATGTTTAGCATAGCATGTCTTATACAAACATGGAGTGTGGCACAAGGTAAATCCACAACACTAATTGTGTCCCCTTAAATAAAGTGCAATATGAGGCCTAATAAAACAAATTCTAAAGTATGTTCTTTTACTGTCCATCCACACTCTTCTCTTCTCCTTGTGTATCTGGACTGTATTACACTTACCTTTTTTCAATGAAGGAAACTATTCATCAGATTGTTTGGAAGCTCCACCTGGTTATAGCATTTCATTTGTATGCAAATGAAAACATCCCACCATTACATCAATTCAGCTAAAAGCTGATGTCTGATATTATTATTAGATGCTTGCACGGCTTAAGAACATTCTTTCATAATTTGTTGCTAGATGCTTGTTCAGCATTAATTCATTTTGGACCACCAACAGCTATTTTTGTGATTGCACACAAGCTTGCTGATTCTGTTGGCAAGCCCAAGCGGGTTTGACGATTGATATATCACTACTGTTGAAGGAATTGTAGATAGGAAGTCTTAGGTCTAGATTTCAGCTCAACAAATAAACAAGTTCATTCAAACTGTATAAAGAAAATAAAAACAATATTTAGTTACATGAAAGTATTATTGTGTAATTCTTCAAACTCTTTTCTTCAAAGTCATTTTTCCCATAGAACAAACTTGAGTGGAACCCATAAACTAATTAATGAAAATAATTGTCATGGATTTTCATGTCTGAGATGGTCTGCATGTTTTAAAAATGTCAACCGTTTACAAGAATGGACTATATAATAAACTATCTAAGATGGTCAAATTACAAAATGGTGATCTCTTGACAATAATGGCTTTCATTTTCTATTTTAATTTGAGAATAAATCAATGTAACTTAGGGCAGAATTTCTTTGAGCTATAGTCTGTCACCAAAATGTTCCTGTAACATAGGGCCTTGCTATAGTATTGAGGCAGCACCACATTCAATGTCCAGCCAAGTTCAGGCTTGAATGGGAACAATCTTATATAAATGCTTCTGTTCAACCAATTTAAAGTCACTGCAATCTTTTGTCCAAATTCCAATAGTTAACTTTTTAGGCATTCAAATAACATGCATATTTAAGCTATTCAAATCTCAGTAATCATTGAAGTTATCTATTCTCTGTGATTTTAGCATTATTTTTTGAAAGCCTTAGATTTGTAGGTTATTAATATTTTTTGAAGTCTATGTTTTCATTTTTTGCAGTTGGTCCTTTCTTGGCACATGAAAGCAGCAACAATGTGTGAATTTTCAAAGCAGGAGTTTTTTGTAGGTCTGCAAACGTTGGGGTAGGTATTAAGTCATTGTGATCCTCTAGTGAGAGTTCTTACTAACCATCATAATTACATTATTGAATGGATATCTCAACTGTTTTCAACATAAGCAATTACAAGTAAAAGTTTGATGGTGCAGGGTAGATTCAATTGATAAGTTGAGGGAAAGAATCCCATACCTACGTACTGAACTGAAGGATGAGCGTATGTGCCCTAATTTTTTACTATTTTCTTGTACACATAAATTAATAGTCTCTTTCTATTCTTGACACCTACAATATATTTCAGGAAATTCTATTCTAAATTGAGAAGGTACAATATGCTACCACATGGTTTTGTAATTTAGCAACTTTTTAGTGTTTAATGTTATAACAGTGTAAGTTTACTATAAGCATTCAGCATTGAGAACAATATCTGATTGCTAGGATACTTTTTTAAATTGCTTATTTTGTCATGCAGAGAAGTTTCGTGAGATCTACAACTTTGCGTTTAATTGGGCAAAAGAAAAGGTATTCACAATGAATGCTTTGTCTCAATTCAATTTATATGTTTTGATGGAATGGAGAAAAAGATTGAGTCACATGAAGTCTAATGTTTATCGTCTTCACTTGCTGAACGATAGGCTTTCCTTGTGGGCTTTCAAGCCCAAAACTGGTTGAAATGTTGACTTATGCTGGGAAAATAAAAAAGTTAGGAATCCCATTTTTATTTGGTATATATTTTGACTAACAAGTGCTTCTACCATGACAATTGTGTTAGTTACTTAATGGCATTGTAAGGTTTGGATCAATCTCTGGTGTTGAGGTGGCCATCGTCCATCATCAGATGGTGGAGTAGAGTACGTTGCTGGAACAGCATAACAAATGATGTTGAGATGATGTGGATAATGGAAGTGTGTATGTTGCTTTGTTTTGACCAAATAATCTAGCTCCTCACATCTGTTGTCATGACCATTTTTAATCATGGCCAAACACTGCAGAAAAAAAAACAGCCAATAGTTTTTGAACAAGCATCAATAAAAATTACAATGCAGCATGCACATGTAGGTGTCATTGCCATGTGCAGTGCCACCTAGTGTTGACAATGTATAGAAAGATGTGCTGATATGCACTCAAGAAGGCAAGGTAAAACAAGAGGGTGCTACAGGTGACATGCAATCCAAGTAGTAGATCCTACATGGTACAATACTACTAAACCAAAGGGGTGGGCACCATCGCACACAGTACCTTGATGGAATTTTGACTTAAGGATGATGCATTCCAAGATGGGCTGGAAGAAAGAGGGAAGAACAAGATCCTTAAATGGTAACGAGTAGACAAAATCAAACATGGAAGATGCATTCATACTTCAACTAATTCTAATTAAATCCATGTGTAATATATATTTGCTAATTTAAATTAACTTTTTAATTTGAAAATGTGAAGGTAAGGAAGAGACATTACATTGTCCTTTTTACAAGCTTAATTGATAACATTTAACACATGGTTGTTTAATAATTCAGTCCCTTCCGATGGGAGTAATAATAGAAATGAGAGACACACATCATTTCATACACATAAACATAGTCTAGTTATCGTCCTTTGTGAAAGCCTAGGGTAAATTCAGCTATTTAGTCATGCAAAAAATGTCTACATTTCAACTGACTCACTTATGACTAATTGTTAATCTATCATTACCAATAGCATCCAAGGGAGAGACTAAACAAACACTTGTGGTTTTCCCATAGGATCATTGTCTACTTCAACCCTTTGAGAATTAACAAATAAGCACTGCTAAGTTTAACCTTCCAACAATTGAAGTGAAGGAAGAAACATATAAGCATATGGAAGATTTTTTTTATTATCGCTCTACCTAATTCATTTCATGGAATAAGATCATTCATCAGTATAGTTGTCCAATGCAAGTATAAGTCTAGAAGGATGTTTAAGGATTCAAGGCTGCCTTGTGATTTACCATGCATGGTTCATTTGAAATTAACTACTCATTATCTCATTATATAGCTAGAATACTTAAAAATTTACACTAGAGTTAATAAAGACAAGTTCAAAAGATGACAAAAGACCCCTACATGCGACCTATTTACTTGAGTCCACCACCTTGGATTGTCTACATATCCCACCTAGAGAATCACGGTCATGTAGTTCTCCCAGGGAACTTCTCTATTTCTATCAACAATATGACAATTACATAAATTTTCTAGTCATGTCAAGATTCAATGCTTGACTAACATAAACATTACCAAAGAGGTGATCATCATAAATATATTTGTTTTTATTAGAGGGGTAAACGCTTTTGACCTGGAGCTATGAACCGGTGAGGTCACAACCAGGGGACCTCATCTCCAACATAAATACTCAACAATTACACCTCATCATCATCACAAATATTTTAAAATGGCTTGACACCTAGCATTTAATACATGAGTATGCCATCCATCAAAGCACCCTAAACAATTAATGTAGTTTATTTGAAGGAACTCCAATCTTGAGTGAGGTAAGTATTCTTTATTTATATTATACCTAATTATTAAAGACTGCTAATTGTACATTAATAATGACAGTGGGATAGCATTTGTTAATTTGCACTTTAGGAAGTCAGACTTCCTATTTTCATCAGTTTGCATCTCACGTTACTATCTTATTGATTTAGAGTTTCATGACTACAAAAAAATAGTTTTTGCATTCATTAACCAACAATGATTTCAAGAGCATTTTGCTAGGTATTCTTAGTATAACCCATCTATGAAATAGAGAGATAAATATCAATTAGCAAGGTAATTCATTTAATTCTCAAGTTCCAATGCACTCTATTCATCTCATTACAAGATTGATGTTTCACGTTCTAATTCCAAAATCCTAATTACGAAAATTCTTAACAGCCACAATTTAATTCACAAATAGATTATGCCCAGTATAGTGCAAATCTTGACATTCCCAAGTTTGCTTTCTTGCTCATCACCAAGACGTAAACCGTCTCTTACCATCCTTTCTTTTAATTGTAAATATTTTATGATAAAGCTAATTTCATTAATAAATTCCCTAATCTCTTTCTTTTGATTAAAATTCAATCAACTTGGCCATAAGGACCACCAAAACACATTCACAACATTCCATTATTAAATCACTTCAACAATAACTAAGTATCCCCGTCTAACCAACACTATGGATTAATTGCAAGCTTTATCTTCAATCATGCATATTCATGAGGATACTTAAGGATATATCCGTCTACTTTGTCTGATACAAATTAAGCAAACTCAACTCTATCTCAAGGGTATTCTAAAGAACAATAGTTCTGTTGGCTTCATGCCATTATTTCAAAGAAGTCTTCTACTCTAAATCAAAGTTCTTATGTTATAGGGCTCAATCATTATTTCTTCATCTTCAATTATTGGTGGTTGAATCATAATCATAGTAAATTATAGTAAATTACTTATAATGAAGGCAATCCCATTGCCATAATCCACACTTGGTTAGAAGACAATATTATCACAAATTTATACCTCAATTCTAGAACAGATTAGCATCTCACTTAATACCCAGCCCACAGGTCAAATCAGTCTATCCAACTTAATTCATATTTACTAGAAAACTAATTAACCTTAATTTACTAAGTTAAGCAAATGCATAATAAAACATAGTACTCAAATCATATATCCATATGGGAATCCACAAATCAAGAGTTAGGAGGCTACAAGCAATGTTCCAGAATTCACCAGAGTTAATAGAGTTACTAAGCATGTAGTGTGACTGGGGTCACAAAATCACTGGGCATTACATCTGCCATGTCGATAGGAAGAGACTGGTTGATGTATAGGGATTGGATGCACTGGGGCAATCTGAGCTACAGGCTTGTTGGATCTCGCCTTCGAGAAATTTTCATGACCCTCTTAACAAAGCAAAGCAAGTGCTTTTTGAATTTTAATCCACTTTGCTGCAAATTTAGAGGCTAATTCCTTAAACTGCAAACATTTTTGTGTCCTTTTTCATAATCTGCACAAGATTTTGGACAGGAACAACTTGTTTGTGGTGGAAAAAGGTTAAGTGTATCTCATTTCTGTTCAAAATTCCACATACAGTATTTTTCGTTGTAATTGATGGATTGCACTTGAAATTCCTGCATTTAAGCTTGTGCTTTGCTTCTTGCAGCCTTCTTTGGACAAAGTTAGGGAGAAAATGCTAATATTTCAGCAGTGTTTTGAGTTTTTATTGTTGTTTTTTAACCCTCTGGTGGAGGTTCAGAGGTGGATTAACAATGGAAAAACTTGAAATGTTTAGGAATTTTTGATTGGTTTGGCCCTGGCTGTGAGGAATCTGAGAGTTTGAGAAATTTATGATATTTTTGGGAGTGGATATGTAGATTTGTTGAAGGCTGCTGACAACAAAACTGAAACAATCATACACACACTAAAGTGGAGATAAAAGTATTCAATATAAGTTGCAATCATACTGCTGGCAATTTTGCCTGGCTTTATCCATTGAAAAATATCTCACCTAGAGTTGGATACAGTTGTCAGATCTGGTATCAAGTTTTGGTAATGTTTTTCTTTTTTGCCTTTGCTCTAAATTTCTGCAAGAAATGGTAACATGTTTTTGAGATGAGGGGAAGATTACTTATTATTTCTACTCTTGATTTGATAGGCAAAATTGCTAAGGAAACTAAACTTTCCAAACAATTTTGGGCTGCTACTAAGGCATCTTAATTTTTCACGGTTGAGTGTTTTTCTTTGGACAAACTAAATGAGAATATGCAAGGTGAATAAAAAGTCAAGAATCCTTTTTAATGAACAAGCTTGAACTTTATAAATTTCCAGCTTGCTGGCGATTGTGCTAGGAAATTGTCAAGTTTATTTCTTATTGATTATTCAAAGAAATATGTCTTAGCTGATAAGGCTCTTCCTTGCGGGCTTTCAAGCCCAAAAGAACTCATTCTGGGCAATGTTGTCTCATGTTGGAAAAATAAAAACAGTGAGAATGATATGTTACATTTCCATTTGTATGATATGTCGAATTTTCTTATTGGAAAAATAAGAACCGTGAAACAAGAAGAGAGTATGCCTGGTTTCCTGACTACATACTTCACCATAAGATTCATAAAGTTTGTAGAAAATGCACTGACAACTTTTGTGTAAGCCTCGTTTGTTTTCCCGCCCTACTCACTTGATAATATTCTTGTTCAACAACAGAGCATGCCTTGCATTGTCAACCACAAGTTTTACATTCTGGAGGGCATTGTAGGTATCAAGGAATGTGATCATAGGGTTTTTTTGAGAAAAAGTGCTGTTGCAATGATCATCCTTAGTCCACCAAGTTGAGATGGGAGGTCAAACCTCACATTGACATCTATCTTTGCCATGGCATCCATTACTCCCTTCGCCTTATCTCAAAAACTTCTATGGGACATGAAATTTCTCAAGGAAAACAAGTTTCTTCATTAAATTTATTATCTATCTACTAAGTTGCTGGTTTGGCCCTGCAAACCTGCCGGTTTAGGTTTGATTTTTTCCCAGATCCAAGTTTGCATTTGGTTTTTCTGGGGGTGAATAGGGCTTGTAAATACCTTTTTGGGTTTGTCCGAACCTGGGTGAACCCATGATGAATTTCAAGGATTTTTCCTGCTATTGCAACAAATTTGCTGGTTTTTTATTGTGTGCCCAGCCTAAACCCTCTGCAAATTACATTTGAAAAAAAATCTTTTATGGAGGAGAATCACAGAATTCTTGTTCTGGGCTTCTTTTGTTTCTTCAGAGCCATGCCCACTAGAATATTATAACAAAGCACTAAGGAGATGAAAAACCTGGATTCTATTCCATGGACACTTCTTATTGTTGTGGAAGACATACTATGTAGACACAAAACTTTGGGCATCACGAACATGGCTCTGAGGATGCTTTTGAAGACTACTTCTAATTCGGGGCCTAGTTCAAGTGAACAATATAGCAAAAGATTAAGAATCACTTTCTGTGATTACAAAATATTGAATAAGTGAACAATAGACCAATACAAGTGAACAAAAGAATTAAGAAAAGACAATTTCAATAATTAACAAAATTAATTGTTAAGGTTTAAAAATTAAAATTGTGAAATGTTTTGTATGGACAATTCCTAAATGATCTCTACCCCAAATCTTTTCTTGACTGAATCTGTGAACCAAGCCAGCTAAACTGAACCAGTATTGGTAACTAGTCTATATATGATCATCATTAGGGCTCTCAATTGGATTTTTCTTTTTAAAGTGCCATTGGTTCTTCACTCAAATGGTGAACAAATTGCGTTTACATAGGCAGGCATGCAGGGCTCCTTGTAAAATTCCCCTGTGCTGCATTTTAAAATTTAATTTAGGTGTTTTGTAATTAACTAGCATCTCAATATCTTATTCAAATTGCCTTTTTACTCTTTGTGAACAAACTTTATGTGGGATATAATGGTGGGTATTGTCTTATGACCTTCTGTTTAAGGTAATGTGGCCCTAAATTTCACCAATTTCAATGTCTAATTCTTGTTAATTTGGCTTAATTTGACGTTTGGTTATTGAACTAAACTTTAGCGAGCTCGTATATTTTCCTATCAGCATACCCATTGCATTTTCTGAATAGTGCAAGTGCTAGTATAGTGCATTTTTCTTATTTTATTTGAGAATAATTCTGTGTCAATTCCTTTTATTGGGTGAGATCTACATGTGTTGAGGCTTCAACCTGGAAAAAGTTGTGCTTAACAAGTAATAGTTTTGTAAAAAGGTTTGATCTATTTCACCTCTAAATCCAAATCTTGTCTACTCAAAGTGAGTTTATTGCCATATTGAAGTTCAATCATATGCAATGCAGTACACCTAAAGACAACCTTTTTTTGATTTCAGATTGTGATGCAAGCCAAGACAAAATTGAATTGTTAGTTTCAAACATATCACATTTGGTATCATAAACATTTGATTCTAAGTATTTTGATCATTATCCCATGCATGTATATAGTTCTTGTTTTTGGTAGTGACTTTAGGATATTTGAGTTCAGTTTTTGTGGCTCAAAATTGGGGATATCACATTCTCTTAAATTTGGATGCCACATGTTATGAAAGGTGTTTCGACCTTGCTCTCATTGATAAAATTACAAAATAGATTAACTCAATTTCTATGCTATAGAGTTGGTTTTTGGCCAAAATAAATATTCCGGATTGCTCAACACTGCCCTTGTTGTGTAGGTCTCTTCGAGCTCTACAATTTAAATAAACAATGGGCCCAATCTACCTCTTGGATAAGAAATTATGACCTTCGAAAATTTGTGTAGGAAATGTAAAGACATTTTGGACACATAAAAGAGCTGTAAGGGGGAGCGACACTTGTTGACCAACTTGTGATGTGTGCATCATAAGGTATCTTTGATTGGAGATAATGGAAGCAAAATGGAACACCCAATTTGGCGAGTGGATTATAATGAGGTTATGACAAGTTGAAGGAATATGCTATTTGTAGCTTGTAGACTCATCTTGAGATTTAAGATTTGGGTGCCACATTTTTGGATGGTTTTATCTCATGGTTTTCTAATTACCATTTGATGGTTTCATGCATTGTATCTCCTATATATTAGGTGCTTGAGATGGTGGTCGTGTGACAGTTTTAGATATTGTTAAGTTAGAATTCCTACAGATCTTTGGTCGGTGATACTCCTAGGAAGGCCTGCTCAACAAGTGTACTGTAACTCTGCTGTTTATTGAATAATACATTGGGCTGTTTTGGAGTGTGGGGTTTTTCCTTGAATGGGTTTTCCTCTCATACAGTTGTGTTATGGTATATTGTTTATGTTATGCTTATAATGTGTTTTTTCTTTCTGTAATTGTTAAAATATTGAAATTTGCACAACAGTCTCCTCAAAATTTAAGTGTAGGAAGTGTTTCCACATACCTTGCTTCCTTGCACCACATTCTTTTAAATTTGGTTTTGATAAAAAATAATTTTAAATTAGATGGCAGAGTCTAACACTTAGGGTAGAATTCAAGTGTTTTCTTCAAAGTCATTATCACTTTTGGGGTTTGCGAGTGTTAGCACACCAACCCTTGTGGAAAAGTTAATGATGAATTTGACAAGTTAAACCTTGCACCTCGTAAATATGACGACTTTTGTGGATGTCCTTGATATCACCCATGTTATTATTTATGGCATTGAGAGTATCAATTTGGTGAGATGTGGCTCCTACAATTCACTTTCATTTGGATCTAGATGAGGTGGCTATTACTATTGTCCAAGAGGTCCTAGATTGAAGAATTAGGTTCTTGAAGACTCATTCTTTCAATTATATTTTTCTTAGATGAAATTCATCCCCTTGTGTAGATTTTGGGGCAAAGAAATGATATTTGCAAAAATATTCTTTTGAGCATTACTTGTAGGGGTTGGTTAAGAGATAGTGGTGTGTACTTCCATTGAGACCTATATTGGTTCGTAGGAAGCATGAGGCTTTTTGATTGGTGAAGAATTTGTGAAGACCATTTTTCACTTACCTTTCCAATAGGAGCAAGAGGGGGGAACCACAAGAACAACCACCAAATGAGGAGATCGAGAGGGCTGCTCATAAGTCCTACTCGTAGACGTATTGTCATTACTAATAAGGCTACATTATAAAACAGATGTTGAAGGAGCTAAGGTTGTGGGCACAAGGGCAATCCAAATGGATGAAGTTGAGGCCTTTGAAACATCTATAGTTTGTTGATGTGCCGTACTGACATGTAGACCATTTAGGAGAGCTAGGAAGGTGCAAGATAGAAAAAGTGTACCTTTTGTTGACAAAATAAGAAGGATTGGGGGTGCTAAGTAATTGAAGAAACTCCAAAGACCCCTATAGGCATTGCTAAATGGAGCCCAGATAAACACAAGAAAAAGGCCCATGAACCCAAACATGAGATCCATGAGAGCAAGAGAAATGCCCCTTTACTAGAAAGAAGCCAAAAAAACAAGAACACAACCATAATGGGGCAATAGCCAAATATAAAGTTAGTGTAGAGAAGAAAGGATGATATGAGGTCATTAAAACCTTTGAAACTATATAGAGACCACCAAGAATGACTTCCCATAAAAAGGGAAAGGTGTAGATCTTGAAAGGAAGGCCACTTGTAGGGATATAAAAGATGATGGAGCTAAGTAAGCATGGATAAACAAGGAAAATGCCAAAAAGAATAGAGTGAGGGAAAGGTTAGGGCAAAAGTCATGAAAATGGAAATATAGTTCAAAAGCAGATAAAACACAAGAGTTACCTGAAAGAAAAAATGTAAAGGAGCTAAATGGGGAAGACAACGCATTTCCAGTACTATCTTCTTTAGTGATTTTATAAAAAAAGTTACTAAAATCTTTCTTATTAATAATTTCATTGCCATCT
This sequence comes from Sequoiadendron giganteum, assembly GCA_007115665.2. Classification (NCBI taxonomy): domain Eukaryota; kingdom Viridiplantae; phylum Streptophyta; class Pinopsida; order Cupressales; family Cupressaceae; genus Sequoiadendron; species Sequoiadendron giganteum. The sequence continues at coordinate 397,792,762 of CM021105.1, read as the reverse complement.
AGTGATAAGGAATGTAAACCTTTCTTAAGATTGAGATTCACTTGCTAGTGAGATGCATGGTTTCCTTCTTTAGTGTAAAAAATGGAAGTTTTCAAACCTTTCTAGAAGAGACCCAACCTCTTGCAGAATATTTTTGGAGCCTCCAATGAGTAATATCTTTGCCTTCCAAGCCGTTAATAATAGTACTTGAATTTCTTGCCACAATTAATTTTCAAACTCGAATTTGAACTCCTACTTCGAGACCCATTACCATTCCGTTTGCTTCTGCAATATTGCTGGTGTTGATTACGGTGAAGCAAGTGCTAAGGGTTAGCACTTCTCCGTTGTCATTTTTGAGATCAGAAATGAAAGCAATCAGAAAATGCAACACATAAGACAATGAACACACAACAAGATACCCTGGGAAAACCCTCCTACTCGAGGGAGAAAAACCTAGCAAATATATCTCTTATATATTGAAGGAATAAGAGCAGAAATCTGCTTACAACTCAGGCCCAACACAATGCCGAATTTGATACAATGAATAATAGCACCTCTCCTAGATGCAAAGATACAAATGAATATGTTTCTCCTTGATATCGGTCTGCTGCTACAAAATGATGATCTGCTGCTACAAGATGATGATCTGCTGCTCAAGTATGAACTTCTTCTACAAATGTGAATTATGATGAATGAACTTGATGATCAAATGAATGATCATCACCTTGTATTTATACAAAACTAGGTGACTCTTCATTTGGGTTGGCCTCTTTTAAGAAACAAGGTGACTCTTCATAAAATTATTATATATAGGAAGTCCGACTTGCCTTGGTATTATTTATCCATCATTTTTAGATTTGAGAGAAAGATATCTCCCACTGTTATAACATCAACACTCCCTCTTAGCTAGGGAGGTATCTTTCCAGATATCCACATCATGGAGTCTCTCAACATGACGCCCACAATGGCCACACCCATTTGTGGAAAACTTAAAGGTTCATCACGGAGTCTCTCAACGTGATGTTGTCATGGAGTCTCTCAACATGACGTCCACCATGGCTACTCCCATGTGTGGAAAGAAACACAAGTACAAGGGTTCATCACAGAGTCTCCCAACGTGATGTCGTCCTGGAGTCTCTCAACATGACGTCTCATCTCAGTCATAGAGATGAACAAGGGCTCACACCTCATATTCCTCTGTCTTAGAGAAATATACATTACAACAAATCTTCATGATGATGTGACTCCCTCTAGAGCTCTGAATAAAGGGTTCCCAAGATTGAGGAAGACCATTTAGTGCCAACATAACAAGATCTCTGTCTGCAATTATATCCCCAATAGCACTCAACTGATCTCTCAAATCAGCAATCTTCATAAAGAATGAGATGACTGAATCATCTTTTGCCATTTTTACATGGTGAAGTTGTTGTCTCAAAGCAAGGGCTCTGTTGGTGTTGTTGATCTCATACAATCCTTTTAGAGTATCAAACATTTCTTTAGTTGTCTTCAATTTGGAGATGATCGGTACTAGGTGATTCATCACAGAGTCTATCATTATCTTTCTAGCCTTTGTGCCATTTTTCTATCACTGGATTTTCTCAATATCATCGAAAGGCTCGGGTGTATCACTTTCCATGAAATCAAGAAGATCATTCTCCTCTAATGCAATGAATACCTTGGGTTTCCAAGAGTTGAAGTTTGAAGCTCCATCAAGCCTATCTTCTTCCTTGACACTGCTCACCATCTTCTTTTTCCGCACAAATTCACCTTCAAAGATCTGCCCTTAGGTGAGAAATAATTTGAACCTTAGATCTGCGATACTTCAAGATCTGCCCTAGATGAAAAGTTGACTTGACTGCTTAAACAAATCTGATCAGATCTTTTCTTAGACCCGCTATGATACCATGTTAGATTTAGGATCAGAAATGAAAGCAATCAGAAAATGCAACACATAAGACAATGAACACAACAAGATACCCTGGGAAAACCCTCCTACTCGAGGGAGAAAAACCCAGCAAATATATCTTTTATATATTGAAGGAATAAGAGTAGAAATCTGCTTACAACTCAGGCCCAACACAATGCTGAATTTGATACAATGAATAATAGCACCTCTCCTAGATGCAAAGATACAAATGAATATGTTTCTCCTTGAAATTGGTCTGCTGCTACAAAATGATGATTTGCTGCTACAAGATGATGATCTGCTGCTCAAGTATGAACTTCTTCTAGGAATGCGAATTATGATGAATGAACTTGATGATCAAATGAATGATCATCACCTTGTATCTATACAAAGCTAGGTGACTCTTCATTTGGGTTGGCCTCTTTTAAGAAACAAGGCGACTCTTCACAAAATTATTATATATAGCAAGTCCGACTTGCCTTGGTATTATTTATCCATCATTTTTAAATTTGAGAGAAAGATATCTCCCAATGCTATAACATCAACAAGAAGAACTCCCCCGTGTGATGATTTACCTTAGCAGCCCTATCAAAATTTAATTAGCCCATCCCATATTTGATAGAAAACATTAGAAAATAAATATACCACTACATATAAGGACATTGCATATGGGCGTGTGGTTAGTTAGTCAGGTTTGTAGTGGATTGGAATAAGGTGGTTAGTTGTTTGGTTTCTTCATTGATTGAGGGTGGCTTTGGTAGTTGATTCTGTAGTTAACCACTTGTGATTGAGGAATAGACTGATCAGTTAACTACCATCGATTTATGTAGGAGCTTGGTAATCAACTATCTTCAATCAAGGATTGATCAACTACCATCTTTTTAGGAAAGATTGCCTATGATTTAGGATTGTTGGGTGTTAGGACTTTAAAACAAGGCATAAGGCAGAAATCTACAAGTGCGTTAGTCTAATCCTTGGGGATGGAAACCCTTGGGGCAGTTTCTAGTACAAAATTCCAACAAGATCATGCAAAGTATCGTAGATTTATAAGTGTCCAATCTTGTAGGCTATTGAAAGTTTTGGAGCTTTGAAGGCATTTAGACTTGCATATTCGTTGCTCCCAATAAGCTTCATTAGTTTAATGTATTTCAATTCAATGTGAACATATGAATCGAATAAAAATAAATTATTTGTTGCTAGAATATTTTTGGGTTTGTTTAATATTTTTTTGTATGCATTTAGTCTAGAAGCCACCCAAAAGATTCTTATTCATTATTCTAGTCTGGTTTGAAGCTATGCAACAAAGAGGAGATGCTAGAAAAAGATTTAGACATAATATCAAGGTGTTTCCAAAAATCTTCACCTTTTCTTTCCATTAATCTTTGACCTTTGGTCCTTGTGTAATGTCCCTTTTTGAGGTGAGCAAGAAAAAAAAAGAGAAAGATAATATTTTATTATTTTTGGCTTTGTTGCTTAAGGAGGATGTTAAATAATATTTATTATGATTTTTGGTGAAGGCAAAATATTTTTAATAATTTTTTTATGAGGTTGGGCGATCCTTTTTGGGGGTAAAAAAATTAAAAACTAAAAAAAATAAATTCGAATTTGTTGGCCCAAATTAGGTCAGCCTGTTTGGAGGGAAAAGGTGAAGTTTTCACACACACACACACACACACACATATATATGTTTCATGTGGAGGCTTTTATCATCAACGAATTTGCCTCTACTTTTTTGATCTACACTTCGGCGAATATTCTAAGGACAAAAAACCCTTATGAATATAGGAGAAGTTGGACGAAAACCTAGCTTCTTCAATGGAGGACTTCATGATGCAAGTTCACATGTGCTTCAATGGTGATTCTTGCTAGATTCACACTTAGAGTTTTGCATCAGCATAGGTGACTAGTTTGGAGGGGTGAATTGGGCAAGTTGGAAGGTATTCTTCATATTTTCAAGGGTTGAAAATCCTATCAGTAGACCAGCAGGCCAACACACCCCTTTGATAGGGTTTTGGAGTTGTTTTTTCATCAAATAATTGCATTTTGTAGCATTGGTGTGAGCTGGAGCTATTTCGCCCAGCTAGGGTTAGAGTAGGAGGTCATTTTCATTGCATAGATTGGGGTTACTTCATATCAGCAGACTTCTATATGTTGCTGGGCATGTTTTGAGCCCATTGCATTGTGTAATTGCATCATTAGTTAGATCTGATTTATAGCAGCGAACTGGACATTTGAATATAATTTTTTTTGGCATATGTTGGTGGATGTTTTTGGTGATCTATTGTGTTGATTTCATACTTGTTTAAGGTTAAACAAATCTGCTATAAGTTTGGTGTTATTGAGATGAATAAATGTTGCTGCTAATGCATATAAAAACTCAGAAATTTGCATCAGCAAACTAGGGTTTGAGTAGAAGTATAAAATCAGAAAATTAGGGCATCATTTTGCATTACAAAAATAAAAAAAATTGCATATACATTGGTTGGGATATTTCAGTGGTGTCAGAGCTTAGATTTTGCCAGCTTGGAGGGTTAGATTGTATGATGCAGTTGGAATTATGGGTTCTGAAGTTGATGATGATATAATGGTTGTTCATGAAAGGTGCCTTGCACTTCCACAAGAGATTAGGAATGATCTCTCCTTTGGTTGCTAAATGGAGTACAGGAAGGATAAGAAGAAAAGCAAGCAAGAGAGGAAATCAAAGAAGCATGAGTAGCCAAATCTTGAGGACATCATGAAAGAGTTTATGCTAAAACAACAGAGATTTGCTCGTATCTTGCAGCGGCATAAAGACTCCTTGTCAAGACAATTTAGGCACTATAGCAACTCACCCACATATACAAAGGGAATATCTAGAAATCTCTATGAGGAATTTGACAAGGGTTCTAAATCAGCAGTCATTGATCAGCCTATAGGTGAACAAGGTTCTAGAACAACCATTGAAGAAAAATATGTCTAACAATGAGATTTTTGTCACCTTCATTCCTTCCATTATGGTAGAACCTTTGGAAGATCATTACAAGATGGCATGTTTATTGGATATAACACAAGAAGGTACTTTTCCTTGAACATATTGGTCAGTGAAGTTTGCTTATTAGTTTTGAGCCACCACACCATCTTAGCCACAATGGTTTGATTGAAAAGGCCAAGATCCTTGATGCCAAGCTCTCCATTTATTCTAGAATAGATCTTTTCCCAAGAGATTAAGGGATGCTTGAAGTGCTCCCCTTGGCCTTTCCAAAGAAAACAATGTATGGTTGTATTGGTTTTGGAGAAAATGCTCTTCGAGGCACTAAATAAAGAAAAGAGGTAGATTGCAATTGCCTAGAGGACAGATTTCAAGATATCCAATCTCCTAGTTGAGGAGAGCCATCTACCTTCCCAACCTATTAGAGCCTTGGTTAATCTATCCACCATGGCCTTCCAAATATATTTTTTATTTCCTCGTAGAGGGAAACTTAGATACAAGTTTGGCAAAACTTCGTTTTCCAAAGGAGGCATCTACTTAGGAAATCTTGTTCCAACACACAAATATTAAGAGATTAAATCTTGGATGTAAGAACCCCAACAGGTTCAAACTGAATTTTTTCCCTTTTGCTGGTTTGAGAATTTCTGACTTGCCTTCAACTTAGCGAGGGTTTATTATAACTTGTAGATTGAAAGGTTCCAAATCAACAACAAGAAATGAACTTGAACATAGATGTTAGGTAATCAACAAAGATGAACATACCCAACAATGTTAGTTTATCTTCTTTATTTGATTTGAAAGCTGATTACAAATAGAGAGGGCTGGAAAGTACAATCAGTTAGGTCTGTTTTGAGTTTTAGACCTTCAATTACATCCAGTTGTGCCAAAGCACAAAACCAATCCCTAGCTTTATGAATGGTAGATGAAGCTAAGTGAAGTAGGATGATATGCTCAGCTAGAGATGATTGGAAAACAATTTTAGCAGCCCACTGGAGGTTGTAGACGCCAAAAACTCTTCAGATATGATGATGAAACCAATTTGAAGATTGCTGTAACAATAATCTGATTATGCTTGAAGTTGGAAATCGCCAAAAATATCCTTCTTTGCCACGCGAACTTCTTGAAAACCTTTTTCCAGCAAGTAAAGATGAAAGTGTCACAAAACAAGGTCACAATCTGCAACTGAAACTTCACCAAAGCAATCTGTTTAAGCTCTATGATGAACTCTACTTGAATTCATCTCACATGGTGGAATGGGGGCATCACCACACCATAGTATTCAAGGAAGCATCACTTTGAATCGATTGAAAATTTCTTTAAGTCAAGAGACAACTCTCTTCAATCAGAATAGCAACACAAAAACATACCTCTCTCAACCTTCCAAGCCTTCTTAAATAAGGCCTCAAGGCAAAACTGCCCTTAGAAGAGGATTATATTTGTTTCAATAAAATATTCTCTAACTTCATGACTAAGGCACCTAGCTCAAGTCATCCTAAAGAGGATCTGATTTGCTCAATTAAAATATTCAATAACTTCTTGGCTAAGTTTCCCAAACCGCCCTAGGAAGATCTAATTGCCTTTTGAGTATTATAAAATTCTAATTTGGAAGCTTCCTTGAGCCGCCCTAGGAAGAGATCAGATTTGGTTTTTTAAATATTGGATATTGGTTGCTTCTCCCTTAAGTTTGCTAAATCGCCATAGGAGGGAGAATCTTCTAGAAGCAGATTTGATTTGAGGTGGTCGACTTACCTGCTTGTTTGCTTGGTCTTGCAAGTAGACCTTCTTGCTTACTTTGCTGGGTTAAGGATAATTCTCTCTCAATTCTCTAAACACATCTTACCAAAATTTGATTCTCATGGCCAAAATCATTCCCTTTTCATGCCATCTAACCCATGGGAATGTTGGATGGGCTAGAATCAAGCCACCATGATGTCACTCTGAGAATGGGGACATTACAACCCTCCCTTCCTAGGATAGCTTGTCCTTAAGCAATCACAAATTAGGATGCTAAAGTATCTGTTCTCCTTCCCAAGTACATCCTCCATAGGCAAGTCTCTCCACTTAATAAGATATCCCTTGATCACCTTATTGCGTAGTCCGCGTTCTTTGCAATTAATGATGGACTCAGGTTCTAGTATCAAAACTCCTTCCTCATCCAGAGGTGGAAGAACTAGTGAAGCAACTACATGCTGTCCCAATGCCCTTTTGAGGCATGACACATGGAAAACATTGTGGATTCTACTGCCTGCTGGTAGGTCGAGCTCATATGCTACCTCCCTGACTCTCCTCAATCTTGTAGGGACCATAGAACCTTGGCTTGTGTTTTTCCGCACCACTTCTCTTCAATGTACTCTGTCTGTATGGCTGAAGGCGCAAGAAAACCAAGTCATCTACCTCAAAAGTCCTCTCCACCCGGTGTCTTTCAGCATACATTTTCTGTTGATTCTGTGCCTGTTGAATATTATCCTTAAGTACCTTAAGGATGTCCAGAGTATCTTGTAAAAACTCCTTGGCGCGAGGGGCTTTGGTGTCGTCAAAGGCCAAGTCCATAAAAGATAGTGCATCATATCCATACAACGCCCTAAATGGAGACATGCCAATCAACATATGATGGGTGGTATTATAGCATTATTCTCCTAAATACAACCATCTAATCCAAGTATGTTGCTGCCCCGCAACATAGTTGTGAAGATAACCCTCAACCCACTTATTGACGATCTTTGTTTGCCCATCTATTTGTGGGTGATAGCTGGTGCTTGGTGTCAACTCTGTACCAGCTAATCAGAAAAGCTCCTGCCAAAAAGCATTGAGAAATTTGTTGTCTCAATCACTGACTATGGTCTTAGGAAGACCATGCAATCGAAACACCTCACGAAAGAACAACTCTGCCACCTGTAGAGCTGAATAATCAAAAGGTATAGCATATAAGTGTGTATATTTTGTCAACCTATCAACAACCACAAATATGCAATCTCGTCCATGAACCTTCAGAAGACTTGTAATGAAGTCCATAGATATACCTTCCCACATCTGCTCTGGAATGGGCAAAGGTTGCAGGATTCCTGCTGGAAAGGTATGCTCAGACTTGTTCTGCTGACAAGTCAAACACTCTCTAACATATTGCATGACACATCATCTTTGAGACTCTTCCATGAGAATCTCTTTCTGACTTGTCTGTAGGTTTTAAAGAAACTTGGATGCCCTACTGTAGGTGTGTCATGAATAGCTCGTAATATTTGTTGTTTGAGCTTGGACTCAAGTACTAGGAATATCTTGTCCTTATAATCGATCATATTGTCCACAACTCGATATCTATCATCTTGGTTCCGTCCATCCATGATCTCGCATGCAAAGGTAGACTTGGAATACTCAACTAAAAGTTGAGACTTCCAATCTGCTAATATCTCACTCAAAGAGCAAAGGGAAGACAAGGCCTCCTGGAAAGAGCATCGACAACCACATTCTTCTTGCCTTTAACATACTCAATGTCAAAATCGTAGGCCTGTATCTTACTGATCCACTTCTATTGCCGCTCATTAAGGTCCTTCTCTAAGAAGTATCTCAAACTGTTGTGGTGTATCCTAACCACAAATTTGCCACCCACTAAGTATTGTCTGAACTTGGCCAACGCATGCATGATGGCCAACATCTCCTTATCGTAGGTGGAATATAACCTCTTTGCATCCCGTAGTTTCCTACTCTCATATGCAATGGGATGACGATTCTGCATCAATACAACTCCTAGGCTCTCTCCTGAAGCATCACACTCCAAGATAAAAGGCCGAGTAAAATTAGGTAGTGCCAACACAGGACAAGAGCTCATAACATCCTTAAGCCAATCAAATATTGCCTGTGCCTCATCTGTCCAACTGAATGCTCCCTTCATGGTAAGATTTGTAAGAGGTGTTGCCAACTGTGAAAATCCCTTTACAAATCTCTTGTAGTAACTTTATAATCTCAAGAAACCTTGCAAATCAAAGACATTCCTTGGAGGTGGACAATCCAGTATGGCTCGAATCTTCTCCTGGTGCACCTGAACTCCATTAGCACCAATCACATGGCCCAAGTAGAGAATCTCTTGTAGACCAAACTCACATTTGGACACCTTAGCAAACAAAAATTGAGCCTCCATGATGCCAAGTACTTCATCTAGATGTCTAAGGTGCTCCTTCCAAGATTTGTTGAATATTAGAATGCCATCAAAGAACACGAAAACAAACTTACGAAATTGCTTGTTGAATATATGGTTCATGCAAGATTGAAAAGTAGCAGGAGCATTGGTGAGACCAAAGGGCTTAGCAAGAAACTCATAGTGTCCAAAATGGCAACTAAATGCTGTCTTGTGAACATCCTCTGCTCGGACATGAATCTGATGGTATCTTGATTTGAGATCAATCTTATAAAAGTACACAGCCCCATGTAACTCATCTAGAATCTCATCGATCCTGGGAATGGGGTACCTGTTTTTTATGGTCTTTTTGTTCAAGGCCCTATAATCAATGCACATCCATAGAGTCTCATATTTCTTCTTCACCAAAACTATTGAAGAAGCAAAGGGACTAGATGATGGTCGGATATGTCCCATCTCAAGTAGCTCGTTAATTGTTTTCTCTATCTCCTCCTTGAAGTGCCTGGAATGTCTATATGGTGTTGTAATGACAGGGGTAGAGCACTCCTCCATCTCTATGACATGCTCAAATCCAAGGTCAAGAGGTAACCCAGGTGGTATGTTACTAAACACAATGCTGCGCCTATCCAGAACCTTCTGAATATCCACATGATGATGTGGTGTATCTCTAGAAGGAGATTCAAATGAAACGAAGCACGAGGGTGCCCATGCCATATCTCCATACCTGAAAATTGTCTCCATCCTCCTAATTGAAATCATTCTAGGCTTTCCATATGATAAAGCCTTCAACACAATTTTCTTTCCATCTACTATGAACTCCAACTCCATCTTTTGAAAATCCTGAACGTACCTCCCAAGAGATTGGAGCCATTGGATGCCTAGTACCACATCTGTCTCACCCAACCCAAGCATATAGAAGTCATCTGTCAATGTATAATCTCCCATCTGTATGCTTAGTTGTAAGACTTTCTTGGTACAGCTCATGCCAAACCCATTGGCCACTGTTACTTGAAAACCTGGAAACTCCTCAGCATGAAGACCTCTCCTAGCCGCCAATCCTTCATCAATGAAGTTATGTGTGGCTCCACTGTCAACCAAGCAAACAACGCGCTGTCCATTCAGAACTCCCTTCATACAAAATGAATGGTAACACGAAACACCTGAAAGTGAAGCAATAGTAACTTCATGCTCTTTAGGTTCAATATGAGGTTGATCCTCATGTTCCTCACTTTCTGAGTTTGTATTTGGAATCTCATCATCATCAGATACCACCTTAATAAGATGTGTTTTTCCTTTCCCAAGGCATCGATGACCAGGTTCCCACGGTTGCTTGCAAGTGAAGCATAGCTTCTTCCTCTTGAGCTCATTCTTCTCATCATTGATTGCTGAAGGTGTAACCTTGGGCTTACTGAATGATTTTTGATTTGATTTGAAATTCTTCTTTTGACTTTGAGCTGGAGTGGGGTAAGTGTCCAAGTCTAGAGCGAGCTCTATTGCATCATCCAGTGACTTAGGCTTGTGAGCCTTCACCAAGCCTCGTAATCCGTCACTTAATCCCTCTACAAAGAGCATAACAACCCTTTTCTCGGGCATCTCAGGAACCATAACAACAATCTTCTGAAACTCATTGATATAGGAATCCACTCTACCTTCTTGTTTCAGCTGTGCCAAGTCTCTGTAGTAGACTTCTATGTCCTTCTTGTCAAATCTGGCAATGAGTTTGCATGTAAACTCGTCATAGGAAGTAATCATGTCATGCCTTTGTGACACAAGTCCATGGTGCCACCAATCATATGCTATGCCCTCTAAGTGCATAGTAGCAAACTGTATAGCCTTTTCTTCACTCATTGGTTTGAGTGTAAGAAAGGTATCAAGTTTATGTATCCAGGCATGTGTACTCATCCTACCGCTGCCATCAAAATTAGGTAGGTGAATTTTGTTCAATGCATCTTTGTATTCTTTGGGCTCCTTTTGGGAATTCTTCTCTTTTTTGTTCTTTTTCTTGTCCTTTTGATTCATGAACTGGTTAGGATGTATGGCTGATTGAACAGCATCAGGAAGTGCACAGTACTAATTATATGCTGCCATGATATCATCAAAGACCTTTTAGCTTCTTCTTCTTCAGGTAAATCCTCTCTTGTAGGAGTGAAGGTGGGTCGAAGAGGTCTATATGGAGTGGCTGCAAAATGTCTCCCTGTATTACTTCTTCCACTACTTTCACTACATGCCCTTCTAGACCTTGAATGATCCATTCTCAACTGCCCCACAACTGCAATCAGGTTATTTTGAAACTGTTGGAGCACTTGTTCTTGCTGCTGTGCAAATGTTTGTAGGAAATCATCAATATTTCCCCTTTTAGGACTGCCCATTTCTGAAGATGAACTTGCTAATGGATTACGCTCTCCCTGTTGTTCTCTTCTTCTAGTGTTATACTTGTGTGGCCCAACTTCGGAAGGCTGCATATCCCCAAGGCTGGCGGGTTCGTGGCTCTGATACCATTATAAGAATCCCTATAGGTTCAAACTGATTTTTTTCCCTTTTGCTGGTCCGAGAATTTTTGACTTGCCTTCAACTTAGCAAGGGTTTATTATAACTTGTGGATTGAAAGGTTTCAAATCAACAACAAGAGATGAACTTGAACATAGATGTTAGGCAATCAACAAAGATGAACATACCCAACAATGTTAGCTTATCTCCTTTATTTGATTTGAAAGCTGATTACAAATAGAGAGGGCTGGAAAGTACAATCAGTTAGGTCTGTTTTGAGTTTCAGACTTTCAATTACATCCAGTTGTGCCAAAGCACAAGACCAATCCCTAGCTTTATGAATGGTAGATGAAGCTAAGTGAAGTATGATGATATGCTTAGCTGGAGATGACTGGAAAACGACTGTAGCAGCCCACTAGAGGTTGTAGACGCCAAAAAATCCTTAGATATGATGATGAAACCAATTTGAAGATTGCTATAACAATAATCTGATTATGCCTGAAGCTAGAAACCGCCAAAAATATCTTTTTTTGCCACGTGAATTTCTTGAAAACCTTCTTCCAACAAGTAAAGATGAAAGTGTCACAAAACAAGGTCACAATTTGCAATTGAAACTTCACCAAAACAATTTGTTTAAGCTCTATGATGAACTCTACTTGAATTCATCTCACATGGTGGAATGGGGGCATCACTATACCACAGTATTCAAGGGAGCATCACCTTGAATCGACTGAAAATTACTTTCAGTCAAGAGACAACTCTCTTCAATCAGAATAGCAACACAAAAACATACCCCTCTCAACCTTCCAAGCCTTCTTAAATAAGGCTTCAAGGCAAAACCACCCTTAGAAGAGGATTAGATTTGTTTCGATAAAATATTCACTAACTTCATGACTAAGGCACCTAGCTCAAGTTGTCCTAAAGAGGATTTGATTTGCTCAATTAAAATATTCAATAACTTCTTGGCTAAGTTTCCCAAACCGCCCTAGGAAGATCTAATTGCCTTTTGAGTATTATAAAATTCTAATTTGGAAGCTTCCTTGAGCTGCCCTAGGAAGAGATCAGATTTGGTCTTTTAAATATTGAATATTGGTTGCTTCTCCCTTAAGTTTGCTAAACCGCCATAGGAGGGAGAATCTTCTAGAAGTAGATCTGATTTGAGGTGGTAGACTCACCTTCTTGTTTGCTTTGTCCTCCTTGTTTGCTTCGTCTTGCAAATAGACCTCCTTGCTTGCTTTGCTGGGTTAATGATAATTCTCTCTTAATTCTCTAAACACATCGTACCAAAATTTGATTCTCACAGCCAAGATCATTCCCTTTTCACACCATCTAACCCACGGGAATGCTGGATGGGCTAAAATCAAGCCACCATGATGTCACTCTGAGAATGGGGACATTACATTGGATTTCTCTTTATTCACTTTTTGAATTGAACCTTGTTCAAAATCTCCCAAGAGATCCCAAATTATCTTGACTTCTTGAATTGACAAAGTAGAGAATTACAAATTGCTGATACAATAACACTATCTCATTGGAGTAAGCTTTTAGCCGTTTTAGAGTTCCTCTATCTTTGAGAATGCCAACATACCTACCCAAAGCTTCAACCATGATGATGAAGAGATATGGGATATGGTATCCCCTTGGTGGAGATCTCTGGTGATAGAAAAGAAACCTTTTGCAAATCCATTAACAAGAATAGAGAAGTAGGTTGAGGAATAACAATCTCTAACACAATCCCCCCATTCAAAAGTGAAGCCAAATGTCTCCAAAACTTTATTTGGGAAAATCTAATTGGCTTTGTCATAAGCTTTAGCCATATCCAGTTTGATGAGCATGGCTATCCTATTACTAGCTTTAAGAGAGTGCAATAGATCATGAACCATTTTTATTCCATTAGTAATTTGGCTCCTTGTGCAAAATCACTTTGTTCTTTAGCAATCATTGTAGGAAGGAGGACTTTGAGTCCATTGGCTCTCTCACCTTAGAGATGATCTTGTACACAGGTGACAGTGTTATGCAAGGAGATAGTCTATAACTACATCCTTCTTAAAATTGCTATTGATTGGATGCTTGAATAAAATATTGACCCTATGGGCCTATCCTATTGGGGACTATATTAGACTTGGCACATATACAATGTCCTTATATGTAGTGGTATATTTATTTTCTACTGTTTTGTATCAAATAAAGATTTGCTCTCATTCCCATCTATCTTGGGAACGTGTGCATCTTGTGCAAAAAGATCTATTTTTTTTGTGATGCCCTCAGTAGCAAGTTTTATTGAATTTTTACTGACTTTAAATTGTGAATGATATGCTCCCTACAATTTTTTTTGGATCAAATAGTGGGGTATCTATAGGGGTGCCCGCTGAGGAATCAAAAGTATTACAAAACGAATTATATTAATGATATAAAGCAAAAGCCTACCTAAAGAAAGAGACAATCAATGCTATTAACTAGAAACAGCCAAACAAAAATTTCTGATTGGCAGCAACTGCAATAAAACAGGGAAACCAAACCAGCAAAAAGCAACCCACAAGACCACTCTTCAAAGACATCTAGAACCTCAAAAGCATGCTTCTCAACTGTTGACACCATCTAAGGAATTAACCCCTCATCCTGCTGTATCTTCTAGAACCACCTCTTTTGAGCCACCAGCAATTCCATTGTGAGCAGAACTAGAAAATGAAGCCGCCAGGCCAGAAAATTTGATGCCATGAAAGATTTCTGCTCTTTGCTTGGCCTAGAACCTAGTACATGCATGGTTAACAAACTAGACACCTCCACCAAACTTATAATAGGCATGGCAAACTAATAGACACCTGTAGGCATCCTTGAGAATGGGCCACCATTAGATTTTCCAAAACCCAATTGAGGTCCAAGTAGTATTCTGTCAGTAACTTCACCTTCTTGTAAATACTAGCAAGTTCCTTCCTAGCCAGGCCAAGATCATGCATTGAGGCTGACAAATATAAGCCCCCAGCCAATAGAGAACTTGGCACTGACCCTTCCACATTTACTTCCATATTAGAGAAAAGGGTTGGCAAGAATAGGCAAAGTAGCCATTGTCTTTGACCTGCTATAAGCATCGTTGATTCAAGCTTGAGGATAAAGTTTTCCTGGATGGACACCTTTAAGCAAGGAGGACTGTCCCCACCAATACTAGCTTTAGACTTGATAAGGCCAAGGGTCACACTATCTTTGCAGTTAAAGATTGCACATAACCAATGATCAAAGTATTTCCCTCTGAGATAGGGGTCCTTTTTTGGTGGAGCTTCGATGCTTGGCTATTGCTACAAACACATGTAGAGCCTAGAGCAAACAAACCAACACCACCTGAAAAGCCTCCAGGCAACACCTGTTTCCCATAACAATAGACATAGAGCAAACCACTTGCCACATACCCAAGTAGGGCCATCATAGATAAATGATAATCAAAGACCACATGGAAGGCTTAAAATGAACCAAAGATAGCAGTGAAGGCTGACAAATGCAAATACTTCACACACCTTCCAATCCACCACCTTGGAGCCTAATAGAGATAACCACAAGAGCCATCATTGGCAAAATCATAATTGCTAAAAGGGAATCAATTGGTCTCATAGACTTGCCCTAGAATTGAGTTGCATATTGTATATAGCTGTCAATGGCTCCTGATCCACACCTAACATAGCTAAAAAACCAGCTGCCACATTCAGTTCCCTAAAACAATTTCTTAAAGTAGTGCAAGAAAATGACTTACTCAAAGGAGCAGCAAAAAGCCCAGGCTTCATCCAAAAAGCGCCGAAATTTCCAATTAAGACAATTTTCAGAGACCCATAATAACATTTAGAGAATCTCCTTTGACCGCCACCTTTTTAAAACCCAGAGAGGAGGTGAAAGAAATCCTTTCAACTGCTGCCTCCCATTCTGCTTCATTATTTAAGCAACTACCAAGAAACAGGGAACCTCCATGAACAAAGTGCCCTTGATCATCTCTAATGACAATTCCTGTCCAGTCAGACCAGGATTACCTCTAGAAGCACCATCAAAGTTTACTTCAGAAAACCTATCAGAGGTCTCAACCAAACTGAATTTTTTCCAGCACACTTTTTTTCTTACCCCTCTAATGGGGGATATGTTCCGTACAAATTACTATTGACTGGGTGCATGAATTTAAAGTTGAACGTGTTCTATTGTGGACATATATTGCACTTCAGCATTATTTACTGCCTGGATACCTAGCTGTTTTTTTTTGCTTGGTATTTATTAAAGATCTTTGTATGTATATACTGTATAATAGAAGTTTAACTAATTCCACTTTCAGGACTGAAGTATAATCCAGGCTCACTGGAGATGGTGAAAATCTTCAATACCTCATAATGGATATTTATTGCTGATGATTGATTACTCGTAAGATTAATCATCATTCTTCAGTCTTTTGATGGAAATTTCTTACTTTTGGTCAAAATTTATTCATGTACAATAATATTCTATTGTGCATGAATGTGACGTCTCCATTCACTGGAAATTAAAAATTGCAGTCAAAAGAGGGTTATGTCCTCTGTAACCATCATCAGAATATCATTTTCACACATACAAAGCATTATGTGAGTCATGTAGGTGATCTTTCTTGATAAAAGTGGGTTCTACATTGAGTAAAGTGGGGTTTTGACAGGTTGTATCTGCAAATTTTGGCTATCTTCTTTAATATTCAAGTTGTTCTTAGATTAACCAAAAGTTGTGTGTCATTACTTGTGATTGATAGAAATATAGCTAATCACATTTCAAGTTATCCCCATGCAGTGACAAATGATTCCATATAATTTACTTAATACATTTCAGTCCCTTACTATTTGGAGAATTTTCTCCTGATAATATGGTGTGCAGTGAATCCATTTGTATAGAATTTCCTTTTGCTGCTGAAGAAGGAATGCAGAATTGGACAACCAAGCAGTGGTGAGAATGGATACCTCATGAGCCATATGAAAATTGATTATTAAGGATTGGCAGTTGGCAAAATCAGAGTGAGAAATCCCATTCCAATTATGTTTTTGTTAAATTTCTGGATGACCTCAGAGTGTCGCAAAATCCTGGATGCCAGAGATTTGGAAAGAGCATAATGTCATATAGAAAGCTGGTTCACATCATAGTAGCTTGAATTTCAAGTTTAGTTTGGTTTTGCATTCAAAACGAGCCCAACAGTTTTCACATACCACAACAGTTTTCTTATTTTTCAAATAGTATCTTAAGAAAAAAACTACTACTGATTTTTCCAAGTTCTTGTTTTCAATACGAGTAACTGAAAATGTTTATGCTCCAATAACACCCTGGCATCACCATCTTTACAGTCTGGCAACACTTACTATCCTCCAGACATTTCTTTGGATGTTCAAGATATGTCAGTTATCTGTGGCTATGGTATTTGATAGTAAGTTGTCTGAAGTTTCTGAACTACAAAGTCATGGAAACTCTGCCAAAAGTTGAAGTCGAACTATGATTGCCAGGGTGCATGGATACAGTTTTTATTACAGTTACTGATTTGTCATATCCAGTATCTGGGTATTGTGGGATTTGGATGTATGTTGTCTCTGCAGTTGTCTTCTATTGAAATGGATCTTGATTCTTAAACCAACCCTGAGTGCACATCATTGGTACTAAATATTCTAACGGTTACTAGTAAAGCTTATAAAAAAGTGTAAAAATAGATGTACGGTCGATCCTATGAAATGCTTCATCACATCTAAGATAAAACTCTACTCTTTATGTGAGATGTAAATGTGTATGTCCTATTCTGAAGGACCCTGAACTGGGACAACATCTTCCTCTTCTTGTTCACTTTTCACATGTGCAGAAACAAAGTTATCAGCTGATAACAGCATGAGTAGACATGGCACCAGTTACCCATAGATCACATCAAAACAGACATAACAGGACTTGATTTGATGGTGAAGGGTTATCTCAGAATCCATTATATGTACAGTAACACCAGTCAGAGTACAGAACATTTTCCACTCTCCTGACAACAAGCTTGTTCTCCATACTCAAACTCAGACTACTTGTAATCAATACCATGAGAAAGTGAACTGTATTATAGCACTTTGGAGATGGAGCTTTATCATGACAATCTGTAGCTTGAACTGCATCAGGATTTTGGATTAATTTGCACACAATAACACAAATCAAGAAATCTATTATTACTTGTACTGTCCCTAACATCTGAATGGTGACAACTGTTGAACTCAGGACCAACTTCAATAGTCACTGTTAACATTAACAGACCAATTTTTCACACTTATGATCACAAATTGCTTAGACCGGATAAGTTCAAAACTATACCAGTCAATGTCTTTCGAGTATGACTGACAGACTAAACTTGATTGAGCTTTTCAAACTTGGAGGAAAGCCAACCAGGGGTATGTTTAAAGGTTTAGAACTTTAGATGAAGATACATATTTTAATACTATTAAGCCACACTAAATCTTTCAAAATATCAATTATCTCACTGGTCAAACTAGAGGTTGTTATTTCCTAATGCCCCACTGGGCACGTTGTAAGTTCTGTTGTCTTCATGAGCTAAGTGAAGTCTATCCCATAATTTATTCCAAGCTCTACACCTCAGGCTCACACCATTGATCATGTAATTATCGTCTGGAGACATTGGGGTACAGGGATGGGGATGGTAATGCCTTTTCTAATCAGTGTACAGGAGTAAATGGATTAGGTTGCAGAAATTTTATATAAATCTATCATCACCAGAAGATGTGCATAATGTGATGGAGATGGTCTTCTGTTAATTTTTGATTGTTCAGTTGCTGTTCCTTTCTAGCCGTCGTAGCAGCAGTCAAGTTGGGTGCATAAACGTCCTATGTGTAGTGAATAAAACTGGTACAGATGGACACTTCTATTTAGTGGTAGCTTTCTTAAATTTAGGCACAAATGTCTAGTCAACTTTTTGACAGTTTCAAGATTGTTTAATTTCTGTTTATTCGGTTTTAATTCTGGGCACAGCGGCAGATAGCTTTCTTATTTATAAAGGGATTCTAATTTCTAAGTGATTGAAAAAGGGGATAAGGCTTCAGCATTAATTAGGGCTTTAGTTCTGTTTTTGGGTGCCCAAGTCAGCAGGTCTATTTAATAACCATGGGTGCTCACTTTTGTAATACAGAAGAAAATTCACAATAAGATGAAAATTCAGACAGCAAGTAATATATTTCTGATTTTATCTTATTCGTTGGTTTTTCGGTACTTACAGCAGATTTGTTTTACAGGTTAACATACTCAGCAGACAGCAGTTTTGATTGACATTTCAGTTTGCTGATTAGGTTATTTTCTGAGTGCAGAATTTGCTTATCATGGTCTGAATTTTAACATCCTCATCCCTGAACTGGAGTTTTTCTGGCGACTGTGCAGCTATAAGATCTGCCCCCTATCAAGAATTGAAACAACCTATCAAACGGTAAAGCTTGCTCACTGGCAATATCAAGGATTCTAAGGGGAAGTCATTGCTTTGGCTTTGAAAATATCTAGGTAAACATCCAGTAATCTGGTGTAAGCCATTCCCTTCAAGGACTACTTTGACGTGCCTTTAATTTCCTCCTTTAAGAAGCTCAGATTTGAGGCCAAATATTAAATTCTAGTTTAGATGCTATTAGATGATCATAAGGTGAAGAAACCCCATTGAAAGATTTAGCAAGCACCTAAGAATATGGGAAAGTTAGTTAACTACTTTGATTGTATATCTTTTTACCATGTAAGGAAATGATATATAATTTTTGAAGCCCATTGGAAGGCCTGGATTAGCGATATCTACTGCCTTGATTTGTATTTGGAGGAGCCAGATTTGTATATATGGGTGTTAATGTGGATGAGAAAGAAAATAACAACCATCCATCCCAGTATAGTCACATAATTGCTTCTAAACAGCCTTGTCTGAGATAACATAACTGAAAGTCTGGAACATCATATGGTGAGAACCTTGCTTACAATTTGGGTACTGTTATTTTTTGGATCTAATGTGGAAGAACAAAAGAAGTAAACCATATTGGTGCTTGCCAAAAATCCTATTACTATATATATAGGAGGTAGAGTAGTGAGAAAAAGAAGTAGAGGAAAATGGGTTCACTACTGTGGAGGTTGAGAGTCAAGACTGAGGAGGAGCAGTTTGAGGCAGAATGAGGATACAAATTGGTTTGGAAAAACATATACAATGGTCAAAGACATAGTTTGAATTCAAAGATATCATCGAGGTTGTGTTTTACTGTCCTTAAGCATATGGATAGATATCAAAAGTCATCAGGGTATTCTGGGAGGTTCTTTTTGTTTTAAAGGGTGAGGTTGATATTGGGTGTAGCTCATTTCCTCATTCTCCAAGCATTACAATGTCTATGTAGGACATGCTCAAGATAAGAGGGTGGATGGATTTTGGGACATAAATGTATTCAGATCTTTGGTGTAGTTAGTGTTAATTGATAAGTTTCATTCAATTTGTCTCTCGATTTTGTCATTTGGTGTTGTTCCTATTACTTATGCCCTAGCAAGCTGGCTTCAGATGAGATTTCCAAACAATTGACCACATTCACTCTTTGTGCTATCATTGAAGAAGCTCATCATTGATCTAACAATTTTTTTTGTTATTTTGTGGAGTTTAAGAAGGCCTTTTACTCCATCCCAAGGCATTTGATTATGGCAGTACGAGATAGTTGTTGGATGATTTTGAACTTCTTGTGGCCTCTTTGATTTTGTTTGGAGTATTATTGGAGTCAAGTAAGGTTGCCCTCTTTCACCGACCCTTTTTGGTTTCTACATTAATGAACTTGAGAATTTTCTTAGACAAGATATTCTTAGAGGTGATGGTTGCTTGCTTCATTATGTTGTGATTGCTACAATGTTCTTTTCTGATGACATGGTCCTCTTCTCTCGTGCTCTTAATGACCTACAAAAACATGTTGATGCCCTTTTCAAGTTTCGTTGATTTCGCCAGCCTATGGCAACCTTAAGCAAAACTTTGGTTATGGTCTTCAGACTTCAACAACACCAAGTATGCTCTTTCTAGGTTCCATTTCTCCTGGGGGTTGATGGAGGTCACCACTTCTTATACTTATCTAGGTGTTTAATTCACTGGTTGTTTTCTTTCTTTGTGGATAGTGTCTTAGTCTCATCTTTGGAAGAGATATGCCTCCTTCGCTGTTCTTGAATTCTAATGATTTTAGATACATTTCTAGGATGGTTCATAGTTTGAGGCCCTAGCTTGGGGTCTTGTGATAGGGATTGGCTTGAGAAGATTTAGATGATTATGCTTGAGCATATGATCCATTGCAAATAAGGAGTTACTCAACATATTGTCTAATCTAGATTTGCTGCTCAACCCCATTGCCTTAGTGTATCTTTAGACTTCTTTATACACAAGCTTAGATCCATGGATGGTTCTGCTTTGTCCTATGGGAGGCACCCTTTTTTGGCACTTTGTTCGTGATAGGAGGTTGCCTTTTGGGTTCCTTTGGAAATTATCATTGTTGGTTCTTTGGGGTTTGTTTGCTCATCTATTGTATGGACAAGTACTTGCTTTTAGGTACTTATGTGCCCTTCATCAACTTCTTAGAAAAGAGGTGCTCAAATGATCCATCAAAAAAGACATTTGCCATTGACATTTCCAAGTTGCTTGGACCTTCCCTTTGAATTCTCTCAGCCCCAAACTAGCTTTCTACATAGAGTGTTCTTATGGATGGGATTATTGTTTGACCCATCTATCTTCAATATCATTGGGTCCCTTTGGACATCATTATTGTTGGTTCTTTGGGGTTTGTTTCCTCATCTACTATATGGACATGTACTTGCTTTTAGGTACTTATATGCCCCTCATCAACTTTTTAGGAAAGAGGCACTCAAATGATCCATCAAAGAAGACATTTACCATTGACATTTCCAAGTTGCTTGGACCTTCTCTTTGATTTCTCTCAGCCCCAAACTAGCTTTTACGTTGAGCCTTCTTATAGATGGGATTATTGTTTGACCCATCTATCTTCAACATCATTGGTCTCATGGTTTGAAGATTGCCCTTGGCTAGTTGCAGGTGTACTTCAATGAACTTTGAGTTGAGACTAACCACCATCTCCCACAAAGGGAAAGGGTCAGCTGCTTTTGTTTTCTCTTGGAATTGGAGAATGAGGAGGATTTTATTTTTTAGTGTCTAGTTTACTATGAAATTCATGGAAGAAACCATTCTTCGAACTTTGTACAAAGATTCTTGTGGTTCTTCTTCCACTTTGTTCATCTTGATTAGAGATAATTGTCCCATTTTCTTTGTGAGAAAACCACTTGTAGGTATAGATCTCTTTGTGGAGGTCCAAGATCCACCAAATTGATTACTTCCTTGTTTTTAACTTGTCACAAATGTTTGCATTAAATGCCCTTTAGATACTATTGATCCATGAAAGGATGGAGGCAAACTGGTTAAACATTACTCATCCTTCCAGTCTTCTACTGCTAAGGCTCCTTGACACTTCAACTCTCATTCTAATGGTCATGGCTCTATCTCTTCATGATAACTTAGACCTCTTTTCATGACAAGCTCACATCATCAATTTTTTTTCTGCCATCATTAGTTCTTCAGCCTTGAGTGTTAGGGGAGGTTCTATGTAGAATCAACTGCCTCTAAGGGGTTGCCAACCTCTATATTCAAGAATTCACAAAGTTAGTGACCAACTGACGAGATCCAGTCAAAGACTGAGATCTCCTACACTTTCGGCTTTGTGAAACCAAGGAGGGTGTTCCTATATGTGTTCATAATCATGCTTTATGCCTCAAGAGCACTTCTATACACAAATATATTCTTATCAATGCAACTAGACAACATCTACCTGGGTTTTGGCAAACCAAAGAATAAGAACAACTATCTAAAGCTAGGAAAGCAGATTTAGTATAAGATTTGTATCTCAAGAGAGATATAATTTGATTTTTTAAATGTTCAGATCTTGAACCTTTACACTTAGAGCTACTGTCTTGTACTTCTAAAAAGGATCTTGAATGAACTACCCAGTGCCTCATCCAACAGGGCGGGAGTCACATAAAACATAACCCTGATATTATTGAACTTATCATTATAATGCTTTACATTATGAGATTTTCCAGCATTTAAAACAATACTCCTTAGTAAATCCTAAGCACATTATCACAGACCTGTAACTCCTTTTCAAACATTTGATTAACTCATTAAGTTAAAGCAGGAAAACGAATTACACATCCAAATATACCATTGAAGCTGAATGACGAAACCATTGATAAATCCATACACAATCCATGATATGTACACAAGAGAGCAATTTTCTTAATTGTTTTTTAAATTTGTTGATATCAGTCATTACAAAAGCATAGCATGCTTATCTTATACAATACTCGACCTAGAATGATTTCCTAGCTAGAACCTTCTAGATACCACAATATAATTTTAATTGTACACAGCCTAAGCCTCAGGACACAAAAATCCGACCTCAACAATGAGCAGTGAAATCTCCTTTATAGAATAAGAGAGCAACAAGCATCGGGCTCCATTGTTCATTTCAAAATAATTTCATCTTAACCAAATAAAATTTAGATTCATTTCAAAAACTCCTCATCATTAGAAAAAACTATAATACAAATAGAGGAATAAAAAACGGTTACACCCCTGTAACCAGTTGAATAGAACAAAAAATACCGCGCCACCCACGCGCATGTCCACATCAGATCCGAACCACTGAAACAACATCAAAAGGAAAAAAGCACCACCCCAACAACCCCATCATTTCCCCGCACCACGAGTAACCATGCGGCCCCGATACAGGCAACTGCTCCTGGTTCTCGCTTCAGTATGAAGCGAGACCATTACCTTACCCTTGCTTGCACCAATACTAGACCCAACAACATCACATGGTGCCACCGCAACAATTGGAGAAACTGTGAGGACCTCCTTTTCCACTCCCACGAGCTCAGTCAGGGCCACGAGGTAACTACAGTAGTCCGAATCAGTTTCAGACCCTTCACCACCAGAGCTCGAAGAGAGCTCAACAGGTGACTTGCAACGTCCAAACCTCTTGTCCACCCTTTCAACAATTGTCCCAAAAGTACCAGGAATACTTTGTTCCTCCTTCCGTCGCAAATTCCTTGCACCCATCCTGGTGCTTCGTCGTACCGGGGAAACAAGAACTACTGACTTATCCATTGAATTCGCGAGCTCAAACTCAACAAGAAAATCAATCACTTGCAAACAAACAAACTCAAAATGCAATGATACTAATGAGCCAATTAGCGAGCAAGCCAGTGTAGGGAACATTAATTGCTCAAATTGCAGTACGAGCAAGCGAGCAATTAGTGGCCGACGTTGCCACCACAGAATAATTCCGAGCTCATGGAAAACGACGTACAACCCATCATTGCATTATCAGGTGGATACCGCTCGCACGCAAGGAAATTAGGATGAGATCCCCTGAAAGACCTGTGCCATTAATGAAAATAACTTGCAGATCGCAAAGAATCCTCACATAGGTGAATTGTAATTTTTTGAATTTAGATTGTCAATGTGAAAAAACCTGGCATGTCGGATGACTTAGATCAAGTCAAAGATCGTTGAAGAATCCACATCACCACTTGGGAAACCCAGTAGCCAATCACACCCCTCACAGTCAGAAATCCGCGATCGAGCAGTAGGCCCCATCTAGCCACCTTGTATCGCGGAGCCAAGCAACGTGTCACCAACTCGCACACCTCGTGGCATTTTCGAGGACATTAATCCGATCGTGCGAGGCTTGCGAGGGATGATCATCATTAATCCCCGTCATTAAACATCCGCCGTTGAAATGACATCCACTTGTCACTGTTGGCGCATCAGGACAGGCCCCACCCCACCGTACTCAACAGATGGCGGCATCTCGCATACCTTGCACCACTTTAGTGACGTCAGCAGGAAACCTTGCGAGGTCTATGAGGAATGGTCCGGATCTGAACCCTGTGATCCAACGGCTTGCCAAATTGCATATGAAAAAGTTATTTATGATAGTGGGGCCGGCTAGGAGAACGGCAAAAGAAAACCCTGAGAGGCACAAATTTTTAGGTCCAAGTCTAAACATAGGGAAAATCCACCCGTTTTAGGCAAAATAATAATAACACCCGAATGGAAAGAAAGGACTGATAGGTCGAGTGAAGGGGCCGGTAATAGTACGAAAGACAAGGCTCAGTCGGATGACATAAGAGATCGATAACCCCCAATAACAGGTCAATACAAAAATATAACGTAAGGGTTTAATTAGTAAAAATCAATTTTAACATGGGTAACAAAACCCTAAACCCTAAACATTAGACCCCCATTTACCAAAGATGAACAGACATGCCCAAAACCAAACAAAATTTTGACAAATTTTAGAAGTCCCATCAAGCCCTAGACCTTCCTCTACGAGCATTCTCAAGCTCTACATTGGTACTCCTATAGTGGTTGATGATAATATTGTTGATCCTCTAATTTGTCCCAGAATACAGACCCTTAACTATTTTTGGTTCTTGCTTCTGTGGTCTCCATCTGCTTCCACTGTTTTGTGATTTACTCCCAAACATCTATTCATACATGTCCTTGTTTTGGTGTTATCATTTTTAGGTTAAACCTCATGTGTGTATTTCTTTGTTCTTCTTACTTTTCTTGCTTTTTTGTGTTCCATTTTTAGGTTAATCCTCATGTGTGTATTTCTTACTTTTCTTGCTTTTTCATGTTCACTTTCAGTCTATTCCCCCTTTTTCTCTTGTTCTTTGCTATTGTAACAGACGTGTTCCAATCCCTTTGACTATTCTTTGTCATTCCAGGACATTAATATAATTTCTTTCTTACTTTCTCGACATTATTATTAATTAATTGTTACAAACTTTTAGCTGTTGAATTTCATTTTTACATCTGGTTTTATTAATATGATTGCGTATCACTGAGCTTTGACAGGGTTGTTCTATCAATGGGCTTGCATATCACTGGGCTAGTTGTAATATTTATTTAAATGAATTTTGGTAAGTTAATATTTTTCAACTTCCAAGTTATTCTTTCTATTTTACCTGTTGGTGCAGGGTCAAAAGTCTTTGGCATTAGATACAGCTATAGGCATGTGGCAGTTATTGTTTGCAGAAAAGCAATGGCCGTTGGTTGATCAGTGGTGCCAGTTCTTGCAGGTATCCAAGCTGAATCCTACTAACAACTTCTTTTACAATGCATAGAAATCTCTCACAACTTGTAGCACTGTGCAACTTTTTTTGCCAGTAATGATTTGTTGTTAATGGTTGTCAACTGTATCAACTTCCTTGTATTGACAAATCTGGGTGCATGATTGGTTTATTAGCCAGCATATATGTCATATAGAGGGTTATTAACAATTTAATTCTGTATGAATTTTCAAACTGATAGATGCTAGCCCCTTTGTACACTTGTTTTATAATTTATTCACATAGACCACATACTATACAGGCATGTGTTTGAGTCATGAAGATAATCTCCCATACATTGAGTGACACTCATGGAAGTTATATTGTTTGCTTCCAAACTCTTATCTGTAGATTCTATATGTTTCCAGATACTAGAAGCAGGCAGTTTTGATCTTGTATGGCCACTTGTCTCACATCTATCTCTGCCTTTGATTATAATGGATATATGCCATGAATTATTCAACGGAGTGCAAACCATTTATATATATACTAGATGAGGTTGAATATTGCAGGCAGTTATGATTGAATATTGTCCCTGATTTTTGCTTCCAAACTCTTATCTGTAGATTCTATTTCTTTCCAGATACTTAGAAGCAGGCAGTTTTGACTTGGGCCACTTGTCTCACATCTATCTCTACCATTGATTATCCATTATATTTTGCAATGAATTATTCAAGGGAGTGCAAACTATATATATATATTATAGATGAGATTGGATATTGCTATGACAGAACATAAGAACAATACTTAACTGTTTATTCACCATAAAAGAGGGTGTCATTGCATTGCTCTTTATTCAGATTTCCAAGGTTGCAATTCACTGTATTTAAGTATGCTAGTGATACTGTTCTGCTTGTACCTCTTCATTATTTTCCAAATTACTATCTGGATTCAATTTTAGTATGCTTTTATCATCATCTTTAGTTTTTAAAGAAATCAAATTCCTAAATACATGATGCTTCTAGTGTCCCAGTTTTGTGATTAAAAACTTTACAGCTAGCATGTTTATGACATATTCCATTGAGTAGTGTGCAGTTAATAATATAGGTTAAACATTTTACAAGAACTGTTTTACTTGGCCTTGCAGGCCCGGCATAACAAAGCGATTTCAAAGGACACATGGTCACAGCTTTTGGAATTTGCGAAGGTATGAAGAGTCTGGAATTTATTTTAGTAGCTTGAAATGTTGGTTGGTAGAGCCAAAAACACCTTTTGCCTATCAAATACAGATTCACAACAGCAGAGGAAGCAGAAGATATTCAACAAAATAATGATAAACTACTAAATTAAACAAAAACGAAGTTCCTACTACAAAGTCTAATCTTTAACCTAGGTTTGTCCATACTCCATAGCCTGTCCATGATCTACAAGGCTTGTTTTCATGTCCATAACCACCCTCTATGTATAGAAAATTAAAGAAAGAGGACTTGAATAGAGATCAATCAATCACATTGTATGACAAGGATGACTAGCTTCTGACCCTTCATCACCTGTGGATAAGAACAAGCCATGACCCTTGATCAAGGTCATATGAGACAATTGTAGAAAATGCAACTAAACCTAGTTTTAACTCTTAGTGACAGACCCAAGTTAAACTTTCATCACCAGGTCTGCAATATTTACGCTAATATGAAAGATTTCATCACCAGGTCTGCAATATTTACACTAACATGAAAGATACAGAAAGGCAATGCTTTCTCCCCATATGTTCTGCAATTGGTTTACCCAGAAAATTTCATTAATAACTGAAAAAAGGGGTGAGGACTTTCATTCTGAGAGAATGATGGGATATTCATAAATATTATTATTGTTGTGCTTGCTTGAAAGTTATTAAATACTTCCCTTGTTCTGAAATGTCCTTGCAGATGGTAGACCCTTCCTTGTCCAATTATGATGCAGAGGGTGCATGGCCGTATCTAATTGATGAGTTTGTTGAGTACTTGACTGAAAATGGCGTCATTCATAGAAGCAGTTGACAAATTTACTGTGTCATTAATATGGTGCTTTTACATAAAGTCTAAGGTGAGGGTGCCTTGTATACTAGTGCACTAAATAGTTACATGTGCACTTAAAATTTCCCACTTGGAAATCTCATTTGTATACATATTTGTTGGTTCTGCTTTTTCAGAATATCTGAAAGCAATGATTCAGTGAACTAGTTAATGTTTCATGTCAATTGGTATGTATTTCTATTTGGTTTTGATGACTATCTCTGTTATTCAACTTGAGCATCTTAACTTTAACTGATATTGTCACAATATGCTTCAGCCACCATTGAACTAGATTACTGGCAGGATCAATATTTATACCACTGATCCTTTCATCCTTTGGAACTAGATGAGGTAGTTGTTGGTTTTCAGGAGAGAACTAAACGTGGGATTTCTATAATTATGATATGCTTATTTGGTAGTAGTAAACTAAAATTTTGAAAGATGAAATCGTCCTGGAATATGATACCTTTGTCCCAGCATATATGGTAGTTAATGTTGATTATGGCAGTGCTGGCATTTGTTGGGTTGTCTTGCTTATTTTATTAAGGACTAAGTATATGTTTGGTCATTCTTCAATGACCCTTATGGTATTCTTACAGTGATTGAAATTAATTGAGATCAACAATCTTACAAGTTCAAATGTCCTGTGTTTAGGCAGATATGTGGAGTCCTGTGATGATCAAATCCCACCTAATCATCCTGTCATGTCCCTGAAATTGTAGTGCTAAATCTGAGGTATTGTAATACAAAGAACCAAACCGAATAAATATCAAAATATAAAATAAGTAATTGTCATTTAAACATCATTATAATTACCAAGATAATATTATTATAAATACAAATAATTACCATCTTAAATATTATTTGTAAATATTGAAACCTAAACATCATTAAATAATGTAATATATAAACATATTACAATTAAATATATGTTATTACAATTTAACCATTATTATTTTAATCACAATTATCATAGATAAGTATTATAATAACCAATATTATTATATTAAAATATAGATATATATCTATTCAAGCATTATTATAATTATTATCTTGATAAACATTATAATTATCACACAGATTATTTACAGAAATAATAATTATCTTGATGACATTATTATCATATAAACTAACAATGCTATTTATCATAATAATAATCGTGGGACTCATGCAATGCCTCCTAGCATTAACTAAACCTTAACAAACAGACAGCCAATGAACAGATTAAATGATGTGGCTGTGACTGATCAAAAGCAAGAGACACACCCATCTAGAAAGGACAAAATAAAGAGTCACGTCTAAAGAGGCTATACAAAAAGGAAGGGATCAAACAAGGAGAAATAAGATATGGAAAATAGGAGATAAAATACTGATGGCAGATCATCTGATAATATTTAAGAAGTTGTAAATATAATCCTGCTGAAATGCATAAGTAGAATCAATGGATAGGGAGAGCAGATTAAAAAATTAAGGAGAAAGCAGTCAAATCTCTGCAGATCGAACAGTAAGGTAAATGTTATCATATGTTTAAATAAAGGTTGATAACCAATTTATGTATTTAGAAAATAAGAACTGTTAAATACAATTGTGAATTTAGTTATTGATGATTAACAAATATGTTAGTAATTTAAATGACAGTTGGTGCTTTATAAATATATTATGATTGACAAATATATTTAAATATACTATGATTGATGAATATATAATTAATGACTGATAAATATATTAAAACAAGGATATTTGATAAACACATTAGGGATGTAGATAGCAAAGATTGACATATATATCATGAAATTAAAATGTAGTAAAACACAATTTACACACGAAGATATTCATCTAGTTAATGTTATTCATTAATGTCATTTTTGTGATAATAAAATAATACATATCACTATTAATACTTACAGCATTACTAGTATGTTTTAGACACATAATCATTGTGAATAATTATATATATGTTTGTTAATTATATTTATCATCATCATCAAACAACCATGGAGGGGGTTGGGAGGAAAAGAAGAAGGAATATACTCCAGCAAACTCTGCCAGACGCCATAATCAGTCAACTGTGGTATGTTCTTCACATAATTTTTGCAAACATAATACAATCTGTAGGGTTGCCTAGTGATGCACAGGTTATTTATTTTATTATCGCATACACAACATATTTTGTAGAATTCAATATTTATTAGTCATGATAATAGTAGTCTGTATATCTGCATAAATCTGAAGTTATCAATTATTGCTAAATGTGAAATGGTGTACGTATTACTGATCTCTATATGGACCGATTCAATATGTAAGATTAAAATATGGACTGCATTTTGATAATCTGATTGTAGTGATAAGGGAGTTAAGGGCCTACGAGGAGGGGAAACAGCGTGTGGGTCATCCTCTAAGTACCCCACCCATATGGATGGCAAGGGCCACATGAGCCAAGAGGGGTGTACTGCACTTGGGCTTAGAAGAAATGACTGCCCAGGACACCCTATTGTAGTTGCACCCTCAAACTCCCTACACAGTTAAGTAATAATGGTTTTGATTAGGGGAACGGTGATAGGACACCTCACTAGGTACCCCACCCATATGGATGGCAAGGGCCACATGGGCCAAAAGGGGTGTACTGCTCTTGGGCCTAGGGTAGAGGGTTTCTTGGGCACCCTATCAGGGCATTATGTCCAAGGAAGAATGAACTAGAACATCTAAAGAAATTCAATATATTTTATTATGATATTGTCTCTATTCATAAATGTCTACTAACATATTTGCAGATCTAAACAAGTAGTTGTATCCCTAACCATGTTCTCTTTTAATTTCCTTATATGTATTCCAATTAATATTATCTTGTATATATCCTCTAACTCTATTTGAAGGGGCCTACTCACATCCCCAAAACCAAGGTGATCACTTGGAATTGATAATTAGGGCAGATTTAGGGTTATCCCAAAAAAGGGACATTACACATCCAATCACCTGTTAGGGAAATTTTTGAATCAAGAATTTGCTAGTATTTTCTCTTCTTTCATACCAACATCCAATTGACATTGGGGACCCAACCACACTAATATTTTGGTTTACCATGCACTTTTTCGACACCCACACTTACAGATTCATCCTGTTAAATGGTTCCTCTAGTCTATGATTATTTCTTGTGCACATGCATATCTGTCCAATGCAACCATTGTCTCCATTCAACAGCAGTATATTCTACTATTTAATGATTATTTCTTGCACAGCACATAATTACTAATAGGAAGACAAACATGCCGAATAATTGCAGAACTGCCCATCTTATTTCAAGTTTCCTCTTTATACCTCGGAGTGTTACTTTGCTCTATACCAAACCTAAATTATGAAAAACTTTCATCATGTTAAGCAAAGGCTTTTTTAATTTTTGTGGGATTTGACCCATGTATTTTTTAGTCATCTGAAGTTGACCTCCATGTTTTGACATTATATCAATGACATTTTTATCATGTTGTCTCAGATACTTCCCAATGCCAGGGAGCCTTTGCCCCTGTATTGCATGACATTCATCCCAACTGTTATCTCTGTAGAACATTACTCAGACAAGGCCTGCCAGTTTTAGCAATTGGCAGCTTTTTAAATTCTGAAGCCTCCCATGTATTGGCATCTAGAGAAGGATTGACATCCTGGCTCACCTCACAGGAAGCTCATTGTATCTCCATTTTCAAATAATTTTACCTGATGGTCTAGGTCAATTTCAACAGGGTGGTGCCCCATAGCTCTTGACAATGAGGGATTTGATGTTGGGGAGTAGTTCCCTATGTATGTGGGTCAGAATGCATAAGCATTTTGGTGACTTTATTTCTTATAATATATGAGGATTGAGCAGGATATTAATGTTGGATATGACAGAAAAACATGACAAAATTACCCGTATATGCACCACTAAATTAATACCAAGTAAACAAACAATGCTGTTTTAAACGAAGTAAATATTCTTTCGCAGAATATGATGCACTTTCTTTATTATTGTTGCATTTCATTGTTTATCCACTATATTTACTTATGTTTGCAGTTTTGTTGTGAAATTGTTTAGTCTTTTTGGTTCAAGCAGTTGCTGATATTTGCTTATGTTTGCATGGGACTCTCAATGTTTTTCCTAGTAACTTATAGTTCTAGGCTTGGTAATTGCCAGTTTATTGTGTGGCTTGTGTTTCCTCGAGAGATATCCCCAATTGCAAAGAGTTTAAGTGTGCATTATTTACTTGTTGAATTTCTCAAGCATTGCCTAGTTATTTTAGTAGTCTATATTGTTTTTTTGATATTAGAGGTAAAAGTGGGACCTTTTTGAAAGGGCCCAAAACTTTTAACAAATGGGAAACAGATGGTCAACAAATCCCAAAAAAAAATTTACACAAAACAGGTTCCCATGAGAGGTGGAAAGCCACATCACAAACCAGCAACAAAAACCAACACTAACAGCATAGAGACAGAGGAACAAGATTAGCTCGAAGCCATAAACTTATGACTCTTTATGGCATTCCAATTTCCATTTGCCCCTGAGAAACACTAGTTGTTTCTCCAAATCTCACTGTCCACCGAGAGCATACTTGTTTTTAGAGTTATTTGTCTTGGAATTTGTAATGCCCCCGTTTTTCAGCTCGCCACATAGAGATTAATTAATAATTTGATATTACTTGGCAAAAAGTACATTTAAAAAGGGTAATATTAAATTATTAGATTAATGTGTTATTATAAAGTGATGGGAAGGAAATATTTAAAAGTATTTTATAATGTCACTTTATTAAAAAGGGTGTTTAATGTTTTGGCGGGAAATTTGAAAAGTTTTCTAGAAGTTTCCTTGGATGGAAATAAAAGGGGCTGCGAGTTCTCATTTTGGTCATGTTGGTTTATTATTTTATTTTGGTGCTTTGGTGGAGCTCTTCGGAGTTCGAAACACTAGGTGGGAATTCCTATGGGTATCCAGTTTTGGTGGTGAAAGATTCCTCCCTAGCTGGTAGTAGGAGAAATCATCCAGGTTTCTTGCATATGCACTTCAATGATTGGGTTCAAAATTTGTGAAGTCTCCTTTGGAGACAAATTTCAGTTTGGGTTTGCAGTTAGAGAGACTTTTAGGATATTCATGTTTGAAGGACTCTTATTAGAGCTATGTGGAGGTAATTGCAGAATTAAGTACTTCGGTTTATAGGCTAGAAGAATAAAATGTTATTACACTTGTTCAACCGTGCATATTTTGAATTGTGGTGGGGAGTTTTGGTTGAAAAAGAATCTTAAAGATTACAGGTTGAACGAATAATTTATATAATTGATTTGGGAGATTCTGAAAATGGTATTTGTTTTTGAAAAGTTAAGTAGCATTTACAGGGTGCTGTACCCTTCATAGCGAGCCACAAGGGCCAAAAAGGAACAAGTCTAAAAAGCTAACAGTATAGCAAAAAGTAACAGAGACAACTCATTAACAACACAGAATCCACGAAAAGGCAGCCAAAAGTCAGAACACCGGCGAAGGCAGTAGCTAACTGGCATTATCCCAGTTTTTAAATAAGAGGTCCACGACATCATCTCCAACCCAGTCTTTGTTCTCTTGGCCATTATTGCCCTCCAACTCCTCCTTGATAACAGTGGACAGAGTGCTAGTGACGAAGTGGCCCAACTTCATTGTGAAGCGGGTCAATCCACAAAACCTTTTGTTTAGTGTGTCCATTTTCTTCTCCAAGGCATAGGGCTCCTCCCCAACGTCCATAGTCCCCGGGATCTCTCCAGGCTCATCAACCAGGGGATGCGAAGAAAGAGAGGCCGAGGTTTCTTTTAGTAACTTGCTGTCTTTCGGGTTAAATGGCCCCTCCACATTCTCGTTCTCATCTTCCTCAGTTTCCTCTTCCTTATACTCTTTGCTGTCAGATCGCTCCTCCGAATCCTCAATTATTTGTCTCTTTTTACTATTTTTTGCCAGCCTCCCGGATCTCCTTATGGTGTTCTCACCACTAGTCATAACCGTGTTTCCCACAACAGTATCTCCTTTAGAATCTTTCCCAATTAAGTTCTTTTCCTTCCCCTCCCTCACAATCAGCTCTGGCATACCTTTCTTACCATCCTTTCCTTTTTTGTTGGCCCTGTAGGCAGACTTTGCTGGGGTGGACTTTAATTCACAAAGGCTGGCCGTAGCACTAGTATGCGCATTACCCAACCCTCCCTTTAGTTTCTTGGTAGCCAGTTTAGCTTTGGGGTTTCCCGCGATACCCAGATTGGATTTTTGGGGAGGGCTTTTTGACTCAACCGGGGAAATGTTCACAACAGTCAGGGGTTTGATTTCATCAATGTGCACAGCCGAGATGGCTTTGGGAGGACAAAGGGCCAGGTGGAAGTGGTAAAGTCTCAGGATGAGCCTCTGATGGAGCGGAAGAGGCGAGAGGTCACTGGGGTTGAGGCTGGCTAGCTCTTTGCATTTCTCGACATAATTTCCAAGTCCATAAGCAAAAAGAAGGGGAAGCTAAGCAACATTTTTTGTCTTAAATGGTTTAATAGGGGAAAATGATAGAAGAAATAGGTTTTGAACCTACCTTCCAAGGTGACATATTTCATCAAAGCTAAGCACACCTGGTCTCAAGGCTTTGGAAGAGCTTCTCGCTCAAATCCCGTTTGGTTCTGCACCGGTACCTCGTTCCCCATGAAGAAAGCTTTCAAGCTTTCATTGTTCGGCTTCTTAGTATGCTTAGGGTATTTTTCCCAGTACACAACATTCCGGTGGCCTGCGCGATAGCTTCTTCACTAACTTCAAAAGAAATACCGCCCAACGTGACCCTTTGGTCCTTCCATGAATTAGCAAACTGACCAGACAAATTAGGGTCATGGCCAACCAAAATCTCCATGAGAGGAGCAATGCCACCTTCAGTACAAATGTGCCACACTAACGGATTCTTCCGGAATTCATCACAGTTGTTCGGCTTAGTTCGAACATGGTCGCCACCCATACTTTCAACCTGCATAGAGAAACAAAGTTTGCAGAAGACTTAAATTGTAAAAGCAAGCAGGGCAATGGATATTCATCACATAATGGTCATTTAGGCGAGAAATGCAGCGATGGGTAATGACGCCAGCGTGCAGGTCACACGCATGAAAGGGAAAATCATCATAGGGTGACTTGACAACGGAGTTAATGTGGATCTTGGGAAGATTTCGGCCAACTAAACAGGAAATGGCAGGCATGTAGGGTTCCTTAGCCTTGGAGTAGGCGCGCGGAAAACAAGACAAGTTGGCCATATGGCTAAAAATAGAAACATTCCTATGAGTGTAAGTTGAGACCCACGCTAAATTGGCAAGCACAAAGGCGCTAGAAGGAAGCATTCCTTCATAATGAGGGGTCAAATCAGTATTTAAATTCAGTCTTACGGAGGCTATGATGATTTAACGCAAGATATCGCACAATCCCAAAGAGAGATCACATTATACAGTCTCTCAAATTCATCAAAGTCATGTACTTCCTTATTCCCTTCATAAAGTCACCTTTTTTATTCACATTACAATCCTTGAAATTTAAAACTTGCCACCTGTCAGCCACCTCAGTAATAAAGCTCATCCACTAGGCCCAAAGGACAAACAAGTGGGTCCCCCAACCATTACTCAGTACCCGAAGATCTCTAAACACATAATGAGCGATAAAGTTAGAATCCCTCCATTTGTCAGCAATCTCAATGTTAACGCTCATCCACCAGACCCACAAAATAATCAAGTGGACCCCCCATCCAACACCCAACACCCAAAGATTTGAATTCATCATGATAATTGGTTGCTTTGTTCTCTCAAGATGATATCTTGAATTTTTGGCGGTATCTTCTCCATTCTCCTCCAACATTTAGAGTAGCCCCAAAAAGTGTCGAGATTAGCCAAGGCATCCGCCACTTGGTTGCCCTCCCTAAATATATGTGTCACTTTTTTACCCCTAAGTTTGGATAAAAAGAACCTAGTATCCAACAAGATGTCCTTAGTATTCCAACCAGTTAGTCTGTCCATATTCATAGCATCAGTAATGGACTTAGAGTCTCCTTCAATGTGGAGATTAGCAATCCTCAACGAGACAACAATTTGGAGGCCCATGAGTAGCGCACGGGCTTCCACCACAATAGAAGATTGAAACCCAATACCTCCAACAAATCCCACAACCATAACCCCCCCGAGGTTTCTAATCACACCACCAATACTAGCCTTGCTTGGGTTGCCCTTAGCAGCCCTATCAAAATTGAGTTTAAACCAGCTTCTATTCGAAGGCTCCCATCTGGTATTTTTCTTGGCTAAAGAATTCAAATTGTCAAACGAGTTAGCCTCTAACCCTTGGTGCCAAGCCTTGGCCATTCTAATTTCGTAATCAAGAGGTCCTTTCTCCGGGAGTTTCCCATTAAAGAGGGATATGTTTTCCTCAATGAGCCGGACACCAATGCCAAAAACATCCCTAGGATTCCTCTCAATATTCTTGAAGACTTTGTTGTTCCTCTCCTTCCACAGACACCAACCCAAAATAGGAGGAACCTGATTCCAAATTTTATCCGACAGGGGATGGGCCCAAGATGAAGGATAAGAGATCCCTACTCATAATCCAAGAGATTCCTAGTTTTTCAAAGGCTAGCCCCCAATTCAGCAGCAAACGGGTAGTGTAACAACAGGTGACTGACAGTTTCCTCCCTGCACTTGCAAAGTAAACATCTATTGGGAATATAAAATCTCCGTTTCCTCAAATTTTTTTGAATAAGAATCCTATTATGGCAGGCCGTCCACTAGAAGAAATTTATTTTAGGGATCATGTGGCGGTTTTATACCTTCTTCCAAGGTTCCTCTGCAGTACCCTAGTTTGTTAGCAGTTTGTATGCTGACCTAACAGAAAGATCCCCCTGTTTGTCAAAGGTCCAAAAAAACTCAACATCTCTATCATAAGAGGGAAACTTGGTGATAGAGAAGATCTCCTGGAGGGACTGAGCCAAAAAACAAAGGTCTTGAGACTGGGAACAACAGAGGATTAGGTCCTTCCAAGCCCTAGCCCTGGGGGGTCCGAAAACATAATCACTGATATGGATACCAAAATACCTCTGAGCCGATCCCATAAGAGTCCTAAAGTCGGAACAATCCAAAGGGGTATCAATTAGCCACGTATCTTCCCAGAATCTGATCTGATTTCCATTGCCCATTTTCCATTTAATCCCATTCCTTAGCAGGCCTTGTGTGCTACAGATGCTCCTTTAGGCCAAGGAGCCCTGGGGATGAGACTCCAAGAGGCAATTGATCAAAGGCCTGTCCTAAAGGTATTTGGAATTCAAAATTTTGCACCAATCCTTAGTGTTCCTTAAGTGATCCCAACCAACCTTGGCCATCAGAGCCTTGTTAGTGTTGACAATTGTCCTGACACCTAGGCCACCACAATTTTTGGCCTGATAGACCTTTTCCCATTTTACCAGAGTGAGTTTCTTTTTATCCTCGGTCCCAAACCAGAGGAAATTCCTTTGAATTTTTTCAAACTTATCAGCAATGTAAGCATCTTAAATATGGAAAGGAAATAAGTTGGTATACCTTGAAGGGCCGCTATGAGCAGTTGGAGTTTGCCAGCATGGCTTAGGATGGGGCCTTTCCACCCTGCCAATTTCCTTTGGATTCTTTCCAGAATTGAGTTCTGGAAGTCAGGGGTAACCTCCTTAATCGTGAGAGGGAGCCCAAGGTAAATCGAGGGGAGGGACTCACTAACACAACCCAGAACTGCAGTCACTCTGGTTTGCAAATTAGGTGCATTGTTATAGAAATAGATCATGCTTTTATTGTAATTGATGCTTTGACCATAACATGAGGCATAATTGTTAAGGCATGCTTTCCATTTCCTGGCTTCTACCACAAAAGCTTTCCCAAAAAGAAAAGTGTCATCCACAAATTGCTACACAACAACCAGTTCCAAGGAAGAAGCCGCTCTGATGCCCATAATGGAGCCTTCCGACAACAGACCAGTAAAGTTCCTGCTGAGCACATTAGCAATCATGATGAAGAGATAAGGAGATAGGGGGTCGCCTTGTCTAATCCCTCTGCCAGCGGAGAAGAACCCAAAGGGGGACCCATTAACAAGAACATAATACTTAACAGTATTAACACACTCCATAATGAGTTTGATAACCGAATTGTTGAACCCAAACTTAGCCAAAACTTTTGGGATGAAATCCCATAAAACTTTATCATAAGCTTTAGAGATGTCTAGTTTAAGGACCATCCCCACATAGTTACATCTATCCATAGAATGGAGCAGCTTGTGGGTGGTCAAAGTAGCATCAAGAATATGGCGCCCAGGGACAAAACCGTTTTGGGTAAGACTGATGATTTTATCCAGAAGTGGCTTGATACGGTTCACTAAAATCTTTGAAATGATTTTATAAAAGGTGTTACATAGGCTAATGGGCCGAAAATCAGTCATGGATTGAGGCTCTCCAATCTTAGGAATAAGGGCAATGAAGGTGTGATTCAGTTGTTTAAGCATTTTACCTAATTTGAAGAAATCCCTGGCCGCTAGCACGAGGTCCCCACCCACAGTATCCCAGAATATCTGAAAGAAGGCAGGAGGAAAACCATCAGGGTCCGGGGCCTTGAATGCCCCCATGCTAAAAGTAGCCAGCCAAACTTCTTCCCGAGAAACAACATTGAGAATCCCCTTATTATCTTCTTGGGAAATGATGGTAGGTAGATCGTTGAGCAACACATTGTCCAAAGTCAGGTTTGATGCCTCAGTCGGGGCCGAATAAGCCTCCTAAAAGTAGTTAGCAGCACGAAGGCCAATTTTGGTAGGATTCGAAATCACCATAGCAGAATCATTAGTCAGTTGAGAAATTTGATTCCTTTTCCTATGCTTGATGGCTGACACATGAAAGAAAGAGGTGTTCTTGTCACCTTCCTTCAACCATTGGACTCTAGATTTCTGCTTCCAAAAGACTTCCTCCTTTTTGAGAACCCGTTCCCATTCCATCCTGGTTCCCCTGTCCTGGCTATGAGTCCGCTGACTGTCATCTCCTTCCTCCATTTTCTTTTGTAAGGTTCTCAACTCTTCTTCTAACAACTTTTTTTTTTGAAACACGTCAGCAAACACACTCTTGTTCCATCTTTTAACCATGTTTTTAATATGTTTGAGTTTGAAAAAATCCTAAACATGGGAGAGCCATGGACAGGAATATTCCACCATTCAGCAATTTTTATTTTGAAGTTAGGGTGAGAATTCCACATTATCTCAAAACGGAAGGGGATGGGACCCACAATAGGACGAATATTAGTGGTCAGCAAAAGGGGGTTATGGTCAGACACCGTCCTGGGCAGGGTTATTAGATTAGCATCTAAAACATTAGTCCAATGGGGAGAGCAGAGAAAACGATCTAAACGGACCTGAATCAGGTGATCACTAGGGCGTTTGTTAGACCAAGTAAATTTCTGACCCCTGAGATCAATATCAATTAAACTTGAAGAACTCAAAAAATTAGCCAGGTCAGACATGCTGTTAGAGTAATCCAATAGGCCACCACTTTTTTCCGACAGAAAGAGAGGAGAGTTAAAATCTCCAGCAACTAGCCAATTGCCACCCCTATTCTAATTAATTTTAACCGCAAGGTCATGCCACAGCGTACTCCTCGCATTCCTTTGGTTAGGAGCGTAAATATTGATAATAGACCAGGATTCACCAAGGTAAGTAAAAAAGGCCCCCACACTATTTTTACAGTGGAATAGTTCAAAGCCCATAAATTTTGATGGGTTCCAAAGCACAGCTAGACCCCCCGAAGCACCTTGAGCATCACTGCAGACATAGGATGCATTTGGCCAAATAAATTTAGCAATTTTATCAAAATTTGCCTTCAACAGTTTGGTTTCTTGTAGTAGGCACACATCAATCTTATGTTCCAACACATAGTTCTTCAGGGCAAGTTGTTTGTGGGAGCTATTGAGCCCACGAACTTTCCATGATATAACTCTCATTTCTGACCTTTTTTTGAGGACACATCCAATGTCCTCTGTTTACCGAGGGCAATCTCATTTGTCATTTCTCTCGTCCTAGCGAGTCCTGGGAGGGCCTACCTGGCTTTGAGTCACCTCCTACATCTGCCTTCTTCTTTCTTCCTTTTTTCTTTGGCGTTGTCCAAATTCCTTCTTTTGCAGTTTTTTCAAGCTTCAAACCCCCCATACTTTCTATAGATTCATCAACCATTCCGATGCTCTCTTCTTCCTAGATTTTACCATCCTCAATCATTGTCTCGCAAGTCCCCATAGAGACCACCGCAAACGGAGGAACAACAGCCGAAGAGCCAGGGTCCTGGGTCATCTGGATAGTCAGGGGTTTAACATCAGACTCCAATAAAGCATTGGGGTCAACTAGGTCAGATGGTAGTTCAACAAAGGTGGGTGAAGGCGAAGGGTCATCAGGGGAAGGTGCAACACTTGGAGAAATAAGCCTAGAGTCTTCTGACTGATGGGGATCATTTCCCGTAGGAGGTGTAGGATTTGTTGATGTTAATACAGCGTCGGTCTTCACTAAGACTCATATTAAATACATAGGCCGACCTTATATTTGATTTATATCATGTAATTATTCTGGCCGACTTTAATTGTCATTAAATATTTATCAAAGGCCGACCCAAGTGAAGAGGCGCCTAGGAGATATAAAT
Organism: Sequoiadendron giganteum; assembly: GCA_007115665.2. NCBI lineage: Eukaryota > Viridiplantae > Streptophyta > Pinopsida > Cupressales > Cupressaceae > Sequoiadendron > Sequoiadendron giganteum. Next base: position 397,752,459 of record CM021105.1, on the reverse strand, counting down.
ACAAGGTCACTTCTTGACTATTCTCACAATTCGAATATCAAGAAGTTCGCATTTTATTGGCAGAGTAGAATTCGCAGTCCTAGAAGAAGTTCATACTTAATCAGCAGATCATCATCTTGTAGCAGCAGTTCATCATTTTGTAGCAGCAGACCGATTTCAAGGAGAAACATATTCATTTGTATCTTTGCATCTAGGAGAGGTGCTATTATTCATTGTATCAAATTCGGCATTGTGTTGGGCCTGAGTTCAAGCAGATTTCTGCTCTTATTCCTTCAATATATAAGAGATATATTTGCTGGGTTTTTCTCCCTCAAGAGGAGGGTTTTCCCAGGGTATCTTGTTGTGTTCATTGTCTTATGTGTTGCATTTCATTTGATAAATTGATTATCTAATCTGATCTAAGAAAAACTAACAGGATTCTCCAAGGTACAGTCAACCTTAACCTCCCGACTGAAAGAAGATTTGCAGTCAGAGATAAGGTGACCAACTTTAGCACACTTTTGGCAGTAGACCAGAACATTTTCATAACACATTGGTTGAGTCCAGTTACCAAATTTAGAGCACAACTTAACTGTGTTCGGAAGGACTTTATCAACACAAATGTTAACACAGAATCTATCAAAGACTAATCTGGATTTCGACCTGGTAATAAAGTCAGTGGTGACAAATTGACCCAACGAATCCCCAATACATTTGAAAATGACTTCATCCCAATACTCTTGAGACGCCATTTTGCTGCCGCCCATTTCCGAACCATACCCACCGTTAGACGGAAAGAAAGAAATCTGCCCACCACAACATTCTCCATGGAGGAGAGAATCCTATCACAGATTGAATCAGGAATGTCAAAATTTGTCCCAGAAGCCGTGACAACCTCAGGTAAAAGAGGGGCCGTGGAAGAGACTTATTTGCCATTGGATAACACATCCTTCCAGCCTATCACCGGAAAGATCTCCATCGCCGGCAGAGAAGATTCGCCCGGGACCGCAAAGGTCTTCGAAAGGCTCGAAGGTGAAAGCACTGTCCCCGCAAGAGTGGTACCCGAGGGACACGGGCCCGAAAGCGAGGTGCTTGGATCAGGGGGGGTCAGAGGGGGACTGTTGGGTACCCCCAAAACAGAATCCACCATGCACGCAGGAAGTTCAAACGTAGGCAGAGGAGCGGGAAGCGGGAAAAATGTTTATTGATAGTAACTATTTTTGCAAAAATGGTATTTGTTTGTATTGTTGGATTTCAAAATAAATTATGAAGTGATTCTGAGTGTCCATACCATTTAGCAAAGACAGGCCGTACCACCTTATTTCACTGGCTGGGGTTGAATGACATATGGTTTGGTTCTGGATATTACTGCACTAACTTCCTATTGGTGGGGCAATCACATTCAGGTGTTGAAACTAAATTTTTCTGTTGAGTTGAATTTATTGGAAGAGCCGTACCTTGTGAATAATGCAGGCCGTACATGTTCCCATTGCTCACTGGGGTTGAAAGAACAATTATTATTTTTGGGTGTAATTACATATTTATTGTCTGCCCTGGGCGTGTATTTTAGAGTATTGAAACAAAGGATTTCTGATGTTCTGAATTTTATTAATTAATCCGTGCATGCCTACTGCCGTACTTCCTTCAGGGATGGTATGAGAACAGCTGAAGGAAATCGCTGGGTTTTAATGACTGAAATGTACATTTAGTGAGGCGCCTTTGAATTCTAGCACTCTTGGAATCTATATTTGGTTGGGAAAATTCAGTTTGGGGGTGTAGAGGTACAGAAGTGAGTCATTATTGTTCCTCTTAGAGAATTAAGTTTTCATCTGTGTTTGTTCAAAGACATTGGAGTCTACCTATGTTCAATCAGAGAGGATCATGATTCATAGAATAACTAAATGCAGAAGGTATTAATGATTTGGAGGGCTCACTTTCAAGAAGGGAAGAAGTAGAGTTATGCCTACCAACCGCCCACTGTATGCTGTTAACTTATAGTCAAGTCTGTAACAGTGAATATTGTAGTGTTTTTCCTGTGAATCGCAACATATCTGCCTTGGTGTTGATGGAGGAAGCTTGTGGAGTAATGCTGGAATGAAACGTCCATTTCTGAGTTATCAGATTTTCAATGCCATCCTTGTTGAGTGACAATTCTGCTTGTTGATTATTTGTGAAGCTGAAAGAATAAAATTGATGTATGTTGTCAACTCTAAAAATTAAGGTCAGGTCTTCTTTCTAATTCTCTGATTGCCAGTAGCAAATATGGAGTATTTCCTATATTGTGTTTGCTAGTCATTTACAACAAGAATAGCATTCAAATCTTTAATTTGAATCAAACTTTCACTGTGCACACTATTGCCATACTTCCTTTTATCAGAGTTGGACATTGTGTTCTCCTTGTTTCATATCCACAATACGGTTTCCCTAATGCCTATTTAAATATACATGAAATGAGTCCTATTATGCATAAGGAAAAATATCAGTAACAAACAATCATACAGGCTGACCACTAAGGAAATTCTATTGATGACAACTGTTTGACAAAATGCTTGCATTGTCAAGCTGGAAACAATCATAAAAATTTCATCATTTTGGGCAAGGGACTTCACAGTTCTGGTTCTTTTCCTAGGTTCCTCACCAACTGCCTGATTCCTCCTCTTAAACAAACAATCATGAAGCATGGTCATATTTGCAGCAGAGTTCTTGATCGTGGTTCTGTTAATCTATACAATATTTTCCAATGAGGATAAGAGGTTCACCTGCTTTCTTTCTATGTTCTCCATACTTTGCTTAAATTCCGAGATATCTATGAGCATGAGGCTGTAATTTTTGATGTTCTTCCCCTCAGAGAATTTGATGTGGACATCAACTTCTATTTCCTCTCCTCTGATTCACTTTTAAATAGTGGAATTTTTTTTCTTTTAGCCTTTCATTTTCATTCTTAAAATCACTTCAGGATGCTGTGGTGAAGGTCGAAGCTTTCCTCAAGGTTTCTGATTTTAGTTTTCAAGCAGTTCCTACAGTTGGTCGTATCCTTCATGTTTTGATCAGAATTACCCTGATCAACTTCATAATAGCATTGACAAGTTCAACTTGAGGGGAGGCAGAGCATTCCCCAGGTTGCACATTATCCATAGGGGACTTGCCTCTGGACTTGGCATCAGCTACACTGCAGGAGAGAGGTTCCATGTGAGGACTAGGGGGTTAAGGGCAGGGAGCAAGGTGGTCTACAATGGTGGCGGGATTTATAGGGTTAGAATTCAAAGGAACAATAGGGATTTTGATTTTGACCAAAGAGGGCATGGGGATGGAAGGAGTGGAAGGAACAATAGGAATTGGGTAGGGCCCAAAGAAGCCTTATAGGGCTTGTCATGCTCAACAACCTGGACCCATTTCTTAGGTCTAGGTGGGGTAATTTTGGCTTTTTCAAATTCAACCGACCTATAGATAAGGCTTTGGCGAAGGAGAAAGGTCAGCTTTCCCAATCAACACATTGGTGATCTTCTTAACTAATTTGTTTTAATGTTTCCTTAGATTCAAGTCTCAAAACAGGCTTAGCCTATTTATGTTGTTCAAGATGTTTAAGAATAAGGTGATGACTTAAGTGGGACAATTTAATTTGTCTTAGCATTCCGGCACTTGTGCTGTTATGCTTTACATTACAACTTGTCATGATTCTTGTTAGAAATAAAGGTTTGAAGTGCATAAGGCGACATACATGGGACAATTTAATTTGTCATAGCATTATGGAACTTGTGTTGTTATGCTTTACATTATACTTTGCCATGATTCAATCTATTGCCTTTATATTAAAGATTTTTTTATTGAAGGACAATAAAAATCTTTAAAGGGATCTCAATAATCAAAGATGCAACATTTAACCTTCAATATCTTTATTTTTTAATTTCTCAATTGCATTTAAAGGGTTCAACTCTATAAACAACAAAGTAAAGCTAAAGATATACTAAAAATAAACTGTTTCGTACTGTACTTTTAAGAAAATATAATGGATTATTTTCTAACCATTTCACTTATCAATAATAGTTGAATATAAGGCATACGACCAAGTGAAAAGTATTATTTGTGATATTCATGGGTTATTCTTGCCTATTTATATTTAAGATTATCATAAAAAACAGAAGCTTAAAATAAAAAAGTATTTGGAAAATTATATTGTTTAAATAATTTTTAAGATCAAACAATAATAAAGTTTTATGAGTTTTTTATTCTTTGTTTTACGAGTTTTCTATTCTTTGTTAACCCTTACAAATATATGTACTTTAGTAAATTAATCGTATAATAAAAATGGTGTATTAGTTTTCATACAAGGTATTTTCGTCATTCAAATTATGTTGTTTTTTTATTATATATGTTTGATTTAATCTAAATGACATTTTTTTGATACAAATTACATTATCAAATGAACTTGTACAAATGAATATGATATATGATTGATAGACCACAAAATGTTTTCTCTCCAATTCTTCTCTAACCTCAAGAACGAGAAGTTCTTAGACAATAGTAAGCTTTTGTGCAATCAATGATATCATTTAACATGCAAATAAGATGTTTGAATTAGGTTTGTTTGATTGGAAGCATTAAGATGTTTGAATTAGGTTTGGTTTAGGTTTGTTTGATTGGAAGCATTCTAATTACATCTATTTTCCATTGTAATGATTGAAGATTTATTATTCAAACTATTTGGTTTTTTTTGATGAAATGTGAAAATATTTAATAAGTATGAGATGGCAGGCCAAATTTTATAGAATGTTTGGCAAAGCTTTAATTCCAAGAATGTAGATGAAATGAAGATGGTTGAAATTCTCATTAAAAGAGTATTATAGAGATTATGATGAATCTTACATTTCTTTTAAGACAACTTTTTTCTAAAACAATGTAATCCTTTTTATATATGGTGTTTTATTAATCTATGTGATATTTTTATCAACATAAACTATACTCAATAATTTATTGTGCAAATGAAATATTGTTCGAATTAGGTTTATCTAATAACTATTTAATTTTTTAACGAAATGAAAATATTAATATATGAGATGATAGGCCAAAATTTAAAAATGTTTGGCAAAGCTTTATCATCGAAAGATTGGATAAAATGAATACACAATGCCCAATATCTCAAAGTGGTTCAAATTTTCATTAAAAATATATTATAGAGATTCTAATGATTTTTTTTACAAAGCTTTTAAGTCTAGTTTGATAATTTAGAAATAGACTATCAAAGTTTAGAACTAGATTATAATAGGCTAGTTCTAAACTACCAAAATAGAGTTAAAGCTTTGCAAAATCACATAATAATTTCTATAATACTTCAAATGAAAAATTGATCCATCTTTGAGATATAAAACATTATGTATTCATTGTATGTGAATGTATCTATTGGGGTATTTGAGTTAAAAAAATACATACTTTAGTGGTTTAGTCACACTTGCATTTACATAACACAAAATTAGGTTTGGAAATTCTTTTTGAATTAATCAATTTTTCTTTCGAAGTAGTCAAACATTCTTGAAATCAAGTGACAACGAGGAAATATGTTTTGTATGCTATCTCAAAAGGTGTAGTCACATAGGCTCAAGCAATGAGGATATAGGAAATTATGTTCTATGAATGGATGGAGGTATAAGAGTTGGTCTATCAACTAGTGGAAGAGAATCAATGTATACTCCCTTAAACTCATCAACTAGAGTGCCATCCTCCTCAAAAGAATCCAAGGATTTGGGATGTCAATTGATAAAATAAAATTAAAAAAACTAGTTTTGAAAAGATGATGAAGTTTGACCAAATAAATTGGTGAAGGGTTGAAATGGCCAATTTTATATATGTAGAACTTATCACAAACCTTTCTAGTGATAATGCACAAGTAGTCTTTCAAGTCTCAAATTATAACTCTATTTAGAAAAAATCTATTGTTTTCCATTTCTTGAAAGGGTAGTTTGATAAATTGAAAAAAAAAATCATGAAATAAGGGTGCACATTAAAAACCATTTAAAACTATTCCTTGTCTAATTCAACATTGCTTACATCTAAATCATGTAAAGATAGATGATAAAAAAAAAAAAATCCTAGTTGGTGTTATGGTGCCTAAGAGTAGAGAGGTGAGATTTTGAGTTGGTCATATGCCAATAATCCTATCATGCGAAGAAGAAATTTGAGCTATAATAGAGTGAAAATCCAAGATTGGATTTGGAATTTGCAAGGGTAATTTATTTCTCTTCCCTTGAAGAAGACTATGGAGGGATTGGGTACATTCCTCTTGAAATAAGTTTATTTAGTACATATTTCAAAATTTCCATCTTGTATCAATGTGTAGTCTACATGAACTTGACATTTGTAGTAAGTGCATGTCTCAAGATCAGTCTTGAACTTTTGGATAGAAGGAGAATGTGACTCGTAGCCTTTAGTTTAATCATATTTTGATCCCTTTTAACTCTTTGGATGGTTCTCTTTCCTTCGAACTCCCTAAATCATGTGTTGCAAGTGCATATTTTTTAAATCATGAGGACAAAGGGTGCCCACCAATATGAGCTTTGTGTTCTTATTTGTTAAATGCTAATAGAAAGTATCAAATGTAGGCATCTTAAAACTAGCACCATGAATCCATATTTGAGTAGAAATTGGAGAACAATAAAAATATGGGTGTCCCAATCTATATAGAACAACCATGATTAACTAATCATTTTTCTTTTTAATCCTGTAATACTTTAGCCAAAGGTTAATAAACTTGTATTATGGAATGAATTCTCAGTGGTGCTGAAAATTGAAGGATTCAAACATATGAGTGCATTCTCCAACTTGTCTAGCCTAATGACACTAATATTCTCAAATATGTTACGAATATTCTCTCAATATTCAAAACAAGAGACTAAGTCACATAATTGTGAGGTTAAGAAAGACAGTAAATTCATCACAATAGTTGGAGAATTTAATCTTCTCAACTTGGATTCTTGGCTATCATTTTTTTGTATTGTCACATAGTGCATGCCTCTATTTCTATGTTACTCTATCATAAAGTCATTATATAAATACAAGTTTGAAAAACTAAATGAATAACTTTGTAGTCTAACGTAGTAATCAAAATAGAAAATAATAACAATAAAAAAAGATAAATTTGTTTTGTGATAATGGATAAGAAAATAATAATAGTGCCTATATAATCACCCCCATGAAATTATCAAGATTTTAAGTACTTTCTATTTTATAACTTTTTTTTATTTTTTAATACGTGAAGTGATGAGCATGAAGTGCTCTCCCAATGATAATATAATTGTAAAAAATAAAAAATAATTTGACTTACAAAGCCACTTTTAATTGGGATATGAAGTGATTCCTCTTGAAAAATTATAGAACCAAACTTTTATATCTTTATAATACTAAGTTATATGCTTCCTTTCTTAGATATATAAAGTATTGAAGTTGGGTAGTAGTTTGACTAAACTCATTCTATTTTGGATTGTGGGGAAGGTGACATTATATTTTTGGTTGATGTGTGTGAATATAGATGTATTGAAGTTGGTTGGATTTATTCTTTTGATTTTATGCAAGCAATCATGTAGGATGGTGTGAGGATTTGGAAATAGAAACCTAAAGATATTTGGCTAGGTCAGGCTAGGTCAATAATACCCTCTCCTCATTTATCATTTACCTCATATTTTAGTATCTAGAAAGGTCTCTTTAGATAAACGTTTATATTTCCTCTGGTCAAATTAGAAAGGTTCTTGGATCTGCTTGGTGCAAAATAGTTATTAAACTCTTATGAAAGAAAACCTGAAAGTTGAGAACTCTAAGCTTTGAAAAAGGATTTGGCATCCTAAATGTTGGTCCAAGGCTAGTGCTTTCATATGACTCGCAACTTTAGATTTTTTTTAATCAAGAAAATCTTCAAAAACAAGAGTTGTTAGTCGGAATAGATGTATTCTCTACCTTCAAGATGAAAAGTCGAGCATACATCTTTTAGTTGGCCCCTTTGCCACTTTTCTTAGCCATTTATGATTGATTTGTTGAGAATTTCATGGAATACTTATAAGTCTATCCAAAACTCTCTTGTAAATCAATGATAACCTTCTTTAAAGCTAAAAGACCTTAACCCGTTATATGATATTAGTTCTAGTTTGATCTATTGGAATGTTTGGTGGGAGCAAAATTAGAAGATTTTCAATAGTATAAGAAGGCATATAAGTTGGTTTGGGGCAAAGTGACGGTGGGAGCTCTAAATGATGCCATTGAAATATGCCTCCAATTCAACACCTTCCAATGGGAATGGACTCAATGGGTACATTTCATTCACCTCCATTGTCTACTCTAGTCCACCATTGAATTCTTCCCTCACATCATACTCTTATAGATACTTCTCCTCAACAAAGTCCAGAAGATTCAAGACAACATCAAAGCATTGTCCGAATTAACCCTATTGCGCAATTCCACTTTGAGATAATTAGAACCTATAACTTCTTTGACCACATTCTCAATTTCCCTCGACTACTATACAAAATTAGGCTTTAGAATGACATCTCTTACTTCTCGATGTATATAAATAGAACTTTGACTGAAATGTTGTCTTGCTCCCAAAATCCTCTTTTAAGATTGATTGCCTATCGCACATCCTACACATGTGCCAGTTTGGTAAGAACAAAATAAGAATAGATAACACTTCCATTCAAAGTGCCAAGGGATGCACAAAGATTATGTGAAAACTCTATTGCAGTTACTGATTATTAATCTCCTATCTATACAAATTATTTGATTGCTGAAAATTAATCCACAACAAATATTGAAAATAACACAATTGCAATTTCACAAATAAAATCATAGGAATAGAGGAAAAACTATGCAAAACAATAAACACAATATTTTTGGACAAATTGTCCTTGGAAAAGCCCCGAAGGGAAAACCAGTTCAACAAATGAGGAATTTGATTAAACTTCAACAAATGAAGAATTACATAAACTGCTTGCCTCTTATTGACAAAACTTTGACAATATTTTTCTTCTCTAGAACTTCTTCCCTCAATTTCTCCTGCTGAGATTCCCGTGTTGCTGTATCCAACGCTATCACTGCGCCCTTGCTATCACTGCAAATCTTTCTCAAGTGTGTGTTCTCCAAATGCCCATTGATCCCCTTTTATAATCTTCCCATTGGGCAACCAATGGCCACGATTTAATCTCAATCAATGGCTAAGATTATCTAGACTCTAACTAACCCTAACTAACCACTTTCTAGAAGTCTATCGAGAAATTAATTAATTAATATTTCTGGGTATGGAGACACCTGTCCAAGCTACACCAATTAATAGATTATGGGGTTTGAAAAGTCATTGCGACTAACTTAGATGAAATCCCATCTACCATGGTTGTGTCAATTAAATTTTTTCTCTGAATCAATGCCAAAGTTTTCCTAGAAGTTTGCCACTCCATTCACCTCAAAGAAAGAATGCCTATGGGAGAAATGATCCATAGAATCCAAAAGGGGTTAGCTTTCATGAAGAATATATTTCAATTCCCAATATTTTAGAGCCACAATTTCATATGGCATTTAAAATTTTTCATGGAGTCTCCCTCTACTTGCAAGAGATACCACTTTGAGCAACTATTTGTAAACCTAAGAATAAAGCTTGGGCTTCTATTCCATTATTTATGTCAACCTTTATTTTCTTGAAAGCTGTAGGAATGAGGTTTATTTCATAAGAAGCACTTGAAGCCTCATAATTGATCTCAATAATTGATTAATGGTCATTTTTGACAACCCTTTTTCTTACTCTTATTGAGGAAGACAATCAAGCCCTCCAATGTTTGGATATTTTCTGTCAGATTTTTAGGTTGAGCATTCAATGGTAGAAGACTTAATCCTATAGACAATCCTTTCTTCTCAGGTTGAATTCTCTTTTCTTACTCTTATTGAGGAATACAATCAAGCCCTCCAATGTTTGAATATTTTATGTCAGATTTTTAGGTTGAGCATTCAATGGGAGAAGACTTAATCCTATAGGCAATCCTCTCTTCTCAAGTTGAATTGGTTTGAATTCTTTAGTTGGAAATGGATTGGCTATGGGGACGAAGTGTTCCACTTTATGAACAAATCATTTGCTTTTTAGGGCTCACTCTCCATGCTTTGGCAAGCAATGATCAATAAAGTTGAAAAAAAGGCTTGGCTTTTAAGGGATTGCCCTCTGTGCTTTGGCAAGCGATGGTCGATAGAGTTGAAAAACGACTCAGTTACTAGATTACCAAACCTCTTTTCCTGGTAGATAAATTTCAAAATTGCTCTAAAGTTTTGACAACCATACTAGTGTATTGCTTTTATTATTTGGTTCCTTCCAAAGCTTCATACCTTCAAATTGAAAAACTTAGAGATTTACTTTGGGCTACCAATAAAGGAAATTATGTTTTTTATTGTGTGGCTTGGGAGTTTTGTTGCCTACCTCATGATTTTTTTGGAGGCTTAGGCTTACTCTCCATTCATAGACAAGACATAGCCCTATGTGCAAAATGAACTATTAGAGCAGTCGAGGGCAACAAAGCATAGAAAATTTTGGTCAAACATTGTATTAGTTTCATATTGCTAATTGGTTACATTTGACTTGGACTTTGATACTCTTTTCACCACACGGGAATCTATCAAAATTCAAGGCACTCTTATCATCAAGGGTATTTGGAAAGCCTAGGAAACTATCAAACCTTGGATTCATTAGGCAAGAAATGATTTTTCGTAATGGAATTTTTTTTAATCAACAATCTATTTGGCGCTCTCTAGTTCTTTTTTCTCGAGACCATCCACTTGTGACAGTGCCATAGACTCATGTCTTGAATTTTTTCAAAAGAGGCATTCATGTGTTGCTAGATTTTATCCACAAAGCCACCGAGAATTTTGTCTCTTGGCCTAAATTCAAATTGAAATTCAAACTTGCTAAGACTAGGAGACCTTTTAATTTGCAATTAATGCTATAAAAAATCGAGGTTAAGTCTGTTAGGCCTTGGAAATGGTACTTAGATACACCTTTTTGCAACTACATGCCTCGTAAAGGCTATTTGTGGCTATCCCCCCATCTTCCTATGGTGGATAGCTATATCTTTATTGGTACCTTTAGTTCTAGTGCATTTGGTCAACAATTTTGGAGCCTAAGTTGGCTGGCTTATTCTAGTGTATTCTATATCAGGGCCTTCCTTTGAGTGGTTTTTTGGCTCATATAGGTATTCCTAGTCCTCATTGTTTGTTAGTGGACATATGGAATGTTTTAAGCCCCTCTTCTAGTTTTGTCCCAAAGCTTAAGAGGCTTGGATTTGGATTCATAATTTCTTCAATATTTTTAGGTTTGCTCTCCTTTTCTAGAAAATGGTTTTATTTTGAGATTGGTCTTATCTCTCACATAAACATACTCAAATAATGCTTTCAAGTTGGAAATTTTCTTTAGTATCTAGAAAGATAGAAATGTTGCTACTTTTTCTAGCTATTTCGTTGATGCTTACTTTTGAATACTAAAGCCATTGTTTTATCTAATGTGCTTATGTAGATTCAAGTGCAAGATCATAAAGTTGTATTTGAAGTTTTTCATCTTCAGGGGTTGTTAGATCATTAGGGGAACACTCTGTACATGGTCGCTAGAGTTTTACCGAATCCCCTCTCTCCTCCAAGAGTGCATCATAGGCATAGGAAATCCGTGAGACATGATAGTGGATCCTACTCCCATGGTCCTTGTGGTTCTCAACCTCTATCTAAGAGAAACATTGTTGCTTGTGGTGGATGGGACCAGCCCTCTAGAATGCCCTTTGCCTTCTCTTGTAGGCAAGGTGGTGCTTATGAATGACCCAAATCTGACAAGTTTCTCCACACGGAGTTGGTCATTTCTCTAATTTCATGATGAAAAACCTCTAAAAAAACACTCTTGAATAAGGTGCTCTCACTATCTATGTACCAATTGATGTTTCAGCCCCTAAAAATGTTTGGGACAATCCCAAGGATAAGGATCCCTCTCTTTCTTTCCTTCTTGTTGTGGCTGCTTAGGATTTATTCAGGCTTGGCCTTGTTTATGCAATATAATCTTTTGTTTGGACTTCGTCTCATTAGAATTTTCATGTGCCTATCTACCACCCTCTTTTTCTTGCAAGTATTGTACTACTATCTTTTATTAAATAAAGGTAGATAGGAAATATTCATAAAAAAAATCATTTTTTTGAATTTGGTGTATACTTCGATTTTAATAATTTTATGAATGGACAATTTATAATTTTTTGTGAATTATTGAAAAGTATGAAAGAAAAATAAATAAATTATAAGAATTATTATAAGGAAGTTTGAATTTACGATGAAGTAGATTTTTAAAAAAATAGACTCTAAAAAAGGTTCCCTTTAAAATTCGTGGAAATCAAAATTTACGACCCTCAAAATTTTTAGAGTTAGAATTGTAATGCTATGAAATTGCAAACATAATTCTCTAGTAGACAAATTTGTGAAAGAAGACACCAACACTATCTAACTCTTTGAATTAAATCCCTAGCAAATAATAAATTCTTTTGTATAACGAGAATACCTATCTTTAACAAATATATGTAAAAGAGGCCAAGAGATAATTAGCGAGATGCCTATTTTTGACAATATTTATGATTTGAGCGGAATAGGCATCTCTATCGCATCCTCCTAAGAACCCACTTCTAAGATCCCCTAGCCTTGTAATTAGACTAGAGGTGGGAACTTGTAATCGTAACATTTTACTTGATTTGTGTGTGTGTTTATGAATTATTAATGATATTATTTTTTAATATGGATATTAGTTGTGTTACATGTTAGATTAAATGTATTAACTATGTTTTTGGCTAACTTGGACTAAGCTCTAACTAGTGGAATTGTGCAAAGGAGATTGTCTAATTGTAGGTACTAGGGTGCAAGGTGAAGTGGATTTTGTGGTTCATGGAGAAAGAACAATACTAATTACAACCCAATGTCAAAGACCTTGGCATTAGGTTTTCTTTAAGTGGCATTTTTTATGTATAATAATATTTAATATGATTCATTCTTCAATAGATTGAGTTCACAAGTATCATTTGAATCTTGATGCTTGACACTAGGAGCATGTTACTTTATTCAATTTTAACTCATAATTCACTTTCAAATGCACCTTATTGTCACATCAACAATAACCCTGATTTGACTCCTAAATCAACCTTATATATATACATAACAAAGAGAAAACATTCTATTATATACATATTACCATCCATCAAAAGGTAAGGATTAAATAATTTGGCAAACAACACTTTGGCTCCATTGACCCTATGGAGAGTTAGATTAAAAGAGGAAGTAAATAAGAAATGGAAAAGGGCATGGGAGAAAGATTATGGTAGGTAGGGAAGAAACCCATTAGCAAACATTAATGGTTAATCAAATTACAACATGGTGTCCACTAGGACATATGCATTCAGCCTAGTGTAACTCTATAGTTAGGACTTCTTGTCCTAGATACTTGAATTTTTTTATTTTAGTCACAAGTTCCTTGAGGATAGGTTAAATTTATGGGTTCTAGAGTGGAAAATGTATAAAAAAAGAGGAAAAAGAAAGGTGTGATTGAGACGAGTAGAGGTATATACAAAAATTGCTAGGCACTTGAGCTATTGCATGCATACTCCAAGTCCTTTTATTCCACATAGTCATCAATTTCCCTAGGGTTGTAGATTTTGTTAGATAGATTGATGATAATGAAGTTATTGTTTCCTTCTTTAAAATGTTGTGACACATTACAAGGTTGTTTGTTGACTAACTAAACCCTAGGTACCATGTATGAATCCATTCACCCATTTAATGGTTGATCATACTCAAATAATTTCTTTTGGTTTGATGGTCATGATTATGCCCCTAAATAGGGTAGTTTTGTTGATCAAATAAATTGGACAGCACTATAGCAAGTTTTCCATCCCTTTTTGTGTTATTTCTTTACATTGCTTAAAGGATTTACTTGGAAATGGTTGCACCCAATTTAAACTAGATGTTTTTGGATGGTATTGACCCTTAGTTACCTACCTAAAAACAATAATCCTTTCACATTTCTAATTCACCTTTCAAAAAATTCATATGAAAAGAAAGAAGATAAAAAATATATTTTTAGCTTCCTATAATGCAACTATAATTGATTTTACTTTATAGAGGAATGAACATGAGAAAATTGGTTCAAGGTTTGGTCGAATTGGCTAACATTAGAATAGGTTCTCTCCCACAAATTATTTGTTTATAACCTTAGATACTTGGAGGATTTGTGGATTTGAGCATATGCACATTTATGCTTCTTTTGATTGCTATGTTCCTATATTAGGAATATATTACCTTTTAAAGATCTCATGAATTTTGATGAGAATTTTAAGTTGCCATTTAAGCTCTCAATGTCTTAAGAATATATTGTAATAATCACAAGAAATTGAGGATTCTATTAAAGGATTTACCATGTATTGGTGATGATGTGTACACATTCTTTCTCCAATTTGTGTGTAACCTAAATTGAATCATATTGTAATACAAATTTTATGGCCATGTTTGTATTTATATATTTAATGGATTACATTTCTATTCATAACTATGACTAAGCCCAAGATAGAATATCTAGTTACAATGAGTGAGATAACAAAGTAGAGGGTTTTCCTTGGGGTGTATGTAACTCTATTAAAATGATCTATATTGTAATTGTTATTAATTGGATTAGGTTCATGTATGATGTTGTTAAAAGTTGTGTTAGGTTGGTGTATCCTTTATATATAAATAATAATAGAGGTAAGAGAGCTATCTTTGAGGGTAAGGTAGTAGAAAAATCTTTCTTACACTTAAACATAAGATCATTGAAAAACATGCCTTGTCCATTAGTTATTATAAATGCCTAATGTTCATATGAAGATCCTGACTAAACCTTCTCAAGTTACACTACTACCTAAATTAATGCCATGCTAGCCAAGTTTTCAAGGTCTCTTGCCTTTGGTGTAATGGAAAACTATACAAACCTTCTATTCCCTACCATAGTTCAAGAGAGATTCCTTCCACAAGCCTATGTACCACTTCAAAGAGTGGAGCCTAAGATCAAGTGACTATCATGTCCCTTTTGTTTAATTAGTCTTAGAAGTTTTGGGACAACCCTAGAAAAAGCAACCCAAAGGAATATGGTTTTGGCTATCTCATTGTAATATTTTTTTTTTCTATTTGTAGAACTAAGCTGGTTATAAGAGCCAAATTCTATGAAAACACAAAATGGTTGTAGTTAAGCACTCCACGAGGGAATAAGTAGATGTTTGTATACCACCTAAGACGTATATTTATCCTCTTTTGTTGATGTGATCACTGAAATAAAAATCCTATGACCCACCTAAAGATAAGCTTATCACTACTCCAACTTAATGAAAGTTAGGGAGCATGCTCTACATGTAGAGTGATTTGGTTGTATCCTATATTTAGTCATATATTATCTAGGCATGTAGGTGATGGATGGTAGGAGTTGCTTGTGAGGATTAATCAATGGTTTTTGCTAGTAGCATGCAAGCCATAGAGCCAGTGGCATGCAAGTGACAAATGCTATTTTTTTCCACTTAGAAATCCTAGGGATTACGAGGAAAATGAATAATAAAAGATGAATAGGTAATTAAGAGGTGGGGATAATCCACATGGACAACCTTTGTATCTTACTTCTTGGGAAATTATGTTCCAAACTAGTAAAGAGAAAATACCTTAGTATGGGTTGATGGTTAGTAGGTAACTACCTAGTGCAATGAATGGTTGACAACATTAAACTCTCTCAATGGGCCACATAATCCACTTCGATCGGGTGGATAGGAAATCTCATCTACATAGTTGGTATCACATTGCACCCTATCCTAAACCATTGGAAAAATAAAAAGCTAAGGATTCAACATATCTCTAGGTAGATAGACAAAAGTATGATTTATTTTATTAATGGTGTTTATTTTACAATAACCAAATATGGTTATGAATATTTATTTGAAATAATATTTATATTCTTACAAATTTTCTATTATAAGAAGATATGAAATGTATAATATTTTATGGTCCAAACTAGGTGAATGATGAGTAGACCTGATTCTATTGGCTTCCTTTTAATCTATTGATCTATCATGTAGAGATTAGGCCTATTATTTTCGTATAGTTGTTCTTCTAAGAATCCTTCTTAACCCCCTTGCCCCCCTTCAATCAATTTTTATTTAGGGTAATAGTAATGTCCAAAAAAATTTGCAATAATTAGAAAAGGTTATTACAACCTCAGGAATTATCTCTATCTTTTACATAGATTTTTAAAGATGGGTAATACTATTTTTTTTAGACTGAAGAATTGGGTAGCCCCCTATAAACTGTAGTGCGCTTGGTAAATTTTTTTCACATGATCAATGAAATTGATGTGACACACCGTCTGGTACCATGGGCATGGGATATACTAATTTTATTTTTTAAAGAACTATTTTATTTTATATACTTAAGAGGTATTTTCTATTGATAAATTAGGCATAAGGGAGCCATACCCCATATTATTAACTATAAATAAAAAATGATAAAGTGCATGCCCTAAAAATATGGGTACATAAGAACACCTACAAAACTCATACCACCTATTATGGTGAGCACACTAAAAGCTATCACCTTTGTGATTCTTGCCTATCCATCTTAAAATGGGAGCATAAAGTCATTTTACATTTCCCATTTCTTTCTAATTTAT
This sequence comes from Sequoiadendron giganteum, assembly GCA_007115665.2. NCBI lineage: Eukaryota > Viridiplantae > Streptophyta > Pinopsida > Cupressales > Cupressaceae > Sequoiadendron > Sequoiadendron giganteum. The sequence continues at coordinate 397,735,772 of CM021105.1, read as the reverse complement.
GTTTCCTTTTAATCATTTCCCATTGATTGTTGGCTTCCCCAAGTGGATTTCTATAAATAGACCTATTAATTTGTGAGGGATCCTCCACAGTTGAAGAGGCCTTATTGTATTCTAACTCACATGTTGTGTTCATGGGGTAGGAAGCAACCTTGTTAGGAGTTGTACCTCTTTGAGGGGAGGAAACTTGTGATTCCTCTTTCACAAAATCATCATCATCATAAACATCTTTGATAATATAGGGAAAATATGTTGGTGACTAATATTTTCCACCTTCCACCAAGTGCCCTACTTCAAAGGATTTGAAGATTTTATTAAGCTCTCATTTTCTTTGTGCCCAATGCATTAACAATGCCAACATTTGAATGTTATTCCTTCATAACCAATTTGTTTTTTCCATTTCTTATTGTAGACCTTGATTTCAATCTATACTAATAATAAGGGTTTGGAGAGGTCCATTTCAACCAGTATTCAAGAAAAAGTGAAAGATGGTTGAATAATGAAAGTGAATTTCAATTTGGAAGAAGTTGGCCCAAATTGTTTTTCCCAATGGAGTTTCTAATTGAAGATAGACAAGACAATCCCAAAAAATGTAATGGAAGATTGAGTAATCACACCTAAATTGGAGATACTATTGTAATTTCAATGAAGGGGTCAAAATTAGGAAACTAGGGTTTGATGTTGAGGATAACCTTGTCCCAAATTCAAGGACCCCTTTGTAACAACAATTGTTTATCTTCAAGATATTCACAGATCACATAAAAGAATCCTTTGGAATAAGGACTAGTGCAAATCTTTCCATAAAGTATGGGTTGCCAATTTTGTTTAATCCATTTGTTTAGCTCCACTAAACTAGGTCAAAAATCATGGAATTAAAAAATCAATGTATGCTCTGTGTGAGCAACCTCATCTTCTAATGGTTATTTGCAAAGATTAAATGTTAGTATGTGAAGCTTAACCTATTCATGAATAGAAGCAACAAATTTATTAACAAAGGCTTTTTGTCTTCAAGAGTCTTGTTTTGGGCCAAGAGTCTATTGTTATTTCTCTTATTCTCATTCCAAAGAGTGAATGTAGGTAGTAGATTGGTCTGAGTTGTTGGAAGGAGTAGAAAAAACATCGTTAACACTAGTGCCTTTCAAAGATTGATTTTCTTGCCTGGATGCATTTGATGGTGAAAAATCCTCAGTAGATTGAGGGAGCTCCTTGTTGGATTGTGTAGAAGCAATGGGCAAACGAAGTAGTGATGCCTTGTTTATGGAGGGTGCCTGAGGTTGTAGTGATGGAAGAGGCAGATAAACATTCAAAACTGCTTTTAAAATAATAAATTATTTTAGAGCTATTTTATTTTATTTAAAACTATTTTTTAAAATGAAGAGCTATTTTTATTGATTTGAGTTATTTTATTTTACTTTAAAATTATTTAGAAATTATTTTATTTTTATTTAGTTAAGGATAATTTTATTTTACTTTAGAATTATTATTTTTATTATATTGTTTGTTTTGTTTCTATTCCAAGAGTTATTTTATTTTTATATGTAAATTTATTATTTTGTAACTATTATTATTTTTTTATTTAACAGTTATATTTTTTTTTTTTAGGACTATTTAATAGCATTTGATTTATTTTATTTGAAAAATTAATTTTATTTGCTTAAATTTTTTTATTTATTTAGTTAAGGTTTATTTTATTTTACTTTAGAATTATTTAAGAATAAAATTATTTATTGAAGAGTTTCAATTCTTTTAAATATATGTTGATTCAATAATTTTTGTAAATACATTCATTTCATTACATTCCATCCCTTGATGTCTATAGTTACGTCTATTGACATAATCAAGATATGGCAAAAAAATAGAAGCTCTCCACAAAAGTGTTTTATTGTAAGATAAAACACAAAATACCTTTTACCAAGAGCAATAAATATTATAGAAGATAAAATTGATTGAAAGTTATAAAGTAAAAATCTTTATGAAAAATTATGAAATATATCTCTCTACAAAGTTCATCCTAACCTAGGAAGATTGTTTTTTAGTCTCAAGGTCATAAAATTTCTATGATACAAAATCTAGAACTAGTGTCAAAGAAAAGTTTTTTGTATACATATTAATCTTTCTCCTAGGAAAATTTTTAATGGAAAGAAATTTAAGTTTTTAATGAGTACCAAGCAAAATTGTAAAGTCTATATAAAATAAAAATTGTACAATTACAAAGTGATATACCTAATACGATCTACCTTGTCAAAAGGTAAAGTAATTAGCACACTCTCAAGTCCATGAACCTATAATGTCATTTTCAAAGCCTAACTTCTACTTAACTACACAAAAAATAATCCCTCTACATTATTTTTATTACAAAAAATTAAACATCTAAAAAATGCATAAATTTTAGCCCTTAGTTGTAGATCAAATGATCAAGTCATTGAATTATGTAGAGGTTTTCTATTATCTAAATTTCACTCTAGGATTGTGTTTGATTCATCATCAATGTGCACACTCATGGTTCTCGTAGATAAGATAAAAATAATTAATATTAGTCTCCAGGAAACATGTGTAACAATTGGAAATTAGGTAAGCTACCCTCTTCACGAGGAGATATTGCTTTGTGGAGGATGTGGATATTTAGTTATAGATTTGTAATAGTGTTATAGATAGATAGGGATGTTTTTAGGATGATGATCTTTATTTGTATGGAAGTAAGATCTCAATGAGTATTTAGAAGGAAGATATCGAGACAAAGAGCCTCTATCTTGAATATACCTTCTAGTGGAACTAACTCAATGGATAGTTTCCAATTGTTTGGTTGTAGAGAATATTCTTCTTTAGTCAGTTCATGAGGAGGATATTTTCCCCTTAACTCTTTCAATGTGATTTGCATCCAATCCTCTCTAATCTCAACACACATGAGTATTATATGCTAAATGACTAATAGATAAGTGAATATTTTTCTTCAAGCATTGGTAGGGATATGAATAACTATTTAAGGTTTAGTTCATTTATGATTTTTTGGATGCTTACTTTCTCATTGAATGCATGGTTGTTGAGACTAAGTTTTGGAGCACACCTAGATCAAATGAAAAGGTTTTAATTTATTACAATGCAATTTTGTATTCTTGGATGAATCAATTGCTTATAGAATAAATATTACAAATTAATTCAAGTGTTGAAATAAGTAATGCATAATCAAATGAAGTAACCCTAATATATGTTTCTATGTCTTTTCATATGCAAATAACCAACAATTTATATAATTAATGTACATTGAGATTTATTTGGATAGAAATAATATTTTTTCTCTTTTTGTGTATTTATACCAGTATTATTTATATAGTTGATAAGATCCATATGCTTGGTATACATGATTTATGAAAATAGAATAGTTTATTTTATTAGTTTAATTTGTTTTTCAGATCTCTATTTCATATTAACAACACACCCTTCTTGGAAATTAAAAAAAATAATAACTTACAACCAAAAAGCAACCATTCACTTTCAAATAAGCAATCACCAAATTTATTTCCCAACATCATTAAGAAATCAAAATGTACTATTTGCTCTTATTTTGTAAAAGATTTTCTTATTTAAAAGATATTGAAGAAAATTCCTAACTTAATTCCTTGTTTACTTATTCTTTTAAACCCATTGTTTAAAGTGTATTTTGAACAAGTAAAAAACTAGCACTTGTACCAGAGGGGGTGCAAGGGTTACATCGATAGAAATATATAGAAGTAAAGATGGAAAGAAAGAGTAGTGTAAAATATATAATTTTTGTTTGCATTATTTACAAATTGGAAGCTGAAGTATTTTCCTATGCCCAAATGTGCTCAATGAAAGGTCAAGTCATTATTTACTTTTACCTAAAAAAAATCATGAATATATGTTGTGTTGGCATCTCGTTGACAATATATCCACCGACACATTAGCAGATTTGTAGGGGATGGTCCTTAAGTAAACAATCCGCTTGTTGACCATAAGTTGCTGGCGGTTTAAGATTTTCCTCTCCCAACAGTTTCCAAACTCTAAGTTAGCTAGTTATCAGAGCATACAAATCCCCATTGCCACAATATAATCTTTGAGGAACATCTCACCTTAAAGGCTTCCAAATTTGGTGAACTGAAGGCATCCACTAGGAAAAAAATGATAGACAATAAAGATATATGACTTTATTTATATATTAAAATAAAGATATATTTTGACTTATTTAAACATATTATTTTATTTATATATCTTTGACTAATGCTATCATATCTTAATAAAGAGATCACTATATTTGCATCATTTTATTTTAGAAATCTAAATATAAGTATAAAAAATAATGCATATGTGCAAGAGTTATGATATTTTAGAAGGATTTTGTGCAGTTATGATGCAGTTTATTGCTAGCACTTGAGGGGTGCAATGGTTACACGGATAAATAAATATATATAAATTAACATGCTAAAAAGTTTGTAGTGTCTATATAATTATGTGCAGCAGGTCTTTGAAAGAAAAAATGAAGATAAACTTTGATAGTTTCATTCATTTCATACATTTATTAACATGTAAACGAGAATTTTTGTAGTGCATAACATGGAGACTATAATATTTTTTTTATATCTTTTGATTTACCTACTCCAAAAACTTTTCCTATGGGAAAAAGAGGCCAAAGGGCAAAAAAAAATCATTATGGTGAACATTCACCATTCTTTCCCTCACTAACATATTGGAGGAAGCTGGATTTTAAAATAATGTTCAAGATCCACAAGAAGACACCCGGTAGTTGCATGCCTTCCACGTTTGTTCCCGTAGTATGGTCCACGTTTAATATGTTCCCTTATTATCATCACCATGCACAATTTTATGTCAAAGGTTGCTTAAATCTTCCGATATACCCTTTTTCCATTGTGAATAGATGGAAGCAGCAGTCCTAGGGAGACTGGTTAGACTCAAATTTTTTAGAGCTACTCTTTGTTTATTTAGAATAGATTGAAGTAGAAGACGCAAAGATATTAGTGTGTTATCTACAACACAACACCAAGTTTAGTTTACACACGAGTAAACATTTTTTAATGTATAGTGCATTTTATATGTTTTATCTGTAAGTGATTTTATGGTTTACCATTTAATTGACTGTAATGTTTCAGATTGATAAAAACATGGCTTTCCACATTTCTATAGAAAAGGTATTGTTTATCACTTTGCTACAGGGTCACCCATAGAGTGCAAATACATAAAAAAATCATGAAATAGACACCATGTATGGTATGCAGGATTTTTATTCTTATACTACCACTAAATGCTTCCCAATTTAAGAATATCACATCAAACCAATCCATTAGCTCATAGCAGTAATTGATTTTTTTAACTCCTGCATATAATTTATACCAAAAATATCAATAAATAAGTCCTTAGAAGACTACACTAAACCCTTTCCAAGTACTTGAAATAATGAGAAATAGGGATTTGTAATCATAGAGTGAAAATTAGCCCTTGTGAAGAAATCAAATCTGTTGAATACCTTTGAATTTAACCTCTCAAATAGCAAGAATGTGTAGTTCTTTAGACTAGTTTCAAGAAAGATAGGTAGATGTATTTTTTAAAAGAGTCCCATGGAATATTTCTTATGGACTTTTCTATTGTGATTCAATGAGCCTTATATTTGTAATCAAACTTTTTTCTATAGCTTCTCCATACAATTGGTGTAACCGTGCAACTGAAAATTCTGGAACCTCTCCTGTGAATTGTGCCAGTGAAGGCTTTGTTGCCAATGCTTCTGATCTTGCGCCTTTGAAACTTCTCACACAATTATTGTACTCGTACGATGGATTTCACTTTCCTGTAACAACTTTACTCTAAGCACTCTTTTTTTTCCATTAAAATTACTTCCTACACATGCTCACAAAAACTAAGATATTTGAGTTTTTTCCAAAACCAGGTAACAATTTAATTGAAAAGACTATGGGCATTAAGATTTAAAGAGAAACGAGGAATCCATAGTAGATAATCATCGCACCATTTATAATAAGTAATCATTGCAGTGACAATGAGTGTTATCAATAATTAAGGTGTTAGAGACTGCAATGAAATACTTTAGATCCAGATACCCAGAGGGACTGATACCGATCTCCCTAAAACTGCTGCTTCAATCTATTTATAAGAAACGAGAAAGTAAATTTACAATATCAGATTTTAGAGGTGGAGATAAGATTTTGAAGGTGGAGATAAGATTTTAGCAATGTCTTAAACCAGAATATTGGGTCCTAGATAAATTTTGATTTGATTGAGTATCGAAGATCTGATTTGATTGTCTGTTGAAGATATGATGTGATGCGAAAATCGAATTTCTTGGTTAGCTGGTTTTCTGACAGGCTTTCTGGCGAGACGACTATTTCTAACGGAAGTTATTCAGGCGTGAGACATACTAATTTCACAGACTCTTCTAGTTGGTCCGGCATATTAAATGCAACCATAAATTTTGAGTTACTACTGTAAAGTTTACCCAGAAAGTATTCAAACAACCTGATAAACAACTTGGTAAAACGGTTTGACGAAGCATGAGACAGGTTTTAGGTGGAAACCTCACACAATATATAGCCTATCGGCTAATAAAAGGAATAGTTGTTGATTTTATGTTTAGTTCATTAACGTGAAATAGAGAAATGTCTTGAGAATGAGACAATAGTTTAGTTCATTAACATGAAATAGAGAAATGTCTTGAGAACGAGAAAATAGTTTAAGTAGGGGGAGAATGTTGGTAGGATTCAAATCCAACTTTAGATTCCTAATAGTTTAGTTAATTTTTTTTAAAGGTATTAGTTCAATTCACATTAGGTTAAAATATTGAGAGGGATGATCTAATGAAGGCCAATGATGAAAATCCACTAAGGCACAAAAGATTGAAATCAAATAATAAAATCACCTAGGAAGATAATGCAACAAAGTCACTATAGGAATAGAGAAGCAACATTGCAATACATATACATTATTTGTAATAGTTTTAAATGACATACCCACAACGAAACAGTTCTAGGGACACATTCCTATACTTAGAAAGGAAATATTAACACTATAACCATATCTCAAAGATATATGTATGTAGTATGATGAAATTAAAAAGAGAGAAAATATAGATATTTAATAGAATGTGATAAATGTAATGGTGAAATAAGGATGTGACACTATAATAGAGAACTAACTATATCTTATCTATGTGCAAATGGTGAATGAATATATGTGTATTTTTGTCTTGTAATGTCACATATTTTATGTTCATATTTATGCATCACACTAAGGGAAATATAAGTCTCACATAGGTAAAATTAAAATACTAGTGTATACTTTCTTATCAACATTTGATTCTATTATTGAGACCTTGGTGGTTTTTGTTTGAGGAGAGATACCATACAAAAGGTAGGAATTGGTGGAAATTTAAACTAAGGAGAAGCAATTTTTTTAATTATACAAGGTAAAGATAGTTATTATGAAGAAGTGTAACATACACTAAGTGTTATCCCTTGCAGAGATATGTACTAAGGCATAGAGAAGGGGGAATATTTAAAAGGGTATGACTATTGAGACAAATCATGTGTGATGCATAGAGAGGGAATACAATGAATAAGGGACATATGATGAATAATATAGAGATGACTAGAGATGGAGAATAAAATTAAAGGAAGAGAGAAAAAAGAGAGAATATGAGAAGGAAAAATATTTCTTACAGGATAAGGATGTTTGGGAAAGGGTAGCCAAGATTCAGAGGTTTGATGAAAAGAAGGTAGATAAAATTAAGGGTCCCTACTATTGATGAATCAAGATGAAATTATGGAGAAACCATAAGGAGAAGGAAGTCCTAAAATTTTGAACAAATTAACTCACGAGATGGATATTAGGAAGATAAAGAAGTTGGTAATTGGAAGATAGTATAAACAAAGAAAAAGTTAGGAAATAAACATAATGTAGAAGGTAATTAATAAGAGATTAAAAGAGGATAAAAAAATCCCAATGCATGCGATTCCACACATTGAGACCCTATGTAATGGTGACCTTCCTTGACCACATGAAATCCCTAGTGCCACTTATGGAACATTAGAGAGAGGATACAAAGACATGAGAAGATAATATCTAAGACAAAGATAAATATAGAGAAATGTATAGAATGTGGGGATTTAAAAAAAAACTAGTACTACAACCAATGATATGGTGTACCAAACTAAATATATAAGGAAATATTTAGGGAGGCTATCAAGTTTTATCATGAGAAATATCTTGTTCAACATTCTTGGTATTTAATATTGGGAAGGTGTGTTGTACACCTTGCATAATAATGCTAATAATGTAAAAATATATATTTCATTGTAGCACACCTTAGAGATGTGGACACCACAAAAGTTAGGCATTCTTGGGGACACTTATATGTTCTATGAGACATTGGGATAAATATTTAATGTGTGTGACACATTGGGAAAATATTTTATAATTAAAAAAATTAGTACTAAATATTTAATTTGGGGGTCATGGTTTTGAGGTACATGGTTTATGTAATATCACTTAGTGGTTTTGTGTAAGCTTGTCTCTATAAAATAAAGCACATGAGTAGCTGTCAATGTTTGCTTGTGTAACCTTTGGCTTGTAAGGTTGGATTGGGAATCTCTTGTAGGCTGCTTATGTGAGTAGATGAAACATGGATTGGGATGTGTAGCTACATGGTTCTCATTTTCTTGTTCATGTGTATGAATACAACTAGGGTGCTTAATATTTCAAAATATTGCATGAAGACTCTACAAGTGTATTATAATCCTACTTCTTGAGATAATATATTGAGTGTGTGAGTGGTTTTATAAGCTAGGGTTTTCCCTTGAGAGGGTTTTAATAGGGTATCCCTAGAGAGGGTTTTAATAGGGTACATCTAGTGTTATATTATGACATGTTTATTATTCTTTTACATTATGGATTTTGAATACTTATTCCATATATTTTTCTCGCATGAGGGTTATGTGGAAATGACATGTTTTTCTATAATTTTCATTTTATTTAAAACAATAAAATCAAGGAAAGCTAAGGGATTGGGTGAAGATAAAAAAAATTATACAAAATTTCAAAATTTGTGAGATAGACATACATAAATAAATTAAGGGACCCACTCTTAATCACATCCTTAGATGGAAAGAAAATAAAGAGAATTGGAAGAATCAGTAGAATAATAGTACCACAAAGGAATGATAAAAATATGAAAGTAATAGAGGAAATTGAAAAAATGATAGAAATCCATGAGAGGAAGCTACAAATTATTGAATACAATGACAAAACAACTTCACAAGGGGGATTACTATAAAAATAATGGGAAATGGATGCAAAAAAGAAGCAAAATAATGTGAAGTAGGATGGTAAAAGAGAATGACAAGAAGAAATGGTTGTAGTATTTCCCATAGCTAGACAAAATGTATTTAAATAATTAATAAAGTAAGAATGAGTAGAAGAAAATTCCATAACCATAAATGCAAGAGAGGAAGAAGGAAAAATCTCCTTGATTAATAAAGATATTAATAATGGAAGGATAAGACCATACTAACTAAGTTCTACTAAAGGTAAATAAGAATATACCTAAAAGGACAAGGTCATTCCCATTAAGATCTATTAAAAAAAATAAGGTAAAGGAGAAAATTCATACACTTGGACAATGTTGCACTAACTAAAATTAGTTGGGAAAATTAAAATAAAGCAAAAGAGAATAATATCAATCTATTATTATGTTAACATACAAAAGGAGGATGAAATTTGGGTGATGGATTGTTGTGAAGGTGTGACTGCCTTAGGGTCGTACCTTTTGCATGTCTGCTTGGCTACGTGCATGTGGTGTTTGCAAGGTGGGCAGGCTATTGGGAGGTGTGTACAAGAGTGGAAGGTTGTGGGGTGTTGTGTATGGTGCGAGGGTTTTGCAATGGTAGGGATCAGGCTTCTATATATTTTTATTTTCTTTTGTGTGGCTATTGTGCATGGAGTTGGTTGCTTCTCCATGTAGTATAGATAAAATGTCTTTTTTGGAGGTTATAATGGGGATTGATCTTTCCCTATCCAAGCATACTAAGGCTGTTAATTTTTTGAACAATGCTACAATCAAAGCTGGTTCATCATAGGGAGGTGTTTCTCTAGTCTTGAAGGTGAATGGTTGTTTGGGTAAAAATGAGTCATCCGATTCTAGTAATCCAACCAAACTCTGTTGCGGAGGATGTCAATTATTTGAGTAACCATGCCTTAATTTGTAAGTTTATGGGAATCAAAGTCTCTCTGTCATTTCTTGAATCTTGGGATCATCGAACTTGGAACCCTAACAGTGAAACAAAGATTATGCAAGCTATGAATGACTATTTTATGGCAGTGTTCTCATGCTTCACAAATCAAAATAGAGCATTTGAAGGGGCCCCTATTTTTACAACCAATTGGGGTTGTTAATTAAACCCCGACACATTGGTTTTACTTTGATTGAGAGGCTTTCATGGAGGGTTTCGATCCGGGTAAGAGTTCCTTGACTTTTGTTAGAGTTTTGGTGGAATGATATTTTGCACATGATTTCTCTTCTATTGGGCAAGCCCGTAGGACTATCACAATAGACTCTAGAGAAGAAGGTAATTTTTATTTCCCCTATTTGTGTTGAGATTGATTTAAATAATCTATTTCCAAATTCTATGGAAATTCAAGTTGGGTCCACCTCTTGGATTTAACAACTTGACTACAAGGCCCTTCCCTTTCGATGTCAAATCTGTCATGAATATGGGCACTTGCAAAAGAACTGTCCTAAAATCAATACTTAAGGAATGTACACCAAAGGGGATTGAACTAAGGGGCCTCCTCGCTCATATCTAATGAGAGCTAAAGGGAAAGCCCCTATGTCAGAAGGGGAGACAAATAAGGAGGGTTTTGTTTTGGTAAAATCTTGCAATAATGGAAGAGGCCTAAAGAGGACCCTTAAGGATAGGCAAGATGAGGCCACTATTAATCAGTTTGAGGCCTTGGAAGATTTTGATCAACAAATAGAATTTCCTAATAAGGATTTAAATGAAAATATTTTCTTGGAAGTGGAGCATTTGGCTTCCAAAGAGGATGGGAGTTTTAATAATTTAGTGGATATGGGTACCAAAATATTGTTGGATTCCATTCATATCCCGAAGTTTCCTAGTTTGTCGATTATTCTAGTGGAGAATGAGGTGGGTGTTGGTTCAACCATGGGTCAGTTGGAATCACAACCGAAGGTATAGGTTCAAGATATTGGTCTTGGGAAACAAGGTCCCCTCTATATTGGGGCTTCACTATAATAGTTTAAAAAAGGGGATCTCAAAGATAAGATAAAGATAAGATCAAGCTAATGGGTGAGAATTTGGTGGAGTCAGGATCAATCCAAACTCTTGACTCTCATTTTTCAACCCTCAAAAATGATTGTGCTCTCTTGGAATGTAAGGCAGCTAATGTCAGCTTGTGATGATGTTGGCACTATATGTGCATCTATATATTTTGTACTACCTATATCATCTAGCATAGGTGGTTGGCACATACAAAATGAATTAAAGCTTAAACTACAAAACAAGGAAAAGGATTAAATTTGGAACATTGCTATGGGTACTTATAGTTTAAGAGTGTGACTAGTTTTCTATTAAAACCTAAACTCTATAATGAACTTAACATTGCTAACTTTGACTTGCTCCAAAGGATAATAATAAAGACAACAAATCATGAAGCATAAGACAAGATCTCATTCACATATATAGGAAATGAATAATCTGATTAAGATGACTGCAATAATAAAATCATCTAATATGAGAACAAAAATTAAAGTGGAGAATAGTTACCTTGAGTGACCCTTGCTCAAGTGAATACCCATAGAATAAACTCAAATCTAAACTTCTTGAATCAACTAAACATAATGATAAACTTAAGCATCTTCATTGTAGATAACTAGATTTCACAATCTAACAAGAATATTTAGAGATATCTTATTCATGAAATCATAATAGGAAACTAACAAAGTATTGTCTATGTAATAGAAAAACTATATCTATTTGAACATATCCACACACTATATCTACTCCTCAACCATCGAGCCAAATATATAGGTTTGGGGGAGGTTTATTAGAATGGGGACTCAAAATAGAAAAATATATGCAAATTACCACTCCCCCATGAAATAGAGAGTGACAAAGTCTGTGTAACTGAAAGTGTAACTAAAAATATGAAAGAAGACAATTAGGATAGGATTTTTTTCCTTTAACGACATAACAAAGATGTGTACTGTGAGAACATTCACATTGGCTTCCTAATCATTGAAAACTCCTTCACTCAACTATCTTATTAAATGGTCCAGTGATTCACAGTCATCCTCATTAATGAGCGCTTCCACTTCTGCAACTATTGTGTTCCTATTGTTCTAGAATTTCCCTTACATCTATATTTTAAATCCTTTGGTTGTGGGTTGTGCTTCCTAGTTGTTGTGGGTTACACTTTGCTTACTCTGGCTTCTTGGCTGCAAAGAGTTAATTCATCTAACATATACATAATAATAATAACCATAAATTAAACATAGATCCATATTGCATTTCATACACACTCACACATCTAATTATGAAATTACCATCATATCATAATCATAATTTCATACATCAAAACCTGGTTCAAGTTGCTTGAAAGACATTAAAAGATAGATAAGTTTAGGAATGTATATAAAACGAGTATCTAGAAATGTCTAAAAGCATGAACTAAAACAAAATAAAACTAGCTAATACTTGGTCTCATCAATGTTCTGGATAAGTTTAGGGGCTATGTTAATCATTGGACTTGCAGTAAGTTGTCCTTTGTGGGGAGGATTATGCTACTAAAAGTTGTGGTTCAAGTGCTTCCTATTTATAGGTGTATGGTTCAAGCTACCGCTGCAGGTTTTATTAGGAAGCTTGATTCTCTATCTAGGCAATTCCTTTTGGCAGGCAAATTGGATTATAAAAAGTGGATTTTGGTTAAGTGGGAGTCTATTTGTAGGCCTATTCAGCTGGATGGTATGGGTCTTTGACAAGTTGCTACCATTGGGTAGGATTTTGCTGGCAAGATTTATTGGAGATGGTGTACTAATTAGGATCAGGTTTGGGCTAGAATCCTCACCGCCAAATATTTGAGAAAATTTGCAAGTGACAATATTCCTAGATTCTCCTTGGAAGGTAAGGGGTCTATGATATGGGATACACTAAAAAGATGAACTAACTTAATCAAGCAAGGATTGTTTGGGTTTTTTCACAAGGGTGATAATGCTATTTTTTGGTTAGATTCTTGGGATGGTCACCCCCTAATCATGACATCCTACCCTCATTTATCGAATCTTAGATTGTAGTTTTAAGAGTTTGGGTGGTCTAAGGTGTTTGATTTCAAAGCTATGATGCAGTTGGGTCAGGTGGAGGTTCTTAAGAGGAAAGAAAACCATTTGTGGCCCTTGAGGGGATCTAAGGACGATTATTTTGAGATGTCCTATATTTTAGCAGGTATATCTTGTAGCACTTTGTAGTGGAAGGATATCTTGGTGTGGGCTCCTGACCCAAAGGGGGTTTACTCAGTGGCGACTAGGTATCAAGAACTAGATAGGAGGAAATATGGGGAGGATGAAGTCCCTTGGTGGAAATTTATGTGGAATAATTTTTCTTGGCCTAAACATAACTTTTTCCTTTTGTTAGTTTTTTGTAACATGTTTCTTACTTGGGATAATATTTTGGAGAGAGGCTTCCAGGGTCCCTCAATTTATTTTCTTTGTGGTAGCAATGATGAGTCTTCTTGACATATTTTCTTCCAATGTGCCTTCACTAGATCTATTTGGCACCTTTGGTGGGTAGTGTGAAGACATTCTTATGTGCATGCTCTATCTGTCACTAAATTATGGAGGACTTTGGGGAGGTCACCTACTTAGTATTTTCCTCTCCAAATGGTGTGGACTATTGGGCCTTCATGCATTCTTTGGCAGATTTGGTTGGAGTGAAATCATAGGTTCTTCTAGGATAAGAAGTTGGAAGAGGTGCAATTATGACAATGGGTTCTTGGTATGCTTTAGGAGACTATTTTAGCTAAGTGTGTGTGGGGGGGCTCCCTTGGATGCTGGGGAGGTAATTTTGTTATAGAGTTTGGGCCTAAATGGTCAAAGCTCAAGGAGGACTTGTTCAAAGGGGAGAAGACATCCCATCAAGAAAATATAGAGAGAAGGCAGGTGGTCCTTGCCTCTTGTTGGGTTCTTAAAATCAACACCGATGGCTCTTCCAAGGGTAATCTAGGTTATGCTAATATTGGAGGAGTGGGGAGAGATAGCTTTGGGGCTGCCCTTTTTATTCTCCATTTATCAAGGCCACCAGACTAATAATATTGTGGAGACTCTTGACATTCTTGTTTCTCTAGAAAAGGCTTATGCACTTGGGTGGCACAAGGTTATTTGTGAATTGAATTCTTAGATCTTGATTAATTTGTTGAACAAGCATAGTTTTGATGGGGTGAATTGGCAATTGCTTTGGGTGTTGCAAAAGATTCAATAAAGAAATTATCTAGAGGTAGTGGCCTTTGTTCATATCCCAAGGGAGTGGAATAAAGTTGTGGGTTGTTTATCAAAATGGGCTTTGAAGTTTAGGGGCAATTGGAAGGTTGATGATTGGGAGCATCTTCCTAGAGTCTGTCTCCAAAAATTGAAGATGTTGATTCATTAGGATATCCATGGTCCTTGACCATGCTTTTGTTTTCCTATTTTTTTGACTTGTTGTACTTGGGTTTTTTAGCTTGGGCTGCCCTATGGTCCTTGTACTTATTTAGTATTGCTTCTTGTATTCTTGAGGTTTTCTCTGAGTGAATAAATTTTTATCCCTTTTTCATTAAAATAAAGAAAAATATACCAACAAGGAAAATATCACATTGATTCAGGATCATAAAAAAATCAAGTTAAAGATGAAGATGCTTCCATTAATTTATAGGTAGGATAGGTAGTATAATAAAGGGGTGTCATGTAACATAACCCCATAAGTAAAGAATAATGGAAAAGGAACAAATAAAATGGAACATGTCACAATGATAAAGATTCCTAGTGCAAATTTTTACCCACGTAGATGAAGATTTAGAGAAAGAAAGGTTGTCACAATTATAACTTTAGATAAGAAAAAATGTTAAAAGTCATTTCACTAGGTTGTATTAAGGATGAGACAATGATTTAGGCCCATGCAAAATGTTGCAAGGATATAATAGGTTGTGCATTATTGCAATCGTCATTAGGGTCATTTTAGACCCATTTATAGGAAGAATGAAGAAGATGGTAATGTGAGAGTAAAGCATGAGGAATGAATTAGAAGACATGTATACGACATATTATAAACCATTGAAGTATATTAATATATAATAGTTTCCTTAGTAAACTTCACCAAATTTGATTCCTTTATCATTAGTCTCTATAGTTGCAACATCATTCAACCTCTTTCTCCAATAGTCAATACATCAAGGTAGGAGAGATGGAGAAATATACATGCCATCATCATGGAAGGTATCATTATGTGAAAGACTACCTTGAATACCATAGGGTTCATATGTGGAGAAAAATATTGATCATCAAGAAAAACACCATATTGGATTAAAGAAGGTAGTACATCACTAAAACATGACTTTATAAGCATATAATCATCACACATATTACTATTGATAGGAGAAAAATAAATAATATAAGATTCATTGATTAGTATTTTTATTATACTTGTGGTTTTCTCTAGTAGTTTTAATATAATTTTGGTTTTTAGTTCATATTTGGTTATGTACTAATGCTAACTTCAAGCTTTCCAAGGGAAGGGATCAAGGAAATACAAGTTGAAGAATTATAAAAATATATGAACTTACTTGTCTTCCATTTAAATACTCTTCAATTTCTTCTATAAACTCCTCTAAATTTCTCATGAACTTTGCAATCTTGAGCTCTTAGAGCCAATGAGAACACTTGAGAGATTTGATGAGTGGCCATTGGCCATCAAATCTTGAAAAATATCATACAATTCTTATGTAACATTGCAAAGTGGTAGTATCCTTACCTTAACTTTAACAGTTATAATATGGATTATTAGTAATAATGGATAACTTCATAAAAATGAGCTTTTTCATGATTTTAAGGCTTTCTTAATCCACATAACAGTCCATTGTCACGTGGGGATAATCATAACAACGCACAAGATCATCAAATCATATAAACACATGTTAGAAGAATACAATATTTTTCTTTCCTAGGGTACTACACACCAATATCTAGCTATGGGGTATCATTATGTCCATAAAATGAGAAAAATAGGAAAACCCTAGGTTGCACATGGGAAAATGATTATTTAAACAAAA